>CAJQUN010000004.1:27217315-28417315 GCA_907163345.1 Haberlea rhodopensis | reverse complement strand
TGATTATTTGTTGTTTGGCACATAAGTTATTGCTTTGTTGAGTTATCCTAAGAACGAAATGTAATACTTATATTTGATAAAAGCTTTTATGTTTTTCCCTTTACGTTTGAATATTGCTTGTGCAGGTAAACTCTTGGAGTATCAACTAATTTATACAATTTTAAGCTGAGTTGTCGGTCCATTGTGCAGCAGTATTGTTTCTGAATTCCCTGTATCTCGTTGAAAGGTGGTTTAGATGGAGCAATCATCCAGCTCTCTGAACTTACCGGTATCAGATACGCAAATGAAAATGGTAGGTCATGCGTCGAATAATCCAGTATCAACTCGTTTATTCGTATCAAAAGAGCAAATGGATTTCGTGGTGCCAGTACCGAATAATCCTGGGTTCAATACAGCAGTTATACAAAACAAGCAAGTTGGACATAATGCAATTTCAGGTTATAGTCCGGGATCGAGCCCAATTTTGATGTCAAATACGGCAGGTCATGTATCTGGAGAGAAGGCATTTTTGCCAGTTAAACGAAAAGCTGATGTGGAACCTCTGATGAGCAATTCTAGTGTACAGCAGCCGCTGCTGTCTAGCAAGCGCCCATCACACACTGGAGCTAATGTTGGTTCAACAGGACTTCTTCAGCCATCTGCACCCCAAAGGAGAACTTCAACCATGCAGTCCAAGTTGGGGGCTCCTGATTTGCGAGCTAAACCCTTGGTGGATAAAAAACTGATGCAAAACAAATCAACAACTGGCAAGGATGGCTCTGAAGCTGTAAGGTCCAAAATGAGGGAATCTTTAACTGCTACATTGTCTTTGGTAGATATGAGCCAACACAAGGTTTTGAATACCCAGGAAGGCCAAATTGATTCACCTAATACACATCAGATGCCTGTAGATTCAAAAGTTTCTGAATCCAATTTGGCTACAAAAGGTCTTGCCATAGGTCGTAGTTCTGAGGAATTTTCATCAAAAGGATCAGATTGTGGTGCAACCAATGATTGTCGAGTGTTATCTGATGAGCCTCCTACTATTGGAAACAGGGGGAATGATGATCAGGCTTTTCAAGATTTCCAGTATGGCTCCATTTTACCTGATGAAGACATTCCGTTTAGTGATAGTTTCTTTGCTAAAGATGACCTTTTGCAGGGAAATGGGCTTTCTTGGGATTTCGACTTTGATATGCAGATGAGGGAAGGACTGGAGTCTCAAAATTCAGAAAATCCCAAGCCTGTTGAAGAGGAAATTATGGGTCTCAGTGACAGGATTGTTGTAAAAATTCCAACACCGGAGGATGTGGCTGTTAAAATCGAATCTGGACTGTTTAAACTATTTGGTGGTGTGAACAAAAAGTACAAAGAGAAGGGCAGGTCTCTTTTGTTCAATCTGAAAGATCGTAGTAACCCAGAACTGATAGAACGAGTCATGTTTGGTGAAATATCTCCTGAGAAATTATGCTCAATGTCGGCTGAAGAGCTTGCTTCCAAGGAGTTATCAGAGTGGCGCATGGCAAAAGCAGAAGAATTTGCCCAAATGGTAGTTTTGCCTGATACAGAAGTTGATATTAGACGTTTGGTTAAGAAAACACACAAGGGTGAATATCAATTAGAAATTGAGCGTGATGATAGATTTTCTGCAGAGGTTTCTGGCGGAACTACTATGCTAACACAACCTCACCCAAAAACGAAGATTGAAACTAGTTCACCTTCAGTGGCAAGTCCTAAAGATAAAGAAAATGTTGCAGTTCAGAAGAGTTCAGAAAATCAAGATTTTGCAGGTAGCCTGATCATTCCAACTGATGTGACGGATTTAATGCAAGGAATGATGGTTGATGAATTAAAGGATGCAGAATTTCTACCTCCAATTGTTTCGCTGGATGAGTTCATGGAGTCTCTAAATTCCGAACCCCCTTTTGAAAATTTATCTTCAGACGCTGCGCATAAGACCCTTATGACACATAAAGAAAGCCCCAAGGTCGTTGGCAGCTCTCGGGCTCCTGATCAAGCTTCAGTTTCTCCAAAAGATACTTCTTCCAAAAATTCAGATGTCAAGAAACTCGAAGTTATGAATGAGAAGTCGAGTGGGAATCCTGCAAAACAGAATTTTTTTCCTGGTGATGCATCAAGGATTAACTACATCTGGGAGGGCATGCTTCAGCTAAATATATCAACGTCAATCAATGTTGGTGGCGTATTTCAAAGGTTTGCTATTTTATAGGTGGACAGCCTAAATAATGACCATTGATCCACGCTGTGTTATTTTTATACTTCTATGCGACATACTAGAGTTTTACCATTAAGTGCATGAAGTAAATTGGCAAGTCATTTGTGTGTGATTAAGTTACCTGGGCGATATTTATCCCTTGTTTAACTTGTTCACAGTGTAGAAATAAGAGTTTTTTTTGGCACTTATAATTTTAAATTTATTGTAAAAGTTCTTAAAAAAGGTTCTATAATAATAGTAAAAACTACAAAATATTTTTAGAAGAGTAAGATCGTATCAATTTATTTTTATGTTTAAGATAATATAAGTTGTTTTATTCCAAATAATCTCAAATCATATTTCGTATTCTGAATTATCTTCACATCCATTTTTATGATCATTTTTCTCGGTCCTTTTGTCGCTTATTATTTCTCATCCCTTTTGATTTTTTTCCCTTCTATGGAAACTCATTTTATGTAAATGGTTTGAGACCTTAAGTTTAAAATAAGATAAAATCTGAGAACCTATAAGTTTCGAAACATTTTATAATTTTTTCTTAAAGTTGTAAGATGCTTAAATGAGAGTAGCCATTCAGGCTTTAAATCTTAGCTTGTGTAGCACTATAATTGTGCCTTTACTGTAAGCCAAGCTTTTATTTGAGTTCTGCTTGTCCCCATCCTAGAACTCTCATCATTCTGTGGTATCTGAAGATTGCTGAAGACTTCATATTGTGGCCTATCTTTAGTTAAGGTGTAAAGGATTTGTGATTTGTGTACTTGAATGTGCAAGTTTGTTCCAATTTTGGATGTCTTAGATTCTCTTTGAACAAATTTGTGAACAGATGCGGTTGGACAATTGATTCTTCTTCTTTTTTCCACTTCTCCATATTCATTGTGTTTGTACGTTTGTCATGCAGATACGTCAGTATTGTCTCACATGCATGTTTTGTCATAAATTTCTTCTGAAGTTATTGAGAAGGTTCATGGATTATGTACTTCATTGCTTTCCCTCATTTGTTCATTTTCTGTCAACAGTGGCGAGAAGACATCTACCAAGGAGTGGCCCACCTCTCTTGAGATCAAGGGACGAGTTAGACTTGACTCATTTGAGAAATTTCTTCGAGAGCTCCCTATGTCTCGAACTCGTGCAGTCATGGTATACCGAGGCCTCTTCCTCTTCTATGCAACTAATCTGTACCACCTGTTTTTTCTCAACTTTGGCCTTCTGTTTTCGTATCAATCCACAGGGCTTCTTATTGGTTATGCGTAGTGGTGTTTACCTAGTATTAGTGTGGATGTACAGTAGCAGTTTGGATCGAAGATTTGCGAGATGGCTAGTTGTTCAGGATAAACATTTTTTTCTCCAGCTTACATCCAATCTGGTTTTTTGTTGATAGGTGGCGATGTGTTACGCATAAACAAAAGAAGATATGCTTAAGCAAAAGAAATAATTAGATAATATTGTTGACCTCGTGTGCTGGAAAAATTGTTTGCTATAAATAATTTGAACTAGGATACGGAGCGATGCGATTTTTCTTTTGACCTTGTTTATCAATTTCACAAAGCCAAATCCTTTGAAAAATACATTTTAAGAGAAATTAGCATATAAAATGTTGGCGAATGCATAGTTTTCCGTTATTGGCAGAAGCAGCTAAGCTAATATATGCATTCTTTAAAAAATATTTTGACTCGCAGTGGTAGATTAAAACTGGGGAATATTTTTGGTGCTGTTGATTAATTTAAAATTTTGATGCAAGCGTTTGCGTGTTGATTCGGTGGTCTTCACACTATAGTTTAGAACGTTACTCAAATTTTTGGAGTTGGTGGCGTTCTTTCTTGTTCTGTATTTCTACGATTGTTATTAATGTCGTTTCAATCCAATTTAAAGTTCTGTCAATTGGATTGCTGGTAATTGTGAACACAAACCCGTACATGGTTGAAATTACTACAAGAACGTGAAATCCGAATATGCTTTGTGAATGACGACGTGAATGATGCTAAAAAGTTATTTTCGAAAGTGAAAAGAAGTAAAGAAAGCACTAAAGTTTGGTAGACTCTTGCACGTATGAATGTCCATTTTGCTTCTTGAATTCATTAATCAAACTACTCTTATCTTCAGGTTCTGCATTTCGTTTTGCGGGACAAGTCATTCGAGACTCCGGGTTCCAGCCTTTCTGAGGTAGTAACATTACTTCCTGCGTCACATTATTTTAAATTTATGTGGGCTATGCCAAGTGTTACTATTTCATTTCGTGAACTTGATTCTTTTCTTTATGAAGGCTATTGATTCATTTGCTGCGGACGAGAGGCTAGGTTACGCCGAACCATCTACTGGCATCGAGCTTTATTTATGCCCTCTGACTTCAAGAATAATCGATCTGATAAATGAACACATGCCCAAGAAACAACCCGAGACTTATAACACTATCGAAAATGGACTATTAATTGGTGTAGTTGTGTGGAGAAGGGCTCATAAAAGCAACATAGTATCGCCTAATAACTCATCTTCATACAACGAACACAGCTTGAAAAAACAATCTCTCAACTCTCCTAAGAAGATGCAAGATTCATCAAATGTTAAAGTTAACGTTAATGCACAGCCTAGAGCTTCCTTATCCGCTTCTAATAACGTTGCTCGTCCCACCATAACTCCTCAACCTGATGAGGATGATGATATCCCACCTGGGTTTGGCCCGATGTCTTCTGCCCGAGCAGCAAAAGATGACGATGACTTGCCGGAGTTCAATTTCTCTGGGCATTTGAACCCACCCATGCCCCGTAGTTCACCGCAAGATTTGCATCATCGTTGTGTAAAATCTACCGAACGTTCAGTAGATCAAGTTAGAGAGCTTATTAAAAAATATGGTCACAGTGGTGGAAGTGTACCGAGCAGGAGCTTGGTAGATGATAGGTCCCCCGGTATTCAACCATGGAATGACGATGATGATATTCCAGAGTGGCAGCCGCAACTGTCTAATCAGCTGCACATTCAGACTCCTCAAAGCCATAGGCCGCCATTGCAGGTGCCCCTGACTAATCAACCTATTGCCAACGTGCTGAGTCAGCAGCCACCTCGGGGATGGGAGGGTCCACCTTCAAGTGCCGGGCGGGTGACCCATCAGCTACCCCCTGGGCCCCAACGCGACAGGGGATGGAAGCATATTGACTGAAACAAAATAAAATTTGTTGTATGCAATTTTGTGTATTATTTAATTATAGATTCTGTCTTAGGACTTTACTTTGTGGCTACATATGTTTTATTTTGACCTTTCAGATTTTTGTGCAGCACAGTTTTTATATATATATTTTTGAAGTCTCCGATGCTGTGCAGTTTGTAGGTTTAATTTTGTCACTTTATAATAAATTTTTAGAGGCCAATGTTTCACTGAATCTCCTTGGGACGAAGAAACTTGTCGTTAACTTGTTCTGGATACATCCTAAGTCACATAAGTTCGATGCGGGAGCGGATGCGGATGTGTGAGTGCGTCAATTTGCAAAAAAATTGAGTGCTGGTGCGCCTTAATGCGCCTATTAAAAATTAATAAATATATATATATATATATATATATATATATATATATACATACACACTGATGAAATGAAGTTAAACATGCATAATATACATCATATTTAACATACTCACATCATTATTATATTATTTACAAATTTACAATATGAAGTTCTTAACAACTTTAATGTTTGCAGCTTTACCATTCTTAAAAAACATTAAAATTAGATTTTATTGAAGAGTCTAACATTTGCAGCTTTGCAAAAATGTTATAGCAAGTGATACAACGTAATTTGAATCTTGCATTTGATCGTTCGTCTAGTAAGAATTCTCCGAAAAATATATTGTAGAAATAGAAATGAAGTATTAAAGTTTTGTTTTATTTTAAGATATAAAATAGCGAATTTGAAAAATGAAACCAAATTGCTCATATTTATTCCAACATGTTTGGTAATAGTATGAATTTATTAAAAATGACTCATATTATTTTCGGAGACTTATATTATTACTTTAGGAAATGACTAATATAAACATTTAAATTAACTCAATAAAAATAAAAGTTTTATTTATAAAGTTCATTCTATTAGTTTTCATGCAAAAAACTAAGATATCAAATTTATTATTATTTACTCCGCAAAAATGTTATAAAATCACAGATTTATCGTACTTTCTTTTATCACATATTTTAATCTTCCATATGCTATTATGTCTTTTCATGATTCATTATCTATCTATTTACCATATAATATAATTTTCTTACCAACCCGAAATACCTAGAAACCATAAAAATTCATCTAAACCCAAAATCAAAGAATTTTTTTTATAATTACAAAAAATAAAAAAAAATCGGAGAATTAAGGAGGATTAACAAGACTTAGTAACTTAGTGCGCGACTTAGTAAATCTTAATGCGCGAATTAGGAAATCTTAGTGCGCGAATTAGGAAATCTTAGTGCGCGAACTAGAAATTCTTAAAGCGCGAACTAGAAATTCTTAAGTCGCCTTAATGCGCCGCACGCGCACCGAGTTCGCCAATTCGCGGCCGGAGCGCCAGTGCGTGGAGGGGGGTAGGAGGATTATGTGACTTAGGTGAAAATTACCTACCAAACTAGATAGTGCGTTTGTCTTTTTAAACTAATCTGCTTTTTTTTCATTTATTTTTTAAAATAGTCTTTATATATATATTATTTTATTTTATGTTATTATTATATATAAAGAAAGTGACAAGTGTACAAAAAATTAAGAATACTACAAACACACACCTAATAAATAAAAGTGGGATATATCAATCTTGGTTTTTATAAACATCTAGTTCATACATATAAATATTTTCCTACAATTATGAATTATATCACAAATAATCATATTAAGTAATAATCATATCGCAACTACCGATTGGGTTTAGTGGAAACATTTATATACTTTTTCACATAATCCTACGAAGTTTGAAAAAAAAAATTATCACCCTGGAAAGAATCGAACACTGATCACTAGTATGAAAGACAAGAAAGAGTCACACTATTTAAAACATGAAAAACAAAATGTGTTTTTTAATATTAGTCCTAAATTTTTAGTAATAAACAAATTTAATCCATAAAAATTGTTTCAAAAAAAAATTAAATCTAAAAAAATCTTTTTATTATCCAACGAATCGTGTTGTTCTACCTTTTGATGGTCAATCACATTGTCGTACAAGTCCACTGGAGTGTCTCATTTAAGGTGAAAATTTCTTCATGCACCCGATATTTTCATATACCAAGACACATGATAGGTCAATACATACATGTAAATATATATTCATATCTCTTGGTATATGAAAACACCGAGTGTATAAAAGAAATTTTTCATTTAAGATAAACCCGTTGAAGAAGTAATTGAACCATTTGTTTGTTGGATTTCCCAAAATTTGGAATCACAATGAATTTGTTTACATTATCCTACTCGTGAAAATGATACCAGACATCACACTATTTTCTCACCATATATTAACCAGTTTATAATCACTACATTAATCAATCATTCAATAATCTCTCTTTGGATGTTGCTACCCCACGGGTAATGTCCGATGGGAGTAGCAACATTTGGTGAGAATATTCTCATCCATATTGGATATGAATATTCTCATCCAATTGATTGATACATAATTAAGGGTGTTACGTACATGAGAGCCACCACTTGAGCACATGGGGTAAGGTACTACATGTAAGGGAACACCTTTTAAATCCAAAGAGCAAAGTGTTATACATGTGGGATGTAAGTAATCCAACAAGCATGGAACGCAGCGGAATAATAAAATTTTGGATTACTATAACCGCGGATCTATACATAGGGATTCATATCGGATAAAGGTTTACAAAAGTCTCACCCTTGTAGCGTGTTTGAGCAGATTCCACGGAGCCCACGTCCAACGATCCCGAGTCACGAGCAACACCTCCAAGGTCTTGCCTCAACGGTATCCACACGATTAAACGAACAAGGGACGTTCAAGAACAAGTTGCTAGACTTATTCTTGAACAAACAAGACTCACGGTTACAATGACCGATCGACGACCACCATCAACCACCAAGAAAACCACACGGCGGCGGTGAAGAAGCTCACGGCTTCAAGGAGGCGGCCGAGAGAGCTTGTTGGTGTCTAGGTTTATTTTTATAAATTGTCTCTTAACAATTAATCAAAACCTTGTATTTATATTATAAGACTTTAATTAAGGTTCAAGACTTTCTTAAAGTCTTATGGGCCCAAACCCATGATTTAATTAAATCCTTATAATCATTTAATTAAGACTCCTCTTAATTATTTAATTCATCCCATGAATTTAATTTCCCTTCTCGATTTAATCTTTTGTGCGACCCGATAGGATCTTGTAATGTTGGTAGTGACATAAAATCTCATTTTACGTTACAAGCAAAGAGCGGTGTCTAGCAACACATCAAGGCTACCCAAATTACAAGAATGTCAATGACTCGACATAACCTTTTAGAACTTGTGATAATATTAACCATGTAACTTAATCCCTTTGTCCTTTGTGTTTAGATTGAACACGAGTCATGGACTAGTCATACTCGTATATTCAATCTTTATTTCTTGATCCCCAAGTAGAACTAGAATAAACGAATAAGCTCGATATCTCATATCGACTCATTCGAGCATGGCCATGCATTTTAGTTCTCACTTGATCAAGGGTCAAACACATCTCTTGTTATATAGGAGGGACAAATCCTATCTCGATCATTCAACATCCCTCTACATAATTCGTAGTGTATCCAATAGTCGCCTTTATATTTTACCCTGTTACGGGTAACGTTTGACAATATCAAGATACATAACTCCTTATGTTGGGATCTCTGATGATCACAAGTCGTAAGGATTACATACATTATTATCACTATGAGAATTGCATATGACGATCATATAACTATCCATGTTGCATTCTCATGGTGGGTCTGTCCAGTACATCGTTCTCTAACATGTACCCATGTGTTGATTTGATATCTCATATCAATGAACAATTCATCAATCAACACATACTAGTCTCTACGTATTATCATTATCCCTATTCATGATAATACTTGACTAGGGACATCTTTAAGAATAATACAATATTATTCTAAGGACATTAACTTATATATCAATTCATATTACACAGATATTCGAATAATATATACTAATGATTTGCCATTCATAAAATTCATAAACATTGTACGTCCAAACAATCATCCAATGACTTGTCTTAGGGTATATTCCAACATGAGAACCATCTCTTGAACTCGTAGAAGGAGCCATGTGATTGTGTTTATGAGATACGTTTAAGTTATATGGCTCTATTGTGAGCAGATGTTAGTATATGTATCGGTTTAATTATCTGTTAGACAAAGATCTGTTTGAAGGTTTATGTATATATGATATATTTTTTATCATGTTTGATTGGCCCCATTTGCTGAGTGGTTTTCCGAACACTCACCCTTTACATTCCTTCACAGGTAAGAGTGAGCAAGAGATTGAGTACGAGGAACAACACAACTTTTACGATTGGTGGTCTATCAGAGAGATTTCAAGATTTTAGTTGATTAAGATTCTGTTAAGCTCTGTTAAGATTTAAGTTATGATTTGATATGCAGTTGGAACAAAATGTACTTTTATGGAATAAAAGACCTGTTATGTTTAAATTCTATACCATGAGGCTAGTTGTTTTCAAATTATATTTGGATTCAAAATCGCTGTCATCTACTTGATCTCGGGACATGACAACAAATATGCCTATTTATAGGCCTTCATGGATCCACATATTTTATTGCCGCAAGTTCATAAAAAATATTCAATCTTATATGACATTTTTCCAAATATGTCAAAATGTATGCATTGTTGTTAGCACTAAAACTCTCAACTACTCTTAGTCACAAATACAATCATTTAAATTCTAAGCGCATCATTCTTTGAAAATACTTATCTTTTGGCAACATACGCCTAGGGGTAAGCAAAATTTCGGTTAAACCGAATTAACCGATCGAACTGAATTATTTTCGAAAATCGGTCCGATTAATTCGGTTTTAAAATTTGGTTAACTCGGTTAATTCGATTCGATTACGGTTTTCATTTTTACAAATTCGGTTAACCGAAATAACCGATATAATTTTAAACAATATTAATTTTTTTTATATGTTTAAATATATTTGTGGGCTTTTTAGCTTTTATATGCAGCTTCTCTTACAAATTCGGTTGCCACTTGCCTTGCCCCAACTCCTAACTCCTAAGCCCTAACTAAGCTCGCTGAATCGGACGCCGCCCAAGAGTCAAGACTCAAGAGCATCAGAATTCAGACATTGAATCGCTGCTAGTCTGCTACGGCCATCGCTTCCCTTCCCTTAATTTGTTCGTGTTCTTCGTTGAATCATTGGCCTTCGCTTTCCTTCTTCCCTTAATTTGTTTATGTTCTTCGCTGAATCGCTGACCTTCGCTTCCCTTCCCTTAATTTGTTTGTGTTCTTCACTGAATCGCTGCTACGACCTACCCATCATTTGATTCATTTCACTTCTCAGGTAAGGTTCAAGTTCCGAAGTTCGACATCAGTAGACATCTTATCCATTCACTTGGCTGCTTCCCTTGATTTATATCCTTAGATTATGCAATATGTTCATATTTATACCCTAACAGTGTTGTTAACTTGTTATTGATTTATCATGCAATATGTTAAGATTAATTGGTACTTGTAGATGTCAACGCAAGAAAATTTATCGAATATGGATGTTGTTGGTAGCTGTTCCATACCACAACCTTCGATGGAAGCATGTGCGGATTCTAAAGCTAAGACAAGTAAGCGAAAAACAATGAAACCAAGAAGTGAGGTATGGGAACATTTAACAAAATTTATCAATGACAGTAAAGAAAATAAGGCCAAATGCAATTATTGAGAGAAGACATTTTGTTGTGATCCATACATTAATGGAACTGCTAGTTTGAGGGGTCACATGAACTCATGTAAAAACCACCCTCATGTTCTTGAAACAACTCAAGTACAATTAAGTTTACAACCATGTGCAAAAGGGAATGAGGCGTGTTTTACTTCTTGGAAATTTGATCAAGAAGCATGTAGAAAAGCTTTAGCTAGAATGATTGTAGTTGATGAACTCCGTTTCAAATTTGTAGAAGGAGAAGGGTTAAAAATATTTATGGCAATGGTGTGTCCAAAGTTTCGAATTCCTTCAAGATGGACGGTGGCATGCGATATTGTTGATTTATATAGAATTTAAAGAGAGAATTTGAAGAGGATGTTGTGTGCTTCATCACAAAGAGTGTGTTTGACAACAGATACATGGACTTCAATTCAAAAAAATCAATTACATGTGTCTAACAGAGACCTATCTAATGGTTTAAAGACCTATCTGAAACCAATGCTTGATGGTGTTTTTTTCCATGTTAGATGTGCATGCCATGTGATTAATTTGGCTGTTAAAGTTGATTATGAGGACAATCACTCAGCATGTATTGAGAAAATGAAATACTACGCTAAATGGTTACGCACGAGCCGTGTTAAGCGTGATTGGAAACAATTATGTTTATCTAATAGTTTAAAGCATCTTCTTTTTCCATCACCAATAGAAACTAGGTGAAATTCGTTGTACAATATGTTGAATGCTATGTTACCTTACAAAGATATTTTAACTTCATTTTATAATTCATATCAAATGCCTGATAGCGATGAAATTATTTATTTGACTAATGAGGATTGAGAATTTGTTGAAAATTATGTATCATTGTTAGATACTTTCAAAGAAGCGATGGAACGCTTCTTCCGTGTTACTTATCCAACTTCCGTTTATTTTCTTCCTTTAGTATTTAACATGTTTGATAAGTTTATATAATTTAGAGATGACTATGACTTGCATGCTTTTGTTAGTGCAATGGAAACTAAATTTATAAAGTATTGGGAGCAAATCACACACGTGCACTGCATCGCAACATTGCTAGATCCTAGTCAATGTTTATCTTCATTTGAGATATTTTTTGCATATTATACTAAATTTTTGTGGAAGGTTGTTGACGATCAAAATACGTCTACAATGCAATCTCTCCAAAATATGTTTCAATTGTATTATAATCAACATGCAAGTGAATCATCGCAACAAAGGTCTGCTGAAGAACAACCGCAAGCTCAATCTAAAGGTGGGGGCATCAATTTGCTTAGGATGCTGGGCAGGAAAAAACTTAAGGGAAAAGGACCTGCTACTAGCACGTCGACTGAGTTGCAAATTTATCTGAATTATCAATTTCTAATGGAAGACAACTTCAACGTTTTACAATGGTGGAAGACAAATGTAGCACAATTCCATATCTTAGCCAAAATGGCTAGAGACGTGTATGGGGTACAAGCTTCAAGCGTCGCTTCTGAATCAGCATTCTCAACATGTTGCTGAATTATTGGAGAATACAGAAGTAGTCTATCTGCTGGTTTGAAGCAGAATGTAAGATTGAAGAGATGGGGCGTTTGACGAATTCGTAAATCATTATGACGAGCAAGAAGAAGAGAACGTCAAAACAATACTTATCAATTATGAAGAGTGCTAAATAATAATATTCTTTTATTTAGATTTTCAATTGTCATCTCTTTACAATTATTTGTATGCATCTATATTATGAAATAAAGAAGAAATATATTGAATTTGTGATAACTATTGGGGAACATTTACAACATCAAATAAAAAAAATTCTAGAAATTCTAAAAAAAAAAGTTAGAACCGGATCGACTCGGAACCGTTTGGAACCGGAACCAGGTCCGATCCTGTTTCTTAACGGATCGGACCGATTTCGTCTTTAACGGATCCGAAACCGGCCGGTTCCGGACCGGTCCAATCCGTTAAGCACCCCTGCTATGTCTATAAATACGTCAAAGTGAAGAATGAAGAAAGTGTTGAACAATCCGATCAAGATTCAAAAGACACAAATCAACTTCATTCAACTAAATCAAAACATTCAACGATTTACTGAGATATTACGAAATTTTGCAAGAGCAGCAAAGAAGCCTTATTGTGATCTTGAAGATCAAAGCCCACTGAGTCTGCTGCTCAATGAACACTCAAAGCTTGAGAGATTTATAATTTTGTGTGAATGTTGTAAAACACATCGTAAGCAACTAAGAGAGTTGTATTACTAAAAGTTTAGGCCAAGCTGTGTGAGTGCCTAAGAATGTTGTACACTGAAAAGTCTAAACCAATGTCTTTTAGTGTAACATTCCTGCAAAGGAAGAAGGGAAGACTTATAAGCATTGTTTGGTCCATGCTTAAACTCGTTCGAAATTTTATTAGTTTATTTATGGGATCGATATGCTTGGTCCATGTTTAAACTTGTTCGGAATTTTATTAGTTTACTCATGGGATCGAGATGTTTGGTCCATGTTCAAACCTAAAATTGTTTTTTTCTTGGGATGTTTTCCTGGTGCGATCATATTTATCTGCTCGGGATGTTTTCCCTCGAGCTCGGTTATATTTATTATTTTGGGATATTTCTTATCCCATTGAGATATTATTCCAGCTGAGCTTTATTTGCTCGTGATAATTATTAGCTCTGGAGATTGGTTGAGCTTTATTTGCTTGTATTGATGCATATTATTGACACTTCATTATTTTGGGAAATCGGTGCTTCGGATGAGTATTATTTGCTCGGATGCTTATTATTTCTCGAATTCTGACAAGCTCTGTTCGCTTAGGATATTCATTGTTTCAGATGAACTTTATTTGCTAGGGATATTTTTTTATGTTCGGTGCTCAGGAAGGATTCTTTATTGATGTTTCAGAAGTTCTGAATGATTATTTGATGGGGTATTCAATGAGCTCTGATGTATTTTTTGGTACTCAAGACGAGCTTTATTTGCTTTGAATATTTCTTATACTGGAGTTCAGACATATTTTATCTGCTCGGGATGCTTATTTATTATCTCTGGTGCTCGGTTATATCTTATGAGCTTTATCTGCTCTGGTATTGTGATATCCCCGAAATGAGTAAGTACAATTTGGGCATTAATTATGTTTATATGATTAATTATGGTGTTAATTGATCTAAGTGCCTGAATTAATTATCATGTTGAAATGTTTAGTCACATGGTAGGCGTGACCGGGGATGCATTTCGGGATGTATATTGTGCATATTGGGAGAATTGGGTGTTAGCATGATTTAATTGTAATGGTTGGCAATTATTTCGAAAGCATGAATTAATTGAGATTTTGAGGTACATGTTGGTAATATGCTTTTAAAATACCATGTTGGGGTATTTTATACATCATGTTAATTTTTGGGGTATAATTTTAATTAAACCCTTATAACCCAATTACCCCACCCTTACCCATCACTTTACCATTCACTCTTTAAATCCCCAAACACTCTTTCCAACCCTAACCCACTCTCATTTTCAAAATTTGCTTCAAGGTGGAAGAGAAACCTTTGCAAAAACTCATTTGGTGTGATTCTTGGTAAGATTTGAGGTCTAGGAAGGGTATATGTCCTTCCTTGTTGTTTTTGCAAAGATTTATTTTGATTTGAGTTTGATGTTTGAGTTTTTGAGATGGGTTTGTTGGGTTTGGTATGGTTTTTGGTTGGATGTTAAATTTTTGGTTGTTTGATGGTGTTTATTGAAGGTTTTTAGTGTTTTTATGTTTTGGGTTTGTTGGTGTAAGTGTTGGTAAGATTGGGGAAGAATTTATGGCTTAAAAATGGAGAAATCGCGTGTACAGGCTATGGCGATCGATCGCCTGAAATGGCACGATCGATCGCCGAAGGGCAGTGGCAAAAACGCAAGGCAGGCAATCGATCGCCATGTATGGCGCGATCGATCGCCTCGAGGCAGAAAGATCAGGCGATCGATCACTACATCGAAGCGATCGATCGCCAGCCACAGAATTTTGGAAATGGAATTTTTTGACGAATTTTTGGTATTTAACTATTAATTGGCTTCTAATATGGGGTTGTGTGATTGTGTAGAACCATCCCAGGTGGCGACGCAACCAAGGAAGTGAAGCCATATCAAATTCCACTTTTGGAAAGGTACGTAGAGAGACGTACGGGCACCCAACGGTACATGTATCTATTATACTCATTGATTATGCATTGTGGATGCGAGTATATATGGAATTATGCATTGTGGATTCAAATACATGTTGAATTATGCATGATGATTGTATATGCATATGATGATTATTGGTGCACATCCCATGAGTCATGGTCATCCCCTTGATGATTTTAATGATTGCTGCTATTTGATTTGGTGCCGCTAAATGTGAAGCGAGGGGTGGGAGCGCCGCATGTCACTTTTGAGCGTGGTTATCATATGAGGCGAGGAAAGAATATTTGCCGCTCAATGTGAAGCGAGGGGTGGGAGCGCCGCATGTCCATTGAAGCGAGGTTATTCTATGCCGCCTATATGAAAAGCGAGGGGCATTAAAATACATTGTGATGAACAGACTAGGGATTGGTGATTGGTAATTGGCGATAATGAAATGGTGTTATGTCATGACATGTGTGAACCATTAAATAATCTAATTGATTATACTCATGAGTTATGGTACAGGGACAACCAAAAAGGAAGCGTTTAAAATGCATGGGAAAAACAGGAAGTGTTTTATTATGATTTATGCATTTACGCCTTATATTCATATTGTGTTGGATATGAATAATATTGTGCTCATGTTTTGGGGGTTGTCCTTTGTTGGGTTTTGGAAACCCGAATAATCTTGGTTTTGATGTTAACAAAACTTGTTATTGTGTTGCTAACATATTTCATCAAGTGTGCAGTTCATAGATCATAATTAAGAGCTTGATGAATTACAAAGAAGTAGCTTGAAAATATCAAGCTAGACCAAGTCTGAAATCCTGGCAGAGTGGATTGTTTCGATCATATCTAATAGCCCGGATATCGAAATGGCGTGCTTCTAAAGCGATTGAACAGCCAACTCAAAATACTAAAAGTCATATTTCACAACAGATCGGCTAGTTCAAATGTTATCAAGGAGAAAAGACGCCTGCAAGATCGAGCTGAACCGCGAAGAAACAGCAAGCTGTTTCAGCAAGCAACTGTCAGTCTGGTGGCCATAACCCTCAGCTCGCTTATTGGAACGGAACGATTCAGTATGGGTTGGAAAGCTAAGACAAAGATCTACAAGTCATATTTGGAAGTGAAAGACTGAATCGGACGTTAAGATGGCCAAAAAGCTTCTGCAAGTCACGCCATGTGCTGCTGCATCCATCAAACAGACAGCAGGAGCATCGCCTTGTATTTCGAGCATAACTCTCTCATACGAACTCGAAATTGAGCGATTCTTGATTCCGTGGAAAGATAAGAAAAAGGGCTACAACTTTCATGTAGATCACTTTGCCCATAAATCAAAGCATCAAGAGCTACAAGCAACAGATCAGAAGAGCAAGTTTATCAATCTGTTTTTGTATCAAGCTGATTGTCCAGACTGATCCGGACCAGACTGATCTGCCCGTGCTGATCTGCCAGACTGATCTGCCAGACTGATCTACCATGCTGATCCGGCCAGACTGATCTGCCCAAGCTGATCCGGCCAATCCGGTCCGAAATACAAAGAGCCCAGAAACCAGAATATGATCGTTGCAAGCTCGGGAATAGTGCAGAACCTTTTCCAACGGGCATATTCTTGTGTCTAACGTATATATCGTTACTTGGGGCTATATATACATGATTTGGAAGCTCAATAACAGCTGATTGAGATCAACCCAAGCCTTCCAAAGCAAACCCACTTGGGATTCAATTGAGGAACTTAAAAGACAAAAGCTGCTAAATGAAGAGCACTCCTCAAACCTTTGGCACCTCTTACCTTGCTGTATCAGATTCATTATGGAATCATTTGTGCCTTTGTATTCACTCTATTCATTGTATTTGTGAGCTAAAATAGAAGAATGAATACCATTGTAACGGTTGATGATTTATCACAACCGATGAGAGGTCTTTGTATGTGAGACATTAAAGAACATACATAGTTGAGTTGCTAGGAGTTCTAGTTGGATGGGGAATTCCCAACTGGATCGGGTTTGTACAACGGGATTGTATAATTCAAAGTCTTCTAGTGGAATCCTTCCATGAGGTGGAAGAAGGGGAGACGTAGAAGGATTACACCACCTTCGAACTTCCATAAATAAATGCTTGTTTATTTACTTTATTTGCATATCTTTAAAATGTCTTTCAAATAGTTAATCGGTTTAGAGCGGGTTATGTCGAGTGTCTTCCGCTCGATTTTGTAACCGAACTCGATATAATCTCTTGGTGCAATTATTTCAAGAACACGAGCTATTGAAGCTCAAGTTGGTTGAACTCGGGTGTGGAATGTCAACCCACCCCCGGAATCGATCCTCACAAGTGGTATCAGAGCCAGGTTGTTCTTGGAAAGCATTTTAACCGATTTTTTTAGCGGATATCTTTTAAAATCATTTTCAAAATTTCTCATGAGCATGAAATTATTTTCATTGCATAATTTTGTAAAACTTGGTGTATGAAAATTTTTAGCATAAAAATCAATTTCATTGCATTCATTCTGCACGAAAATAATTTTAAAATCTATTTTAAATGTTCTAATTTTCGTTCAATATGTTATAAACTCATTTTAAGTTTAAAATTTTTATTTTGAGATTTTATCTAACAAATTTTGAAGCATTTTAGTTTTCTGGCAGCTTGCAGCGACTTTCGGAAAATTGGCATAACTTCTTACTCGGATGTCCAAATGACAAACCGTTTTTTGCGTTGCAAACTAGACTCATAGAGGATCGCAACGGTATAGGTCTTGCAGCCTAATTCTTCACGAGGAACAGCAGTTTATTCTGCAAAGTTGACTCATGTGCTGCCACCGCGGAAAGATGAAATGGACATTGTTGAGTTTTGTCAAGAAATTCAAATTTGTTGCCAAGTATGCTTCATGCATCATCAAAAGAGGTTATTTTTATTCAAAAATTAATGTGCATTACATGTTTTATAATCTGTTTTAGCCTACCCCATTTGCCCATCACTTGCTCAAATTTTCAAACGTTTTAAAATTAAGGGGGAGAGTTTAATCTCAATCCTTGAGGGGGAGTAAATTTTATTTGTCTTTCTTTTTTATTCACACAAAAAGGGGGAGAAATATGTTGTTTAAAAAATATGATTTTTCTTGTAATGCAACATTGTGCTTTAATATTCATATTTATTCAAGTTTTGTGATCATCAAAAAGGGGGAGATTATTGGGTTTTGGAAACCCGAATAATCTTGGTTTTGATGTTAACAAAACTTGTTATTGTGTTGCTAACATATTTCATCAAGTGTGCAGTTCATAGATCATAATTAAGAGCTTGATGAATTACAAAGAAGTAGCTTGAAAATATCAAGCTAGACCAAGTCTGAAATCCTGGCAGAGTGGATTGTTTCGATCATATCTAATAGCCCGGATATCGAAATGGCGTGCTTCTAAAGCTATTGAACAGCCAACTCAAAATACTAAAAGTCATATTTCACAACAGATCGGCTAGTTCAAATGTTATCAAGGAGAAAAGACGCCTGCAAGATCGAGCTGAACCGCGAAGAAACAGCAAGCTGTTTCAGCAAGCAACTGTCAGTCTGGTGGCCATAACCCTCAGCTCGCTTATTGGAACGGAACGATTCAGTATGGGTTGGAAAGCTAAGACAAAGATCTACAAGTCATATTTGGAAGTGAAAGACTGAATCGGACGTTAAGATGGCCAAAAAGCTTCTGCAAGTCACGCCATGTGCTGCTGCATCCATCAAACAGACAGCAGGAGCATCACCTCGTATTTCGAGCATAACTCTCTCATACGAACTCGAAATTGAGCGATTCTTGATTCTGTGGAAAGATAAGAAAAAGGGCTACAACTTTCATGTAGATCACTTTGCCCATAAATCAAAGCATCAAGAGCTACAAGCAACAGATCAGAAGAGCAAGTTTATCAATCTGTTTTTGTATCAAGCTGATTGTCTAGACTGATCCGGACCAGACTGATCTGCCCGTGCTGATCTGCCAGACTGATCTGCCAGACTGATCTACCATGCTGATCCGGCCAGACTGATCTGCCCAAGCTGATCCGGCCAATCCGGTCCGAAATACAAAGAGCCCAGAAACCAGAATATGACCGTTGCAAGCTTGGGAATAGTGCAGAACCTTTTCCAACGGGCATATTCTTGTGTCTAACGTATATATCGTTACTTGGGGCTATATATACATGATTTGGAAGCTCAATAACAGCTGATTGAGATCAACCCAAGCCTTCCAAAGCAAACCCACTTGGGATTCAATTGAGGAACTTAAAAGACAAAAGCTGCTAAATGAAGAGCACTCCTCAAACCTTTGGCACCTCTTACCTTGCTGTATCAGATTCATTATGGAATCATTTGTGCCTTTGTATTCACTCTATTCATTGTATTTGTGAGCTAAAATAGAAGAGTGAATACCATTGTAACGGTTGATGATTTATCACAACCGATGAGAGGTCTTTGTATGTGAGACATTAAAGAACATACATAGTTGAGTTGCTAGGAGTTCTAGTTGGATGGGGAATTCCCAACTGGATCGGGTTTGTACAACGGGATTGTATAAATCAAAGTCTTCTAGTGGAATCCTTCCATGAGGTGGAAGAAGGGGAGACGTAGAAGGATTACACCACCTTCGAACTTCCATAAATAAATGCTTGTTTATTTACTTTATTTGCATATCTTTAAAATGTCTTTCAAATAGTTAATCGGTTTAGAGCGGGTTATGTCGAGTGTCTTCCGTTCGATTTTGTAACCGAACTCGATATAATCTCTCGGTGCAATTATTTCAAGAACACGAGCTATTGAAGCTCAAGTTGGTTGAACTCGGGTGTGGAATGTCAACCCACCCCCGGAATCGATCCTCACATTCTTGTATGTACATTTTGGCGTGAAAAAAAGGAGATAAAGCGGGTTGAGGCGGTGAGCTTGTGAAGAACACTTTTGATAGATCAAGGACATGATTTCTTTTGTATAGTGTCTACTCTAGGAGTAGTGTAAAGCTATAGTTGATAACATTCATTTGATTGGGAATGTAATTAATCCATTGATAGTCCTTAACTTAGCATGTAATTCTTAAGGCTCATAGTCTCAACATGAACATTTATACTCTGATAATGTATGTTAGCTCTAATTATGCCCTTAATCCGTGCTTAAGGAACTAGGGTCCTTACATTAGTGGTATCAGAGCAGTGGTTAGAGAACCCGGGAACGAGCGAAGGGTAGCCTTAGCATATTTGGCTAGGTGCTTACATTTGGGGCATGTTTATGCATGTGGTGCATATTGATGTATATACTGTTATACTAACATGCTTATTTTCATCCTGTTACCTAACGGCATATAAATCTATTGTTGTTTTGGAATTGTTGTTAACCCTTGTGTTACAGCATGGCGGCTATGAACTTTGGGAACCTCAATGAAGCGGTAGGTGACATTGGCAGTGTTAATGCGAGCATTGGTCAGACAAACCCTCTACCTCCACCAGCTGTAGGCATGGAACCAGTGGCTCAGTTATTACTACCTGGTGAGATCAGTTTGACTCGGTTTCTGACTTTCCACCGCCCCGGTTTGAGGGGACAGAGACGGGGGAGGAGGCAGAGGAATGACTGGAGAGACTAGAGCAGATTTTTGTGTCCGCTCCTTGTGCAAGAATGGCATGGCTGAGATTGGCGGAGTTCCAGCTAGCGAAGAAACCTTCCATGTGGTGGAAGACTACAGTGATGGAACTAAGGGCTCAGGGTGTATTGATCGATTGGACTCTCTTTAGAACCCGGTTTCTGAACCGGTATTTCTCTGCGGCTGCGAGACAGATAAAGGAAGATGAGTTCGCAAACTTGAAGCAAGGAGGCATGTCAGTGTCAGACTATGCTATGCACTATTCTTCGTTGCTGAGGTATGTTCCACACATTGCCACCAATGGACATGCAAAGATGAGAAACTTTCTGAAGGGATTGCGGCCGGAACTATTTGACCGGGTTATCACCAATAACCCCACTTCCTTTGATGATGCTCTTACTAGAGCAGAACTTGCGGAGATCGGAGTTGGGGCCTATCTTAATGCTGTACCCCCAAATGTGCCACAACAGAGGCAAGCTACTGATAGCTTGAGGCCCCGAGGAGAGTCATTTAAGCCTCGTGGTGCCTCTTCATCTTCACGGTTCAGCGGAAAGAAATCTTTTGGTCGGAAACAAGAGAACATGAAGAGCAATTGGTCGACCAACCGAGGACCTATGCAAGGAAATAGATCGGGGGAGATAAGGTTTGACAATTGTGGAGGGCCACACTATTCGAATAATTGTCCTGCTTGTTATAGTTGTGGCAAGATGGGCCACGTCTCTCGGTATTGCCCCACTCGGGGAGGACAGTCAGATTTTCAAGGAAACAGGCCGAGATTTGATGACATGACAGTGCATCAGAGGCAGCAGAATACGCCTCGACCATCGGGAGATCAGACAGTGGGACCGTCCCAGGGGCAGGTGTATGCACTGACCAAAGAGCAGGCCCAGGCAGCCCCGGAGGAGGTGATCGCCGGTACGTGCCATTTATTTATGTACCCTGCTTTTATTTTGATGGATACAGGTGCCTCCCACTCTTTTGTATCTGTTGGCTTTGTGGAGAGACACCATATGCGCACGTCTTCGTTACCCACGCCTCTCATGGTCTTGACACCCACTGGAAGAAATGTTATCGCCGATCAGTTTCTTGCGGATTGCCTAATTTATTTTGAGGGCCACGAGTTGAAGGCAGATTTGATTGTGTTGGGCATGTCAGACTTCGACTGCATTGTGGGTATTGACATTCTGAACAGATATCTGGCAGTGGTAAATTGTCGACAGAGAACAGTAAAGTTCATATCTAATTTGGGGATGCAGTGGACTTTTTATGGCAACGGTTCTCGTGCGAAGATTCCGTTGATTCCAGCACTCAAAATGTCTCAGTTGTTGGAACGTGGTCACACGGGCTATCTCATCTATGCCGTGGACAAATCGGGAAAGAATAAAGAATTGAGAGTTGAGGATGTACCAGTGGTAGCAGAGTTTGCTGATGTGTTTCCGGAGGAGATTCCCAGATTCCCACCGGCTAGAGAAGTCGAGTTTGGGATTGAGCTATTACCAGGGACATCCGCTATCTCTCGTGCACCTTACAGGATGGCACCAGCGGAGTTAAGGGAATTAAAGGAACAGTTACAGGAGCTCCTTGACAAAGGATATATACGCCCTAGCGTATCGCCATGGGGCGCACCGGTTCTCTTTGTAAAGAAGAAGGATGGTTCAATGCGGTTGTGCATCGATTACCGGCAACTGAATAAGGCCACAGTGAAGAACAAGTATCCTCTCCCGAGGATTGATGATTTATTTGATCAGTTGCAAGGTACCAGATTATATAGCAAGATTGATTTGAGATCCAGGTACCACCAGATTCGGGTCAGGGAGGAAGATGTGTAGAAGACAGCGTTTCGGACTCGATATGAGCACTATGAGTTCCTAGTGATGCCGTTTGGTGTGACGAATGCCCCAGCGGTCTTTATGAGCTTTAT
The DNA here is from genome assembly GCA_907163345.1 of Haberlea rhodopensis. Lineage (NCBI taxonomy): Eukaryota > Viridiplantae > Streptophyta > Magnoliopsida > Lamiales > Gesneriaceae > Haberlea > Haberlea rhodopensis. The sequence goes on along the minus strand of CAJQUN010000004.1, from coordinate 28,394,558 downwards.
GAACAGAGTGTTTCAGCCATATCTTGATCAGTTCGTCATTATATTTATTGACGACATACTCAGCTACTCTCGGATTGAGGAAGAGCATGCGAAACACTTGAGGACAGTACTCCAGATTCTCAGAGATCACCAGTTGTATGCCAAGCTCAGCAAGTGTGAGTTTTGGTTGAGCAGTGTAGTGTTTCTGGGGCATGTCATATCTAGTAGTGGGATATCGGTGGACCCCAGGAAGATTGAGGCTGTGATGGAGTGGGTTGCACCCACTTCTGTACCCGAGATACGGAGCTTTCTTGGTTTGGCCGGCTATTATCGACGCTTCGTCGAGGGATTTTCAAAGATCGCCAAGCCGTTGACACAGTTGACCCAGAAGGGAGTACCATTCTTTTGGTCAGAAGCTTGTGAGGAGAGCTTCCAGGAGTTGAAACACTGGTTGACGACGGCGCCTGTATTGGTGATTCCTACGGAGAACTCCAGGTTTGTTTTGTATACCGATGCATCGCTTCAGGGCCTTGGGTGTGTATTGATGCAAGATAAGCATGTGGTCGCTTATGCATCGAGGCAGTTGAAGCCGCATGAGACTAGATACCTACTCCATGACTTGGAATTGGCGGCTATCATCTTCGCCCTGAAGATCTGGAGGCATTATTTGTATGGTATGTCGTTTACCATTTACACGGACCATAAGAGCATGAAGTTCTTATTCACTTAGGCAGAGCTGAACATGAGACAGAGAAGATGGATGGACTTGCTCAAGGACTATGATTGTGAGATTGAATACCATCCTGGAAAAGCTAATTTGACAGCAGACGCTCTAAGCCGGAAGGTGAGGAGTACTGCTGAGGACGTCATCCATTTGTCATCCATGATGACTTCCTATTGCCATCTGGGCTATGATTTCGACATAGATGCATCACCAGTGTACGTATCAACCTTATTAGCTGAGCCAGATATCTTTGAGAATATCAGGAGAGCTCAGAAGGCAGATGATGAGATTCAGAGATGGTTATCTTTATTGCATCTTGGTCAGCCATCAAAGTTCAGAGTGGCCGAGGACGGATCCTTGAGATTGGGTAGCCGTTGGGTGGTTCCGAGTACGCCGAAGTTACGTAGAGGGGTCTTGGAGCGAGCTCATAGTAACAGACTTAGTATCCACCCAGGCGGAAAGAAGATGTATAAGGATCTACGTGATCAGTTTTGGTGGAAAAGAATGAAGTATGATGTTGTCGCTTTTGTTAAGAGGTGCTTGATCTGCCAGCAGGTTAAGGCAAAGAGACAGAGACCTGGTGGCGAGTTGAAAAGCTTGGAGATACCAAAGTGGAAGTGGGAACACATTTCCATGGACTTCGTGACTCACTTGCCGAGGAGTGCTTCGGGTTTTGATGCTATTTGGGTGATTGTGGATCGATTGACTAAGGTAGCTCATTTCATTCCCTATAGCATTACCTTCACCTATCTGAGGATGGCTCAGTTGTATATTCGAGATGTGGTAAGATTGCACGGGATCCCCATTTCCATAGTGTCGGATCGAGATCCACGATTCACATCTCATTTTTGGGAAGGTCTTCAGTCAGCTTTAGGAACGGAGGTAAGATTGAGCACTGCATACCATCCTCAAACGGATGGCCAGACCGAGCGTACTATCCAAACGCTCGAAGACATGTTGAGGGCTTGTGTATTGGAGTTCGATGTTTCATGGCAGGACTCAGTGGCCTTGGTAGAGTTATCTTATAATAATAGCTACCAGGCAAGCATTCAGATGGCTCCTTTCAAGGCTCTTTATGGCAGACGGTGTAGATCACCCTTGTGTTGGGATGACTTGGACCGTAAATCGGTCTGAGGACCGGAACTGGTTCGAGAAATGGAAGAGAAGATAAAGATGATAAGGCAGAAAATGAAAGCAGCCCAGGACAGACAGGCAGCTTATGCGAATAAACGGTGGAGACCGTTGGAGTTTCAGTTAGGAGATAAGGTCTTCTTGAAGATCTCGCCTTTCAGAGGTGTGGTGCGATTTGGGATGAGCGGAAAACTATCTTCGAGGTATGTTGGACCGTACGAGATCTTGCAGCGCATTGGCACTTTGGCTTACCGACTGGCCTTGCCACCTTCTTTGTCCGGTATACATGATGTGTTTCATGTGTCTATGATGCGGAAGTATGAGCCGGATCTGTCGCATGTGTTGCAGCCTTCCGAGGTTCAGTTAGAATCCGATGTATCTTATGTGGAACGGCCTGTGAGAATTCTGGATCGAGCAGACCGCAGACTTCGGAACAAAGTGATACCTATGATCAAGGTTCAGTGGGATCGCAGGGGTGTCGAGGAGGCTACGTGGGAGACGGAGCGGCATATGCTGCAACACTACCCGGAACTGTTTTCTGGTATGTGATTTATGTTTAGTTTCTTTTGGGTAAGTGCATGCGATTTTGAGGACGAAATCTTATAAGTATGGGAGTATTGTGATATCCCCGAAATGAGTAAGTACAATTTGGGCATTAATTATGTTTATATGATTAATTATGGTGTTAATTGATCTATGTGCCTGAATTAATTATCATGTTGAAATGTTTAGTCACATGGTAGGCGTGACCGGGGATGCATTTCGGGATGTATATTGTGCATATTGGGAGAATTGGGTGTTAGCATGATTTAATTGTAATGGTTGGCAATTATTATCATGTTGAAATGTTTAGTCACATTGTAGGCGTGAACGGGGATGCATTTCGGGATGTCTATTGTGCATATTGGGAGAATTGGGTGTTAGCATGATTTAATTGTAATGGTTGGCAATTATTTCGAAAGCATGAATTAATTGAGATTTTGAGGTACATGTTGGTAATATGCTTTTAAAATACCATGTTGGGGTATTTTATACATCATATTAATTTTTGGGGTATAATTTTAATTAAACCCTTATAACCCAATTACCCCACCCTTACCCATCACTTTACCATTCACTCTTTAAATCCAAACACTCTTTCCAACCCTAACCCACTCTCATTTTTGAAATTTGCTTCAAGGTGGAAGAGAAACCTTTGCAAAAACTCCTTTGGTGTGATTCTTGGTAAGATTTGAGGTCTAGGAAGGGTATATGTCATTCCTTGTTTTTGCAAAGATTTATTTTGATTTGAGTTTGATGTTTGAGTTTTTGAGATGGGTTTGTTGGGTTTGGTATGGTTTTTGGTTGGATGTTAAATTTTTGGTTGTTTGATGGTGTTTATTGAAGGTTTTTAATGTTTTTATGTTTTGGGTTTTTTGGTGTAAGTATTGGTAAGATTGGGGAAGAATTTATGGCTTAAAATGGAGAAATCGCGTGTACAGGCTGTGGCGATCGATCGCCTGAAATGGCGCGATCGATCGCCGAAGGGCAGTGGCAAAAATGCAAGGCAGGCGATCGATCGCCATGTATGGCGCGATCGATCGCCTCGAGGCAGAAAGATCAGGCGATCGATCGCTACATCGAAGCGATCGATCGCTACATCGAAGCGATCGATCGCCAGCCACAGAATTTTGGAAAATGGAATTTTTTGACGAATTTTTGGTATTTAACTATTATTTGGCTTCTAATATGGGGTTGTGTGTGTATGGTCTTCCTACCTTAACAGTGTAATAAGCAAGTAAATAGGGCTAACATGCATTAAAGATGAGTTATGGTTCCGGTTGTAGCCTTGAGCTAACAGGATTACAGGCCAAAATAAAATTTCGAGAGCTAATTAATTACATTCCCATTAATGAATGTTAATGCTATAGATTTACACTACTCCTAGAGTAGAGACTATCCAAAAATCATGTATCCTAATTCTTTATTTCTCCTCATAGCTCACTGCCTCAACCCGACCCATAGCCCTCCAATCCAAAAGGTGTACCTACAGGAACAACTCACCATGAGCATATACATCACTATTCAACAAAATCTTAGCACAATAACATAAATAATTGCATTAGATATGTTTGTATGAATGCTCCCTGAATTACCACATTAGCACATTTTCATTGTTGTTCCTGTTTCATAAACTCATGCATAAAATCATTAGTTCATAATATATTGATCGATATCACGTTCCAGTTATAATCACAATATTCCACATTAATCACTAGAAATGTGACTGTTCTGGTCCTGATACAACAGCGGAATTTTAGGACCCCTCGCTTCGACATAGAGCGGCATCATATGATATCCCTCGCTTCGACAATGACAGCGGCATGTACATCGCTTCGACATGACAGCGGCAAATATCATATTACCATCGCTTCATATGACAGCGGCAAGTACCTCCATCGCTCGGAGATAACAGCTACCGGAACATTCATCAATTCTCACACAATAATCAAACACAATAGTTGATTCCATTATCATGATATAACACTATCATTTCACATATTCCATCACATGTAAGGACTCACTATCCATGATATACATAATCAAAAGCGTAACACGTTTTACCGTCCGATGCCCGTACGTCTCACTGCGTACCTTAGTCTCAAAAGTGGAGAAGTTGAATAACTTTATCTCCTTGACGTTGTTGGTACCTGGGATGGTTCTACACAACCATACAAATCAATATTAGAAGCCAAATATAGTCCAATATCCAAAAATTCATCAAAAAAATGCATTTCCCACATTTCAGTAGCTGGCGATCGATCGCTGTGTTGAGGCGATCGATCGCGAGCCTCACCGATCGATCGCTTCAACATGGCGATCGATCGCCAGACTCCACTGGCCCTCGGCGATCGATCGCCGGCGATCGATCGCGCCATTTAAGGCGATCGATCGCCTTCACTCGTCTTGCCCTACCGTCTCTCGGCGATCGATCGCTACTTTTGTAGCGATCGATCGCCACAACCAGTGGCCGCGATTTTCACCATTTATGTACCAAAATTTCTTCCCACCATCCACAACACTTACACCAACAAATCCAAAACATAAAAACACTAAAAACCTTCAACAAACATCATTAAACAACCAAAAATCTAACATCCAACCGAAAATCATACCAACCCAAACAAACCCATTTCAAAACCATTCAAAACCATTTCAAACTCAATCCAAACACTACAAAAACAATAAGGAGGTACCCATACCTCTTCGGGACTCCAAATCTCCCAACAAATTCCACAAATCAAGTTTTTGCAAAGATTTCTCTCCCACTTTTGTGCCAAAAACGAAAATGAAGAGAATGAGGGTTTGGGTGGAGGATTTGGGGGGAAATAGAAAAAGTGATGGGTATAGAGGGGTTGGGGTATTAAGTGGGTTTGATTTAATTAATTGTACTCCCACAATTACCAGGGTGTATAAAATATCCCAACATGATATTTTAAAAGCATTTCACCACAATGCGCCAAAATCCTAATTCAATACATGTTTCACCAAATAATTACCCACCATCACATTTAAACCATTATAACACCCAATTACCCAACCTGCATAACATGCACCCTGAAATGTTCTACTGGGTCACACCCACTATGTGACTAAGCATTTTAACATGATAATTAATTCTAACACATAAATCAATTATCACCATAATTAATCATATGAACATAATCAATGCCTTAATTACAATTAATCATTTCGGGGGCATCACATTACTCCCCTACTTATAAGATTTCGACCTCGAAATCGCATGCACTTACCCCAAAAGAAATTAAACATAAATCACATACCAGAGAATAGTTCCGGGTAGTGCTGCACCATATGCCGTTCCGTCTCCCACGTGGCCTCTTCGACACCCCGACGATCCCACTGAACCTTGAACATCGGTATAACCTTGCTTCGAAGTCTGCGATCCTCTCGATCCAGAATTATAACCGGTCGTTCCACGTAGGACACATCTGAACCCAACTGAACCTCTGAAGGCTGTAAAACATGAGACGGATCTGGCTCATACTTTCGCAACATAGAGACATGGAAGACGTCATGTATACCAGACAAAGACGGTGGTAGAGCCAAACGGTAAGCCAAAGTACCGATGCGCTGCAATATCTCATATGGTCCAACATACCTCGGAGACAACTTCCCGCGCATACCAAAACGAACTACACCTCTGAAAGGTGAAATCTTCAAAAATACCTTATCTCCCACTTGGAATTCCAACGGTTGCCGCCGTTTATTAGCGTAGGCCGCTTGCCTATCCTGGCCGCTTTCATTTTCTAACGGATCACTTTGATTTTTTTCTTCCATTTCTCGAATCAAGTCCGATCCTCCGACCGTCTTACTAGTCAAGTCCTCCCAGTACAATGGTGATCTACAACGTCGACCGTAAAGAGCTTCGAATGGAGCCATCTGAATGCTCGCCTGGTAGCTGTTATTATAAGAGAACTCTACCAGTGGCACTGAATCTTGCCAGGGAGTATCAAACTCCAGTACACATGCCCTCAACATATCTTCGAGCGTCTGTATGGTACGCTCTGTCTGGCCGTCTGTCTGAGGGTGATAAGTTGTACTCAGTCTCACATCAGTACCCAAAGCTGACTGAAGACCCACCCAAAAATGCGATGTGAACCGTGGGTCTCTGTTCGACACAATCGAGACTGGAATTCCGTGTAACCTCACCACGTCCCGCACATACAATTGGGCCATCTTTAAGTATGTGTACGACATACAATAAGGGATGAAGTGAGCCACTTTCGTCAATATATCCACGATCACCAAGATCGCATCAAATCCCGAGGTAGTCCTTGGCAAGTGGGTCACGAAGTCCATAGATATGTGTTCCCACTTCCACTCCAGTATCTCTAAACTCTTCAACTCGCCACCGGGCCTCTGCCTCTTCGCTTTTACTTGTTGGCAAATCAGGCACTTCTTGACAAATGTGATGACGTCTCTTTTCATCCGCCTCCACCAAAACTGGTCACACCCTTGTACATTTTCCTCCCACCTGGATGTATGCTAAATCTGATGCTATGAGCACGGTGCAGGATCCCTTGACGCAACTCCGGTGCCCTTGGCACTACCCAACAGTCACCAAGCCTTAAGGAACCATCTTCTGCCACTCTGAACTTTGATGACTGACCAAGACGTAATATGATAACCATCTCTGCACTTCAACGTCTGTCATCTGAGCTTTCCTGATAGATTCAAAGAGGTCTGGCTCTGCCAACAGGGTCGATACATGTACTGGTGATGTATCTACATCAAAGTCATATCCCAGATGACAACAAGAAGTCATCATGGCTGATAACTGAATAACATCCTCCGCGGTATACTTCACCTTCCTACTCAAGGCGTCAGCTGTCAGGTTCGCCTCCCGGGATGGTACTCTATCTCGCAGTCATAGTCCTTGAGCAAGTCCATCCACCTCCTCTGTCTCATATTCAATTCTGCTTGGGTGAATAAGAACTTCAAGCTCTTATGGTCCGTATAAATGGTAAAAGAAGTACCATATAGGTAATGCCGCCAAATTTTCAAGGGGAAAATGATAGCCGCCAGTTCCAAAACATGAACCGGGTACCTGGTCTCATGAGGCTTCAACTGTCTTGAAGCATAAGCCACCACGTGCTTATCCTGCATCAGTACACAGCCCAAACCCTGCAGTGATGCATCCATGTACAAAGCAAACCTCTCGTTCTCCGAAGGAATCACCAATACAGGTGATGTAGTCAACCGGTGCTTCAACTCTTGGAAGCTCTGCTCACATGCCTCAGACCATAAAAACGGAACCCCTTTCTGAGTCAACTGTGTCAACGGCTTAGCGATCTTAGAGAAACCCTCGACGAAACATCGGTAATAACCCGCTAAACCAAGGAAGCTACGGATCTCGGGCACAGATGTAGGCGCATACCGATCCATCACTGCCTCCACCTTCCTGGGATCCACAGATATCCCATCACTAGAGATCACATGCCCCAAAATATCACGCTGGTCAACCAAAATTCACACTTGCTGAGCTTGGCGTACAACTGATTGTCCCTAAGAAGCTGAAGCACTGTTCTCAAATGATTCTTGTGCTCTTTCTCACTCCGAGTAGATGAGTATGTCGTCAATAAACACTATGACGAACTGATCAAGATATGATTGGAACACTCGGTTCATCAAGCTCATAAAGACAGCCGGGGCATCATGACCAAAAACTCATAATGACCATAACGGGTTCGGAAAGCTGTCTTCTGCACATCTTCCTCTCTAACTCGAATCTGATGGTACCCCGACCTCAAATCAATTTTACTATACAACCTCGTGCCCTGCAACTGATCAAATAAGTCATCGATCCGCGGAAGGGGTACTTATTCTTCACCGTGGCCTTGTTGAATTGTCTGTAATCGATGCACAGACGCATTGATCCATCTTTCTTTTTCACAAATAACACGGGCGCACCCCAAGGCGATAGGCTGGGGCGTATGTAACCCTTGTCAAGAAGTTCCTGAAGTTGCTCTTTCAACTCCCTTAACTCTGCCGGTGCCATCCTGTTCAATCACTGTGGTCTTCCACCACATCAGCGCCTTTTTGGCCAATTGGAACTCTGCTAGCCTTATCCAGGCTGTCTTTGCACACGGGGCTGCTACAAATATCTGTTCTATCCTCTCCAACCATTCCTCGAGAGGTGTACCTAGAGGAACAACTCACCATGAGCATATACATCACTATTCAACAAAATCTTAGCACAATAACATAAATAATTGCATGAGATATGTTTGTACGAATGCTCCCTGAATTAGCACATTTTCATTGTTGTTCCTGTTTCATAAACTCATGCACAAATTCATTAGTTCACAATATATTGATCGATATCACGTTCCTTTTATGTTCGGCTCCGTTTTGAAAACATTTTTGGGTTTTATATGCATGAAGCGTATGTTGCCAGAAGAGAAGTATATTTTCAAAGAATGATGCGCTTAGAATTTAAATGATTGTATTTGTGACTAAGAGTAGTTGAGAGTTTTAGTGCCAACAACAATGCATACATTTTGACATATTTGTAAAATTGTCAAATAAGATTGAATATTTTTTATGAACTTGCGGCAATAAAATATGTGGATCCATGAAGGCCTATAAATAGGCATATTTGTTGTCATGTCCCGAGATCGAGTAGATGGTAGCGATGTTGAATCCAAATATAATTTGAAAACAACTAGCCTCATGGTATATAATTTAAACATAACAAGTCTATTATTCCATAAAAGTACATTTTGTTCCAACTGCATATCAAATCATAACTTAAATCTTAACAGAGTTTAACAAAATCTTAATCAACTAAAATATTGAAATCTCTCAAATGAACCACCAATCGTAAAAGTTGTGTTGTTCCTCATACTCAATCTCTTGCTCACTCTTACCTGGGAATGAATGTAAAGGGTGAGTGTTCGAAAAACCACTCAGCAAATGTGGTCAATCAAACATGAATATGATGTTAAGTGTTGAGACTTTTCATCTAACCCACTATGCATTGTCATTTAAGTTGTGGCCATTGGTAGGCCCGCTGTTGCAGCTATATAAGCTGCTCCAGCCTCATTCTTTATCTCATCCCGAATTTGCATTTGCATATCATATCATCTTCTTGAGAGTAGTACACACTTCTTAGTGTTCGACTGAGTCTGTCTGGGTTTCTGCTTCAACCCATACAGAGGTGTTTGGGACGTTGTACCTTGGAACTCTCTTATCCAGGAAGCCAGAAGTTGTAGGCGGGCAATTTAGAGTTTACGGGCACACGGTTTACTGTGGCCTCGTCCAACAACAAAGTTTCTGCCCAGTTTATTTAAACTGTTTGTTGTAAGTTTTTACTGTTTCGAGTATTTTATTATAACAGAGTATTTGTGATCTTCTTATGCTTTGTCTATTTGTTTTTCTAAGAAACAGAACCAACAATCGTAAACTCTAAATTCTTTGTTTGTTTTGTTCTGTTTTATCAAAACTCAGCTTTCACATTTACTTAATATATTGTTCATGAATTTTTCAAAGGTTTAAACTTACTGTTTAAAAAACTGCTTTGATATTATTTGTGCTCTCCTATTTGTGTTCTGTTTTAGCTAATGGCTGACCAGTTTACCCAACCACATGCTGTGAATAATGAGATTCCGGTGATCAAAGCTAGCGGTACTGAGGGCGCAATGCCAATTCTGAGAAGTCCAATGCCGTTTTCTCAATTTGAGAAACCGGAAAAGTTCAAGGGTTCCAACTTTAAACGTTGGCAACAGAAGATGATGTTCTTCCTTACCACCTTGAACTTGACCAGGTTTCTGAAGGAGGAGAAACCGGTGGAGGACAAAGAGGATCCTCAATCTGCTGTGATAGTTGAGTCCTGGATGAGTGCCGACTACCTTTGTCGTAACTACATACTGAATTCCCTTGACGATGCACTTTTTAATGTGTATTCCCCCAAGGAGACTGCTAAGAATCTTTGGGAATCGTTAGAGATAAAGTACAACAAATATCTTCGAATCTTCTTATTATTTATTTATAATAGTTTTCAATTCATCAGATAAGTTATTTATAAATTTATTAATACACATACTAATGACTCAGGTGTGATCATAATTATACTTTTATATTTTAAATATATTTCCAAATATTATATCATAAAAATGAAGTCTCATTATGCGCAATTTCATATACACATTCGCATAATTTTTTTTATATTTACTAATTAATCATAATATATTTATATTTACAATAAATTAGTCACTAATTATAAGATTTTTGACAACCTCATAAAATATTCAAATCCTTTTTCTAAAACACTTTCAACAAAATCACTCTATTTACTATACCCTATGTCAGATGTGATCATATACTCTCTTGAGTGACATATAGTGAGTTATTCTAACTAAACACAAATTAATAAAAAAAAAATAATTATGAGATCCATTGTTTTTCTCCAAAGATAATTATAACTTTCTCAACTTTTAGGAAGAAAAATCTGACAAACACGACTATCCCATGAATTACAAATAACTGAAAAATTTATCATATTTTATAATAAAAAATTGCATTAGTATCTCAATTTTATCTTCTGAAAAACTTAATTTTTTACATGCTAACATAATCATTATATATCAACATTGACTAAATCCACAAGGTCGTCATCTTGAATCCCGAAAATGATACATAATTATTCTGCTTAAGCTGTCACCCAAACTTTAAAATTAAATAAAGGCAACTTCAAATCATCATTTATTAAGTTCTCAACATCTAAAAGGAAAGTCTCCACAAAGACTGGAGCAAAGAGAAGAAAGGTTACGATTGTTTTAAGCTGTGCAATCACTCCAAGTGCATGATGATCTGTCATTAAGTTCGCTAGTTTTGCATTGGCTTACTGTTTGGTGGAACATTTGTCTTAGATTCGCATTTTCGGCACTCTTTTGATTTGTCTTTGGAACGATACGATTTAGTATCGTAAACATGACTAAGTTTGATGCATTTTTTTTTCATATTATTATTGTTCTTGTGTTGTGATTGATTTGCTTTTAAGAGAAGTTTTTATTATTCGGGCTGCTACATGTACTCGAGTTTTCTAAATTATTAACTAAAAACATTAATTACGAATAACCCAAAGAATAACCATTTATCAAACTAACTAAAAATGCCAACTGGGTTTGATCCACTGGCAGAAAAAACCACGGGTTGATAAACAGGAACACTTGAGCTAGCACTCGTTTGATTTTCCAAACGTTGCTGCTCCAAGGTCCCAAGTGACCTGTCATAGGATAAACTAAACGAATCACTGCTAATAGTAACTTCAGTAACATGTTCATTATTGTTGTGGTCAGAGTAGAAGAAAATTCAGAAAATGAACGAAATTGAATACATGAACCCAACACTGGTGAAATATTTTACAATGGTTGGAAAGGTTAAACACAAAAACATAAACCACAACTTATTTAAAATAATGAACCTGACGTAAGTTATAGCAAGTTGAATGATTGGTGGCAAGAGATCGAGGCCAAGTTTCCTTATGAGAGGAGGAGATCCGATTGCTATGTTATTTTCCTTAGCTTTGAATAATCTTCTGTAGTTTGGTTAAGCTTCCGTGTGGGTTTGGATTATTACTACTTAGTTTGCTCATCAACCTACGGCTCCTTCAATATCTTGTCTTGAATTAGTGGGGTTTGAATGGGCATCTTTATTTCCTTCTGAGTGTCACAATGTATGCCAATAATATGCTCGCTCAATTAACAAAGAGACTTTGTTGGATTGACTTTTACGTTGAATTCCCAATCCATCCAAGGCCTACGAAGGGACACGGCAACCCACTGAGGACATGGGACAACAGACTGGTAAAAATATCTTCCGAGTTCAGACCCCTTCCTATCAATGCCAAAAACAGGATTTTCCACACTTCACCCAGCATACATAATCATTATCCTGGACCCCTGGTCAGGTAACACAAGGCAGGATATTATAATCCACATCCGGACATTTCAATAATGAAACCTTCTCTGTGTTTCATGGACATAACTAAACTCGCAATCAATGCAAAAGGAAACAAGAAGTTTCACAATTTTCTTTCTTATTGTTCTTATACATTTTCAGGAAACTCAGTACTTTTAAAATACAGTCACTAGAAAACAGACCCCAGCATAGTAAATGAACAATTATCATGATAAAAAATTGCTACACATCTTCAAGATTACTAAACCGTCAAGGCAAAAGAACAAAAGCGTTAAGTAAACTGTTTAGCATCAGTTCAATTGAAGACGACCAATGAAAACAACAAAATCATAACCTAATACTGATACCAACAAATCGAATCACATGCTTATAAATTCAAATAACAAACAATACACCCATTTCAGCCGCAGCACCAATCAAATGTTCTAATCAAAACCTTAATATTTAACTCAACACACATCAATCCGTAATAAATTCGATCATTTCGGAATTCAAATTGTGAATAAACTCCAAATTCCAAAACCCAGGAAACCAAAACCCCTAGTAGCAATAGTTTATCAACCATCTCATACGCGTGTCATAAATAACAAAATCTCGGAAATAAAAGTCTCCATATTCAAGCCAAAATAAAAGAAATTAAAAATAGCAACAATAGGGGAGGGGGGACATTAATGTAGACGACGTAACTCGAAAAATATGCAGATAATTATATACATAAGCGAAAATAAAACATGATTCTGACCAGTGTTTTGATGAAGCGAATATTTGAGTGACCAAATGAAAAATCTGTCGAAGCTTTTTCTCTGGAAGTCATGGATTGTTATCGAAATATTTTTAACAACCTATTCAGGCTTGTGCTTGATTAATTCTTGCATGTCGATCCCCGAGCTTTCAGGACCGTCATCAGGTAAATCGAGAAATGTGCATGAATGATAGATATCTGAGGGAGCGGACCAAAAAGCGAATGTTACACTATAATCTAATTAATTTCATTTTTTTAACAATGACTATTGGGATAATTTTTATTTTTACTTTAGATATTTTGTATTCCCACGTTACAAAGAATATTTATTTTAAAAATAAATTTAGGCTATTCATAAAAATTGGCATATCATACATAAACATTTAAATATTATAGAAATAGTTAACTATATATTTTATCTCTCGATATTACGAAAAAGGAGGATTTCAAAATAAATTCAACATGATTTAAAAACAAAACAAATTAATTTAAATGAGAATAATATAGATAATACATATTAATAACTTTTTGTTATTCTAAAGTATATAAATTAAATAGAATATTAAGTAAGATTGAAATTTTTATTTTGTAAAACCATAAAACCGATTTACATGATAATCAAACTAAGTTTCTATAATTATCATAATCTAATCAAGTATTATGGTAAATAAATTGTTTATTTGGAGGTCGAGTATATTTTATTTTGAAATCTAATTATGATGAGAAATATTTTTTTTCTTTTAAACTTAATTTTTGACCCAGTAACGCATCATTCTTTTTTCTCAAATTGTAAGTGTGCCTTCGGACAACAAATTCTTCCTGTGTGATATTGATACCCCTAAATATGAAGCCACCACCTGATTAGCCGACCTGCCTCCGTGGTGTATTACTCGCTTTTCTTCGCGAGACCTCGCATGGCCTTCCGAACTCTTTGTGAAGACCGACCTGTTGGACCGACCTGTTTTATCTCACCTGTTGCCCCTCCGCTATCTTGCCGAGCGACCTCTTTTCGGAACCCAAGCTAATTGGCCGAGCTCTTCTCATTTCCTGGTTGATACGTGTGCTCAACAAGGAAACTAGTCCCCCAAGTTAGGTAAGTCCTAGATCTGTGGGGCAATATCAGGGATTTGATTGTATTCACAAGATCTTGACATATCTGGGTAAGATTTGGATAAACATGGAAAGAGTCCTTGCTGCAATGTAACTCTTGGGTCTCCGCCTATAAATACCAGGTTTGGGGTATCAGTTAATTTTTGATAATTACCTTTAACTATCAGCATATATTTCCTCATATTCTCTCGCCTGACTTGAGCGTCGGAGGGGACCCGTCGAAAAAACTTTCAGCCCCCTTCTCACTGTTGCTTCATATTTTCAGGTCATCTCAGAGGATATTTATCGACACCCTTGCTGTTATTTCAAATATTGGAGAAGAAAGAGATGTGAACCCCATCTCTATTGATATTAGCCTGACATCGCAATTTTAGGTGATATCAATTGGCGCCGTCTGTGGGAAACATTGAGTTGAAGACGTTGATATGGTTGGACGACGTGGACGTGGGCGTGGAATCAGGAGGAACCTGGGAGAAAGAGAAAATCCTATCATGGAAAATCATGATATCCCACCACAGCAGGAAGATCAAACACCTCCTTCTGTTATGAACGTGGGAGATCTGACTATGGAACAGTTAGCACAATTCATCAATCGGACCATGCGAAATACTTTTTTCTATAATTATCATAATCTAATCAAGTATTATGGTAAATAAATTGTTTATTTGGAGGTCGAGTATATTCTATTTTGAAATCTAATTATGATGAGAAAAGTATATTTGAAAATAACAAATGAAATTCGTACAACTCATTTTCTGTTTTCATGCACCACTACTGCCAGCCAGCCACTCAGTCTACGGGAGGTACCAACACTGCACACTACCACCTTTATCCATCCAATAAAAATCATGCATAACTGTTCTCTCTCCTGCAAAAATAAAATATATTTTAAAAGATCATAACAATAAATATTCGTACTATTTGGATGTGACGTGCATATATTTTTTCAGTATACATATTGCTTTTTTTCTATGGCAAGTGTTAATGCCAGAGCCTCAAATGTTTCTGCCAGATCAAAATGTCTAAAATTCCAACTTTACCCTCTTTGCAAAAAAAGATACAAAATAAAAATAAAAAAAAAATGAGTCGGTTTCCATTACCGCTAAATGTCTTTGAAAACTTTCTTGAAATCCCACTAAGTTCGAACCTGATAGGAGTAGGTTGTGACCTTGATATGCAGACTGCATAAATGAACAGGTACTGATGGTCTAGTTCTAGTTCACCAGAGCTCGACTTTGATCAATTTAACTGATGAGAAATGAGTAGAATTGTAAATACTTATAAATACTAACCAGAGCTTTTCTTGCAGTGTCTCTTGGGTATAGCTTATGTCTTTGTTCCTCGACATACTAATCAACTCCAAATAGCAAGAAGGTTGACTCTGAGTCTTGGATGCAAGGGACGGACGTACGTATGGGGAAATATTTTTCAGTTACATCATTTTTTTTTAAAGATTGTATTTTTACCCTTTAAAACATACATTTTATCTTTTAAAATTATATTTTTTGCTCCCTTTAAATTATATTTAGACCCCTAAAAAAATTTTGGGCTCCATTTTTATATTAAATATTTTTTTATCCCTCTGTGTCCGCTAGGATGCCAATTGATTTCCGTTGTAGTTTAATTGGTTTCACAAGTCATAATATTTAATGCACACTCTTAAGTTATCGAAAACATAATGTAGACAATCGAATATTCATTTGCTTAATTTGCTTTACAATATATTTATATCCCTTTAAAAACATTTATATATACATGAATTGTGTGCGATATTATTTAAAATAAAGCTTTCAACTAAATTCTAAAAGAATGCAAAAAGAGTTTTAAGAAGATGAGTAAATATATTCTGATTGATCTTTACAAAAAACAACACGATTCTATTTATACACAATAGTGACTAATGAAATAGTGGCAGAGGTAAAACAAATCTGTAACAGAAATCTATAACAACAAATATTCTTTGTAACAGAGTAGGAGTAATCTGCTGTGATGCACAAGTCTGAGTCACGTAGTGCATGGTTGTCGTATGGTCCTTAACTTGCATATGTGAAATTTTAGTTTTATATTTTTGATGTAAAGTTATTTTTCATGGTTTATTATACTCGATTTTCAAGATATCCTCCATTCTGGATTATTTTTGTAATTTTGATATGAAAATATGATTATCTTATTTTAATTTAAATCGAGGGTGCCCCTCTAATTATAAAATTACAAGTAAATACTGTACCCAATAAATCATCTATTCAATCACGACTTACATTGAACAAAAATGGACTTCTAAGGAACGGAGAAGGTAATATTATTTTTTAAACAAATATTTTAAAAGATATATTCCAGGCAGAATATTTTGGGCTTTCTCTTCAATCTTCACAGGCTAATCAAAATAGTGGGAATCATGGTCACACCCCGCTCCTTTCGGGTTCGAACTTGGTGGGATTTCAAGAAAGCTTTCAAATGCCTGATAACTGGAATGACGATAATGGAAACATGGAATAGCGGTAATGAAAACTGACTCATTTTTTATATTTTAATTTTTTTTTTGCAAAGAGGTTAAAGTTGGATTTTAAACATTCTGATCTGGTAAAAACATTTAAGGCTCTGGCATTAACAGTTGCCTTTTTCTATACCTATTCATGCTTTTTATTCAGAAGATGCGGAGAAGATATGGGATGTGTCATGTCAAATTATCACCCTCCAAATTTTATTTTCTGATTCCCCCTCTATGCATATGTCAATGCCCTTTGTGCTTTTCTACAAAGGTAAACAGTTTGCGTGTAAAAGTAAACAAACTTTCAAAAAAAAATTTGTTTTCTTACTATTATTATTATTATTTTATTTATTATATATATATATATATATATATATATATATAACAACGTATATATGTGTATATTCAAGATTTCAAGGTCTCTTCAACATGCTCTTATTTGTGTAAGATTTCTGTCTTTTCCTATTTCGTGCTAAAATAAATCTACTTTTTAAAAAAATACTTTATTCCTATTATATATTCACTATATATATAGGTAAAATATAACGACGTGTATATGTATGTATCAGAGGTCTCATAAAAAAAAATGCAGCAGCAAAATTCAGTCCTGAGAGCAAATACAAATGAATAAAGTTCCAGGAATGAGTTTAGTATGGAATTACTGGTGCATGCATGATATAGCTGGAGAATCGACGACCACAAAACGCAAGAATTTCTCAACTGAAGAGAGTATATCCTTTGATAATGTGTAAGGAATTTCCATCGTCGAAATCACTCATTTCTCGGCGTTCAAATATAATACGATCAGTCCAGTCCCCGACTACCGAGTACCGACCAGCCAAAGAAGAAAAAGCTACGACTTGAGAAACGCAAGACAATTTTGAAGGGAGTATAGTTAAACATTTATTTTTTGAGCATATAAAGTTTTGGTTTATTATTTTTATTCAAAATATTATTTTTTTAAAAAAATGCTTTATTTAACAAATCACTATTTATTTGAACTTGAAAATGTATAAATTCTTACATGCCCATCTTTACCATTTTCGTAATATGTTATTAAGTTAATTAATTTTATTTAATAGTTAACATATTACATAAGTGTACTGTTTTATCTCTTGTACATCACCAGTAGCACCACCCTAATACCAGCCATAACTAGCAGCGACTCAGTGCAGAAGGACCACCCCACTTTCCTAATAACTTGTATATATAGATCACTATTCATCTGTCATTCGTTTTTATTCGTTTTTATCTGTCATTCGTTTTTTGTAGCATTTTCCCCCTCAAGAAGTCTTCCATGGAAGCTAACAGTGAGCAACAGTTTCAAGGCGTGGTTGTTGAACAACATCAAAGCGAGATACAAGCCGATCCTGAGATCACTCCGACAGTCAACGGTGTTAGTATTCCTGAGGACGATGATAACCTTGAAGAGAGCTACGTCATGCTGAAGAAAATAAAATATGACCAAGTTGCCAGGTTACAATACTTGGAAACTAACCTTTTCTCCTTAGCAAATTACAGTATTGTTGTGCAGGGAGTTTGTATAACTGCCATATCCAACAACTCTTCTTTCCTATGCTCTAAAGCCTGGTATATCTTTGTCGTTTCCTTAATGGCTGCATGCCCAATTTGGCTATCCTTTTGTGTTTGGGTATAAGTACAAAGAACTCTTCAAACAACATGATAATGTTTTGAATGAGTGTAGTACTGTCGAAAACAAGTTGCAACAAAAGTTTCCCAAAAAATACCCATACCTGAACTTTGATAAGGCCATAAAATCTGGGATGAGAATGTTGTTGCTTGGTGTCGTAGCCTATGTCATTTTTACGACTATAATGGTTGCTTGTTCGTGGCTACTTATATGTAAACTTGACAAACTAACGGCTAAGCAGAAATGTGGTCCCATGCATACTGATATTTGAAGGAAAAAAAATGTCTAAAGAGATGGTCCGCAGCTTATTTTGACTGTTTTATGGTCTGTTTTTCGGTTATTCGTTTGCTTAATTTGATTTAGAGTTTGACATTTTGTCCAAAAACTTGTTGCCACTCTTTTTAACTTTGTTGTCCTTGTAAAAACTATTGGGTTATTGAAATTACTCTGTTTTGTCTTATTATTGCTGCTATGCTCTTTCTTTTCTGCTGCTGATTGTTAAAAGTGTTTTTGCTTTTTTCCCATAGTTATTATTTGTGAGATGAGTTTCTTCATTAGGAATGTAAGAGTACTACAGGCCATAATCAACGACTTGCATGCAATTTCAGTGTGGCCACCGCATCTTGGCCTTTTACATTTTAGTTCAAGAAATATACAGATATTGCCAATAGTCTTCATTAATTATCTATTATTAAAATTAAAAAAATCAGAAGATCAGAAGCTTTTTAAAAAAAAAAGTTGACCCTAGTTCAATTTATTTTTTTTACTATTATAACCTTAGGTTATAACATTGATGTGGTAGGGGAATTAGACCACATCTGGTAAAATGGTTGCCGAACAGGAAAATGCTCGAAGAAGTCGATACTCTGCTCGGTCCCACGTGGTCAAACAATGACATAAGACCCGGTCATAGCGGTTAATCAAATCGGATTTCTCGGACATTCCTTGAGTAAAACATGCCATAAATAAGAGGCACTTAGTGGCTAGAATGGGGGAGTTAATGGGATGATTAGTGGGAGATAATGGCGAAATCATGTGGTTTTAGAGGCTAAAATCAAGGTTTAATAAAGAGGAATATAATCAATATAAAAGAGAGGCTCTCGGCTCTTTAGAGGAGGAAGCCATATTTTCCTAGGGAAGGATTTTTACTCATTTCTTGTACAAACACTGTAAAATATCATCGTTTATAGTAGAATTTTATACTGGACTAGGTCCCGTGGTTTTTCCCTTCGTTTTGAGGGGTTTTCCACGTAAAAAATCATGATGTCCTATTAATTTTTTCTATTTGCGTTTACTCTACCGAATAGCAAAAATACGGGATCACATCATTGGCGCCGTCTGTGGGAACATCGATCTAAGGCGTAGATGAGGAGGAAAACAAAAAGGAATCGCTTCGGTACAAGGATTATGGTTTTTCATAATTCTCAAAAAGCCAAAGTCCGCAGAAGTAGAGAAGCACGTCTACCACCACTCTTGGATTTTTATCCTCGCAAGAAAGGATTCTGATTGTGCCTTGTTGCATCCAAGCACTCAATTTCACAAAGATTTCAACTTTACGAGAGTTATACATTGTTGCCTCGGATTTTGGTAGGGTTGACGTGTATTTCATCCGAGCACCAAACAATATACAAAAAGTAAATGAGACCAGATTTTTTACGTGGAAAATCCAAAAAGATGGGGAAAAACCACGGGACCTAGTCCGGTATAAATTTCATTATAAACAAGTGTGTGATTTACAGTGTTATTTACAAGAAATGAGCTAAGAAATGAAAATGGTGAAGGGGGAAGACCTCGACTGCTGCTTTTTCTTGAGGAGGAAGGAGACATGCTCTTTCCCCCCCCCCCCCCCAAGAAAGAGGTGTTGGCCTTCCCCATGCCCTCTCAACCCTCCTGCCTGCTCTCTCATGAAAATCTCCCCCTCTGCTTGGTGAGAGTTATCTGGTATTTATATGAGAATGGAGGAGACAACCTGTAACTACCTACCCAAGGTCTAGGGGACACTGTCTGATGCTGAAGGTAGGGGTCAGAGTCCTAGTGTTGGGGACCACAGACAACTTATTGCACCCTTTGTACGATTTCTGCAGCTTTTAAGATATTATTCGTGTACGGAGATATGTTCTGTGGCCGACCTGGGGTGGCCAGGGTGGAGTCTTCCCGAGGCCGAGCTGGAGGTCATCCTCGTGGCCGTCTGGGGTGGCCAGGGTGGAGATCTTCCCGAGGCCGAGCTGGAGGTCATCCTCGCGGCCGACCTGGGGTGGTCAGGGTGGAGATCTTCCCGAGGCCGAGCTGGAGGTCATCCTCGTGGCCGACCTGGGGTTGGCCATGGTAGAGGTCATCCCGAGGCCGAGCTGAAGGTCATCCTAGAGGTCTCGCCCAAGTCAGGTCTTGCACAGTCCATACTTTTACCAGGGTAACACCAGTATCCCCCCTCTAGTCGAGCTAGTGTAACGCTGTCTCGATTGTTCGGGTATTTTGGCAAGACCTTATCTGTTACTTGTGCAGGGATGACCTGTTAATCTGTGCAGGGCTGACCTGTTGTATGTACAGGGCTGACCTGCAATAACAACTATTTTCTTGGCAGGGCTGACCTGCAGTAAATATCTCGAAATAATTCTAAGTACAGAATTAAATCTTAAACAGGACTGACCTGTTTTCTTGGCAGGGCTGACCTGCAATAATGACTAGAAATAATTCTAAGAATTAAATCTTAACAGGGCTGACCTGTTATCTGTGCAGGGCTGACCTGCATTAACTCTGAAGATAAACCGAGCATATAAGTCTCGCCCGGCCTGAGCTCCAATATAATAAATATGAGGGAATAATGCTTTCCCGACCTGAGCTCCAGAAATAATAAATGTGAGCCGATAATGCTCTCCCGACCTGAGCTCCGGAAATAACAAAGATGACCATATAGTGCTCTCCCGACCTGAGCTCCGGAAATAATAAAGATGAACATATATTGCTCTCCCGACCTGAGCTCCGGAAATAACAAATATGAGCCGATAGTGCTCGCCCGACCTGTGCTTTTAATTGGTGCCAGGGCCTCATACACCTGGGCTTTAGTGACAGGGATGACCTGTTATATGTGCAGGGCTGACCTGCAATAACAGCTAGAAATAATTCTAAGTACAGAATTAAATCTTACCAGGGCTGAGCAGGGCTGACCTGTTATCTGTGCAGGGCTGACCTGCAATAACAACTATGAATAATTCTAAGTACAGAATTAAATCTTAACAGGGCTGACATGTTGTATGTGCAGGGCTGACCTGCAATAACAGCTAGAAATAATTCTAAGTACAGAATTAAATCTTAACAGGGCTGAGCAGGGCTGACCTGTTATATGTGCAGGGCTGACCTGCAATAACAGCTAGAAATAATTCTAAGTACAGAATTAAATCTTAACAGGGCTGAGCAGGGCTGACCTGTTATATGTGCAGGGCTGACCTGCAATAACAGCTAGAAATAATTCTAAGTACAGAATTAAATCTTAACAGGGCTGACCTGTTATCTGTGCAGGTCCGACCTTTCTGAACTCCGAAGATAATAAACCGAGCATATAAGTCTCGCCCGGCCTGAGCTCCAATATAATAAATATGAGCGGATAATGCTTTCCCGACCTGAGCTCAGGAAATAATAATATGAGCCGATAATGCTCTCCTGACCTGTGCTTTTAATTGGTGCCAGGGCCTCATACACCTGGGCTTAAGCATGCAGGGCGGACCTGTGCTTTTAATTGGTGACAGGGCCTCATACACCTGGGCTTTAGTGACAGGGATGACCTGCACTTTTAAATGGTGCCAGGGCCTCATACACCTGGGCTTTAGTGACAGGGATGACCTGCACTTTTAATTGGTGTCAGGGCCTCATACACCTGGGCTTTAGTGACAGGGATGACCTGCACTTTTAAATGGTGCCAGGGCCTCATACACCTGGGCTTTAGTGACAGGGATGACCTGCACTTTTAATTGGTGCCAGGGCCTCATACACCTGGGCTTTAGTGACAGGGATGACCTGCACTTTTAAATGGTGCCAGGGCCTCATACACCTGGGCTTACTTCGAATATCCCATCCGAATAAGTTCATCCAAAGTCCAAAATAAATAAAGATCCCGGGCTTATGAATAAGGCCTTATTGCGAGATCGCATGCCTGAGCTGATATAAATAGGGGCTTGCTGCAAGATTGCATGCCCGAGCTGTAATAATAGGGCCTTACTGCGAGGTTTCATGCCCGAGCTGATCCTCAATCCGAGCTGATGTGGGGCTTACTGCGAGATTGCATGCCCGAGCTCAATATAATAGGGCCTTACTGCTAGATTTCATGCCCGAGCTGATCCTCAATCCGAGCTGATGTGGGGCTTACTGCGAGATTGCATGCCCGAGCTCAATATAATAGGGCCTTACTGCTAGATTTCATGCCCGAGCTGATCCTCAATCCGAGCTGATGTGGGGCTTACTGCGAGATTGCATGCCCGAGCTCAATATAATAGAGCCTTACTGCTAGATTGCATGCCCGAGCTGATCCTCAATCCGAGCTGATGTGGGGCTTACTGCGAGATTGCATGCCCGAGCTCAATATAATAGGGCGGTACTGCTAGATTGCATGCCCGAGCTGATCCTCAATCCGAGCTGATGTGGGGCTTACTGCGAGATTGCATGCCCGAGCTGATCCTCAATCCGAGCTGATGTGGGGCTTACTGCGAGATTGCATGCCCGAGCTCAATATAATAGGGCCTTACTGCTAGATTGCATGCCCGAGCTGATCCTCAATCCGAGCTGATGTGGGGCTTACTGCGAGATTGCATGCCCGAGCTCAATATAATAGGGCCTTACTGCTAGATTGCATGCCCGAGTTGGTGATCCTGTCCTGAAATAATAATAAAATAGCACTACGCAAATATATATGTACGAAACTCAAATATCAGTTGGACAGGAAAAACCATAATTAAGGCATGGAGATTAAGCGCCCAAGTTGAGTTTGATTGATGAGGTCTAGCTGATGGCTGAGGTGGCCGAGCTGATGTGGATGAGGCCGAGCTGGCATGGATGAGGCCGAACTGGGCGAGGTTTCCGAGTTGAGGCCGAGCTGATGTGGATGAGGCCAAGCTGGCATGGATTAGGCCGAGCTGGCATGGAAGAGGCAGAACTCACTGTTAAGGCCGAGCTGGGGCCGAGATGGCCGAGCTGAGATGGCTCGACGTGAGGTATTGATTTGATCTGTCACTCTTAATCAGCCCCAATCCAGAGATCTGAGGCCAGATGTATCGTCTCGAGAATCATTACACTGGCGTTTCTTCGAGTGCAACCCAAAAACATAGCAACTTTCATACAAGGCTGCACCCCAGAGATTCAACCCTCAAACCATCCTTCTCCTTCCCATATCTCAACGTCTTGAGCTCACGTTCCCACAGACGGCGCCAATTTGTTGCCTCGGATTTTGGTAGGGTAGACGTGTATTTCATCCGAGCACCAAACAATATACAAAAAGTAAATGAGACCAGATTTTTTACGTGGAAAACCCAAAAAGATGGGAAAAAACCACGGGACCTAGTCCGGTATAAATTTCACTATAAACAAGTGTGTGATTTACAGTGTTATTTACAAGAAATGAGCTAAGAAATGAAAATGGTGAAGGGGGAAGACCTCGGCTGCTGCTTTTTCTTGAGGAGGAAGGAGACATGCTCTTTTTCCCCCCCAAGAAAGAGGTGTTGGCCTTCCCCATGCCCTCTCAACCCTCCTGCATGCTCTCTCATGAAAATCTCCCCCTCTGCTTGGTGAGAGTTATCTGGTATTTATATGAGAATGGAGGAGACAACCTGTAACTACCTACCCAAGGTCTAGGGGACACTGTCTGATGCTGAAGGTAGGGGTCAGAGTCCTAGTGCTGGGGACCACAGACAACTTATTGCACTCTTTGTACGATTTCTGCAGCTTTTAAGATATTATTCGTGTACGGAGATATGTTCTGTGGCCGACCTGGGGTGGCCAGGGTGGAGTCTTCCCGAGGCCGAGCTGGAGGTCATCCTCGTGGCCGTCTGGGGTGGCCAGGGTGGAGATCTTCCCGAGGCCGAGCTGGAGGTCATCCTCGTGGCCGACCTGGGGTGGTCAGGGTGGAGATCTTCCCGAGGCCGAGCTGGAGGTCATCCTCGTGGCCGACCTGGGGTTGGCCATGGTAGAGGTCATCCCGAGGCCGAGCTGAAGGTCATCCTCGTGGCCGGTCTGGGGTTAGCCATGGTAGAGGTCTCGCCCAAGTCAGGTCTTGCACAGTCCATACTTTTACCAGGGTAACATACATGGAGCACGATTGCCAACGGCCTCATACCTTCGAGTTTTAAGAACAAAGCAATCTTTTTTCCTTCTCTGGGACAAAAAAAAAACAATTATTGTTTCCAGCAAAAGAGATTCAAATCAAGTTTCGGCAATCACTTGATCATACCAAGAATTTGGGTTCTGGAAAATTCCTAATGCATATTGGATTCATTACAAGGGTGCCCAGAAACCTTTTCGTCCCTCAATCTAGATTCTAGCCTCATTCCCTTCATTTGTAGAGAATATGGTGTAACGGTGAAAGTGCGTAGGCTTCTTCCTGGGGGAATTGCTGGTAAGCTGGAACTTCTTATCCGAATCCCAAGAATGAGATCGAGAGTGGAATCTGTTGTGTTACCTGTGGTGCTAAGGGGTTTTGGTTGTTCATCCCAATATTCGTTCATACTAGTTCTGGTTTGAGGCACTATGAGGCTAATCTACCTCCATGACTACGGGATCAAGATAAGTGTTATGATATCCTTGTTATTACCGTTGAAATATTAGAGCATGTTTTCTATATTTCCTCTTTGAATCATTATGCATCACTCATTAATATTGGTTCAAAAAGTTAAGATCAATTAATTAATGATCACCGATTAAGCAAATTATTAGGGATCCATAATTTAGTGTATCAGCCATTATATGCAAGAGTCAAGATCTGAATTTTTACAGAGACCCATGCCCTGTAGCATAGTCTTCTTCTTACCTATTTTTTGACTAATCATTACGTATGAGATAAAAAAAAAAAAAGGAAAGATAAAAGGTGAGAAGATCATGCTCGTAGGAGATTCACTGAGTTTGAATATATATGGTAATTACATAAATCATTCATGGGTACCTAATGCTAAAGAGAAAGTTTAGCTCAACTCACTTTTCTGCAAATCAGGTATGATGATTGTTCTACTGAGTATCGACATTTATCAATGATAGGTTATCATCAATTACTTGGTCTTCTTGGATTCATATGTCCCGACTCTAATAATCGATCTCTTATCTGCTCGACTGGGTCTTGCATTTCAACTTGCTTGCAATTCACTTTAATTTATTACTAGTGATTATATTCTAATATCAATGTTATCAATGGTAAATTGTGCTAGAGTGGACAGTGGTATGAGTAGACGTGTTGTGTGGAAAGTTCATATTGTGATTGAGGTGGTGCAGATCCTTTACGGCAAACACCATGTAATCACCAAAGTTGCACCCAATGAGGCTGCATCAAATGAAAACCATTGCCTCCTCAATCACCTCTTCTTATGGTGGCACGTTTCTTCTTGCTGGTCATGATTGTAGATGAGCGATATGTACTAAATACATTATCTCACTACATGTTGTCATTGTTGGGGAATATTCAGTTGTGGTCCCTTGAACTTCTCATGTGGGAACATTCATTCACAACATGTTGCATATGCTCAGGATTTTATTGTGCTTTTATGTCGATCTCAAGAGATGACTTCTTTACTATCAAGCACCTCGGCTCGACATATCATGTTGCGCTCAGTATTTGGCCTGGGATTCAGCCCAACGGCCGGCACCCAGCAATCGATATCGACTTTGGCGCTAAGTCTTCATGCCTTGATTACGGTTATTCTAGTTATATTCATATTTAAATTTCATAGGCATGTATTTTGTGTTGTACCATATTATTATTTCAGGACTGGATCAACAATCGGGCATGCAATCTCGCAGTAAGGCCCTATTATTGGTGCTCGGGATGTTCGAGTACGTATTGGTGCTTGGGATGTTCGAGTACGTTCTATTATTGGTGCTCGGGATGTTCTAGTACGTTCTATTATTGGTGCTCGGGATGTTCGAGTACGTTCTATTATTGGTGCTCGGGATGTTCGAGTATGTTCTATTATTGGTTCTCGGGTTATTGGTTCTCGGGATGTTCGAGTACGTTCTATTATTGGTGCTCGGGATGTTCGAGTACGTTCTATTATTGGTGCTCGGGATGTTCGAGTACGTTCTATTATTGTTGCTCGGGGTTGCGAGCTTATTTTATTTATTGTCCGTTGTTGGCGGGTTAAATACATGATCGGGATGTTTGGTATGTATTTGAACCTAAAACGTGACTAAGTGATTGATGCTCGGGGTTGCGAGCTTATTTTATTTATTGTCAGTTGTTGGCGGGTTAAATACATGATCGGGATGTTTGATATGTATTTGAACCTAAAACGTGACTAAGTGATTGATGCTCGGGGTTGCGAGCTTATTTTATTTATTGTCCGTTGTTGGCGGGTTAAATACATGATCGGGATGTTTGGTATGTATTTGAACCTAAAACGTGACTAAGTGATTGATGCTCGGGGTTGCGAGCTTATTTTATTTATTGTCCGTTGTTGGCGGGTTAAATACATGATCGGGATGTTTGGTATGTATTTGAACCTAAAACGTGACTAAGTGATTGATGAACCTAAAACGTGACTAAGTGATTGATGCTCGGGGTTGCGAGCTTATTTTATTTGTTGTCCATTGTTGGCGGGTTAAATACATGATCGGGATGTTTGGTATGTATTTGAACCTAAAACGTGACTAAGTGATTGATGCTCGGGATGTCTTTTCCCCGAGCTCGATTATATCTTCTGAGCTTTATGTGCTCAGCCTTTGGCTGCTCAGGATATTTCTTATTTCAACCCGAGCTTTATTTGCTCGTGATAATTATTAAATCTCAAAATTAATTGAGCTTTATTTGCTCGGGATGGTTCCTTCGAGCCCGATCATATTTATCTGCTCGGGATGTTCGAGAATTTGGACGAGCTCTACTTGCTCAAGATATTTATTATTTCAGACGAGCTTTATTTGCTCGGGATATTTTTTATTTTCGGTTCGCGGGAGGGATTCTTTTTTCAGAAGTTCTGAATGGTTATTCAATGAGCTCGAATGTATTGTTTTTTGTACCCAGGACGAGCTTTATTTGCTCTGAATATTTCTTATACTGGAGTTCGGACTTATTTTATTGGCTCGTGATAACTATTATATCTCGAAAATTAGTTGAGCTTTATTTGCTCGGGGTGTTTTTTATTGGATAGATTCAACTCTCAAAATTCATAAAATTCCGAAAAATACATCAAAACGACAACTGCGATTTTACCCGATGTATATAAACCAAGATCTCGACTTCGCTCATCTTGCTTTACTTGAGGGGGGTGATGTGATGTGGTAGGGGAATTAGACCACATCTGGTAAAATGGTTGCCGAACAGGAAAATGCCCGAAGAAGTCGATACTCTGCTCGGTCCCACGTGGTCAAACAATGACATAAGACCCGGTCATAGCGGTTAATCAAATCGGATTTCTCGGACATTCCTTGAGTAAAACATGCCATAAATAAGAGGCACTTAGTGGCTAGAATGGGGGAGTTAATGGGATGATTAGTGGGAGATAATGGCGAAATCATGGGGTTTTAGAGGCTAAAATCAAGGTTTAATAAAGAGGAATATAATCAATATAAAAGAGAGGCTCTCGGCTCTTTAGAGGAGGAAGCCATATTTTCCTAGGGAAGGATTTTTACTCATTTCTTGTACAAACACTGTAAAATATCATCGTTTATAGTAGAATTTTATACTGGACTAGGTCCCGTGGTTTTTCCATTCGTTTTGAGGGGTTTTCCACGTAAAAAATCATGATGTCCTATTAATTTTTTCTATTTGCGTTTACTCTACCGAATAGCAAAAATACGGGATCACATCAAACATATTTATGGACTTATATATGTATGTAATTTTTCTTGAAGAAAATCTTTTATTGATTAAAAAAATAAGATGCAATTATTTTTTTAAAAAAATTATTTAAAAATTTATATGATCTACTCAAAGATTGTTTGCGTGAGTATCACGGTCATGCCTACTGAAGGGTACGTATATAGGAGAAAAAATTCACGGTAGGACGAAAGTCTTCGTAAGTTTAAAGTGTGTGCTTAGACATATCGTTTAAGATTTTTTATAAATTATTAATATTGTTATAAATAATATATCAACCATATCTTCCAGTATATATATTATTATGTAAAGAGGCTTATCGAAAATCGCCTATTTTTTTTGTTAATTGAATTATCTGACGAGATGAATGGAAAATTTTTGATAAATTAAACTCTCAGAGGAATTTAAAATTTTAATTCATTGGTATGTTAAATTTATTTTGATGGCGATGCAATAACCGTAGAAATAAGAATTATATCCTAATCCTAAACAAAAGTAGCTTAGATATAACCGTAGAAATAAGAATTATACCCTAAACAAAAGTAGATTAGAAATAAGAATTATATCCTAATAAAAGTGGCAACAACTTAAGCGATTTTTGGTTAAACTCAAATCTTCTTATGTTATATATATTTATTATCGGAACCGAAAATCACATATATAATTAAGTATACTGAAAAAATGTATATTTTTGAGTTAAATCAAAGGTTTACACACATTTATACCCACCAAATCGGCTTTATAAACAGATTGAGATCGAAGGTCTCGTTGATATGTTGAGAATAAATTGAGAGATTTGCTAATATTGCTCCGCTCAATGGTGAAAATTACCTACCATACTAGCTAGTGCGTTTCTTTTTAAACTAATATGCTTTTTTTTCATTTATTTTTTTAAAATAGTCTTTATGTATATTATTTTATTTTATTTTATTACTATATATAAAGAAAGTGACAAGTGTACAAAAAATTAAGAATACTACAAACACACCTAATAAAAGTGCGATATTTATATATATTTATGTATCTTGGTTTATACAAACACTTAGTTCATACATATAAATATTTTCCTACAATTATGAATTATATCACAAATAATCGTATTAAGTAATAATCATATCGCAACTACCGATTGGGTGTAGTGGAACAAACCCTTCCCCTAATCAGTGATGAGAGTGTGATCATGACTTCGATCCTGCATATCTAGCCAAAACAATGAAGGAAAATAAATTATATCCTGATAATATGTCATTTAAATTCAAATATTGACATTTCCGTATTATATAGATTATCGAAATAAAACCACATACCATATAATTATTGGGTAATCACCCCAAAAATTCCAAAACTCAAACTTGATTGATTTTCAGTCCCACTACTTTTACTGTAGCTCTCCTTTATTTTCTTTTGTTTTTTCTTTAGCTATAAATTTAAATATAATCTTAGGGTCATGTTTGGTTTGCAAGATGTGATAAATAATGTAATGATTAAAATTATGAGATAATGATAAATAATATAGTGTGATAAGTTATATGATGTTTGGTTTGGAGGATAAGATAGTTGCTTTATTTTAATTTTCGCTAAAATGTCTAAACCACCCTCGAAAATTGAATTTTAATTTTGCGGGAATTTCAAAATTCTGATGGAATTTTTTGAGATTTAGTAAAAGGAAACAAATTGAAATTTTTTATGGGAATTTCAAATTTTAAACTAGTAAAAAAATGATGGAAATGATATATAGATATATATAACCTAAGATTATTAATTATAATCCCTCGATCCAAACACGGCCTTATAGTAGTAGACTATATATCATAAAACGATATGGCCATTGTTCATTATATATTTATTTCTGTCAATACATGTTTAATTTCTTGTCTTTTTATTATGCAAATCTAAATTTTCATATTTTATTTAAATTTTAAAATATAAAAATACTCATTTGAACTAAAATGTAGGTCTAACCTTGTCGAGTGAGAGTTTAAATGGCTATACAAACTTAATAAAGTAAAAATTATGTATACTTGCAAAGTTAAAAATATAATTTTTAAGGACATATATTAGTATCTGATTAAATTATTTAATACTGATTTAGAAATACACATTTAATAGGGAAAAAAAGAAATGAAAAATTTCCAAAATTAATTTCCACAAATTTTTTCTCCAAAATGTTATTGCTAGGTGTGATTGTATATGATATTTTTACAACAATAGTTTTTTTTAGTACGAATCTTGAAGGAAGCTTATGATTATTCTCCAAGAGGCAAAACTTATTCTCTATCCTTTTGTCGACTGTAATAGTTGAGTTTGATTATTGTAAAACAAACTGTTGTGCCCTGCTTGATATTGCTCTAAAAAAATTTTGGATCCTTGTTATTATTAACGAGATTTAAATATTTCCTTCAAAATAGCTGTGGTTTAGACCTAAAAAGCAAGTACGATAAATTGATAAAAATGATTTTAAAGAAAAAATGCATAAATCAACAAAATGATTACAAATATTTCAAGTAATAGGTTATATGCATATAATTATTCTACGTATGTTGTTACCCAATGCTTGTCATTAAATAAAGACAACTTCCCATCATCATTTAAAGTTCTCCACACAAAAAAAAAAAAAGTTTACGAAAAATAATGTTTTGACATTAAATATAAGCAACTTCAAATATCATTTATTAAGTTCTCCACACATAGAACAAGAAAGTTCTCAAAAAATCAAAAATAAAAAATTGTCCCCACAACCTCAACATCCTTGTAGATGCTATTTATTTATTCCCGTACTTTGGACTTTATATGCAACATATGTTTTCTAGAAAATTTGCGAAACAAATAAGTATGTCTTCAATTTTTTATATTTAATTTGATTAAATATTATTTATATTTTTAAAATAACTTTTACTAAGCAATATTATTTTTCGTTGCTTCAATGATCATAAATTTATTCAATGATCATAAATTTGTATATCGTAATAGGAGTAGTTTTTCTAAAAATATTCCTATGAAAAAATGTGTAAGATGTATTGATAGAACACATCCTATATTTATTTATTTATTTAATATGAATTTTAAACTTATTGACATATAATATCACATGGTTGTGAATACATTTAAGAATTACACGTTCATAGGAAACGCATGGGGCTTATGCGTACTTGTTTTTTAAAAAAAAAAAAAAAAATTTAAAAAAAATTAAAGAAACTGATAGCGCTTTGCCTTTTTTTGTCAGAATTTTTTTTAAGTATCTGTAAAAAAGCATGCATTCTTGCATTTCACCTTATTTAGTAAAAAAAAACAAAAAGAAAGAAAAAAGAGGGTCCTGTTCCGGAAAAGAAAGCGGCAAAATATCTGTTTGATTTTCTTCTTCTCTTGGCTGAATAAACTTCTCCGTCACTCACCCCTGCAGAATGAATTTGCCTTTATATTCATTTTTACGCTCATTCTCTTGTACAAAATACATGGTAAAATATATTGTTCGTAATTGATTTTTATATTAGAATAGGTCCCGTGTTTCTCCTTTTATTTTGGGGGGATTTTATACGTAAAAATTCACGTTGGCCTATTTATTTATTTTATTGTATTTCATCTACCGAATAGCAAAAATATGGGATCACACTAGTTATAGTTTTTTTATTCTTTTACATAGGACATTTGATTTAATATGATTATTTGAAGTTAGACATTTTATGTTATTGCAATTATATATATTTATTGTGAGCAAATTGAAATTATCGTAAATAAAAAGGTATATATATTTTTATAAAATTAACATACATATTACATCATGCTAATGTCATACATCGTGTCACGTCCTGGGTCCACGCAAGCGTGACTGCACAATGACCTCCTATAACAACTACTTTGTATCCATCATCGCTCTACGAAAATAGTTAACTCAAGTTGCTATAATAATTCATTCTAAGCCCTTATAAACCACTTTAACTTTTTATCTACAACCAATGTGGGGCAAATATATTACACACAGATTGAACCGATGGTTCAATTGGTTGAACCAATCGAACCTATAACCAATAATGATATCAATTTTATGTTCGGCTCCGTTTTGAAAACATTTTTGGGCTTTATATGCATGAAGCGTATGTTGCCAGAAGAGAAGTATATTTTCAAAGAATGATGCGCTTAGAATTTAAATGATTGTATTTGTGACTAAGAGTAGTTGAGAGTTTTAGTGCCAACAACAATGCATACATTTTGACATATTTGTAAAATTGTCAAATAAGATTGAATATTTTTTATGAACTTGCGGCAATAAAATATGTGGATCCATGAAGGCCTATAAATAGGCATATTTGTTGTCATGTCCCGAGATCGAGTAGATGGTAGCGATGTTGAATCCAAATATAATTTGAAAACAAATAGCTTCATGGTATATAATTTAAACATAACAAGTCTATTATTCCATAAAAGTACATTTTGTTCCAACTGCATATCAAATCATAACTTAAATCTTAACAGAGTTTAACAAAATCTTAATCAACTAAAATATTGAAATCTCTCTGATTAACCACCAATCGTAAAAGTTGTGTTGTTCCTCATACTCAATCTCTTGCTCACTCTTACCTGGGAAGGAATGTAAAGGGTGAGTGTTCGAAAAACCACTCAGCAAATGTGGTCAATCAAACATGAATATGATGTTAAGTGTTGAGACTTTTCATCTAACCCACTATGCATTGTCATTTAAGTTGTGGCCTTTGGTAGGCCCGCTGTTGCAGCTATATAAGCTGCTCCAGCCTCATTCTTTATCTCATCCCGAATTTGCATTTGCATATCATATCATCTTCATGAGAGTACTACACACTTCTTAGTGTTCGACTGAGTCTGTCTGGGTTTCTGCTTCAACCCATACAGAGGTGTTTGGGACGTTGTACCTTGGAACTCTCTTGTCCAGGAGGCCAGAAGTTGTAGGCGGGCAATTTAGAGTTTACGGGCACACGGTTTACTGTGGCCTCGTCCAACAACAAAGTTTCTGCCCAGTTTATTTAAACTGTTTGTTGTAAGTTTTTACTGTTTCGAGTATTTTATTATAACAGAGTATTTGTGATCTTCTTATGCTTTGTCTATTTGTTTTTCTAAGAAACAGAACCAACAATCGTAAACTCTAAATTCTTTGTTTGTTTTGTTCTGTTTTATCAAAACTCAGCTTTCACATTTACTTAATATATTGTTCATGAATTTTTCAAAGGTTTAAACTTACTGTTTAAAAAACTGCTTTGATATTATTTGTGCTCTCCTATTTGTGTTCTGTTTTAGCTAATGGCTGACCAGTTTACCCAACCACCTGCTGTGAATAATGAGATTCCGGTGATCAAAGCTAGCGGTACTGAGGCCGCAATGCCAATTCTGAGAAGTCCAATGCCGTTTTCTCAATTTGAGAAACCGGAAAAGTTCAAGGGTTCCAACTTTAAACGTTGGCAACAGAAGATGATGTTCTTCCTTACCACCTTGAACTTGACCAGGTTTCTGAAGGAGGAGAAACCGGTGGAGGACAAAGAGGATCCTCAATCTGCTGTGATAGTTGAGTCCTGGATGAGTGCCGACTACCTTTGTCGTAACTACATACTGAATTCTCTTGACGATGCACTTTTTAATGTGTATTCCCCCAAGGAGACTGCTAAGAATCTTTGGGAATCGTTAGAGATAAAGTACAAAGTTGACGACGCAGGCGCAAAGAAATTTGTAGCCGGGCGATTCCATGACTATCGAATGGTAGATGGCAAGAGCGTTGTTGAGCAATGCGAAGAGCTGCAGCTGATATATCATGAACTTGCTGCCGAAGGTATGAGGCTAAATGATGCTCTCCAAGTGGCAATGATGATTGAAAAATTACCGCCATCTTGGAAGGACTTCAAGAGCTACCTAAAGCATAAGCGAAAGATGATGAGTCTAGAGGATCTTATCAGGAGGCTGCGCATCGAGCAAGACAACCGAAAAGTTGACAAGAAATCATTTGGAATGATTTCCAAGGCCAACGTGGTTGAAGTTGGGGACAACTCCCATGGGAATAAGCGCAAACGTACTTTTGAACCCAAGGGAGATACTCAGACAAGAAGGTTCACCGGTGACTGTTATGTGTGTGGTAAGCCTAACCATAAGGCCAAGGATTGCACTCAACGTCAAAACAACTGCACTCAACGTCAAAACAATGACGGTAAGAGGAAGATAGTCCCTTACAAAGGCAAAGGCAAGAGGCCTGCACATGCCCACATTGCTGAGGACAATCTGAGCTCTGACATGGATGACATGCATCTGAGTGCTGTGGTATCGGAGGTGAATCTTGTTGGAGGAAACTCCAAGGAGTGGTGGGTGGACACTGGGGCTACTCGCCACATTTGCGCCAACAAATGGATGTTTAAGACCTATCAACCGGTGAATGATGAGCACTGCTACATGGGAAATTCAGCAGTCTCAAAAGTTGAAAGCAAAGGGACGGTTGTGCTAAAAATGACTTCCGGAAAAGAGTTGACTCTTACCGAGGTGCTCCACGTGCCAGAGATCCGAAAGAATCTCATCTCCGGAGCAGTGCTGAACAAGAAAGGCTTACGGCTTGTGTTTGAGTCCGACAAAGTCATTCTGTCCAAGGGTGGTATGTTTGTGGGCAAAGGCTACTTGGCCAATAACCTCTTCAAGATGAGTGTAATGACTTTAGCTCCTAAGGCTAAGTCTAGTGTAGATGTTGAGGTTGATGTTAATGCAGCAAATGAGGCTAGCACAAGCAAAAATAATGTAATGACTGTTGTCAATGTGGCTAAAGTTTGATTATTCTTGCGGGTCTTTACATTTGTGGCATGGTAGATTAGGACATGTGAATTATAAGTCCTTACAAAGGCTAATGTCTCTTAATCTATTGCCTAAATTTAACATCAATCATAAACACAAGTGTGAGACTTGTGTAGAGGCCAAATTAACCAAGTCATCATTCCACTCCATTGAGCGAAGCACCGAACCATTAAACTTGATTCATACGGATGTATGCGATCTAAAGTATGTACAATCTAGAGGCGGTAAAAATTATTTCATAACATTTATCGATGATTGTACAAGATATTGTTATGTCTACTTAATGAGAAGTAAAGACGAAGCAATTGATATGTTTATTCACTACAAGAATGAAGTTGAGAATCAACTTGATAAAAAGATTAAAATTCTTCGAAGTGACCGGGGCGGTGAATATGAGTCACCATTTGCACAAATATGTGCTGAGAGTGGCATTATTCATCAACCAACTGCGCCTTATTCTCCCGAGCAAAATGGTATTGCTGAAAGGAAGAATAGAACGCTTAAGGAAATGATGAATGCAATGCTTATAAGTTCCGACTTACCTCGAAATTTGTGGGGAGAAGCTCTGCTTTCTGCCAACTATGTGCTAAACAGAGTACCACATAAGAAGTTGGATAAAACGCCTTATGAATTGTGGAAAGGTCGCTCACCTAGCTACAAGTTTTTAAGGGTTTGGGGCTGTCTAGCAAAGGTACCAATTCCTCCTCCTAAACGGACTAGGATAGGACCTAAGACAGTAGATTGTATATTTATCGGATATGCGCAAGATAGTAGTGCCTATCGTTTTCTGGTGCATAAATCAGATAATGCAGAAATGCATGTAAATACTATCATTGAGGCTAGGGATGCTTCGTTCTTTGAGGAAATCTTTCCCCACAAAACTCCGACAATGCCTGAAACCAATGTTGAGAGAAATGTGGGGGATAGAGAATCTCAAGAGAATGTAGAATATTCTAGACGAAGCAAAAGAGCGAGAAAAGAGAAATCTTTTGGCTCGGATTTTCTAACATATCTGTTGGAAAAAGATCCGACTACTTTCAAGGAAGCAATGTCTTCACAAGACTCTGATCTTTGGAAAGAAGCGGTGAACAGTGAGATAGAATCTATCTTACATAATCATACTTGGGAACTAGTGGATCTTCCTGCAGGTTGTAAACCACTAGGCCACAAGTGGATCTTCAAGAGGAAGATGAAAGCTGATGGTACTGTAGATAAGTACAAGGCTAGACATGTAGTCAAAGGCTACAGACAAACTGAAGGTGTTGATTATTTCGACACATACGCTCATGTATCCCGGAAAACATCTATAAGGTTGATAATTGCATTTGCTGCATTATATAACCTAGAGATCCATCAAATGGATGTTAAAACGGCTTTTCTAAATGGAGAGTTAGAAGAGGAGGTTTACATGAAACAACCTGAAGGGTTTGTAGTTCCAGGTAAAGAAACGAAGGTGTCTAAACTTGTGAAATCCTTGTATGGATTAAAACAAGCACCTAAACAATGGCACGAAAAATTTGATAGCGTCATGCTTTCAAATGGGTTTAAAACAAATCAATGCGATAAGTGTGTCTACGTGAAAGGAGACAATACAAACTATGTAATAGTATGTCTATACGTGGATGACATGATAATTGTTGGTAATAACGATAACATCAAAATTACCAAGAAAATGTTGTCACGAAATTTTGAGATGAAAGACCTAGGTCTTGCAGATGTGATTCTTGGAATGAAGATCACCAAACATGCAGATGGATATTTTCTCTCCCAGGGTCATTATGTCGAGAAGATACTTGACAAGTTTGACAAGGGAAATAATACAATCGCTAGAACACCTATGGAAGTGGTGTCAAATCTTTGCAAGAATCGCGGAGAAGGTGTGCAACAACTTGAGTACTCTAGAGTCATAGGCAGTCTAATGTACCTCATGGATTGTACTAGACCTGATATAGCTAATTCTGTCAATACATTGAGCAGATATACGAGTAATCCCAGTTATGAGCACTTGAAGGCAGTAGTTCGAGTTCTTAGATATCTAAGATATACTTCTAACTACGGACTACATTATACGAGATACCCAGCAGTAATTGAAGGGTATTCAGATGCGAATTGGATATCGGACTCCAAAAATATAAAATCTACGAGTGGATATATATTTATAATTGGCGGTGCTGCTATTTCATGGAAATCATGCAAACAGACATGCATTGCTAGATCAACTATAGAATCTGAGTTCATAGCTTTAGATCTTGCGGCAGAAGAAGCTGATTGGCTTCGGAGTTTCTTGGAGGATATTCCAATGTGGTCAAAACCAATGCCACCCATTAGTTTGCACTGTGATAGTCAGTCAGCTATGGGAAGAGCACATAACAATGTGTATAATGGGAAATCACGACACATTCGTCGGAGACATAAATCCGTGAGAAATTTACTAAAAACCGGTGTCATTTCTTTAGATTATGTGAAGTCTAAAGAAAACATTGCTGACACATTTACGAAAGGTCTGACAAGAGACCGAGTAGAGGTTTCATCGAGGGGAATGGGGTTGAAGCCCATGAAATTGATTTCCAACCATGATGGCAACCCAACCTGAATTGTAAAAT
This sequence comes from Haberlea rhodopensis, assembly GCA_907163345.1. Taxonomy (NCBI): domain Eukaryota; kingdom Viridiplantae; phylum Streptophyta; class Magnoliopsida; order Lamiales; family Gesneriaceae; genus Haberlea; species Haberlea rhodopensis. The sequence goes on along the minus strand of CAJQUN010000004.1, from coordinate 28,356,853 downwards.
CCAATTTGCAGGTTCAATGGGAAAACCGAATTGTGGGGGGGATCGAACAAAGCACTCGGGAAATTGAGTTCCTTACCTATTCCTGTGATAAAAGAGTGATAGACCTGTACTTTGGGAAGGCTGAGCTCATGCTCTTAATGATTCTTCTATCTCGAGATGATAAAGTGGGGTATTACATGATACTCTTTAGGAGAAATCACCTATGTCGAATGTGAAGGGGCCGCTTCTATGAGATGACCTGATGGCTAAATCTCTAGAGCATTCGATGAAACATCCAAGGCAGTCCAGGGCCAAAATGGACAACAACGAAAGAACCAATAATAGTGTGGAGATGAAGCTGTGTGAGTATTGTTGTCTTGTTATACATAAAACGTCGAACAGTTCAAGGCATCGCGTCCACTGGTTGACAAGTATATCCGATGATATTTTACTAAGGAAGGTTCAAGGTTAATCACCACCTATCCTGATGCAGTGGATTCTCAAAGTACTCTCAAATCTTCATCTAGGTGCATTGTGTAATTTTTTCGCCATATTGCATTCAAGTGGGGGATTGTTGGATTAATAATAATTGGATTATTGGGTTAATAATAAGAGCCCAATAATTATGTTATATTTTGTTAATGAGAACAAAATTATGGTAAGTTATCATGAAAGGCAATTAGGCTATAGAAATCCCACATTGAGATTATGATACACTTATGGTTTGTTTATAATGAAATATAAATCAATAGAGTGTAGTTAAGTAGTAAAGATGGGTGCCCCTCGCGCGCCGTCTGTCTGTCCGCTCCGCTCGGCTCGGCACGGCACGTCACGTCACGTCACGTCTCGTCTCGACTCGCCTCGCCGCGTCGCGTCGCGCGTGTCGCTGCCGCGAAGGCAGTCCTATCTTTTTACTACACGGATTTCTGAAATGACTTTTCATATGCCTGACTTTTCATATTCTGCTGAGTATTAAGTTTGAGACTTTTTACCTACCTGCAGAATTGATGTCAGATTTAAGTGTGAGACTTAAATCCGAAATGAATATGATGTTAAGTGTTGAGACTTTTCATCTAACCCACTATGCATTGTCATTTAAGTTGTGACCTTTGGTAGGCCTGCTGTTGCAGCTATATAAGCTGCTCCAGCCTCATTCTTTATCTCATCCCGAATTTGCATTTGCATATCATACCATCTTCTTGAGAGTACTACACACTTCTTAGTGTTCGAGTGAGTCTGTCTGGGTTTCTGCTTCAACCCATACAGAGGTGTTTGGGACGTTGTACCTTGGAACTCTCTTGTCCAGGAGGCCAGAAGTTGTAGGCGGGCAATTTAGAGTTTACGGGCACACGGTTTACTGTGGCCTCGTCCAGCAACAAAGTTTCTGCCCAGTTTATTTAAACTGTTTGTTGTAAGTTTTTTTACTGTTTCGAGTATTTTATTATAACAGAGTATTTGTGATCTTCTTATGCTTTGTCTATTTGTTTTTCTAAAAAACAGAACCAACAGCAATCACTCCAAGTGCATGATGATCTGTCATTAAGTTCGCTAGTTTTGCATTGGCTTACTGTTTGGTGGAACATTTGTCTTAGATTCGCATTTTCGGCACTCTTTTGATTTGTCTTTGGAACGATACGATTTAGTATCGTAAAAATGCCTAAGTTTGATGCATTTTTTTTTCATATTATTATTGTTCTTGTGTTGTGATTGATTTGCTTTTAAGAGAAGTTTTTATTATTCGGGCTGCTACATGTACTCGAGTTTTCTAAATTATTAACTAAAAACATTAATTACGAATAACCCAAAGAATAACCATTTATCAAACTAACTTAAAATGCCAACTGGGTTTGATCCACTGCAGAAAAAACCACGGGTTGATAAACAGGAACACTTGAGCTAGCACTCGTTTGATTTTCCAAACGTTGCTGCTCCAAGGTCCCAAGTGACCTGTCATAGGATAAACTAAACGAATCACTGCTAATAGTAACTTCAGTAACATGTTCATTATTGTTGTGGTCAGAGTAGAAGAAAATTCAGAAAATGAACGAAATTGAATACATGAACCCAACACTGGTGAAATATTTTACAATGGTTGGAAAGGTTAAACACAAAAACATAAACCACAACTTATTTAAAATAATGAACCTGACGTAAGTTATAGCACATAAAAGGAGCAAGTTGAATGATTGGTGGCAAGAGATCGAGGCCAAGTTTCCTTATGAGAGGAGGAGATCCGATTGCTATGTTATTTTCCTTAGCTTTGAATAATCTTCTGTAGTTAGGTTAAGCTTCCGTGTGGGTTTGGATTATTACTACTTAGTTTGCTCATCAACCTACGGCTCCTTCAATATCTTGTCTTGAATTAGTGGGGTTTGAATGGGCATCTTTATTTCCTTCTGAGTGTCACAATGTATGCCAATAATATGCTCGCTCAATTAACAAAGAGACTTTGTTGGATTGACTTTTACGTTGAATTCCCAATCCATCCAAGGCCTACGAAGGGACACGGCAACCCACTGAGGACATGGGACAACAGACTGGTAAAAATATCTTCCGAGTTCAGACCCCTTCCTATCAATGCCAAAAACAGGATTTTCCACACTTCACCCAGCATACATAATCATTATCCTGGACCCCTGGTCAGGTAACACAAGGCAGGATATTATAATCCACATCCGGACATTTCAATAATGAAACCTTCTCTGTGTTTCATGGACATAACTAAACTCGCAATCAATGCAAAAGGAAACAAGAAGTTTCACAATTTTCTTTCTTATTGTTCTTATACATTTTCAGGAAACTCAGTACTTTTAAAATACAGTCACTAGAAAACAGACCCCAGCATAGTAAATGAACAATTATCATGATAAAAAATTGCTACACATCTTCAAGATTACTAAACCGCCAAGGCAAAAGAACAAAAGCGTTAAGTAAACTGTTTAGCATCAGTTCAATTGAAGACGACCAATGAAAACAACAAAATCATAACCTAATACTGATACCAACAAATCGAATCACATGCTTATAAATTCAAATAACAAACAATACACCCATTTCAGCAGCAGCACCAATCAAATGTTCTAATCAAAACCTTAATATTTAACTCAACACACATCAATCCGTAATAAATTCGATCATTTCGGAATTCAAATTGTGAATAAACTCCAAATTCCAAAACCCAGGAAACCAAAACCCCTAGTAGCAATAGTTTATCAACCATCTCATACGCGTGTCATAAATAACAAAATCTCGGAAATAAAAGTCTCCATATTCAAGCCAAAATAAAAGAAATTAAAAATAGCAACAATAGGGGAGGGGGGGACATTAATGTAGACGACGTAACTCGAAAAATATGCAGATAATTATATACATAAGCGAAAATAAAATATGATTCTGACCAGTGTTTTGATGAAGCGAATATTTGAGTGACCAAATGAAAAATCTGTCGAAGCTTTTTCTATGGAAGTCATGGATTGTTATCGAAATATTTTTAACAACCTATTCAGGCTTGTGCTTGATTAATTCTTGCATGTCGATCCCCGAGCTTTCAGGACCGTCATCAGGTAAATCGAGAAATGTGCATGAATGATAGATATCTGAGGGAGCGGACCAAAAAGCGAATGTTACACTATAATCTAATTAATTTCATTTTTTTAACAATGACTATTGGGATAATTTTTATTTTTACTTTAGATATTTTGTATTCCCACGTTACAAAGAATATTTATTTTAAAAATAAATTTAGGCTATTCATAAAAATTGGCATATCATACATAAACATTTAAATATTATAGAAATAGTTAACTATATATTTTATCTTACGAAAAAGGAGGATTTCAAAATAAATTCAACATGATTTAAAAACAAAACAAATTAATTTAAATGAGAATAATATAGATAATACATATTAATAACTTTTGATATTCTAAAGTATATAAATTAAATAGAATATTAAGTAAGATTGAAATTTTTATTTTGTAAAACCATAAAACCGATTTACATGATAATCAAACTAAGTTTCTATAATTATCATAATCTAATCAAGTATTATGGTAAATAAATTGTTTATTTGGAGGTCGAGTATATTCTATTTTGAAATCTAATTATGATGAGAAATATTTTTTTTTCTTTTAAACTTAATTTTTGACCCAGTAACGCATCATTCTTTTTTCTCAAATTGTAAGTGTGCCTTCGGACAACAAATTCTTCCTGTGTGATATTGATACCCCTAAATATGAAGCCACCACCTGATGAGCCGACCTGCCTCCGTGGTGTATTACTCGCTTTTCTTCGCGAGACCTCGCATGGCCTTCCGAACTCTTTGTGAAGACCGACCTGTTGGACCGACCTGTTTTATCTCACCTGCTGCCCCTCCGCTATCTTGCCGAGCGACCTCTTTTCGGAACCCAAGCTAATTGGCCGAGCTCTTCTCATTTCCTGGTTGATACGTGTGCTCAACAAGGAAACTAGTCCCCCAAGTTAGGTAAGTCCTAGATCTGCGGAGCAATATCAGGGATTTGATTGTATTAACAAGATCTTGACATATCTGGGTAAGATTTGGATAAACATGGAAAGAGTCCTTGCTGCAATGTAACTCTTGGGTCTCCGCCTATAAATACCAGGTTTGGGGTATCAGTTAATTTTTTATAATTACCTTTATCTATCAGCATATATTTCCTCATATTCTCTCGCCTGACTTGAGCGTCGGAGGGGACCCGTCGGAAAAACTTTCGGCCCCCTTCTCACTGTTGCTTCATATTTTCAGGTCATCTCAGAGGATATTTATCGACACCCTTGCTGTTATTTCAAATATTGGAGAAGAAAGAGATGTGAACCCCATCTCTATTGATATTAGCCTGACATCGCAATTTTAGGTGATATCAATTGGCGCCGTCTGTGGGAAACTTTGAGTTGAAGACGTTGATATGGCTGGACGACGTGGACGTGGGCGTGGAATCAGGAGGAACCTGGGAGAAAGAGAAAATCCTATCATGGAAAATCATTATATCCCACCACAGCAGGAAGATCAAACACCTCCTTCTGTTATGAACGTGGGAGATCTGACTATGGAACAGTTAGCACAATTCATCAATCGGACCATGCGAAATACTTTTTTCTATAATTATCATAATCTAATCAAGTATTATGGTAAATAAATTGTTTATTTGGAGGTCGAGTATATTCTATTTTGAAATCTAATTATGATGAGAAAAGTATATTTGAAAATAACAAATGAAATTCGTACAACTCATTTTCTGTTTTCATGCACCACTACTGCCAGCCAGCCACTCAGTCTGCGGGAGGTACCAACACTGCACACTACCACCTTTATCCATCCAATAAAAATCATGCATAACTGTTCTTTCTCCTGCAAAAAATAAAATATATTTTAAAAGATCATAACAATAAATATCCGTACTATTTGGATGTGACGTGCATATATTTTTTCAGTATACATATTGCTTTTTTTCTATGGCAAGTGTTAATGCCAGAGCCTCAAATGTTTCTGCCAGATCAAAATGTCTAAAATTCCAACTTTACCCTCTTTGCAAAAAAAGATACAAAATAAAAAAAAAAATGAGTCGGTTTCCATTACCGCTAAATGTCTTTGAAAACTTTCTTGAAATCCCACTAAGTTCGAACCCGATAGGAGTAGGTTGTGACCTTGATATGCAGACTGCATAAATGAACAGGTACTGATGGTCTAGTTCTAGTTCACCAGAGCTCGACTTTGATCAATTTAACTGATGAGAAATGAGTAGAATTGTAAAGACTTATAAATACTAACCAGAGCTTTTCTTGCAGTGTCTCTTGGGTATAGCTTATGTCTTTGTTCCTCGACATACTAATCAACTCCAAATAGCAAGAAGGTTGACTTTGAGTCTTGGATGCAAGGGACGGACGTACGTATAGGGAAATATTTTTCAGTTACATCATTTTTTTTAAAGATTGTATTTTTACCCTTTAAAACATACATTTTATCTTTTAAAATTATATTTTTTGCTCCCTTTAAATTATATTTAGACCCCTAAAAAAATTTTGGGCTCCATTTTTATGTTAAATATTGTTTTATCCCTCTGTGTCCGCTTGGATGCCAATTGATTTCCGTTGTAGTTTAATTGGTTTCACAAGTCATAATATTTAATGCACACTCTTAAGTTATCGAAAACATAATGTAGACAATCGAATATTCATTTGCTTAATTTGCTTTACAATATATTTATATCCCTTTAAAAACATTTATATATACATGAATTGTGTGCGATATTATTTAAAATAAAGCTTTCAACTAAATTCTAAAAGAATGCAAAAAGAGTTTTAAGAAGATGAGTAAATATATTCTGATTGATCTTTACAAAAAACAACACGATTCTATTTATACACAATAGTGACCAATGAAATAGTGGCAGAGGTAAAACAAATCTGTAACAGAAATCTATAACAACAAATATTCTTTGTAACAGAGTAGGAGTAATCTGCTGTGATGCACAAGTCTGAGTCACGTAGTGCATGGTTGTCGTATGGTCCGTAACTTGCATATGTGAAATTTCAGTTTTATATTTTTGATGTAAAGTTATTTTTCATGGTTTATTATACTCGATTTTCAAGATATCCTCCATTCTGGATTATTTTTGTAATTTTGATATGAAAATATGATTATCTTATTTTAATTTAAATCGAGGGTGCCCCTCTAATTATAAAATTACAAGTAAATACTGTACCCAATAAATCATCTATTCAATCACGACTTACATTGAACAAAAAATGGACTTCTAAGGAACGGAGAAGTAATATTTTTTTTTAAACAAATATTTTAAAAGATATATTCCAGGCAGAATATTTTGGGCTTTCTCTTCAATCTTCACAGGCTAATCAAAATAGTGGGAATCATGGTCACACCCCGCTCCTTTCGGGTTCGAACTTGGTGGGATTTCAAGAAAGCTTTCAAAGGCTTGATAACTAGAATGACGATAATGGAAACATGGAATAGCGGTAATGAAAACTGACTCATTTTTTATATTTTAATTTTTTTTTTGCAAAGAGGGTAAAGTTGGAATTTTAAACATTCTGCTCTGGTAAAAACATTTAAGGCTCTGGCATTAACAGTTGCCTTTTTCTATACCTATTCATGCTTTTTATTCAGAAGATGCGGAGAAGATATGGGATGTGTCATGTCAAATTATCACCCTCCAAATTTTATTTTCTGATTCCCCCTCTATGCATATGTCAATGCCCTTTGTGCTTTTCTACAAAGGTAAACAATTTGCGTGTAAAAGTAAACAAACTTTCAAAAAAAAATTTGTTTTCTTACTATTATTATTATTATTTTATTTATTATATTATATATATATATATAGATATAAATTGGAATGTACTATACATATAAATTGGAATGTACAATATATATCTATATATATTCACTAAATAGAATATAAAATATATTTTAAATGCCCATCATAACAATAAATATTCGTACTATTTGGATGTGACATGCATATATTTTTTTAGTATACAGATTGCTTTTTTTCTATACCTATTCATGCTTTTTATTCAGAAGATGCGGAGAAGATATGGGACGTGTTATGTCAAATTATTCACCCTTCAAATTTTATTTTCTGATTCCCCCTCTATGCATATGTGTATTCGAGGTCGCGTCTGTTGGCCCCTGTGCTTTTCTACAAAAGTAAACAGTTTGCGTGTAAAAGTAAACAAACTTTCAAACAAAAATTTGTTTTCTTACTATTATTATTATTATTTTATTTATTATATATATATATATATATAACAACGTATATATGTGTATATTCAAGATTTCAAGGTCTCTTCAACATGCTCTTATTTGTGTAAGATTTCTGTCTTTTCCTATTTCGTGCTAAAATAAATCTACTTTTTAAAAAAATACTTTATTCCTATTAAATATTCACTATATATATATGTAAAATATAACGACGTGTATATGTGTGTATCAGAGGTCTCATAAAAAAAAATGCAGCAGCAAAATTCATTCCTGAGAGCAAATACAAATGAATAAAGTTCCAGGAATGAGTTTAGTATGGAATTACTGGTGCATGCATGATATAGCTGGAGAATCGACGACCACAAAACGCAAGAATTTCTCAACTGAAGAGAGTATATCCTTTGATAATGTGTAAGGAATTTCCATCGTCGAAATCACTCATTTCTCGGCGTTCAAATATAATACGACCAGTCCAGTCCCCGACTACCGAGTACCGACCAGCCAAAGAAGAAAAAGCTACGACTTGAGAAACGCAAGACAATTTTGAAGGGAGTATAGTTAAACATTTATTTTTTGAGCATATAAAGTTTTGGTTTATTATTTGTATTCAAAATATTATTTTTTTAAAAAAATGCTTTATTTAACAAATCACTATTTATTTGAACTTGAAAATGTATAAATTCTTACATGCCCATCTTTACCATTTTCGTAATATGTTATTAAGTTAATTAATTTTATTTAATAGTTAACATATTACATAAGTGTACTGTTTTATCTCTTGTACATCACCAGTAGCACCACCCTAATACCAGCCATAACTAGCAACGACTCAGTGCAGAAGGACCACCCCACTTTCCTAATAACTTGTATATATAGATCACTATTCATCTGTCATTCGTTTTTATTCGTTTTTATCTGTCATTCGTTTTTTGTAGCATTTTCCCCCTCAAGAAGTCTTCCATGGAAGCTAACAGTGAGCAACAGTTTCAAGGCGTGGTTGTTGAACAACATCAAAGCGAGATACAAGCCGATCCTGAGATCACTCCGACAGTCAACGGTGTTAGTATTCCTGAGGACGATGATAACCTTGAAGAGAGCTACGTCATGCCGAAGAAAATAAAAGATGACCAAGTTGCCAGGTTACAATACTTGGAAACTAACCTTTTCTCCTTAGCAAATTACAGTATTGTTGTGCAAGGAGTTTGTATAACTGCCATATCCAACAACTCTTCTTTCCTATGCTCTAAAGCCTGGTATATCTTTGTCGTTTCCTTAATGGCTGCATTGCCCAATTTGGCTATCCTTTTATGTTTGGGTATAAGTACAAAGAACTCTTCAAACAACATGATAATGTTTTGAATGAGTGTAGTACTGTCGAAAACAAGTTGCAACAAAAGTTTCCCAAAAATACCCCTACCTCAACTTTGATAAGGCCATAAAATCTGGGATGAGAATGTTGTTGCTTGGTGTCGTAGCCTATGTCATTTTTACGACTATAATGGTTGCTTGTTCGTGGCTACTTATATGTAAACTTGACAAACTAACGGCTAAGCAGAAATGTGGTCCCATGCATACTGATATTTGAAGGGAAAAAAATGTCTAAAGAGATGGTCGGCAGCTTATTTTGACTGTTTTATGGTCTGTTTTTCTGTTATTCGTTTGCTTCATTTGATTTAGAGTTTGACATTTTGTCCAAAAACTTGTTGCCACTCTTTTTAACTTTGTTGTCCTTGTAAAAACTATTGGGTTATTGAAATTACTCTGTTTTGTCTTATTATTGCTGCTATGTTCTTTCTTTTCTGCTGCTGATTGTTAAAAGTGTTTTTGTTTTTTTCCCATAGTTATTATTTGTGAGATGAGTTTCTTCATTAGGAATGTAAGAGTACTACAGGCCATAATCAACGACTTGCATACAAATAGGACATGATGTTGAGTTTTCCCGGAATTCAGACCTAATTTGCAGAAAAAAATTAAAATTTTTCCATCTAAATTTTTTATGGAAAACAGAACCTACAGGAAAATTTAAAATGCACGAAAGAAGATTACCACTCAATTTAATCGTGCATGGATCACCAATCTGAACGCGACTATAAGACTCTCTCGACGCCCACAATTCACTTATATAGTTTGAAGTATCTAGATTTGGAGACCTTTTAAAGAGTGAGAGAATCCCATTCTTTTATCTTTTTTTTCCTTCATTATCTTTTACCTTTTTATGATTGATTTGTTGTTATTCTGTTAAGATAATTATTTGACATTATTTAAAGAAAGATAATCAAATCTTGAATTTTCCTTGCACCGTATATTAGTTTTTGAAGAAATTATTGAAGGATAGTTGATTGATATGGTAGGGGATTTAATAAAATAAATATAATTGCAATATTTATTTGGGATATTGGGGATCTTTATTGATTCGGAATATATGTTGGTACTTGTGATTTGATTTGCTTTATGAGAGTTTTTATTCTTTCTGCCGTTTTGTTAAAGTGTGTTTCTTCACAAATGTACCAAGTCTAGTTTTTTAAATTCATACGTGAGTTTTTTTTTTCTGATAAAATCACTTGGGTTTCTTTTTTATGGAAGGATTTTTTGAATTTGGATTTCAAATCCTTAATAATAATTCATTAAAAATGTTGGACTAATTCTGAATTCCCACCATCTTCGATTTAAAAAAAAAATTAGATGGTACAAGTTAGGAAATATACATTTTAATTTTGGTTCTCGGTTCAAATTCTATTCCTTGGAATTATATTTTTTAAATCTCGGTTCTAGTTTTGATTTACAGTTTCAGTTTTAGAAGATGATTCTTATTTTATTATGATTCATGTTTCCTCTAGTAAACATTTATAATAAGCATTGTAAAACTATCTTTAAGTTACAAAATATAGTTTTGATATAAAATTAAATAATGATACTTTATCCTAATCAAAGAAGTGAAATGTATATTTATATTAAACATTTTTTTAAAAAAATTAAAATGTATAGCGGGGCATGTCCGGGCGGGTTTGGCCAATCGCAGGACCCGTCCTGCCCCGCTTCCAAACCCGATTGAAGCGGTCCCGGCGAGTTCAATGTGGGTCCGGGTTTGGACCTGCCGCATTGTCATCCCTACACCCCAAGGGAACATTATGCATGATAAAACCGCCTCAATTGAACTTCCTGAAACGTTGGATAAACTAATTGCTCTGGTTTTGTGGCTTTAGGGGATTTGGCGAACCTGGTAGCGATTACAATGGTAGGCCAATTGAGATTTTTCTGAGAACCAACAAATACAAGATTCGAGAGAGTAAAATTGAGAGTTATGTAACACGATTTGTGCATATACTAATTCAATTTTTTTCTTTCTACCGACAAATTCATGTGTAAATTTGTTATGTTTTTTTAACAAAAAAATTTGTTTTATATTTTCACAAAAAGTCAAAACGTATTGATATACTTTCGATTACTCTTTATTCATTATTAGAAATTAAATAATTTATATTCTAAACACACCATCTTTGAATACATACTTATCTTTCGCAACTTTCGTAGGAGAATTGGGCGTGCTGCATTTAAAGATCGTTCATGATGTACGTGGTTGCAATAAATAACATATTTCCTGTTATTTCAAATGTTTGTAACCATTTTCATGATTCATACATTTTTTTCGAGGGATTATCTAACAAAAAAATAGATTTATTTAACCCAAATTTTGAAATATAATCTTTTCAATTTTAGATCCTTGTTCGGTCTTTATTTTTGTATGTCTTCGAAGATTAAAAAAATATATTTTAAGCAAGATGACACAAAAATCATAGGATTTTAGGCCATTTCTCTCCCATTATGCGGCCCTCTTTTTCTAAAAGATATGTAAAAACTTCGACGAGACAATCTATCAACCTCGTTTTTTACGGCATAAAATATTACATATTTTTCGATAACGTTTCCACAAAAATACGGGATCACATCACTGGCGCCGTCTGTGGGAACATCGATCTAAGGCGTAGATGAGGAGGAAAACAAAAAGGAATCGCTTCGGTACAAGGATTATTGTTTTTCATAATTCTCAAAAAGCCAAAGTCCGCAGAAGTAGAGAAGCACGTCTACCACCACTCTTGGATTTTTATCCTCGCAAGAAAGGATTCTGATTGTGCCTTGTTGCATCCAAGCACTCAATTTCACAAAGATTTCAACTTTACGAGAGTTTTACATTGTTGCCTCGGATTTTGGTAGGGTAGACGTGTATTTCATCCGAGCACCAAACAATATACAAAAAGTAAATGAGACCAGATTTTTTACGTGGAAAACCCAAAAAGATGGGGAAAAACCACGGGACCTAGTCCGGTATAAATTTCATTATAAACAAGTGTGTGATTTACAGTGTTATTTACAAGAAATGAGCTAAGAAATGAAAATGGTGAAGGGGGAAGACCTCGGCTGCTGCTTTTTCTTGAGGAGGAAGGAGACATGCTCTTTTTTCCCCCCCAAGAAAGAGGTGTTGGCCTTCCCCATGCCCTCTCAACCCTCCTGCCTGCTCTGTCATGAAAATCTCCCCCTCTGCTTGGTGAGAGTTATCTGGTATTTATATGAGAATGGAGGTGACAACCTGTAACTACCTACCCAAGGTCTAGGGGACACTGTATGATGCTGAAGGTAGGGGTCAGAGTCCTAGTGTTGGGGACCACAGACAACTTATTGCACTCTTTGTACGATTTCTGCAGCTTTTAAGATATTATTCGTGTACGGAGATATGTTCTGTGGCCGACCTGGGGTGGCCAGGGTGGAGTCTTCCCGAGGCCGAGCTGGAGGTCATCCTCGTGGCCGTCTGGGGTGGCCAGGGTGGAGATCTTCCCGAGGCCGAGCTGGAGGTCATCCTCGCGGCCGACCTGGGGTGGTCAGGGTGGAGATCTTCCTGAGGCCGAGCTGGAGGTCATCCTCGTGGCCGACCTGGGGTTGGCCATGGTAGAGGTCATCCCGAGGCCGAGCTGAAGGTCATCCTAGAGGTCTCGCCCAAGTCAGGTCTTGCACAGTCCATGCCTTTACAAGGGTAACACCAGTATCCCCCCTCTAGTCGAGCTAGTGTAACGCTGTCTCGATTGTTCGGGTATTTTGGCAAGACCTGATCTGTTACTTGTGCAGGGATGACCTGTTAATCTGTGCAGGGCTGACCTGTTGTATGTACAGGGCTGACCTGCAATAACAACTATTTTCTTGGCAGGGCTGACCTGCAGTAAATATCTCGAAATAATTCTAAGTACAGAATTAAATCTTAAACAGGACTGACCTGTTTTCTTGGCAGGGCTGACCTGCAATAATGACTAGAAATAATTCTAAGAATTAAATCTTAACAGGGCTGACCTGTTATCTGTGCAGGGCTGACCTGCATTAACTCTGAAGATAAACCGAGCATATAAGTCTCGCCCGGCCTGAGCTCCAATATAATAAATATGAGCGGATAATGCTTTCCCGACCTGAGTTCAAGAAATAATAAATGTGAGCCGATAATGCTCTCCCGACCTGAGCTCCGGAAATAACAAAGATGACCATATAGTGCTCTCCCGACCTGAGCTCCGGAAATAATAAAGATGAACATATATTGCTCTCCCGACCTGAGCTCCGGAAATAACAAATATGAGCCGATAGTGCTCGCCCGACCTGTGCTTTTAATTGGTGTCAGGGCCTCATACACCTGGGCTTTAGTGACAGGGATGACCTGTTATATGTGCAGGGCTGGCCTGCAATAACAGCTAGAAATAATTCTAAGTACATAATTAAATCTTACCAGGGCTGAGCAGAGCTGACCTGTTATCTGTGCAGGGCTGACCTGCAATAACAACTATGAATAATTCTAAGTACAGAATTAAATCTTAACAGGGCTGACATGTTGTATGTGTAGGGCTGACCTGCAATAACAGCTAGAAATAATTCTAAGTACAGAATTAAATCTTAACAGGGCTGAGCAGGGCTGACCTGTTATATGTGCAGGGCTGACCTGCAATAACAGCTAGAAATAATTCTAAGTACATAATTAAATCTTAACAGGGCTGAGCAGGGCTGACCTGTTATATGTGCAGGGCTGACCTGCAATAACAGCTAGAAATAATTCTAAGTACAGAATTAAATCTTAACAGGGCTGACCTGTTATCTGTGCAGGTCTGACCTTTCTGAACTCCGAAGATAATAAACCGAGCATATAAGTCTCGCCCGGCCTGAGCTCCAATATAATAAATATGAGCGGATAATGCTTTCCCGACCTGAGCTCCGGAAATAATAATATGAGCCGATAATGCTCTCCTGACCTGTGCTTTTAATTGGTGCCAGGGCCTCATACACCTGGGCTTAAGCATGCAGGGCGGACCTGTGCTTTTAATTGGTGACAGGGCCTCATACACCTGGGCTTTAGTGACAGGGATGACCTGCACTTTTAAATGGTGCCAGGGCCTCATACACCTGGGCTTTAGTGACAGGGATGACCTGCACTTTTAATTGGTGCCAGGGCTTCATACACCTGGGCTTTAGTGACAGGGATGACCTGCACTTTTAAATGGTGCCAGGGCCTCATACACCTGGGCTTTAGTGACAGGGATGACCTGCACTTTTAATTGGTGCCAGGGCCTCATACACCTGGGCTTTAGTGACAGGGATGACCTGCACTTTTAATTGGTGCCAGGGCCTCATACACCTGGGCTTTAGTGACAGGGATGACCTGCACTTTTAAATGGTGTCAGAGCATCACACACCTGGGCTTACTTCGAATATCCCATCCGAATAAGTTCATCCAAAGTCCAAAATACATAAAGATCCCGAGCTGATGAATAAGGCCTTATTGCGAGATCGCATGCCTGAGCTGATATAAATAGGGGCTTGCTGCAAGATTGCATGCCCGAGCTGTAATAATAGGGCCTTACTGCGAGGTTTCATGCCCGAGCTGATCCTCAATCCGAGCTGATGTGGGGCTTACTGCGAGATTGCATGCCCGAGCTCAATATAATAGGGTCTTACTGCTAGATTTCATGCCCGATCTGATCCTCAATCCGAGCTGATGTGGGGCTTACTGCGAGATTGCATGCCCGAGCTCAATATAATAGGGCCTTACTGCTAGATTTCATGCCCGATCTGATCCTCAGTCCGAGCTGATGTGGGGCTTACTGCGAGATTGCATGCCCGAGCTCAATATAATAGGGCCTTACTGCTTGATTGCATGCCCGAGCTGATCCTCAATCCGAGCTGATGTGGGGCTTACTGCGAGATTGCATGCCCGAGCTCAATATAATAGGGCCTTACTGCTAGATTGCATGCCCGAGCTGATCCTCAATCCGAGCTGATGTGGGGCTTACTGCGAGATTGCATGCCCGAGCTCAATATAATAGGGCCTTACTGCTAGATTGCATGCCCGAGCTGATCCTCAATCCGAGCTGATGTGGGGCTTACTACGAGATTGCATGCCCGAGCTCAATATAATAGGGCCTTACTGCTAGATTGCATGCCCGAGTTGGTGATCCTGTCCTGAAATAATAATAAAATAGCACTACGCAAATATATATGTACGAAACTCAAATATCAGTTGGACAGGAAAAACCATAATTAAGGCATGGAGATTAAGCGCCCAAGTTGAGTTTGATTGATGAGGTCTAGCTGATGGCTGAGGTGGCCGAGCTGATGTGGATGAGGCCGAGCTGGCATGGATGAGGCCGAACTGGGCGAGGTTTCCGAGTTGAGGCCGAGCTGATGTGGATGAGGCCAAGCTGGCATGGATTAGGCCGAGCTGGCATGGAAGAGGCAGAACTCACTGTTAAGGCCGAGCTGGGGCCGAGATGGCCGAGCTGAGATGGCTAGACGTGAGGTATTGATTTGATCTGTCACTCTTAATTAGCCCCAATCCAGAGATCTGAGGCCAGATGTATCATCTCGAGAATCATTACACTGGCGTTTCTTCGAGTGCAACCCAAAAACATAGCAACTTTCATACAAGGCTGCACCCCAGAGATGCAACCCTCAAACCATCCTTCTCCTTCCCATATCTCAACGTCTTGAGCTCACGTTCCCACAGACGGCGCCAATTTGTTGCCTCGGATTTTGGTAGGGTAGACGTGTATTTCATCCGAGCACCAAACAATATACAAAAAGTAAATGAGACCAGATTTTTTACGTGGAAAACCCAAAAAGATGGGGAAAAACCACGGGACCTAGTCCGGTATAAATTTCACTATAAACAAGTGTGTGATTTACAGTGTTATTTACAAGAAATGAGCTAAGAAATGAAAATGGTGAAGGGGGAAGACCTCGGCTGCTGCTTTTTCTTGAGGAGGAAGGAGACATGCTCTTTTTCCCCCCCAAGAAAGAGGTGTTGGCCTTCCCCATGCCCTCTCAACCCTCCTGCCTGCTCTCCCATGAAAATCTCCCCCTCTGCTTGGTGAGAGTTATCTGGTATTTATATGAGAATGGAGGAGACAACCTGTAACTACCTACCCAAGGTCTAGGGGACACTGTCTGATGCTGAAGGTAGGGGTCAGAGTCCTAGTGCTGGGGACCACAGACAACTTATTGCACTCTTTGTACGATTTCTGCAGCTTTTAAGATATTATTCGTGTACGGAGATATGTTCTGTGGCCGACCTGGGGTGGCCAGGGTGGAGTCTTCCCGAGGCCGAGCTGGAGGTCATCCTCGTGGCCGTCTGGGGTGGCCAGGGTGGAGATCTTCCCGAGGCCGAGCTGGAGGTCATCCTCGCGGCCGACCTGGGGTGGTCAGGGTGGAGATCTTCCCGAGGCCGAGCTGAAGGTCATCCTCGTGGCCGACCTGGGGTTGGCCATGGTAGAGGTCATCCCGAGGCCGAGCTGAAGGTCATCCTCGTGGCCGGCCTGGGGTTGGCCATGGTAGAGGTCTCGCCCAAGTCAGGTCTTGCACAGTCCATACTTTTACCAGGGTAACATACATGGAGCACGATTGCCAACGGCCTCATACCTTCGAGTTTTAAGAACAAAGCAATCTTTTTTCCTTCTCTGGGACAAAAAAAAAAACAATTATTGTTTCCAGCAAAAGAGATTCAAATCAAGTTTCGGCAATCACTTGATCATACCAAGAATTTGGGTTCTGGAAAATTCCTAATGCATATTGGATTCATTACAAGGGTGCCCAGAAACCTTTTCGTCCCTCAATCTAGATTCTAGCCTCATTCCCTTCATTTGTAGAGAATATGGTGTAACGGTGAAAGTGCGTAGGCTTCTTCCTGGGGGAATTGCTGGTAAGCTGGAACTTCTTATCCGAATCCCAAGAATGAGATCGAGAGTGGAATCTGTTGTGTTACCTGTGGTGCTAAGGGGTTTTGGTTGTTCATCCCAATATTCGTTCATACTAGTTCTGGTTTGAGGCACTATGAGGCTAATCTACCTCCATGACTACGGGATCAAGATAAGTGTTATGATATCCTTGTTATTACCGTTGAAATATTAGAGCATGTTTTCTATATTTCCTCTTTGAATCATTATGCATCACTCATTAATATTGGTTCAAAAAGTTAAGATCAATTAATTAATGATCACCGATTAAGCAAATTATTAGGGATCCATAATTTAGTGTACCAGCCATTATATGCAAGAGTCAAGATCTGAATTTTTACAGAGACCCATGCCCTGTAGCATAGTCTTCTTCTTACCTATTTTTTGACTAATCATTACGTATGAGATAAAAAAAAAAAGGAAAGATAAAAGGTGAGAAGATCATGCTCGTAGGAGATTCACTGAGTTTGAATATATATGGTAATCATTGAATTACATAAATCATTCATGGGTACCTAATGCTAAAGAGAAAGTTTAGCTCAACTCACTTTTCTGCAAATCAGGTATGATGATTGTTCTACTGAGTATCGACATTTATCAATGATAGGTTATCATCAATTACTTGGTCTTCTTGGATTCATATGTCCCGACTCTAATAATCGATCTCTTATCTGCTCGACTGGGTCTTGCATTTCAACTTGCTTGCAATTCACTTTAATTTATTACTAGTGATTATATTCTAATATCAATGTTATCAATGGTAAATTGTGCTAGAGTGGACAGTGGTATGAGTAGACGTGTTGTGTGGAAAGTTCATATTGTGATTGAGGTGGTGCAGATCCTTTACGGCAAACACCATGTAATCACCAAAGTTGCACTCAATGAGGCTGCATCAAATGAAAACCATTGCCTCCTCAATCACCTCTTCTTATGGTGGCACGTTTCTTCTTGCTGGTCATGATTGTAGATGAACGATATGTACTAAATACATTATCTCACTACATGTTGTCATTGTTGGGGAATATTCAGTTGTGGTCCCTTGAACTTCTCATGTGGGAACATTCATTCACAACAAGTTGCATATGCTCAGTATTTTATTGTGCTTTTATGTCGATCTCAAGAGATGACTTCTTTACTATCAAGCACCTCGGCTCGACATATCATGTTGCGCTCAGTATTTGGCCTGGGATTCAGCCCAACGGCCGGCACCCAGCAATCGATATCGACTTTGGCGCTAAGTCTTCATGCCTTGATTACGGTTATTCTAGTTATATTCATATTTAAATTTCATAGGCATGTATTTTGTGTTGTACCATATTATTATTTCAGGACTGGATCAACAATCGGGCATGCAATCTGGAAGTAAGGCCCTATTATTGGTGCTCGGGATGTTCGAGTACGTATTGGTGCTTGGGATGTTCGAGTACATTCTATTATTGGTGCTCGGGATGTTCTAGTACGTTCTATTATTGGTGCTCGGGATGTTCGAGTACGTTCTATTATTGGTGCTCGGGATGTTCGAGTATGTTCTATTATTGGTTCTCGGGTTATTGGTTCTCGGGATGTTCGAGTACGTTCTATTATTGGTGCTCGGGATGTTCGAGTACGTTCTATTATTGGTGCTCGGGATGTTCGAGTACGTTCTATTATTGGTGCTCGGGATGTTCGAGTACGTTCTATTATTGATGCTCGGGGTTGCGAGCTTATTTTATTTATTGTCCGTTGTTGGCGGGTTAAATACATGATCGGGATGTTTGGTATGTATTTGAACCTAAAACGTGACTAAGTGATTGATGCTCGGGGTTGCGAGCTTATTTTATTGTCCGTTGTTGGCGGGTTAAATACATGATCGGGATGTTTGGTATGTATTTGAACCTAAAACGTGACTAAGTGATTGATGCTCGGGGTTGCGAGCTTATTTTATTTGTTGTCCGTTGTTGGCGGGTTAAATACATGATCGGGATGTTTGGTATGTATTTGAACCTAAAACGTGACTAAGTGATTGATGCTCGGGGTTGCGAGCTTATTTTATTTATGGTCAGTTGTTGGCGGGTTAAATACATGATCGGGATGTTTGGTATGTATTTGAACCTAAAACGTGACTAAGTGATTGATGCTCGGGGTTGCGAGCTTATTTTATTTATTGTCAGTTGTTGGCGGGTTAAATACATGATCGGGATGTTTGGTATGTATTTGAACCTAAAACGTGACTAAGTGATTGATGCTCGGGGTTGCGAGCTTATTTTATTTATTGTCCGTTGTTGGCGGGTTAAATACATGATCGGGATGTTTGGTATGTATTTGAACCTAAAACGTGACTAAGTGATTGATGCTCGGGGTTGCGAGCTTATTTTATTTGTTGTCCGTTGTTGGCGGGTTAAATACATGATCGGGATGTTTGGTATGTATTTGAACCTAAAACGTGACTAAGTGATTGATGCTCGGGGTTGCGAGCTTATTTTATTTATTGTCCGTTGTTGGCGGGTTAAATACATGATCGGGATGTTTGGTATGTATTTGAACCTAAAACGTGACTAAGTGATTGATGAACGGGGTTGCGAGCTTATTTTATTTGTTGTCCATTGTTTGCGGGTTAAATACATGATCGGGATGTTTGGTATGTATTTGAACCTAAAACGTGACTAAGTGATTGATGCTCGGGATGTCTTTTCCCCGAGCTCGATTATATCTTCTGAGCATTATGTGCTCAGCCTTTGGCTGCTCAGGATATTTCTTATTTCAACCCGAGCTTTATTTGCTCGTGATAATTATTAAATCTCAAAATTAGTTGAGCTTTATTTGCTCGGGATGGTTCCTTCGAGCCCGATCATATTTATCTGCTCGGGATGTTCGAGAATTTGGACGAGCTCTACTTGCTCAAGATATTTATTATTTCAGACGAGCTTTATTTGCTCGGGATATTTTTTATTTTCGGTTCGCGGGAGGGATTCTTTTTTCAGAAGTTCTGAATGGTTATTCAATGAGCTCGAATGTATTGTTTTTTGTACCCAGGACGAGCTTTATTTGCTCTGAATATTTCTTATACTGGAGTTCGGACTTATTTTATTGGCTCGTGATAACTATTATATCTCGAAAATTAGTTGAGCTTTATTTGCTCGGGGTGTTTTTTATTGGATGGATTCAACTCTCAAAATTCATAAAATTCCGAAAAATACATCAAAACGACAACTGCGATTTTACCCGATGTATATAAACCAAGATCTCGACTTCGCTCATCTTGCTTTACTTGAGGGGGGTGATGTGATGTGGTAGGGGAATTAGACCACATCTGGTAAAATGGTTGCCGAACAGGAAAATGCCCGAAGAAGTCGATACTCTGCTCGGTCCCACGTGGTCAAACAATGACATAAGACCCGGTCATAGCGGTTAATCAAATCGGATTTCTCGGACATTCCTTGAGTAAAACATGCCATAAATAAGAGGCACTTAGTGGCTAGAATGGGGGAGTTAATGGGATGATTAGTGGGAGATAATGGCGAAATCATGGGGTTTTAGAGGCTAAAATCAAGGTTTAATAAAGAGGAATATAATCAATATAAAAGAGAGGCTCTCGGCTCTTTAGAGGAGGAAGCCATATTTTCCTAGGGAAGGATTTTTACTCATTTCTTGTACAAACACTGTAAAATATCATCGTTTATAGTAGAATTTTATACTGGACTAGGTCCCGTGGTTTTTCCATTCGTTTTGAGGGGTTTTCCACGTAAAAAATCATGATGTCCTATTAATTTTTTCTATTTGCGTTTACTCTACCGAATAGAAAAAATACGGGATCACATCAAACATATTTATGGACTTATATATGTATGTAATTTTTCTTGAAGAAAATCTTTTATTGATTAAAAAAATAAGATGCAATTATTTTTTTAAAAAAATTATTTAAAAATTTATATGATCTACTCAAAGATTGTTTGCGTGAGTATCACGGTCATGCCTACTGAAGGGTACGTATATAGGAGAAAAAATTCACGGTAGGACGAAAGTCTTCGTAAGTTTAAAGTGTGTGCTTAGACATATCGTTTAAGATTTTTTATAAATTATTAATATTGTTATAAATAATATATCAACCATATCTTCCAGTATATATATTATTATGTAAAGAGGCTTATCGAAAATCGCCTATTTTTTTTGTTAATTGAATTATCTGACGAGATGAATGGAAAATTTTTGATAAATTAAACTCTCAGAGGAATTTAAAATTTTAATTCATTGGTATGTTAAATTTATTTTGATGGCGATGCAATAACCGTAGAAATAAGAATTATATCCTAATCCTAAACAAAAGTAGCTTAGATATAACCGTAGAAATAAGAATTATACCCTAAACAAAAGTAGATTAGAAATAAGAATTATATCCTAAATAAAAGTGGCAACAACTTAAGCTATTTTTGGTTAAACTCAAATCTTCTTATGTTATATATATTATTATCGGAACCGAAAATCACATATATAATTAAGTATACTGAAAAAATGTATATTTTTGAGTTAAATCAAAGGTTTACACACATTTATACCCACCAAATCGGCTTTATAAACAGATTGAGATCGAAGGTCTCGTTGATATGTTGAGAATAAATTGAGAGATTTGCTAATATTGCTCCGCTCAATGGTGAAAATTACCTACCATACTAGCTAGTGCGTTTGTCTTTTTAAACTAATATGCTTTTTTTTCATTTATTTTTTTAAAATAGTCTTTATGTATATTATTTTATTTTATTTTATTACTATATATAAAGAAAGTGACAAGTGTACAAAAAATTAAGAATACTACAAACACACTTAATAAAAGTGCGATATTTATATATATTTATGTATCTTGGTTTATACAAACACTTAGTTCATACATATAAATATTTTCCTACAATTATGAATTATATCACAAATAATCGTATTAAGTAATAATCATATCGCAACTACCGATTGGGTGTAGTGGAACAAACCCTTCCCCTAATCAGTGATGAGAGTGTGATCATGACTTCGATCCTGCATATCTAGCCAAAACAATGAAGGAAAATAAATTATATCCTGATAATATGTCATTTAAATTCAAATATTGACATTTCCGTATTATATAGATTATCGAAATAAAACCACATACCATATAATTATTGGGTAATCATCCCAAAAATTCCAAAACTCAAACTTGATTGATTTTCAGTCCCACTACTTTTACTGTAGCTCTCCTTTATTTTCTTTTGTTTTTTCTTTAGCTATAAATTTAAATATAATCTTAGGGTCATGTTTGGTTTGCAAGATGTGATAAATAATGTAATGATTAAAATTATGAGATAATGATAAATAATATAGTGTGATAAGTTATATGATGTTTGGTTTGGAGGATAAGATAGTTGATTTATTTTAATTTTCGCTAAAATGTCTAAACCACCCTCGAAAATTGAATTTTAATTTTGCGGGAATTTCAAAATTCTGATGGAATTTCAGGTTTTTGAGATTTAGTAAAAGGAAACAAATTGAAATTTTTTATGGGAATTTCAAATTTTAAACTAGTAAAAAAATGATGGAAATGATATATAGATATATATAACCTAAGATTATTAATTATAATCCCTCGATCCAAACACGGCCTTATAGTAGTAGACTATATATCATAAAACGATATGGCCATTGTTCATTATATATTTATTTCTGTCAATACATGTTTAATTTCTTGTCTTTTTATTATGCAAATCTAAATTTTCATATTTTAGTTAAATTTTAAAATATAAAAATACTCATTTGAACTAAAATGTAGGTCTAACCTTGTCGAGTGAGAGTTTAAATGGCTATACAAACTTAATAAAGTAAAAATTATGTATACTTGCAAAGTTAAAAATATAATTTTTAAGGAAATATATTAGTATCTGATTAAATTATTTAATACTGATTTTAGAAATACACATTTAATAGGAAAAAAAGAATTGAAAAATTTCCAAAATTAATTTCCACAAATTTTTTTCTCCAAAATGTTATTGCTGGGTGTGATTGTATATGATATTTTTACAACAATAGTTTTTTTTAGTACGAATCTTGAAGGAAGCTTATGATTATTCTCCAAGAGGCAAAACTTATTCTCTATCCTTTTGTCGACTGTAATAGTTGAGTTTGATTATTGTAAAACAAACTGTTGTGCCCTGCTTGATATTGCTCTAAAAAATTTTTGGATCCTTGTTATTATTAACGAGATTTAAATATTTCCTTCAAAATAGCTGTGGTTTAGACCTAAAAAGCAAGTACGATAAATTGATAAAAATGATTTTAAAGAAAAAATGCATAAATCAACAAAATGATTACAAATATTTCAAGTAATAGGTTATATGCATATAATTATTCTACGTATGTTGTTACCCAATGCTTGTCATTAAATAAAGACAACTTCCCATCATCATTTAAAGTTCTCCACACAAAAAAAAAAAAAAAAGTTTACGAAAAATAATGTTTTGACATTAAATATAAGCAACTTCAAATATCATTTATTAAGTTCTCCACACATAACACAAGAAAGTTCTCAAAAAATCAAAAATAAAAAATTGTCCCCACAACCTCAACATCCTTGTAGATGCTATTTATTTACTCCACGTACTTTGAACTTTATATGCAACATGTGTTTTCTACAAAATTTGCGAAACAAATAAGTATGTCTTCAATTTTTTATATTTAATTTGATTAAATATTATTTATATTTTTAAAATAACTTTTACTAAGCAATATTATTTTTCGTTGCTTCAATGATCATAAATTTATTCAATGATCATAAATTTGTGTATCGTAATAGAAGTAGTTTTTCTAAAAATATTCCTATGAAAAAATGTGTAAGATGTATTGATAGAACACATCCTATATTTATTTATTTATTTAATATGAATTTTAAACTTATTGACATATAATATCACATGGTTGTGAATACATTTAAGAATTACACGTTCATAGGAAACGCATGGGGCTTATGCGTACTTGTTTTTTAAAAAAAAAAAAAAAATTTAAAAAAAATTAAAGAAACTGATAGCGCTTTGCCTTTTTTTGTCAGAATTTTTTTTAAGTATCTGTAAAAAAGCATGCATTCTTGCATTTCACCTTATTTAGTAAAAAAAAACAAAAAGAAAGAAAAAAGAGGGTCCTGTTCCGGAAAAGAAAGCGGCAAAATATCTGTTTGATTTTCTTCTTCTCTTGGCTGAATAAACTTCTCCGTCACTCACCCCTGCAGAATGAATTTGCCTTTATATTCATTTTTACGCTCATTCTCTTGTACAAAATACATGGTAAAATATATTGTTCGTAATTGATTTTTATATTAGAATAGGTCCCGTGTTTCTCCTTTTATTTTGGGGGGATTTTATACGTAAAAATTCACGTTGGCCTATTTATTTATTTTATTGTATTTCATCTACCGAATAGCAAAAATATGGGATCACACTAGTTATAGTTTTTTTATTCTTTTACATAGGACATTTGATTTAATATGATTATTTGAAGTTAGACATTTTATGTTATTGCAATTATATATATTTATTGTGAGCAAATTGAAATTATCGTAAATAAAAAGGTATATATATTTTTATAAAATTAACATACATATTACATCATGCTAATGTCATACATCGTGTCACGTCCTGGGTCCACGCAAGCGTGACTGCACAATGACCTCCTATAACAACTACTTTGTATCCATCATCGCTCTACGAAAATAGTTAACTCAAGTTGCTATAATAATTCATTCTAAGCCCTTATAAACCACTTTAACTTTTTATCTACAACCAATGTGGGGCAAATATATTACACACAGATTGAACCGATGGTTCAATTGGTTGAACCAATCGAACCTATAACCAATAATGATATCAATTTTATGTTCGGCTCCATTTTGAAAACATTTTTGGGCTTTATATGCATGAAGCGTATGTTGCCAGAAGAGAAGTATATTTTCAAAGAATGATGCGCTTAGAATTTAAATGATTGTATTTGTGACTAAGAGTAGTTGAGAGTTTTAGTGCCAACAACAATGCATACATTTTGACATATTTGTAAAATTGTCAAATAAGATTGAATATTTTTTATGAACTTGCGGCAATAAAATATGTGGATCCATGAAGGCCTATAAATAGGCATATTTGTTGTCATGTCCCGAGATCGAGTAGATGGTAGCGATGTTGAATCCAAATATAATTTGAAAACAAATAGCTTCATGGTATATAATTTAAACATAACAAGTCTATTATTCCATAAAAGTACATTTTGTTCCAACTGCATATCAAATCATAACTTAAATCTTAACAGAGTTTAACAAAATCTTAATCAACTAAAATATTGAAATCTCTCTGATTAACCACCAATCGTAAAAGTTGTGTTGTTCCTCATACTCAATCTCTTGCTCACTCTTACCTGGGAAGGAATGTAAAGGGTGAGTGTTCGAAAAACCACTCAGCAAATGTGGTCAATCAAACATGAATATGATGTTAAGTGTTGAGACTTTTCATCTAACCCACTATGCATTGTCATTTAAGTTGTGGCCTTTGGTAGGCCCGCTGTTGCAGCTATATAAGCTGCTCCAGCCTCATTCTTTATCTCATCCCGAATTTGCATTTGCATATCATATCATCTTCATGAGAGTACTACACACTTCTTAGTGTTCGACTGAGTCTGTCTGGGTTTCTGCTTCAACCCATACAGAGGTGTTTGGGACGTTGTACCTTGGAACTCTCTTGTCCAGGAGGCCAGAAGTTGTAGGCGGGCAATTTAGAGTTTACGGGCACACGGTTTACTGTGGCCTCGTCCAACAACAAAGTTTCTGCCCAGTTTATTTAAACTGTTTGTTGTAAGTTTTTACTGTTTCGAGTATTTTATTATAACAGAGTATTTGTGATCTTCTTATGCTTTGTCTATTTGTTTTTCTAAGAAACAGAACCAACAATCGTAAACTCTAAATTCTTTGTTTGTTTTGTTCTGTTTTATCAAAACTCAGCTTTCACATTTACTTAATATATTGTTCATGAATTTTTCAAAGGTTTAAACTTACTGTTTAAAAAACTGCTTTGATATTATTTGTGCTCTCCTATTTGTGTTCTGTTTTAGCTAATGGCTGACCAGTTTACCCAACCACCTGCTGTGAATAATGAGATTCCGGTGATCAAAGCTAGCGGTACTGAGGCCGCAATGCCAATTCTGAGAAGTCCAATGCCGTTTTCTCAATTTGAGAAACCGGAAAAGTTCAAGGGTTCCAACTTTAAACGTTGGCAACAGAAGATGATGTTCTTCCTTACCACCTTGAACTTGACCAGGTTTCTGAAGGAGGAGAAACCGGTGGAGGACAAAGAGGATCCTCAATCTGCTGTGATAGTTGAGTCCTGGATGAGTGCCGACTACCTTTGTCGTAACTACATACTGAATTCTCTTGACGATGCACTTTTTAATGTGTATTCCCCCAAGGAGACTGCTAAGAATCTTTGGGAATCGTTAGAGATAAAGTACAAAGTTGACGACGCAGGCGCAAAGAAATTTGTAGCCGGGCGATTCCATGACTATCGAATGGTAGATGGCAAGAGCGTTGTTGAGCAATGCGAAGAGCTGCAGCTGATATATCATGAACTTGCTGCCGAAGGTATGGGGCTAAATGATGCTCTCCAAGTGGCAATGATGATTGAAAAATTACCGCCATCTTGGAAGGACTTCAAGAGCTACCTAAAGCATAAGCGAAAGATGATGAGTCTAGAGGATCTTATCAGGAGGCTGCGCATCGAGCAAGACAACCGAAAAGTTGACAAGAAATCATTTGGAATGATTTCCAAGGCCAACGTGGTTGAAGTTGGGGACAACTCCCATGGGAATAAGCGCAAACGTACTTTTGAACCCAAGGGAGATACTCAGACAAGAAGGTTCACCGGTGACTGTTATGTGTGTGGTAAGCCTAACCATAAGGCCAAGGATTGCACTCAACGTCAAAACAACTGCACTCAACGTCAAAACAATGACGGTAAGAGGAAGATAGTCCCTTACAAAGGCAAAGGCAAGAGGCCTGCACATGCCCACATTGCTGAGGACAATCTGAGCTCTGACATGGATGACATGCATCTGAGTGCTGTGGTATCGGAGGTGAATCTTGTTGGAGGAAACTCCAAGGAGTGGTGGGTGGACACTGGGGCTACTCGCCACATTTGCGCCAACAAATGGATGTTTAAGACCTATCAACCGGTGAATGATGAGCACTGCTACATGGGAAATTCAGCAGTCTCAAAAGTTGAAGGCAAAGGGACGGTTGTGCTAAAAATGACTTCCGGAAAAGAGTTGACTCTTACCGAGGTGCTCCACGTGCCAGAGATCCGAAAGAATCTCATCTCCGGAGCAGTGCTGAACAAGAAAGGCTTACGGCTTGTGTTTGAGTCCGACAAAGTCATTCTGTCCAAGGGTGGTATGTTTGTGGGCAAAGGCTACTTGGCCAATAACCTCTTCAAGATGAGTGTAATGACTTTAGCTCCTAAGGCTAAGTCTAGTGTAGATGTTGAGGTTGATGTTAATGCAGCAAATGAGGCTAGCACAAGCAAAAATAATGTAATGACTGTTGTCAATGTGGCTAAAGTTTGATTATTCTTGCGAGTCTTTACATTTGTGGCATGGTAGATTAGGACATGTGAATTATAAGTCCTTACAAAGGCTAATGTCTCTTAATCTATTGCCTAAATTTAACATCAATCATAAACACAAGTGTGAGACTTGTGTAGAGGCCAAATTAACCAAGTCATCATTCCACTCCATTGAGCGAAGCACCGAACCATTAAACTTGATTCATACGGATGTATGCGATCTAAAGTATGTACAATCTAGAGGCGGTAAAAATTATTTCATAACATTTATCGATGATTGTACAAGATATTGTTATGTCTACTTAATGAGAAGTAAAGACGAAGCAATTGATATGTTTATTCACTACAAGAATGAAGTTGAGAATCAACTTGATAAAAAGATTAAAATTCTTCGAAGTGACCGGGGCGGTGAATATGAGTCACCATTTGCACAAATATGTGCTGAGAGTGGCATTATTCATCAAACAACTGCGCCTTATTCTCCCGAGCAAAATGGTATTGCTGAAAGGAAGAATAGAACGCTTAAGGAAATGATGAATGCAATGCTTATAAGTTCCGACTTACCTCGAAATTTGTGGGGAGAAGCTCTGCTTTCTGCCAACTATGTGCTAAACAGAGTACCACATAAGAAGTTGGATAAAACGCCTTATGAATTGTGGAAAGGTCGCTCACCTAGCTACAAGTTTTTAAGGGTTTGGGGCTGTCTAGCAAAGGTACCAATTCCTCCTCCTAAACGGACTAGGATAGGACCTAAGACAGTAGATTGTATATTTATCGGATATGCGCAAGATAGTAGTGCCTATCGTTTTCTGGTGCATAAATCAGATAATGCAGAAATGCATGTAAATACTATCATTGAGGCTAGGGATGCTTCGTTCTTTGAGGAAATCTTTCCCCACAAAACTCCGACAATGCCTGAAACCAATGTTGAGAGAAATGTGGGGGATAGAGAATCTCAAGAGAATGTAGAATCGCCTAGACGAAGCAAAAGAGCGAGAAAAGAGAAATCTTTTGGCTCGGATTTTCTAACATATCTGTTGGAAAAAGATCCGACTACTTTCAAGGAAGCAATGTCTTCACAAGACTCTGATCTTTGGAAAGAAGCGGTGAACAGTGAGATAGAATCTATCTTACATAATCATACTTGGGAACTAGTGGATCTTCCTGCAGGTTGTAAACCACTAGGCCACAAGTGGATCTTCAAGAGGAAGATGAAAGCTGATGGTACTGTAGATAAGTACAAGGCTAGACATGTAGTCAAAGGCTACAGACAAACTGAAGGTGTTGATTATTTCGACACATACGCTCATGTATCCCGGAAAACATCTATAAGGTTGATAATTGCATTTGCTGCATTATATAACCTAGAGATCCATCAAATGGATGTTAAAACGGCTTTTCTAAATGGAGAGTTAGAAGAGGAGGTTTACATGAAACAACCTGAAGGGTTTGTAGTTCCAGGTAAAGAAACGAAGGTGTCTAAACTTGTGAAATCCTTGTATGGATTAAAACAAGCACCTAAACAATGGCACGAAAAATTTGATAGCGTCATGCTTTCAAATGGGTTTAAAACAAATCAATGCGATAAGTGTGTCTACGTGAAAGGAGACAATACAAACTATGTAATAGTATGTCTATACGTGGATGACATGATAATTGTTGGTAATAACGATAACATCAAAATTACCAAGAAAATGTTGTCACGAAATTTTGAGATGAAAGACCTAGGTCTTGCAGATGTGATTCTTGGAATGAAGATCACCAAACATGCAGATGGATATTTTCTCTCCCAGGGTCATTATGTCGAGAAGATACTTGACAAGTTTGACAAGGGAAATAATACAATCGCTAGAACACCTATGGAAGTGGTGTAAAATCTTTGCAAGAATCGCGGAGAAGGTGTGCAACAACTTGAGTACTCTAGAGTCATAGGCAGTCTAATGTACCTCATGGATTGTACTAGACCTGATATAGCTAATTCTGTCAATACATTGAGCAGATATACGAGTAATCCCAGTTATGAGCACTTGAAGGCAGTAGTTCGAGTTCTTAGATATCTAAGATATACTTCTAACTACGGACTACATTATACGAGATACCCAGCAGTAATTGAAGGGTATTCAGATGCGAATTGGATATCGGACTCCAAAAATATAAAATCTACGAGTGGATATATATTTATAATTGGCGGTGCTGCTATTTCATGGAAATCATGCAAACAGACATGCATTGCTAGATCAACTATAGAATCTGAGTTCATAGCTTTAGATCTTGCGGCAGAAGAAGCTGATTGGCTTCGGAGTTTCTTGGAGGATATTCCAATGTGGTCAAAACCAATGACACCCATTAGTTTGCACTGTGATAGTCAGTCAGCTATGGGAAGAGCACATAACAATGTGTATAATGGGAAATCACGACACATTCGTCGGAGACATAAATCCGTGAGAAATTTACTAAAAACCGGTGTCATTTCTTTAGATTATGTGAAGTCTAAAGAAAACATTGCTGACCCATTTACGAAAGGTCTGACAAGAGACCGAGTAGAGGTTTCATCGAGGGGAATGGGGTTGAAGCCCATGAAATTGATTTCCAACCATGATGGCAACCCAACCTGAATTGTAAAATCCAATTTGCAGGTTCAATGGGAAAACCGAATTGTGGGGGGGATCGAACAAAGCACTCGGGACAGAGCAGAGTATCGACTTATTCGGGCATTTTCCTGTTCGGCAACCATTTTACCAGATGTGGTCTAATTCCCCTACCACATCAATGTTATAACCTAAGGTTATAATAGTAAAAAAAATAAATTGAACTAGGGTCAACTTTTTTTTAAAAAAAAGCTTCTGATCTTCTGATTTTTTTAATTTTAATAATAGATAATTAATGAAGACTATTGGCAATATCTGTATATTTCTTGAACTAAAATGTAAAAGGCCAAGATGCGGTGGCCACACTCAAATTGCATGCAAGTCGTTGATTATGGCCTGTAGTACTCTTACATTCCTAATGAAGAAACTCATCTCACAAATAATAACTATGGGAAAAAAGCAAAAACACTTTTAACAATCAGCAGCAGAAAAGAAAGAACATAGCAGCAATAATAAGACAAAACAGAGTAATTTCAATAACCCAATAGTTTTTACAAGGACAACAAAGTTAAAAAGAGTGGCAACAAGTTTTTGGACAAAATGTCAAACTCTAAATCAAATGAAGCAAACGAATAACCGAAAAACGGACCATAAAACAGTCAAAATAAGCTGCCGACCATCTCTTTGGACATTTTTTTTCCTTCAAATATCAGTATGCATGGGACCACATTTCTGCTTAGCCGTTAGTTTGTCAAGTTTACATATAAGTAGCCACGAACAAGCAACCATTATAGTCGTAAAAATGACATAGGCTACGACACCAAGCAACAACATTCTCATCCCAGATTTTATGGCCTTATCAAAGTTCAGGTAGGGGTATTTTTTGGGAAACTTTTGTTGCAACTTGTTTCGACAGTACTACACTCATTCAAAACATTATCATGTTGTTTGAAGAGTTCTTTGTACTTATACCCAAACATAAAAGGATAGCCAAATTGGGCAATGCAACCATTAAGGAAACGACAAAGATATACCAGGCTTTAGAGCATAGGAAAGAAGAGTTGTTGGATATGGCAGTTATACAAACTCCCTGCACAACAATACTGTAATTTGCTAAGGAGAAAAGGTTAGTTTCCAAGTATTGTAACCTGGCAACTTGGTCATCTTTTATTTTCTTCAGCATGACGTAGCTCTCTTCAAGGTTATCATCGTCCTCAGGAATACTAACACCGTTGACTGTCGGAGTGATCTCAGGATCGGCTTGTATCTCGCTTTGATGTTGTTCAACAACCACACCTTGAAACTGTTGCTCCCTGTTAGCTTCCATGGAAGACTTCTTGAGGGGGAAAATGCTACAAAAAACGAATGACAGATAAAAACGAATAAAAACGAATGACAGATGAATAGTGATCTATATATACAAGTTATTAGAAAAGTGGGGTGGTCCTTCTGCACTGAGTCGCTGCTAGTTATGGCTGGTATTAGGGTGGTGCTACTTGTTATTTTTTACATATATTGTGTAAATATATAATACGAATAAAGTAATATTTTTTAAAGTACATTTATTTTTGCACGCAAAAGCGTGACGCGACAGAAATCTTACACAAATGAGAGCATTTTGAAGAGACCTTGAAATCTTCAATACACATAATAATTAGTAAGAAAAAAAAATTAGTTGGTTTATTTTTACACGAAAACTGTTTTACTCTGTAGAAAAGCACAGAAGAGGTCATTTTGACGAGACTAGACCTCGAATACACATATATATACATAGAGGCGGAATCAGAAAGTAAAATTTGGAGGGTGAATAATTTGACATGACAAATCTCCGCATCTGCTGAATAAAAAGCATGAATATGTCTAGAAAAAAAAGCGGGTTTGTCTTGGGTGCACCCGGTGTTTGGTGCACCCAAAACACATACATGTGTATCTATATTGTATGTATCTTGGGTACACCAAACATCGGGTGCACCCAAGACAAACCCAAAAAAAGCAATCCATATACTGAAAAAATATATGCATGTCACATCCAAATAGTACGAATATTTATTTTTATGATGGGCTTTAAAATATATTTTATATTCTATTTGGTGAATATATATATATATATATTAAATTCCAATTGCATGCCAGCAGTATTCACTCTGCACGAAAACTATACTTGTCACAGAAATAGATAATGTAATATTTTGACTTTGCAGAGACAGATATATACCGATATGTATATTACACTTCACAAGTGCATTTTTCAAAATCCTTTTATGTTTTCTTAATATGTTAAATGTTATGTGAATATGAAGATTATATATTTATTATATACAAAAATAATATTAATTAATCATAAATAATAAAAAAATTAACTAATATTATTATTATTATGATATGAGTGTTATTTATACAGAAAAATTAATTCAAAACAATCAAACTGAAAATGGGGCCAGGCCTATAGCCAAAGCATGAATAGGTTTAAAGAAAAAGCCATCCGTATAGTGGAAAAGTATATGCCTGTCACATCGAAATAGTACGAATATTTATTGTTATGATGCTTTTAAAATATATATATATATATATATATATATATATATTACATTCCAAAGAAATTTCAAAAATTTTATATTTAATGTTTACATATACCTCTCATTATTTTCATACTTCAGTAAAGTATACTTATATCAAATAAAATTTTACACTGCTCATATTCTAATTTATTGCCGAAAAATGAGTGATTTCGACAATGGGGATTTATGTATATATATATAAAGAAAGTGAGATTGTACAAAAATATTGCAAAGTTTCATAGGGTATCATATCTTCATAGTCTGAATAAATTATATTGGATTACGTATCGTAGTTTTTCTTTCAATTCGTGGGTTTTTCAAGTAAATTTTTTGGTGTATTTCCTTTATTTTTCATAAATATTTAATTCTACGAAATACGTAAAATTAACGGATCAAGTTACTATATATATACTGAAAAATGCACACATATCAAAACCAAAGATTACGCATACTTAAAAAAGTAGACATTAAATCAAATTTAAAAGAAGAACTGATGACTATGTTAATAATTTTATTAATTCAAAAATTTTAAATTACTTTTATCTTTAAAAATCTTTTTTTTTTATTTCAATGATATCCACTCAATTTTTTTTAAACTTTAATATTGGTTTAAATAATTACAGTTTTTTTTTTCGTGATATAGCTTTTATAATTTAGAGAGTTATTTGTAGAACTAAGTAAATTTATTCAAAATTAAAAACTAAAAACAAAAAGTAAAATTATATTAATATTATTTATATTTTATTAAAAATATTAAATATTTACATAGAATTCGCATAATATAATATATAAATTTTTTGATAGTATTTATAATATTTGGGAAAAAGTTGGAAATTGCACTTGTTATTAACGATATACTATAATGTCTTGATACGGATATGTGAATTTGTCGATTTGTGGATATGGAATTCTATTATTTTCTTTTAATTTAATATATTTCTATATCCAATTTTATTTTTTAAATAGTATTAAAAGTTTATGTATTAAGAGAAATACACTCTTTTTTTAAAATCGAAGACAAATATATATTGATGGGTACATGATTCTTTACAAATAATAAATGCCAATTCACCTACGATGGCTAGCGAATTAATTGTTATACAAAACTTTGATTATGACAATAGGTACTTGTAATATTATGATGTGACAAAAAAAAGATTTTTTCTATATATAATAATTAGTATGCAGCTTGATAGGATGTGTAAACATTTATTGTTGTTATTTATATTATTTACACCTTTTTTTTATAAATATAATATTTATATAGTAGTAATTTTTATAAATATAATAATGATATATATATATATATATAACTTATAAATAAATCGGGAATTTTTTTTGGGAAAAAAGTTGGAAAATTGCACTTGCAATTTCAATGGCAAAACCAGCAAGTTTACAAGTTACCGTATATTTCTTTTACAATTGTCAAATTTAATTTGTTATTACTAAAATATTATTATAATGAACAGATACAGATACGTTGATATGTAAATACGAATTTCTATTAATTTCAATTTTTTTTTTATTTTAGGCTCAAGAGAAATATATATTTTTAAATAAAGACAAATGTATTGGCTTTGTTTTTCACTCGCGCATGTGGTGATGGCGAGAGAATAAAATGTTATGAAAATCTTTTATACTGACAATAGATATGATTTGAAATAAATAGACAGTATGAATCGTACCATCTATGTAATATTTGTTCACCTACTCTGCAGCGTGCAGATACACTCTATTGGAGCGGCATTTGTTTTGAATTCAAACTGTTACGTTATAGATTCCTAGAAAACTATTAATTATTACAATTTTAAGACTTTTATATTTCTAGAATTTGAAAATTGATAACATTTAATCTTTAATTTATGATGTTTCTATTATCTATACTACATTATATTATAATGCAAAAACACAATATAATAATTTTTTTATCTTTTTCATAACTCCAATATTAACCCTGATGTTATGCGAAGAATACCTTGGAACCCTGAAAAATTTGATATTCTTGAAACATTTTATCGAAAAGGGAACCCTGAAAAATTCAAGATCATTTCCGATGCTCCTTGGATCATTTTTCCTCCAATCTTTCTCGAAAGCTAAACCACAAGATAATGTTGACCAAATCTAAAATCTTGGGAATTAAAAAGAACAGCATTTACTATGCAATTCAGCTGAAATTTGCTTATTTTTACGTTATGTGTTATTAGGGTTCTATCCTAGTATTAAAAATTTTATTTTTTAAATAGTATTAAAAGTTTATATATTAAGAGAAATACACGCTTTATTTTAAATAGAATACAAATATATATTGACGGGTACATGATTCTTTGACAAATAATAATTGCCTACTCGCCTACGTGTTCGATGGCCAGAGAATAAATTGTTATAAAAAACTTTCATCATGACAATAGGTACTTGTAATATTATGAGTGACAAAAAAAAGATTTTTTCTATATATAATAATTAGTGATGTCATATGAAATATTGACCTCCTCGGGTAAAATCTCCGCAAGCGCCGAACAAGTCATATACCGAACAGAGTGCACCGAACAGATAGCACCGAGCAGGGTTTTACCGAACATCTGCTAACCCTCATCGGTTCTCTGGTCAAAGATTAGCGGAAAACTCGGGAGTAACTAACAAATTAACCGGCGTGAATGAACGTGTAGTAATGGGGCGCGGATTTCTCGGACACGCCTAGCTCCCATCAAGCCACGATCAAAGGACATCATGTTGCTGGTTTTCCGCGAGTTAGTTACTGAGGGCAACCCTATATAAACCCTTAAATAACCTCATAGCAGAGGTTGGATTTTTCTGGGCAAAAAGACTCCGAAGAGAGCAAACTTGAGTCTGTTCGGTCTTTTTTATAATTTCGCTAACAGTTGTCGTATAAGTCATTGAGTGATTATTTTTGTGTCCAGATCATCTTGTAAATCATCAATATTTATAGTGAAACTTGATACTGGAATAGGTCCCGTGGTTTTTCTCTCAATTTGAGGGTTTTCCACGTAAAAATCTTGGTGTATTCCTTTTATTTTTCGTAAACATTTAATTCTACCAAACACGTAAAATAACGGATCACATCATTGGCGTCGTCTGTGGGAACAAAAAGAGTAAAGACGTTGAAACAGAGATTTTTTTTTTTTTTCATCAAGAGTCCAAGGCAAAATGGTTAGAAGCAAAGGGCGAGGGCCAATGTCGGGGAGGGATAAACCAATGACTCCCCCACGTTCATGCCCAGAACCAGAAGGGGCTGGGGAGGCTGGATCATCGCAGAATGTTTCACGAGTATTACCTACCCAAGGAATACCCATGGAACATTTAACTGAGGTGATTGCACGTTTATCGAGAAACAAAGGTACGAATAGGGAAACTGATAGTACTTAATGCATTGCACTTTAAAGATACTGCAAAAAACGTACAAGTAAGAATTATAGTCCCAACAAAAAGAGAATTATAGTCCCAACTATAGATGTCAAACGGGCCGTGCCGGCCCGGCACGGCCCGTAAAACCGTGCCGCCCGGCACTGTTCCGTGCCGGGCTGGCACGGCCCGTTAAGGAGACGGGCCGTGCCTGGCACGGCCCGTCTCCTTATTTGGGTGGCCGGGCACGGCCCATAGGCCCGTGGCTTATGGGCCGTGCCACGGGCCGTGCCGTGCTGGCACGGCCCAAAAACCATTTTTTTTTTTCAATTTTTTTAATTTTTTTTTTGTTTAATTTTATTTTTTTAAATATAATATTATTATATTTAAATATAGATTGGCACAATATACTTATAAAATCAAAATTTATTGACTAAGAATTGAAAAACTACAAATTACATTGAACAAAAGAAAATAATAAATTACAAAAGAGTTTAAAAAATATGCTAATTTTCTTCATTTTCATCCGAAGAAACATCATGTCCTCCCAGACCTTGTAAGCGGCTATCAGCATCCAACCAATCCTTTAAAAGAATACACATCTCCACAGTGTTTGGTTTCATTCTACTTCTTTTTTCATCAATGACTCTTCCACCTGCACTAAAACAAGACTCCGATAGAACTGTGGATATCGGAGGAGTTAGTAGATCACGTGCCATTATGGAAAGTACTGGCCAAAGTCTAGCATTGTCTTTCCACCATGCCAAAACATCAAAAGTTTCTAATTCTTGTTCACTGAAATTTATGACTTGGTTTAGATATAACTGAAGCTCAGTAAATTAAGATGTATTAGAACTAGAAGAGGAAGTAGTGTCTTGTCTTCTTCTTAACATTGTCCACACAGAACCCTTACCACAACTACCACCACTATTACCACTTTCTCTTACTGGAGTTGCTCTAGAATTATGTAACGAATCATATA
Source organism: Haberlea rhodopensis (assembly GCA_907163345.1). NCBI lineage: Eukaryota > Viridiplantae > Streptophyta > Magnoliopsida > Lamiales > Gesneriaceae > Haberlea > Haberlea rhodopensis. The sequence continues at coordinate 28,319,805 of CAJQUN010000004.1, read as the reverse complement.
AAGAAAACAAAGCAAACAAACATTTATTAATGCGCTCTTTCTCTTGATTAATATTAATATTCTCATAAGCCATGTGGGTGTAGTAAGATTCTATTATAATTTCTACACTATATAATTTTAATCTAGGATCCATAATTGATGCCAAGCAATTCAACATAGGAATAGTTTTCCAGTATTTTTTAAATTTATACTCCATTGGTTCGACAATGCCTGTAAAAAACGGATCAGATCTATGTAATGCAAAACATTCACTAATTTCATAAATTTTATTCAAAAATATTGAAGAAGTTGGATAATAACAGCCCGAAAATAAATTGGTAGCATCGTAAAACGGTTCTAAAAAATTACAAATATTAGAAGCAATTTCCCAATCAGTTTCTTCAATATGAAAATGTTCGGCCATCCTTTCATTAAAAAATTAAGTGATCACATTTCTATAAGGTAAACATGCTTGCAACATTAAATACGTAGAATTCCACCTATTAGGAACATCATAAGGAAAATCTTTATAATTCATGCCATGAGAAATACATAAACTTTTGAAGTCTTGTTTTCTAGCAACTGAACCATTAAGAAATTTAAGAGTAGTCTTTATTTTTTCTAAATGAAGCTCAAGTGGTTTCAATCCATCTTGCACACACAAATTTAAAATATGACATGCACAACGAATATGAAAAAGATCACCATTTAAAATTGGTTTCAAATAAGTTTTTAATATAGTAATTGCAGCAGTATTATTAGTTGCATTATCAAATGAAATAGAGAAGATTTTATTACTAATATTATATTCATTAGTAACTTGCATAATGGCATTGGAAATAACTCCACCCGTATGAGGCCAATCAATTTTTGTGAAACCTAAATTTTTTTATGTAACACCCAGTTATCGTCAATCCAATGTCCTGTAACACAGAGATATGATGCATTGCCAAGATAAGTTGTCCAAATATCACTTGTTAGTCCTACTTTCGATGAAAGATTACCTAAATACGTAATTAAATTTCCTTTATATTCATTAAAAATTGTGAATGCATCCGATTTAATAGTATTCCTTGAAAATCGTTTATGTTGAGGTTGCAAACCTAAATGAATATAATTAGTGAATTTGGCGTCCGCCCCCATTGAAAAAGGTTTCTCCGCCCATACGATGTATTTAGCTAGTTCTCTCCTATCTCTTTCAACATTATAAGTGAAAATACCTAAACTTGAACTACTACTACCAGTACCGAATTGTGAAAGAATAGTTTGGTTACCATCAGTTGGTTCTTTTTCATGTTTAGCCATGTGTCTTAGTAAATGACCTGTACCCCCAGAAGAAGCATATGCATAATCTTTTTTACATTTTTTACAAACTGCCCTTGATCCCTTTTCCCTCAACAATTTCTACATCGAATAGTTGCCATACATTGCTAGTTCTTTTTTTTGAAGTTCTTCTACTTGATGATTGAATATTTGGTGTGCTTTCTTCATTTTCTTGGAATTGATCGATTTCATCATCAGAATTCACATTATAAGATGAATCGGCCATTATGTATATAGACTACAATTATGAATTATCTAATGCAACAAATATAAAAGTTACCAAATATTTGCTAGGAGGAGTGTTGGCTTTGTTGCTTGAGCTTGTCTTGGCAAACGTAAGACGAATTTCTTTCTTCTTGTGAACAAATTGAGAGTATAGCGTCTTAAGTATATAGAGCTTACAGATTAAGATAATAAAATGTTTCCTCAACACACACATATATATAACAACCAAAAAAATAAACAAATTTTTTTTTAAAAAGCCGTTGAACGGCTATATTTTTGACCGTTGGACATTGGCGATCGATCGCCACCCCTGCATTTTGCTTACTGCCTCTAGGCGATCGATCGCCTTTTTTGTGGCGATCGATCGCCACCCCTGCATTTTGCTTACTGCCTATAGGCGATCGATCGCCATTTATGTGGCGATCGATCGCCTGTTTAAAAAAAAAAAAAAAAATGAAACAGTGCCGTGCCGTGCCGTGCCAGCCCACTGGCTGGCATGGCTTGGCCCGGCACGGCCCATACTTCGGGCCGTGCCTGGCACGGCACGGCACTGTAGCAAAACGTGTCGTGCCGTGCCCGTGCCGTGCCTCGTGTCGTCCGCTCCGTTTGACATCTCTAGTCCCAACAAAAAGTACTGTAAGTATCAGTCTGAAAAAGCATAATATATAAAGTAAGAGACCTTGTATATAAAAATGCTGCAAGGTATCACATGATATCATAGATTCATAGTCTTGAAAAAATCGTACAACTAATAATTATATCCCAACAAAAATATTGAAAGTATCATAGTCTGAAAAACCTAAAATATTAATTTAATATATTTTTATATTCAATTTATTTTTTAAATAGTATTAAAAGTTTATGTATTAAGAGAAATACACTCTTTTTTTTAAATCGAAGACAAATATATATTGACGGGTACATGATTCTTTGACAAATAATAATTGCCTACTCGCCTACGTGTTCGATGGCCAGAGAATAAATTGTTATAAAAAACTTTCATCATGACAATAGGTACTTGTAATATTATGAGTGACAAAAAAAAGATTTTTTCTATATATAATAATTAGTATGCAGCTTGATAGGATGTGTAAACATTTGTTGTTGTTATTATATTAATTACACCTTATTTTTATAAAAATAATATTTATATAGTAGTAATTTTTATAAATATAATAATGATATATATATATATATATATAACTTATAAATAAATCGGGAATTTTTTTTGGGATAAAAGTTGGAAAATTGCACTTGCAATTTCAATGGCAAAACCAGCAAGTTTACAAGTTACCGTATAATTTCTTTTACAATTGTCAAATTTAATTTGTTATTACTAAAATATTATTATGATGAACATATACAGATACGTTGATATGAAGATATGAATTTCTATTAATTTCTATTTTTTTTTTATATTTTAGGTTCAAGAGAAATATATATTTTTAAATAAAGACAAATGCATTGGCTTTGTTTTCCACTCGCGCATGTGGCGATGGCGAGAGAATAAAATGTTATGAAAATCTTTTATTTGACAATAGATTTGATTTGACATATAAAAAAAAATCAGTATATATAATCAATATTTACAGTTGATAGGACGTGTATTCACTTCCAGATTAATTTGCAGTTGATAGGACGTGTGTCCACTTTTCAATACATACTATATCTATGTAATTTATTTATTTTAACATTTATTTAAAAAGCCTATGTAAAGAAAGTGACCCTGTAAAAAATAATGGCCAGTATGAATCGTACCATCTATAAATTGGTTTATTTGATAATGTTTTTAAGGGTATTGTTATTAAGGACATCATCACAATTTATTTGAAATTTTTTTTTAAAAAGAAAAAAAAGATTTCATATGGATGGTGAATGATGTACTGAAGACAATGTCTTTAAGGGCAGCACCAATGAAACCTTATAAATTATAGCGCTCTATTGAAGCGACATTGGCTTTAAATTCAAACTGTTACGTTATGTATTATTAGGGTTTATTTGATCCTAGGGTGGGGACCATATGACCTAATATTTTCCAAAAATCTGTGACTTTATTTTGTTTCCAAAATTATGTTGCTCTTTATATTGGATCCATATGACCTAATATTAATTACTAGTAATAACAATGATATTTATAAATAAAAAGTACATAATATTAATAGTAATAATAATACTTAATAATGAATATTATAAATTATAATAATAAAAAAATTAATAACAATGATTTTTATATTATAATTTAAGTTATATAAATAATAATAATAATTAGTTTTACTTTTATTATTATTACTGCTATTGTAAATATTTAATTTTGTCATTAAATATTATATTTAATATTTTATATAATATAGATTTGCTTCAAAGACTAAATATACTTAGTTGGGTACAATAATTTATGAGAATAGTGGACTGATATTTTGAGAGTGAGATAAATTTTGATAATTTATAATTGTTCATCTATGATTGTGATTTCATTTACTATTTATTTTGAAAACATGATTAACGATTTTTGAGTGGCAATACTATTTTTTTAAAAATAAAAATATTTCAATTTTTCATATTTAATTTGATTAAATATTATTTATATTTTTAAAATAATTTTTATTAAGCAATATTTATTTTTCCTTGCTTCAATGATCATAAATTTGTGTATCGTGATAGAAGTAGTTTATTAAAAATATTCATGCATTCCCTAAGAAAAAGTGTATTGATAGAACACGTCCTATATTTATTTATTTATTTAATATGAATTTTAAAGGGAAAAAATCAGGCCGGTATATTATGATTGAAATTTGTTGAAGCTAGTCTAAGAAAAAAACATTAAACTATTTAGGTCTACTTTGAGCCAAAAATACATATATACCCTTACTACTGTTAAACCAAAGGCGGCAAACCCTTCTCTTCCGATTTGCAACGTCCGTTTGATTACATTTACTGACACAATTCTCAATTCTCTCACTTCGAATTTACATCGATTTGGAATTTGTTTTTAAAACTTTTCGATTTTAATACCAAAGTCTCTTCCATCCAACGCAATCCAACTCTACTTCCTTTAAGATTCCAAAAACCCAATTTTCGTAATCTGTAAGACGATAATACATGGCTTCAAAGGCGCTCAAAAATTTGCAGAAAGTGGCTGAGAAGAGGAAGATGAATCGACGCACGCGTGTAACAAAACATGGTATGTATAACGTTTTTCGAATTCTTGTAATTTTCTACTGAGTTCTGTAAACATGTTATGTATATTCTTGAAATATTCAGGTTTGTAATGAGATTTCTGTATTGATTCGATTTTTTCCCCCAACTAGGGCTTGTAATGATGAACTAAATTGATATTGTGTGAAATGTTTAATTTAATGTCACTCATATTTGTTTCATTACAGCACCAATTGAATCCTCGCCAACAAAGGAAGAAATTAGTGAAATATCGCCTAAGACTTCATTATACAGATCTAACCTACAGACATTAGTGACAAGTGAGTGATCTGAAAAAAATTGAACTCATAGATGAACATTTACAAGTGTTGCAGCGTACGCCCTTTTGGCATATGGTTAATGCTATTCAAGCCAACAGGGTGGAATTGAATCATTGCAAGAAACGGGATGTGACAATCAAGAAAATAATAGCTTGTTTCCACAAGGAATCTAAAGGATTCCATCTTGGGGAGCATGCAATGACCTTTACTACGAGTGATGTTCGAGTAATTTTTGGAATAAGAGATGGCAACAAGGACATTGACACGCATATGGTAGACTACCCATGTACAACATTCCTAACTAGATGCTTCCCCGAGAAAGAGAAATTACGGGATTTCAGAATGAGCAAGAGCTCAATTTATAAGAAATTGATTTCTAAGGTGGGAAGCCAGGATATTACAGATGTCAATGATGTTGCTCGTTTGGTTGTTTTGTACATACTTGCAACGTTCTTCATTGCTACAAAATCTTCAAACCTGAATTGGGGTTATGCGGCACTTGTGGATGATATGGACAGAATATGCACCCTCAATTGGTCGGAACACATTTTAAACAATTTATTGAGCAGCCAGTTAGAATCCAACAATGAAAAACATTCTGGTTGTGTTCCGTTGATACCGGTACGTTGCGTACAAATTTTTTTTTTTGCAATTAATGTCCCTGGTTTGTTAATAACATTGACTAACATTTTTTTATAGTATTGTCTATGCGAGAAACCGAAGATAATTGATCCAGTGGATGCGAATCTGTTCCCCAGATTCATGAAATGGAATCTCGTAGATTTGTACAAAAAGCTAAGCTCAATTGAATTGAAGGATCTAAACCGTGAATTCGTAAGTGGTGCATTAAATCATAATGGGGAATTTAAATCATAACTGGTGCATGTAATTATGTAATTGTAATTGGTGCATCTAAATTATAACTGGCGCATGTAAATGATAACTGGTGCATGTAAGTGATAACTGGTGCAAAATCATAACGGGTTCATGTAAATCATTACTGGTGCATGTAATCATAACTGATGTATGTAAATGATAACTGGTGCATGTAAATGATAAATGGTGCATGTAAATCATTACTGGTGCATGTAAATCATAACTGGTTCAAAATCATAACTGGTGCATGTAAATCATAACTGATGCATGTAAATTATAACTGGTGCATGTAAATCATAACTGGTGCATGTAAATTATATACGTATGCATGTAAATCATAACTGATGCATGTAAATGATAACTGGTGCATGTAAGTGATAACTCGTGCAAAATCATAACTGGTGCATGTAAATCATAACTGGTGCATGTAAATCATAACTGGTGCATGTAAATGATAACTGGTGCATGTAAATCATAACTGGTTCAAAATCATAACTGGTGCATGTAATTATGTAATTGTAATTGGTGCATCTAAATTATAACTGGTGCATGTAAATTATATACTTGTGCATGTAAATCATAACTGGTGCATGTAAATGATAACTGGTGCATGTAAATGATAACTGGTGCATGAAAGTGATAACTGGTGCAAAATCATAACTGTTGCATGTAAATCATAACTGGTGCATGTAAATCATAACTGATGCATGTAAATGATAACTGGTGCATGTAAATCATTACCGGTGTATGTAAATCATAACTGGTTCAAAATCATAACTGGTGCATGTAAATCATAACTGGTGCATGTAAATCATAATTGGTGCATGTAAATCATAACTGGTTCATGTAAATCATAACTGGTGCATGTAAATCATAACTGGTGCATGTAAATCATAACCGATGCATGTAAATCATAACCGATGCATGTAAATTATAACTTGTAGGGTCTTCCTACCTTAACATCATATTAATAACGTATTATGGACTAAACATGCATTAATGACACCTTAGGGTTCCGATTGTAGCTTTGAGCCAATAAGATTACAGGCCAAAAATGAAATTTCAAAACTTAATTAATTACATTCTCAATAATGAATGTTAAAGCGATAGAATTATACTACTCCTAGAGTAGAGACTATCCAAAAATCCTGTATTCTATCTTCTTTCATGCTCTTCATAGCTCACTGCCTCAACCCGACCCTTAAACTTTCAATCCAAAAGCGTACCTACAGGAACAACACATCATGAGCATACACATCCTTACTTATCATCATAAACGAAACATAACAGTAAATGCATGAAATCTTAGTTAAGTAAACTTGTTGGTTATTCGTTGACTTCCCTTTTTTGTTGTCCCTGATTCACATTCATGCATATGGGCATCTTACCCTATCGTATGGCATCTTACCATATCATAAACATCGTATGTCATCTTACCATATGGGCATCTTACCTATCGTATGGCATCTTACCATATCACAAACATCGTATGACATCTTACACTATCGTATGGCATCTTACCATATCATAAACATCGTATGTCATCTTACCATATGGGCATCTTACCATATCGTATGGCATCTTGCCATATCATAAACATCGTATGTCATCTTACCATGTGGGCATCTTACCCTATCGTATGGCATCTTACCATATCATAACATTGTCATCATAACTTACTTATCATAATCATCATCATAAACATCATAAATACTTGTGCAATCATTGCATAATCATAGTACATAAGTATGTTTACAGTCCGATGCCCGTACGTTTCTTACCTACCTTAATTCCAAAAGTGGAGAAGTTGGAGAACTTTATCTCCTTGATGTTGTGGGTACCTGAGATGGTTCTACACAACCATACAAATCAATATTAGAAGCTAAACAATAGCCAAATACCAAAAATTTAATAAAAATCATCATTTTCCATGTTTTAAACAGTGGCGATCGATCGCTACTTGAGGCAATCGATCGCCTCACTTTTTGCCTTGCGGCGATCGATCGCTAAAAATATGGCGATCGATCGCCTGTAGCGATTTTTGCTACTGGCCTTCGGCGATCGATCGCCTCATACAGGGCGATCGATCGCCACCTGCTGGTGCGCGATTTTTCACCATTCTTTAGCATTTTTCAAGCTCCAACTTATACCTTTCAAACCCAAACTTTCCTACAACATCAACATCATCAAAACTCACTAAAACCCACATAAAACACTTCAAAAATCATACCCCAACAACATACAACACATACCCAAAACAAACCCACATAAATCACTTCAAAATCACCCCATTTCAAAACCAAACATCATAAAAACTTTAGGAAGGATTCCATACCTCTTGAAGACTCCAAATCTTAACAAAGATCACGCAAACAAAAGTTTTGTGGAGCTTCCTCCTTCCTCCTTTGAATAATTTCGAAAATGGGGGTAAAGGGTAGGGTTTGAAAGTGATTTGGGGATTTTAAGTGTAGAGGGTAAAGTGAGTTGGGTACAGTGGGGAAAGGGTTATAAAGGTTAATAAAATAGTACCCCGTCAATTAACATGATGTATAAAATACCCTAACATTGTATTTTAAAAGCATTTACAAAATGCATTAAACTTCCACTAAAATCATACCTTCCTCATAATCAACATCCAAAACAAATAAATCATGTTAACACTTCATTACCCAACATGCATAACCCGTACCCTGAAATGCGACCCCCGGTCACGCCTACCATGTGACTAAGCATTTCAACATGATAATTAATCTTAACACATATATCAATTATCCACATAATTCATCATATAAACATAATTAACGCTTTAATTGCAATTAATCATTTCGGGGGCATCACATAACTGACGCATGAAAATTATAGGTATCACAACTGTAAATTTAATAGAATTTAATAGGTATCTTCCACGCCTCATTATTCAGCGTCTGTTCTTCACCTTCGAAATCTTTGCTAGCAACTGTAAATTTACATCGAAAAAAATAAATAATTGTATTTAATCAATGAAATTATACTAAATATAATTAAACATATGTATATTCTGTTCTCAAACTTCAATGTGTACAAAATAAACGATGAGCTATTTCGGATAGTTATATTCTATTTTTATTTAGTTGTGCTCATTCTATGATTTATTGTCTTATTTATTACACTATTTCATAAAAAAAGGTTCTCAATTTTAGAACATTATTTCACAAATCAAGGGATTTTTTAAATGTACTCCTTATATTTAGCTTAATGAGTAAATTGGGTGACTAATTTAACAAGTAAAATATCGATTTTTTGAAAGTTTTTTAAATTAAAAAATTAAATTAAATATTTTATTTTTGAGAATTTGTGATACCTATTAAATTCTATAAAAATGCCCATATCAACTTAAAATCCTCATTGAATAGTCACTACTATAATTCATTCTTTTCTCAAGTTTGAACTCATAAAAAAAAAATTTTTAGCTCATAATAATTGGACGATTCAAGTGTCAATTAAACACACAACATGTGGATAAAACAAGTAAAACATGCAAGCCACTCCCCCAAACTTAAATCAAACATTGTCCTCAATGTTTAAAAGAATCAAAAGGGAAAAAGTAAACTCCCCTGATCAAGACGCTTGCATGGGGGTTGAGGAAGATTCGCTTTTGAAAGCTCCACTGTTGTAGGGTTCATCGCTCCAACTGAGTACCTATCAAGAGAAGAATGCAAATAATAAAATAGTCGACTCGAGAGATAAACAAACTAAAAACAAAAACTGAAAATCAAATAACAAAAGGATACGCTTGGGTTGCCTCCCAAGAAGCGCTGATTTCTAGTCTTCGGCTTGACCCTCAGAAGCAACCATCAAAGAGCGGTTGCCGCCCATAATAAGTATCATATGATACAACAAATGGGTCTTCATTCAGTATGCCCTCAAGATTGGCATGGTATGAACAGTGTAGGCACGTCGCTCCAACAACTTTCTTACATTGGTAGGAATGAGAAAATGATTCTTGGCTTGGCTTTATATCTTGGAGGGCGTAGTGCGGTGAAGTTGGCATCGATGAAAAGAAAGGATCCACATATGGCATAGAACATGTCTCCATCGATGGGTGCATATCAAAGTTCTCTAAAATCTCCTCCTCCAACATCACTCTTGGCTCGTCTTCCCGTATGATTTCCTCGGTTGACTTTTCTACTGTAGGCTCAAACACTTCAAGTGGCTCAACTTCCCTTGACTTTTCCACATAAGTAGGATCACTCCCCCAAACTTGATTAGTTGAGTGATCATCATCATGTAACCAGGCCTGATTCTTAAATCTCGTCTCCTCCTCTTGGCAGCTCATTGAAATGTTTTCCACAAGGATTGCTAATTGCTGCTCTAGGTGATGTATAGAATTGGTCTGGTTTTCTAAACGTTGCTCAGTTGACGCCATGAATCTAAGTAACATATCGTCTGATTGAGCCATTACTTCTGCCAAACTATCTCTCTTCTCTCCTTGATGCTCAAATGGTTGGCTTATAAGATTAGGGTAGTGAGGCTCTGGTGGGTATTGGTGACTCCAACCTTGCAATGAAGGATCACAATGCCAGTGGTATTCGAAGTCTGCCATATCATTGAACAGGTGCAACACACTGTCCTCATCTCTATCAACCAGGGGACTCTCAGTCACCAGTGCTCCGTTGAATACCCATTCTCGTGTCTGTGCATCCAACCCTTTGAAGAAATATTGCAGAAGAGTATAGTTCGAAAAGTTGTGATTCCTGAATGTGTTTGCCAATTCATTGAATCTTCCCCACGCTGCATAAAACGGCTCTGAATATTGTTGGGCAAATCTTATGAAGACTTGTTGATGAAGCATCACAAATACCTCGCAAGGAAAACAAATAAAACAATTAAATATAGTGTTTTTTTTTATATAAATATATACAAAGAAGAAAAAAAATAGTTAAATTACAGTCAAAGCTTCTCGTATGATATTACTAATGTTAGTCCCCGGCAACGGCGCCAAAAACTTGATCGCTTTTATTTTAAACAATTATTTCCAATCCAGCGATATTAGACCGCAAGTGCACGGTGTCAAGTTTTAGTATAGATAGGAAGAATACGGATTGTCGAACCCACAGGGACTAACAAGTAAGTACCAAATAAGACACTTTTAACTATATTTAACCTACGAAAATTAATTAAATAATTAAACTACTAATTAATTATAATTAACTACTAATCCAACCAAGTCAATAAAAGTAAACGAGAAAAATCCACTAGAGAAGATTATCGAGACTTTGGCTAACCAATGCAATCCCCTACAATTCTCGATTGAATATCCAAATATTTCTAAGGTGACGAGTTCTCCGAATTTATCTAATATACTCTCTCGAGTTATATTAAACCTAATATCAAATTGCAGTAAGTCACTCTCGTGTACTTATTTAACAACTCAATATTGCATAAGATCCATGAAAACTCCTAGCTTTCAATTACTAGATATCTATGGCTATCACGCATGTATTTGACGTCATCTCTCGATCTCGGTCTGAAATCCATGGTATGAGTTATTAATTCAGTATCATAAAATCATCTCTCGATCTCAATTACGATACTAACATCATTCAAAGGTGATCAAACCTCTAAAAGCATGAAGAACATAAAACATACGCAAAGAACTATAAGAATTCAATCATTAAATCATCAAATCGAAGGTTCATAACAAAGGTTCGCCTAGCCTCGATAAATAAACTTAGTTCCTCATAATAAATCAAAACACAACAAAACTAAGAATTAAAAGTAAAGAAAAACTCCCAGCGTCGACTCCGGTTGTAGATCTTCGCTCCTTCTCTTGCTTCCTTCTCGATCGTCTCTTTAATCGCCTTGTTGGAGTTGTTCCAAAGTCATAGGGTAAAAGGTTGAAGGATGATGTGGGGTATGAAGGGCTGGACGTGAGTTGTAATTGGTTCTGGACGTATGTGGAATGAAAGTGGGTGAAGATTTTTTATGGAATGGAGGCTGGTTTCTTAGGGTTGAGGCGTGTGTTTTCTTTTATGAGAGGCTGAAGTCAATTGTGATTGGTTGGAGTTGGAGAAAGGAAAGAAGCGTGAGGATGGAAGGAGGCGTGTATATTATGGAAACTTGTTATCAAAATTTTTTCCAGACTTCTTGGCGTAGCTACGCCTTTATTGAAGGCGTAAATACGCCAACTTCAATTCCTTAAACTTTCGAGGGCCGTAGCTTTGGCGTAGCTACGCCATATTGAAGGCGTAGCTACGCCACTTCATTTCCTTAAATTCTGATTTGGATCCCACGTACATAAGCTGTTGAATCCTCTCTTGCATGAGTTCCCGTGAATCTTCCCACGTTAATATCAGCTGATATCTTTCCTTGTGTGGATATAATCTGCTACTCAAGGGCTGCTAAATGGTTACGTGTATGAGTTTCTGAATAAGTCACGCGAATCCTTCTTCTTTTCTGCGAAAATCTCTTGGCTCTTATGCAAAAACTTATTCAGCTCAACTATTGTGTAGGAGAGTCTCACGATCGTGTGCTGCTACGCTTTCCCTGTAGGCGTGAATCTTCTTTCTCAAATATCACTTTATCTTCACGTAAATTTTCTTGTACAATTCAACCTCTAGCCATCTAGATTTTGTGCCAAATCCCGACTCGCGATCGACCGGCTTTGATATTTTCATCCTTTCGGCATCGTTTTCAGCTCCTATTCTTCATTTTCTCGTACTTCTACGTAATTTCCTGAAATATACAAATTAACACCAATAACTGTAATATTACTCAAGAATTACTATAAAATACTACTAGAAAACGTCGAAATATAAGTGTAAAAATCACACTTATCAAGAACCAATGGAATCAACTCAAAATCCTGATTTTATACAATCTGCGGAATTGGCCACACAACTCCAAGAAACAAAGCAGGAACTTATGAGAAGGGAAAATGAGTTAAAAGAGTTGCAGGTGAAATTTGACTCATTTGTTTCTGAGCACGATGTCCAATGGCTAGACAATGCAGAATTAAGAACACAGTTGGAAGAAGCAAGAACAATTATCATGCTGAAAGAAGAAGAGCTGAAAGAATTACATGCCAGAAATAACGAAGTGCTGAAACAAAATGAGGAGCTCGACAACATCGTTGCACAGCTACATGCTCGAATCAAAAGTTTAAAAAAGGATAAGGAAGCAGTTGACAACGACCTGAGCAGCACAAAAACAGCTGCAATGATGTTGAGCGAAGAAAATGTACAACTCATGAAATTAAACGAGGCACATACATCAATGGTGAAAAGAATTAAGAACAGATTGGACCGAATGGCCCATAAAGATAGCGACCATACGTACCCCTCCTTGAAAAGGGCTAGGAGGTCAACACAAAAAGGCTCTACTGTAAAAGAAAAAGATCAACCCAAAAAGGCCAGTAAAGATATAATAGCATTGCAAGACGATGATAATTTTGAAGTTGCAACACGCGTTAAAGACAATAAGGATGACGAGCCTTTCAAGTTCAAACCACGAAATGTCATGTTCAAACGGTTGACCAAAGGAGAACAAGATTGGTTAATGAAATTCAACAATGATCATGGGACAATGGTATGACTTGTTTTATTTTTTTAAAAAGTAAATTAATTCAAGTAGATGAAACCAATAAATGTTGCAATTTATCATTGTGTGCAGGGGAGTGATTTGGCGAGACGATATGGCAGCAAAACAATTACCTGTTAAATATATTGGAGCCATACTTAACGGACTTTCAATTCCTAACGATGTAAACGGTTTATCAAAAGAGTTGTTCACTTGTCTATTTTCTTGATATTCAATTAACTCATTGCAAAATGTCTTATCACACCTTTCAGATTGTTGACTGCTGGAGCATCCTTATTGATAGGCAGATTGAGAAAAACGGGCAAAAGAAGACTTACTAAATTTTTGATTGCTTGTCTTGGGTAATAAACACAAGTTATTAATTTTAATTTCTTATAAAAATCATTTTTATTAAATTTGTTCGTGCTGCTTGACAGTATTACATTGCAAGGAGATCACAAGAGATATATTGCGAAGAGGCAGCAAAACACCAAATAAATGACAAGATTGCCCAAGCCATGGAATATAGATTCCTTATTTTTCCTATAAACACATTTGGCCGTGAGGATCCATCGGTGACTACTGGCTACCATTGGACATTGCTCGTATTTGACTTGCAAGAATCGAAGTGGACACACTACAACTCAATAAGGCCACGCATGGAAGATGAAACTAATCACTACTTCGAGAAGGCCAAAATACTGGTAATTTGCGTTACATTTTAAGAGTTATTTTCTAAATTATTATAAGTATGCTGACAAAAGAATTTGAACTCGTACCCAATTTACAGAAAGAATATGTCGAAGAAGCTATGCATAGAGTGATTGAGGATGACCCTATATCAAAGGGTATACAATATACTCCTAGTGAAAAAATATTTCAAATTGAGTCATATATAGAAGCTGCACAACAGAAATCTGGGTCCGTCGACTGTGGTGTCTTCGTTTGCATGAACATGGAAAAGATTATGATAGGACAGCCGGTGCCAAAGCATTGTAGTGTGGACTAAAATACAGATTACAGGGTAAAGATGGCGAAGATGATTATTCATGATGCAAAATTGTTACAAAATTGATAAATAGAAGCTTTAGCCTGTGTAAAATAATAGATGAAATACAGTTGAAAAAAACACACCTGGTGCATTTAAATTATAACTGATGCACCTAATTGTAAATGGTGCATGTAAATTATTCTGGTGCTTGTATATTTCGACTGGTCCGTGTAAATTATCACTGGTGCATGTAAATTATCACTGGTGGATGTAAATTGTAACTGGTGCATGTAATTATAATTGGTGCATGTAAATGATAACTGATGCATCTAATTTTAATCGGTGCATGTAAATCATAACTGGAGCATCTAATTTTAACTGGTGCATGTAGTTATAACTGGTGCATGTAAATCATAACTGATGCATCTAATTTTAATTGTTGCATGTAATTACAACTGGTGCATGTAAATCATAACTGATGCATGTAAATCATAACTGGTGCATGTAAATTATAACTGGTGCATGTAAATTACAACTGGTGCATGAAAATGATAACTGGTGCATGTAAATTATAACTGCTGCATGTAAATCAGTACTGGTGCATGTAAATCATTACTGGTGCATGTTAGTTATAACTGTTGCATGAAAATCATAACTGGTGCATGTAAATCATAACTGGTGCATGTAGTTATAACTGGTGCATGTAAATTATAACTGGTGCATGTAAATTATAAATGGTGCATGTAAATTATTACTGGTGCTTGTAAATTTCGACTGGTCCGTGTAAATTATCACTGGTGCATGTAAATTATCACTAGTGCATGTAAATTGTAACTGGTGCATGTAATTATAATTGGTGCATGTAAATCATAACTGATGCATCTAATTTTAACTGGTGCATGTAGTTATAACTGGTGCATGTAAATCATACCTGGTGCAACTAATTTTAATTGTTGCATGTAATTACAACTGGTGCATGTAAATCATAACTGGTGCATGTAAATCATAACTGGTGCGTGTAAATTATAACTGGTGCATGTAAATTATAACTGGTGCATGAAAATGATAACTGGTGCATGTAAATCATTACTGGTACATGTAAATCATAACTGGTGCATGTTAGTTATAACTGGTGCATGTAAATATAACTGTTGCCTGAAAATCATAACTGGTGCATGTAAATCATAACTGGTGCATGTAGTTATAACTGATGCATGTAAATTATAACTGGTGCATGTAAATTATAACAGATGAAATAAAATAAAATTGGTGCATGTAAATCATAACTGGTGCATGTTAGTTATAACTGGTGCATGTAAATTATAACTGGTGCATATAAATTATAACAGATGAAATAAAATAAAATTGGTGCATGTAAATCATAACTGGTGCATGTTAGTTATAACTGGTGCATGTAAATTATAATTGGTGCATATATATTATAACAGGTGCATTAAAATATAACTGGTGCATGTAAATTATAACTGGTGCATGTTATTATAACTGGTGCCTTAAAATATAACTGATGCATGTAAATCATAACTGGTGCATGTAATCATAACTTTTGCATGTAGTTATAACTGGTGCATGTAAATAATAACTGGTGCATGTAAATTATAACTGGTGCATTAAAATATAACTGGTGCATGTAAATCATAACTGGTGAATGTTAGTTATAACTGGTGCATGTAAATAATAACTGGTGAATATAAATGAAAACTGGTGTATCTAATTTTAATTGTTGCATGTAATTACAACTGGTACATGTAAATCATAACTGCTGCATGTAAATCATAACTGGTGCATTTAAATTATAACTGGTGCATGCAAATGATAACTGGTGCATGTAAAATATAACTGGTGCATGTAAATAATAACTGGTGCATATAAATGATAACTGGTGCAGCTAATTTTAAGTGTTTCATGTAATTACAACTGGTGCATGTAATCATAAATGGTGCATGTAAATCATAACTGGTGCATGCAAATTATAACTGGTGAATGAAAATGATAACTGGTGCATGTAAAATATAACTGGTGCATGTAAATCATTACTGGTGCATGTAAATCATAACTTGTGCATGTTAGTTATAACTGGTGCATGAAAATATGACTGTTGCCTGAAAATCATAACTGGTGCATGTAAACCATAACTGATGCATGTAGTTATAACTTGTGGATGTAAATCATAACTGGTGCATGTAGTTATAACTGGTGCACGTAAATCATAACTTGTGCATGTAAATTATAACTGGTGCATGTAAATGAAAACTGGTGCATATAAATCATAACTGGTGCATGTTAGTTATAACTGGTGCATGTAAATTATAATTGGTGCATATATATTATAACAGGTGCATTAAAATATAACTGGTGCATGTAAATCATAACTGGTGCATGTAAATTATAAATGGTGCATGTTAGTTATAACTGGTGCATGTAAATAATAACTTGTGCATATAAATGATAACTGGTGCATGTAAATAATAACTTTTGCATGTATTTATAACTGGTGCATGTAAATAATAACTGGTGCATGTAAATTATAACTAGTGCATTTAAATCAAAACTGGTGCATGTAAATCATAACTGGTGCATTTAAATCATAACTGGTGCATGTAAATCATAACTGCTGCATGTTAGTTATAACTGGTGAATGTTAGTTTTATAACTGGTGCATGTAACTAACCGGTGCATGTAAATCATAACTGATGCATGTAAATAATAACTGGTGCATGAAGTTATAACTGGTGCATGTAAATTATAACTGGTGCATGTAAATGATAACTGGTGCATGTAAATGATAGTTGGTGCATGTAAATCATAATTGGTGCATGTAAATGATAGCTGGTGAATGTAAATTATAA
The DNA here is from genome assembly GCA_907163345.1 of Haberlea rhodopensis. NCBI lineage: Eukaryota > Viridiplantae > Streptophyta > Magnoliopsida > Lamiales > Gesneriaceae > Haberlea > Haberlea rhodopensis. The sequence continues at coordinate 28,302,511 of CAJQUN010000004.1, read as the reverse complement.
CTGTTGCCTTAAATTATAACTTTTGCATGTAAATCATATTGTATTTATAATACGCCTGGTGCATGTGTATTATAACTGGTACATGAAAATTAATCGCCGCACACAAAAATTTACATTTATAACTGATACACATTCATTTGTTAAAAATTACATTTGCGTAAATTTTTTATTTTCTTTCCAAAATCAGCAAATAGGCTCTTTACAAGTTTTTTTATTGTACCCATGTTTGTTACAACGACTACAACGGAACTGTCTAATGTTTTCACCTTTAGATCGAATTCTTCTCTTCTTTGGACGACCAGGTTGCCTTTTTGTTTGCTGTGGTAAAACATTTGTTTCCATTCCCATCAAAGGAACATTACCTTTGGTATGTCTTGTGTAAGGACCCTAGTTCATTAAGTGCGGATTAAAGGCATAAATAGAGCTAACTTGCATTATCAGAGTTTAATAGTTCGTGTTGAGACTTTGAGCCTTAAGAATTACACAAGTTAAGGACTATCCAATGGATTAATTACATTCTTAAAGCAAATGAATGTTGTCCCCTATGGCTTTACACTACTCCTAGAGTAGATACTATACAAAAATAATCATGTCCTTCCTATCAAAAGCGTTCTTCACGAGCTCACCGCCTCAACCCGCCTTAGCCCCTTTATCATGCCAAAATGTACCTACAAGGACAACCCCCAAAACATGAGCATATAATAATTCATATCCAACACAATATGAATATAAGGCGTAAATGCATAAACCGTAATAAAACACTTCTTGTTTTTCCAAACGCTCCCTTTTTGGTTGTCCCTGTACCATAACTCATGAGTATAATCAATAGATTATTTAATGGTTCACACATGTCATGACATAACATCATTCCATATTCATTAATTACCAATCTCTAGTCTGTTCATCACAATGTATTTTAATGCCCATCGCTTCACATATAGGCGGCATAGAATAACCTCGCTTCAATGGACATGCGGTACTCCCACCCCTCGCTTCACATTTTAGCGGCAAATATTCTTTCCTCGCCTCATATGATAACCACGCTTCAATGTGACATGCAGCACTCCCACCCCTCGCTTCACATTTAGCGGCACCAAATAAATAGCGGCAAGCATTAAAATCATCAAGGTGATGACCATGACTCATGGGATGTGCACCAATAATCATCATATGCATATACAATCATCATGCATAATTCAACATGTATTGCATCCACAATGCATAATTCCATATATACTCGCATCCACAATACATAATCAATGAGTATAATAGATACATGTACCGTTGGGTGCCCGTACGTCATCTACGTACCTTTCCAAAAGTGGAATTTGATATGGCTTCACTTCCTTGGTTGTGTCGCCACCTGGGATGGTTCTACACAATCACACAACCCCATATTAGAAGTCAAATAATAGTCAAATACCAAAAATTCGTCAAAAAAATCCATTTCCCAAAATTCTGCTGCTGGCGATCGATCGATGCGTCGAGGCGATCGATCGCGAGCCTTACCGATCGATCGCGAGCCTTACCGATCGATCGCGTCGATGTAGCGATCGATTGCCTGACCTTTCTGCCTCGCGGCGATCGATCGCGCCATATATGGCGATCGATCGCCTGCCTTGTTTTTTCGCCACTGCCCTTCGGCGATCGATCGCTGCATTTGTAGCGATCGATCGTCACCTGCTATGTGCGCGATTTCTCCATTTTTATGCCATAATTTCTTCCCCATTCCTACCAACACATACACCAACAAACATATAACATGAAAACACTATAAACCTTCAACAAACATCACAATACTACCCAAAATCCAACACCCAACCAAAATAATACCAATCCCAACAAACCCATTTCAAAAACTCAAATATCAAACCCAAATCAAAATAAATCCTTACAAAAACAACAATGAAGGACATATACCCTTCTTAGACCTCAAATCTTACCAAGAATCACACAAATGGAGTTTTTGCAAAGATTTCTCCTCCACTTGGAAGCCAAAATCGAAAATGGGATAAGAGGTTAGGGTTGGGAGAGTGAATTTGGGATTTTGTAAAGTGATGGGTAAATGTGGGGTAATTGGGTTACAAGGGTTAATAAAAAAAATTATACCCCAAAAATTAACATGATGTATAAAATACCCCAACATGGTATTTTAAAAACATTTTACCAACATGCACCCAAAACCTCAATTAAATTCATGATTTCCAAATAATTGCCAACAATTACAATTAAATCATGCTAACACCCAATTTTTTCCAACATGCACGACATACCCTGAAATGCACCCCCGGGTCACGCCTACCATGTGACTAAGCATTTCATCAAGATAATTAATTCCAACACATAAATCAATTATCACCATAATTAATCATATAAACATAATTAATGCCCAAATTGTAATTAATTATTTCGGGGATATCACATCTTGGAACGTGTAAAATGACTCCTTCATAGCATAGTCTGTACGTACTAACATGGAAATATTTGTCAACTACTTCATCTATTTGCACTTTATTTCTCATGAATACGGCAATAGCATGAGGACATGGGAATCCATCCAACTGCCACTTGTAGCATGAACATGTTTGATTGTCAAGGCGAACAGTAACTGCAGGGCGGGAAAACACTTCACAGTAGCAATGCGAAGGCATCTTCACATTCCAAGCACGACCTTCATTTACATAAGATGCCCATTTCTTTCCCATCCGAGCACACAACACCCCACTCCATTTGCATGCCAGTAATCTTCTATCAGAAAACAAACAAATCAACTTAACTCTAATACAGTCAACCATATGGGTAATAGGAAGACCCCTTGCATCTAAGATCCATGAATTGAAGGACTCCGCTGCATTTGAGTACATCTCTCCATATCTCATCCCAGTAGAATATGCATTTGTCCACTTATCCAATGAAAGTCCCTGCAAAAAATATTCCATATTTTGTCCGCCTTCTCATTTTAAAATAGTGAGTTTCTCATTAAAAATTGCCACCGTCGGGGAATATGCACATTCATCCAACAGGAAACATAACCTCTCACGAAAATTGTTTGAAAAGTGTTTGCGAGAATATCTGTCACGCAAGTTGCACTTTAAATGGTATAAACAAAACAAGTGTTTCAGAGAAGCTCCAAAAACAACTGGCAGCGCCTTCATCAAACCGACATTACGATCAGATATATATACAACATCTTCCCCATTATCTAAAATATTAGTCAAACAAGATAAAAACCAACGCCAATTATCATAGTTCTCAGAGTCAACTATAGCAAAAGCCAACGGGAACAAACCTACGAGATAAAACCATAAGTTATAACTGGTACATGACATTGGTATTAATAAATGGTGCATGTTAATCATAACTGGTGCATGTAATTATAAATGATGCATCATAATCATAGCTGGTGCATGTAAATTATAATTGGTGCATGTAAATTATAACTGATGCATTTTAACTGGTGCATGTAAATAATAACTGGTGCATCTAATTGTAACTGTGCATCTAATTGTAACTGGTGCATAGAAATTATAACTGGTGCATGTAATTTAACTGGTGCATGTAATTTAACTGGTGCATGTAAATGTTAACATTTAATTATAACTGGTGCATCCTAATCATGAATGGTCCATGTAATTATAGTTGGTGCATGTAACTGTTAACTGGTGCATGTAAATTATAACTGGTGCATGTAATCATACCTGGTGCGTTTAAATTATAACTGGTGCATGTAAATTATATAACTGGTGCATGTAAATTATAACTGGTGCATGTAATTATCACTGGTGCATGTAAATCATAACTGGTGCATTTACATTATAACTGGTGCATGTAATGATAACTGTTGCATGTAAATAATAACTGGTGCATGTAAATCATAACTGTTGCATGTAAATAATAACTGGTGCATGTAAATCATAACTGGTGCATGTAATTATAAATGGTGTATCTAAATTATAATTGGTGCATGTAATTCATAACTGGTGCAATGTAAATCATAACTGGTGCATGTAATTACAGCTGGTGCATGTAAATCATAACTGATGCATGTAATTATAACTGGTGCATTTAATTATAACTGGTGCATGTAAATTATAACTGGTGCATGTAATTCATAACTGGTGCATGTAAATCATAACTGGTGCATGTAATTACAACTGGTGCATGTAAATCATAACTGGTGCATGTAAATCATAACTGTTGCATGTAATTATAACTTGTGCAATTAAATTATAACTGGTGCATGTAAATCATAACTGGTGCATGTAATTATAACTGGTGCATGTAAATCACAACTGGTGCAATTTAAAACCGTCAATTTACCTTGATTCCCATCCTTAGCCGTAGCAGACTGAAGGGTGCCCTTGAATCTGGATTTCAGAAACGTTCCATCAAGGAATAACATTTGACGACAAAATTTAAAACCGTCAATACTAGCACGGAACGAAACAAACAAACGGGAAAATCGGTTGTTGTCGTCAACTTCAAGCTTTACAAAACTTCCAACATTTATCGTTCTCACCGAGTGAACGTATGAATTCAGTTCTTGGAACGACTCATCATAATTTCCAAAAGCAATAGATCTAGCTTTCTCAACACTTCTCCATGCTTTATTGTACGTTATATCCAAGCCGTAATCTCTCTTCATTAACTCACATACATCGACTGCAGAGAAGGTTGGATTTGAAAACACTCGTTCCACAATAATTTCAGATATCAGAACTGAACTCATCCTTTTTGATTTGTTATTCATCACTCTCAACCCACATGTGTGCATGTTTTGCAATTTTCTTATGTAGAAAGATCTATCTATTCTTGATACACTAGCATTCACAAACCAACCACATCCCTCATCATGTTTTGTAGCACACTCGGCAATTACCATATCCTTATTGTTTTTTACATAGTTGAAATCAAACCCAACCTCAACCGAATATTTACTTAATTCACAGCGAAACTCTTCTACACCACCACTAAACTGTTGCCCAACCCTACTAATATTTGATGCCCAACTAGAACACAACAACAACTTCGCTTTGCCTTTAGAATTACACATTTGAAGGTCAGAATCATATCCTGCAGATGAGTTACATCCATGTGCACGTAATTCACTTACATCACTATTTTGCCTACTATCTCCGAGCACATCTGTCTCGCATGCACCACCACATTGAAACGGCACAGTACCACCACCATCGACAGTCTGCCAATTCATACTTCCCGAAGAAACTCCATGATATGCATTTTTTTCATCATAAACATCAATTGTCACCAAATGAACATCTATAATCTTACACAGAATAAACATATTTCTCATATCATCATCATTACTCAAACAACATTTAGGATGTCCAGATATAGAATATTTTAAAGTCATTGCATCAGAGTTGTGATCAAGCCATTTACCGATTGCAATAGATTTTAACTCACTGTATGAAAATGTGGGATTCACATTCAAAACTTGCGTTTCATCTCTACATTTCAATAGAATCATAAATCCAAAATCCATCGTAACATATACGAAAGCAAGAAAATTCACAAAAGTATAAATACCTTCTGTGACTTCTCTAAATCGAACGAAAATCAGGCACGAATCGTAAATGCCTCGCTAAAACGATTCGATTGAAATTATAATCGATGTTTTTACTTGGAGAAACGATCGAACGTGAATTCAAAATTTCCCAATGCGCAGCCAAATAAAATCTCAAACTCTTCAATTAGATTTTAGGTTTTCTCACTAAAAGTGTATTTTTGGTATGAAAATAGACCTTTTAAAATCATAAATTTGAAAAGTGTACTTAAGTGAGAAGATATTTTTCCACCATGCATTTATTTGTATACTTTTTTAAAATAAAGATTTATATGAAAAACTTGTTTGATAAGTGCACCTAAATCTGAATTTTCCAATTTTAAACTTATTGACATATAATATCACATGGTTGTGAAAACAATTAAGAATTGCACGTTTATCGAGAAACAAAGGTAACGTATAGGGAAACTGATAGTATTTATTGCATTTCACCTTATTTAGTAAAACAAAACGAAAAACAGAAAGAAAAGAGAGGGGCCTGTTCCGGAAAAAAAAAGGCTAAATATCTCTTTGATTTTCTTCTTCTCTCGGGTTTATTCAATGCTTAGAGGGGACCACTGTCCCCCCCTTAAAATTTCTTTTTTTTTTAAAATTTTTAGAATTTAATATATTATAATAATTTAAATAATTATAAAAAATATAATTAATTTATCAAAATTATTGTTTAATTTATCAAAAAAATTATTTAATTTATCAAAAATAAAATAATTAATTTCTAAATTGATAATATATTTGAAATAAAATAATTAATTTCTAAATTGATAATATATTTGAAAGAAATTGTTATTTAATTTAATGAAGTAAAAAATATATCTTGCCTAATAAGTAAACTAACCATCGAAGTATATTTCGTATATCAATATTGATTTTTTTTGTTATTTATTTAATTTATCAAAAATAAATAATTAATTTCTAAATTGATGACATATTTGATAGAAATAAATAAATTAATGAGGTCAAAAATATATTTTGTTTAATAAGTAAATTAACCATCGAAGTATATTTCGTATATCAATATGTTATTGATTTTTCTTTTGTTTTGTTTGAGTAAAAAAATGTTTTATGTTGAATTTAATATATTATATAATGGGAAAACTCAAAAAAATCCACATTGTCAAAGTTAAATATGGAATTTTTCCCTATGTCAGAAAATCTTAATTCAAACTCCCTACTGTCATTAAAATTTTTGTTCTAACTCCCTATTTTATTAAAATGACTATAATACCCCTCTACTAAAAGTTAAACTTCTATTTTGAGAAATCATTACAGTGGGTATAAAACCTATACAATTTTGGTACACGTTACAAATAAAATCAGTATGAAATTTATACAATTTTGGTACAAATTATACATGAAATTTTCTTCATATTCAGCTGTTAATTTACACAGATATTTCTGTTTCTTTGCAATTCTCAGGAGGTTGAACTGCTACCCAAGTGCATTAGCAATTCACCTTTAACTTTCTGCCAACTCGTTAATTGATTAGATTTTAAAAAAAACGATTATTGTAATAAAAAGACTTTAAGGTTATTAATTTAAAAAATTAATTACTTTCTATTAAGGTTATTACTTTAAAAATATATAAAGACTAAGGTTATTAATTTAAAAAAATAATTACTTTCTATTTGTAGCAAACCATTTATAGAACCATAGGCGAATAGTTTTATAGTTCACAATATCTATCGTGTATAGAACGGAAGTATTGTCTCATATCAGACTGTGCTTAGACTGCAATTATAGCAATTATAGAAGTTCGCTGCTAAGCACAATCTGCATATTTGTTCGATACATTAAACATATGAATCTAATAAATATGCTCCCTGATTTACCACATTAGCACATTTTCATTGTTGTTCCTGTTTCATAAACTCATGCACAAAATTATTAGTTCACATCATAGTGATCAATACCACGTTCCAATTATAATCACAATATTCCACATTAATTACTTAGAATTGTGACGGTTCCGGTCCCAATACAACAGCGGAATTTTAGGACTCATCGCTTCGACATATAGCGGCATCATATGATATCCCTCGCTTCGACAATGACAGCGGCATGTTACCTCGCTTAGACATGACATCGGCAAATATCATACTACCGTCGCTTCATATGACAGCGGCAAGTACCTCCCTCGCTCGGAGATAAAGGCTACCGGAACATTCATCAATTTCCACACAATAATCAAACACAATAATTGATCCCATTATCACGATATAAAACTATCATTTCACATATTCCATCACATATAAGGACTCACTATCCACGATATACATAATCAAAAGCGTGACACGTTTTACCGTCCGATGTCCGTACGTCTCACTACGTACCTTAGTTTCAAAAGTGGAGAAGTTGTATAACTTTATCTCCTTGACGTCGTTGGCACCTGGGATGGTTCTACACAACCATACAAATCAATATTAGAAGCTAAACAATAACCAAATACCAAAAATCCATCAAAATTCAACATTTGCCACATTTTAAACAGCGGCGATCGATCGCTGCACGAGGCGATCGATCGCCTCACTTTTTGCCTTGCGGCAATCGATCGCTGCACGAGGCGATCGATCGCCTCACTTTTTGCCTTGCGGCGATCGATCGCTTCATTTGAGGCGATCGATCGCCTGTTGCGCAAAATGGCTACTGGCCATCGGCGATCGATCGCGTCATTTGAGGCGATCGATCGCCTACACTCGTTTTGCCCACTGCCTCTTGGCGATCGATCGCTGCATTTGTAGCGATCGATCGCCACAACCAGAAGTCGCGATTTTCACCATTTTTGTACCAAAATTTCTTCACAACTCCCACAACAGTTATACCAACAAACTCAAAACACAAAAACACTAAAAACCTTCATCCAACATCATCAAAACATCAAAAATCTAACATCCCACCAAAAATCACACCAACCCAAACAAACCCATTTCAAAACCCTTTAAAACCCTTCCAAATTCAAACCAGACTCTACAAAAACAACAAGGAGTGATATATACATATCCTAGGTCTTAAATCTTACCAAGAATCACAAGAGTGAAGCTTTTGCAAGAACTTCCTTCCCACTTTGAAGCCAAAAACGAGATTGAAGGGAACCCCAACATGGTATTTTAAAAGCATTACACCACAATGCGCCAAAATCCCAAATAAATGCATGTTTCACCAAATAATTGACTACCAACACATGTAAGCTATTAAAACGCCCAATTACCCAACATGCATAACATGCACCCTGAAATGCTCTACCAGGTCAAGCCCACATGTGACCAAGCATTTAATTCCAACACATAAATCAATTATCCACATAATTAATCGTATGAACATAATCAATGCCTTAAATGTAATTAATCATTTCGGGGACATCACAGTTTCTTTCTATCATCACATATTTCCATAGCTCTTTCCAAGCTCATGGATAGAGGTATGCGTGATGCAAATTGACTTCTAGTTCGACCACTTTCATCGGCCCTATCAGCAGTTCTTTTCTTGCTTAACTCTAACTTATCCTTCTTTTCTGATGGCCGCAGATCAACCATTCTCTGTCTCTGAGCATCTTCTAGATTGATGTACTTTTCAGCTCTTCCTAGAAGTTCGTCATAACTTCGAGGAGGTTACTTTACCAAGGATTTAAAGAACTCTCCTGCCTTAAGCCCTTGTGTAAAGGCGTTAATAAGGACATCCACCGCTGCAGTGGGGACCTCTAAGGCTGCTCCATTAAAGCTTTGTACGAACTCCCTCAACGACTCCTGTTCATTCTGCTTGGTAGTGAAATGACTCAAAGAAGTTTTTTGATACCTCTTACTGCTGGCGAACTGGTTTAGAAAAGCCGAACTAAACTCCTCAAAGCAGCGTACAGTGTTTGGTTTAAGTAAATTAAACCATTGTTGTGCCGATCTAACCAAGGTGGTAAGGAAAACACGGCATTTGATCCCATCAAAATACCTACGCAACAGAGCAGCATTCTCAAATCTTCCAAGATGCTCTTCCGGGTCTGTGTTTCCATCATATTCTCCCACTGCAGGTTGTCTGAAATTTGGCGGGAGTTCCTCTCCTAGAATAATGAGGGAGAATGGACTTTCTCTCCTAGCCACTGGAGTTCGGCCACCAAGATGCTGACCCAATCGCCTTATCTCTCCCCATACAGCTTCAATTGGATCTATTAGCGGAGGCTCTACTTGTGTATTCACCACAGCACTTGCTACCCTATTGTTTTCAGGGACCTGCTCTGGTTGAACAGGCGGAGGCGCCTGATTTGTTTGTGGAGGGGGTGGAGGTTGGTTAAACTCCGTTGGTGGCGGAACCTGGTGCTGGAAAAAAGTATTTCTCATGGTCTGACTGATGAATTGTGCCAGTTGCTCCATAGTCAGATCTCCCACATTCATAACAGATGGAGGTGCTTGATCTTCCTGCTGTGGAGGAACATCTTGATTTTCCATACTGGATGAAAGAGACAATTTTATTTCAATGCTCGAAGATAGGTTTTTGTTTCTTGCAGCTGATGCAAGGTCAACTTTGAGGTTGTATATATTTTGTATCTAGCTGTTAATGTTTTATGCATTCGTATCATAATGTAAAAAATTGTGGAGAAATCGCAGGGATCTATGAGAAAAGAGATTGGATATCTTTCCATATTGATCAAAATATTGCAATTGATCGTAATTCTGTTTTTGCTTGTGTAATGCCCGAGTAAACTCATTATACATTTGATTTTACCCTTACGCATCCATATCCATGCATCCCTTTATTTCATACTAGGAGTCGCCATCACCCAGTAATCACGAGCATTTAACTCTTTCTGAATGGACCTGAATTCTCCTCTACATGGACTTACTCTTGATTCCACAAAGCATCACTGTCACGCCCCGGGTTCAGGCCCGCGCAAACGCGACTGCACAATGGGCTCTTATAGCAACTACTTCGTATCCGTCCTCACTTTACGAAAATGGTTAACCCAAGTTCCAGAAAATTTTCAAAATTCAACCCACATAAATTCTTCGAACTAAATTCTTAAAATGGTGTTCTTAAGCTAATATACTTCCAATTAATCAACTTTACTACCCTAACCATTTCAAAAATCGAAAAAAGAAAACAAAAAAATCGAACTTAAAAAAATTAAATTTTCATACCAATCTTTTACGATTTTCGGCTCCAATTCCGATTTCTTCTCCGATGTTCGCTTCAACTCTGATTTGGGAGAATTTTCGAAGTTAAAATCGAAATTTACAAAAACATGAATTGCTTTTCGGACTCAACACAGACAGCATTGATTTGGGTTCTGTTGGTAGAACTAAATAACTAATCGGTTACCATTGTGAGGAGGTGAAGGGCAAGAGACGTCGGCGTTTGGGGAAGAAGAAGAAGCGAGTGAGATGAAGTGAAAGTAACGGTCGAAGCAAAAGAGAAATTGACGAAGGCGAATTGAAGATGAACTGAAGAAATAAATCGAAGATAAAGTGAAGAAAAAAATCGTTATTTCAATGCTACACGTTTTTCCCACATTATAAAATTATTATTATTATTATTATTATTATTATTATATATTATTTTTTATTATTATTATAATTTATAACTTACACAATATTTGGGTCAATAAATTCCTTAAAAATTGAGCCATTACAGTTTCGTTGTGTCTCGCATTGCGACGAGGATAAAAACGCGCATACTTTCGGCTCGTTGGCGACGAGAATAAAGAAACGCATTTCGTTTTGCCCGAAGACAGAGGGGGTATAATATCTGTCGATACCCTTCCAGCGGGTATAGTCTAGAATGATATCATTGTGTCACATCCGTAATTGAGTATGCATTTGTTTCATTACAGCATGGCTATGTTTAATGATTAGTTCTATAATGTTAAGACATTATATGATATTGTTATTCGTTTCCGTTACGTTTAGTTGGTTATCTATGCAGTTATTTTCGTTATGATTCCGTTTTGTGAAATTTAGTTCCGTTGACTGCTCGGATTAAACCATATATGTGTGAAAGTTATTTTGATATGAAGGTATATTATTTTTCGTCACATTATGAAAAATGATGTTTTTGACCTTTTATCAAATGTTTATTACTCTTACTTTAAAATGCTGCAACTTACCTTTACCTGTAATGTGACATATTACAGATGGAGTTGAAGACTTAGACGATGCGGAGGATATTTAGATTTATTATGAAGTTTTGAATATGTTGGCATGTTTAAGTTTTATTTTGAGGATATGAAACATTTATTTATGTTTTAGTTGGATTTTGATATTTGAAGTTTATTTTGGTTTAGTTTTTGTTTTTATGGTTTTGGTATTGTGATTGTAGTGATCTGGTAGATCACAGGGTACAATTTTTAAGAGGAGACTATGCCCAAATTTTTCTAAGATAAAAGTCAAGGATAAAAATTATTAAGTCAAACGTCCGATAAGAATTAAAACGTTTCCGCTAAACATAAGTTCAAAGTGATATTTAACTTTCGATTCGAGTGAAGCCTTGTATTCAAGCAATTGAATACGGCGGGCGACCCGTCTGGGCGGGCCGTCACAGTTGGTATCAGAGCCTTAGTTTATAAGTTTGGATTAGACAATTGCCTTAAGAATAAGTTGATTTAGGTTTGACTTGTTGGGAAAATTTTTGGATTTAGAGTAATGGAGTTAAGTTTGAATCAGGATTTTATATGTATGTGTTTGAACTTATGTGTCTACTTGTTTTTACTTGCTGTAAACATTTTATTTGTTTTGTTTAAACAAGTATCACCATTCAGAGGAGTAATGAGGTTTGGTAAGCATGGGAAGTTAAGTCCGAGATTCATAGGACCATATGAAATTTTGGAAAGAATAGGAACTTTGGCTTATCGACTTGCTCTACCTCCGGAATTAGACCGAGTACATAATGTATTTCACGTCTCAATGCTCAGGAAGTATATTCCAGATGAAAGTCATGTGCTTAAAGCAACAGAGATTGAGGTATCCAAGGAGTGTACATATTCAGAATATCCTATCAAGATACTCGACCATCAAGAGAGAATTCTACGAACTAAGACAATTCCTTTTGTTAAGGTTCACTGGAGTAATCATTCACCTGATGAAGCAACATGGGAAAAAGAGGAAGAACTATATGCTAAATATCTAGATGTAAAATGCGATGCAAGTTTCGAGGACGAAACTTTTTAGAATGTATGGACATTGTAATGGCTCAATTTTTAAGGAATTTATTGACCCAAATATTGTGTAAGTTATAAATTATAATAATAATAATAAATAATATATAATAATAATAATAATAATAATAATAATAATAATAATAATTTTATAATGTGGGAAAAACGTGTAGCATTGAAATAACGATATTTTTCTTCACTTTATCTTCGATTTATTTCTTCAGTTCATCTTCAATTCGCCTTCGTCAATTTCTCTTTTGCTTCGACCGTTACTTTCACTTCATCTCACTCGCTTCTTCTTCTTCCCCAAACGCCGACGTCTCTTGCCCTTCACCTCCTCACAATGGTAACCGATTAGTTATTTAGTTCTACCAACAGAACCCAAATCAATGCTGTCTGTGTTGAGTCCAAAAAGAAATTCATGTTTTTGTAAATATTTCGATTTTAACTTCGAAAATTCTCCCAAATCAGAGTTGAAGCGAACATCGGAGAAGAAATCGGAATTGGAGCCGAAAATCGTAAAAGATTGGTATGAAAATTTAATTTTTTTAAGTTCGATTTTTTTGTTTTCTGTTTTCGATTTTTGAAATGGTTAGGGTAGTAAAGTTGGATTAATTGGAAGTATATTAGCTTAAGAACACCATTTTAAGAATTTAGTTCGAAGAATTTATGTGGGTTGAATTTTGAAAATTTTCTGGAATTGGTTCGAAGGTGTACTGGATGTTGAAGAAATGAGAAGTGTAATTTTTTTTTTTAAAAAAATATGTTACTGGAATTGAAAGTGGTATACTGTTTGTTTGAAGAATTGATGTTGTTTATGTTAGAAAATGCTACTGGATATTTGAAGAACTGAGATTTGTAATTTCGAAAATGTATTCTGGAATTTTGGAAAAAAAAAAACTGAGATTGTTATTCGAAAATTGTATTATGTATTTTGAAAATTTAGGCAGTAAAGAGGAGATGATATGGTGATGTATATTGGTTCGAAAAATATTCTGGAATTTTGTATGTTAATTCGAAAATGATGATGAATAATATAAGAGTTAGGATTTTGTTAGGTTGTGTTAGAACTAAGTTAATTGAATATGATTTTAATATTGTTGAAATGGATAATAGGAAATCTTTGATTATCTTGGAGATTTTGGAGGTTTGTAGATTTATCATTGATAGGAAGCTTTGAGGTACGTAAAGGAAGTTGCAATTTTCCGCAAATTATTTTAAGTATTTCGTATTGTTTATTTTTGAAATGATTTTCGGATAGTAAGCATGCAAGAATTATTTGAAGGATGATTTTTGATAAGAAATGTATTTGTTGAAAAATAAGAATTTTGAATAATATTTTATTGTGTGTGAAAAACTATTTTGAAATGCCATGTCTGTATTGATTCGATGAATATGATTTGAGGTTTGTGAACTGTGGATATTTTTGTTTCGTTGTGTCTCGCATTGCGACGAGGATAAAAACGCGCATACTTTCGGCTCGTTGGCGACGAGAATAAAGAAACGCATTTCGTTTTGCCCGAAGACAGAGGGGGTATAATATCTGTCGATACCCTTCCAGCGGGTATAGTCTGGAATGATATCATTGTGTCACATCTGTAATTGAGTATGCATTTGTTTCATTACAGCATGGCTATGTTTAATGATTAGTTCTATAATGTTAAGACATTATATGATATTGTTATTCGTTTCCGTTACGTTTAGTTGGTTATCTGTGCAGTTATTTCCGTTATGATTCCGTTTTGTGAAATTTAGTTCCGTTGACTGCTCGGATTAAACCATATATGTGTGAAAGTTATATTTTGATATGAAAGTATATTATTTTTCGTCACATTATGAAAAATGATGTTTTTACCTTTTATCAAATGTTTATTACGCTTACTATAAAATGCTGCAACTTACCTTTACCTGTAATGTGACATATTACAGATGGAGTTGAAGACTTAGACGATGCGGAGGATATTTAGATTTATTATGAAGTTTTGAGTATGTTGGCATGTTTAAGTTTTATTTTGAGGATATGAAACATTTATTTATGTTTTAGTTGGATTTTGATATTTGAAGTTTATTTTGGTTTAGTTTTTGTTTTTATGGTTTTGGTATTGTGATTGTAGTGATCTGGTAGATCACAAGGCACAATTTTTAAGAGGAGACTATGCCCAAATTTTTCTAAGATAAAAGTCGTGGATAAAAATTATTAAGTCAAACGTCCGATAAGAATTAAAACGTTTCCGCTAAACATAAGTTCAAAGTGATATTTAACTTTCGATTCGAGTGAAGCCTTGTATTCAAGCAATTGAATACGGCGGACGACCCGTCTGGGCGGGCCGTCACAATCACTCTCCTATTCCTTCGCTATGGTATTTGTGCTCACTCAGTTCACGAGCATCAACCCAATTCTATAATGAGATACTTATAAAACTATTTCCATGAAATCGATTGATCATACGCATTAACAAGCAAATAATAGGATGCACAAAGTTTTTCTGAGGAGCTGAATTTAACCGTTTTCTCTTGACAGACGAGCTTTTTTATTCTGTCTAAAGTTCTTTTCCTCATCTCCTTTTCTCTTGCTGAATCTCATTCTCTTCTTCTTCCTTCTATCTTCTATTTCTGTATTCTCATTCTACATCGAATGTGCCACTAGTTAGCACCTTCTCATGTTATTAGTGCCAGTATGAAGAAAGAAAATCAATACCTTCCATTGATTATATCTAAAACCCTTTTGAGAACTTATTAAAAGCTATGCTCTTCATTAGTTTCACTTCTTTAAGAGGACAAAGCATATGTTAGAGGTGGGCAGCATTATCTTTCATGTTTCATGTACAGTTGTATTTATGTCTTAACATTTATGATTCTAGATCCAAATTAAGATCTGGTTGGTTTTATTTGATGACAGGGGTTGGAGACCATCTTATAGAAACGTGTTGCTTGAAGTGAGGAAAAAATTAAACATACCTTGCTCAACCAAATTGTTGGCTGAAGACCTAGAAGTTGAAATTTTTCTCCATCTCTTGCAAGAATACTCGAGGTACAGCTTTTCTCTTTATTTTTGTCCTCAAGGTACAGTGCCCAGTGTGGATCAGTAGTGCTTCATTGTTTTTGCTAACTGATCAACCCTGAAGGTACTATGTTATTGTAGATTAGTTTTCGTGGAATCAGTGTACTATAAATGGTCAATCTATTCTTACTCTTTTATGATTCAATTCTTGGCAAATTTTGCAATCCACAAGTTGCAGTAGTTAACACATCAAATTCATTCCAGATACTTATAAAGCGGTCTTAAATGGAGATCTGTTAATCTTCAAGGGCTTTGACAACCTTTCATTTTAGGCATGCCCTTAACACTAGACATCTGTAATATTAAAATTATTTTCATAGATTGAGAGGATCTCCTATTCATCCCAGAATTAGCTCTCTAGTCCGTCATTAATACTTCATCATACCATTCATGAAATTAGGAATGTCATCTGTTTAACTGAAATTCTGCACTGGTTCACCATGTTTTGTGTTCTTTAGTCTTGAATTATGTAAATATGTGTACTCTCACTCTGTGTTTGGTAGCGTTATGGATTATTTTAGTCGTGGCTTTTATCTTGTTGATATTTTGGTCATCTAATCTTGATGCCTTATTATCCCTCTGGAATTTCTATTTGAACTTTTCGATACACTTATTTTTCTATTTCATGTATAGTTTTGTGCGAATTGATAGATCCATTTTTTTTCTGTAACTTTTATGTCCAAGCAAAGCATGAGCATGAAGCCAGTCATGTGCAACATTCTACGGAGTGAATTTTTTGTAGAATTGGTATTGCATTTACAAAACTTACCATTTTAATTAATTATATTTTGTTGACTTTTAATTAATTATAGCAAATGTACTATTTTACCCCTGTGATCTATTTCTTGTTTTGTTTTAATGCTTTGGTTTCAGATTGGATCTTGGCCATTGATTGTGGAAGCAACTTGAATGGCTAGGATGAAGGGAAGGGAAATCAGTTTCCTGGTTGATAAAAGCGTGATCGAAACAGAAACAAGGGAGGGGGCTCACAACTTAAAAGAAAAGAAAGAAAGGGCGCGGAGAAGACAAACAGAAAGGCTAGGGTTTCAGCTACGTTTTCGGAGAAGAAGAACCAGGCGATGGTTTTGGAGAAGAGAAGCCAGAGCGAGGGTTTGTATTCTTTGGAGAAGAAAGCGTAGGCGATTTCCAGCGACAGCTTGAGGAAGAGAGATCGGTTTTCTCTCTTGAAGACTTGAGTTCGTCCGAGAAGGAAACAAGGAACACACGAAGATAGGTTGTATCTTTTCTCTCTATATGTTCTTTGAATATAAGGATTGTGAAAAGATTGGATAATCTTGTGTGTTGTTCAAGGATTCTTCTTCTGTTTGTGATTAATGAAATAGTCCCCCCTCCCGTGGATGTAGGCTGAAAAGATTGCCGAACCACGTATATCCGGTGTTGTTATTTTCCTTGTTTTAGTTCTGATTCCTTACTGTTTATGCTATGAATTCTCGCATGGATTTATATAGTCAATGTTAGTATTCTGCTGAGGTATTAAAGGTCATGTGCGTGAGTTCTGAAAGAGGAGTTTAATGAGTTCATGAATGTACGAAGATTTGTTAAAAGATCTTGTGGAATTCTTGAACTTAGATAAAACTGCAGTGTGTCTTTGCTGTCCTCGTTAGCTCAAAGAAGGTCTGTGTGCGTGTCAAGAAAAGGTGAACCAGATTGAAAGTCTTAATTCAGAATATTGTGCATTGACACAAAGAAAAATCAGATTAAGTTGCAATACAGAATAAGATATATCGTGTAACGTGGTGTGATCGTAATCGAGGTTTCACAACAACCTGGTACCCAGCATCACTGTCTTCCCCCTTCATTCTTTACATGCCACTTTTCCCTAGTTCTTCTCATCTTGATGACTTCTGGCATCCCCTTAAAACTTTTAGTGGAAAATATTGTGTGCATGTAATTGAAATCCCAAGTTCTAAGCTTTTTGTGTCCTCACTTTGCTTTACTAGTGAAGGATCGGGAAGTTTTCCTAGCATAAACGGTAGCTCGACGGATTCTGATGGATTAAATAATCTAGATTCGGGACTCGGCCAATGGAAGTGACAGAAGCTTGCAGCTTTAGGAATAGGAGCAACGAAGCTTCGCTCATTGATATTAAAGGTTTTGTAGTTTCCATTGCCTTTTTTTTTTTTTTTTTGAGTTCATGTGTCATATATTGACTTGTTTAGTCTTCAGAGTGGTGGAATGCTTACTTTGGAGAAATTGTTTGAATCGGTATGAATTGGTTGTATTTTATATGTTTTTATATTGTGTTTATATTTGTAACACTGACGCAGTTTCCACGCTATCGCAGTTGGCTGGGAGATTATCTGGAAAATTATTTTCGGAAGCTGCTAAATATCAAATAAAGAAAGAAGTTATTAAAAAGGTTCCGCATTGCTGGCTGCCAGACAGGTTTTATTTCTACTTTTCTAAATTGTTGATCAAGTGTCACCTCGATTCAATATAAATTCTCATTTTTGTCCTTTGGTTCGGTGAATTTTTTTCTTGGTGGCTCTTTTTATGACATGACATAAATTCTCATTTTTGTCCTTGATATCATATAATAACTGGACATTATCTAGAAAAATTCATTACATTCTCTGTGGTACATATCACGAATTCGAAAATGTTCGAGTTTTTTTCAAGCCGAGCTCGAGCCAATTTATTTTGTTCAATAGTTTGTAACCTATCCACAAACGTTAATATTTTATTATTGTAATATTATTATACGTTTTAAAAATATATTTCGAGCTTTTCAATTATTTATTTTCGAGGAATAGTTCGAATAACTCGCTTCGAGCTGAATTCGAACTTGAGCAAAAGTTTTTAAACTATTCGATATACACATATTTCAAGCTAAATTTTAGTCTTAAAATTTTCCTCATATTCAGCTGTTAATTTACACAAATATTTCTGTTTCTTTGCAATTCTCAGGAGGTTGAACTGCTATCCAAATGCATTAGAAATTCACCTTTAACTTTCTGACAACTCGTTATTTGATTAGATTTTAAAAAAAATTATTATTGTAATTAAAAGACTTTAAGGTTATTAATTTTAAAAAATAATTACTTTCTATTAATGTTATTACTTTAAAAATATATAAAGACTAAGGTTATTAATTTAAAAAAATAATTTTACTTTCTATTTGTAGCAAACCATTTATAGAACCATAGGCGAATAGTTTTATAGTTCACAATATCTATCGTGTATAGAACGGAAGTATTTTCTCATATCAGACTGTGCTTAGACTACAATTATAGCAATTATAGAAGTTCGCTGCTAAGCATGATCTGCATATTTGTTCGATACATTAAACATATGAATCTAAAACAAATTATGTAAAACATATATATATATATATATATATAAAATAAATAAATAATAAATAAAAGTATTATAAGTGTCATAGCACTTGAATAGTGAAGGGCCATTTCTTTGGACCCCTCTTTAACTTCTATTCTAACGGACTGAATATCTTTTATACGGAATCGGAGGAATATGCGACGATTTTTTCCAGGAAATCCCCAACGAAAAATACACACTATTCCTTCCTTTCTATCGAATCGATCATAACCACTACCTAACAAACAACTTGACTAAATCCAGGGAAAAAATCTTTTTTTAACTTTACCTATTTTAAAATTTGTATTCACATAGGTCCATTTTTAAAACTTGTAATCTATTAGGTATTTTTTTCTTACTAAAATACCCTTTCACCCATCTCCAAGAGCATATGTCTCCACCGCCTTCACCACATTCTTAAACTCATCCCTCCCACCACCACCACCAATTACCGCCGACCGCCGCAACCACCGGATCCTGCACTAGGGGAATCTTCATATAAATCCTAAAACTTTATGTGGAGCTGGTGGTGTACGTTCGCGAAATCATCTGCCTAAATTCTCCTTCGGAGTTGAACATCTGCATGTTTGATTTTGAATTTATGACTTCGATGGGGTTGGCGGCACCAGTGAAAGAGATGGAATTTAATGCAGATGGTTTGGGTTTTTCAAAATAATTTTGGATTTTGAACTGCTCGTGAATAGTGGTGCTACAATAAAATTAAGTGCACCAACATGTAAAAAATCGTACACAGTGAACAAAAAATCGTGCACAAATGTACAAAAATTTGTGCACCAAAGAATAAGAATCGTGCATAACAAACACTAATCGTGCATCTTCAATTCAATCGTGCATCTTAACTCAAACCCCTCGTAAACCAACAATTTTAACCGTGCATAAACCAACAAATTCAATCGTGCATCGTACTAATCGTGCATAAAATAATCGTGCACAACAAATTAAAATAACCGTGCAATACAAAAACTGCTAATCATGCATAAACCAACAAATTCAATCGCGCATCTTCATTTCAACCGTTGTCTTAACTCAAACCCCCATACATTAGTACATAAAATAATCGTGCACAACAAACTAAAATAATCGTGCATAATAAATAATATTAATAATGCATAAAACAACAAATCTAATCGTCCATCTTCAATTCATTTCAATCGTTCATCTTAAGTCAATCGAGCATAAACTTGATTTTTTAACATGTTGGTGCACGATTATTTACCATGGTGGTGCATGATTTTAAACATTGTGGTGCACGATTTTTTAACATACATATTTTTTTGACATTTGCTGCACAATTTTTGCAATAGGTGCACGATTTTTTGTGTTGGGGGTGCACGATTTTGTAAAGGGTGTGCATGATTTTTTAACATGTTGGTGCATGATTAATTAACATGGGGATGCACGATTTATTTAATGATGCTGCACGTTCTGAAATCAGATCTGAAAGATTGTTAAGGTTTCCAAGAGGATGAGTAGCCGCACCTCTTATCGCGCCTGAGACTGATGTTGGCCATGGTTGTATAGGTTTGAGCAGCCTGTGTCTAACACAACCCCTTTTGTTATAGTAATAGTCATGCCAGACCACTTATTTTCGCCTAACTGGCATGATTAGACTATTTTGCCATTTCTAGCTCTAATTTTATAATAATTGTTGAAATTGAAAAGTTGAAAAACATAAGAACTATTTTGAAATTAAAATCGTAAGTCAGGGGCTGAAATGAATTTAGACTAAAATCGTGTTTGAAATTGAAAAATTAGGAAAAACATAAGAACCATTTTGAAATTAAAATCATAAGTCAGGGACTGAATGAATTTACACTAAAATCGTGTGTCTTAAGTCACCGAGATCCTTCTGGATCCTTCTGGATTATTAACGATTCTCAGTTTCTTTTTGCGTTTTATTACATTGTAGCCCTCGCTGACTGCCTCTTTGCTCTTCCTTCGAAAGCATTTATTTGACTTCAAATTTCTACAACGTCGGACATATCGATTATTTCCAATCTTGTTTTCGACGAATTTAAGGTCCGATTTAATTGATTTCGCTTGTGAGTAATTATCGAACTGTTTATTCCTTTTTTTTTTGGATTGAAATGCATTATTGTTGCAAACCCTAGGTGCAGATTCGAATGATTTGTTGCGTGTGTACTGATTGTTCATTTTGGTTGCCATCCGATGAAATTTATCTTGTTGTAGAATCAGTATGCGTGTTTGTATGACTCCTGTAACTTGAATGCCTGATTGCCTTCTTTTAGCTTGTGTTTTGGCATTGAAGTTGTTTGTTATAATCTTTGTTCCTTGCTTTAACTCACTTGCTCTCTAAAATATATTCTGAAGAGCGTTAAAAGAAAAAAAAAATCGTCTAAAGAAGGTATGCTTGCTGTAGATTTCACTGTTTTGGATAGGTTTGTGCGGTTTTCAATTGTCTTCAGGTTTGACAGATATCTGTGGTGGACTCCACTCTTTATACGGAAGCACAAACCCAACACTAATTTGCAGACTGTTTGGATTCGACGATTCCGCCTCCTTCAGCTCCGAGGCCTCACTTCTTCTTCCTCGGCCGCTTCTGGAAGCTTTCACTTCGGTGCAACATAGGACTCTGGAAGGCAACTGGTTTAGCTCCAAATTTCACTGCAAAAGCCCCATGCTTCGTCTCCAATGTATTTCAGGTTAGCGTAGGTATTTTCAATGCTTTCATCGGTCTCTTGTGTTGCCAATGCCTCTAGATCTTCGGATGGAAAGAATTGGGGCAACTCATCCTCAGGCATGACCAAAAATATCTTCTCCAAAGCCTTTTGTTTAAAGAGCCAAATTAAATATTTCTCTTAATTCATAAAGTTCTAATACTATTCAAAAATAAAATTTAGCATAAAATTTATTAAATTAAATTAATATATTTAAAATTAATAGAATTCCGGTACATTGACATATATGATAATAAGGGAAATTTTATCCGATGTTAACTTTATAAAATTTAGCTTGATATTAACTTTATAAAATTTGATTTGATGTTACAAAGTATGTGTACTCTTTTGATTTGATAAGTTTATTTTTTTAAGTATAAGAGTATAAAAATTTATTAACGATTAGATGTAAATCACGTAATCATTTAACCCTTTCAAATATTGAGATATTGTGATCTGATGTTATATTAAATATAATATTTAATGTTCTTTAGATTAGATTGGTGTGTCTTTCTTTTTATTGTTCTTTTTGTTTATTATGTAATTTTTTGGGTACTTCTTATACCCTTTAATATATTTATTATGTTTGACCAAAAACAATTATAATATTTTATGAAAATATTAATTATTTACAATATAAAAAATATTAATAAAAATAAATTAATTATTATTATTATTATTACTATTATTACTTACAGAAATTAAATTATAATATAAAATTCTTCATCATTATTAAGTATTATATTAATAATATTAATGTTAGTATGTACTTTTATAATTATAAATATTATTGTCATTACTAGTAATGATCATTGGTTCATATTGTTCCAACATAATTTGAGCAACATAGTTTTGAAAAACAGAACAAAATCACGGATTTTCGAAAGATGTAACAAGCAATTTTTTTTATAATTTGAGTATACAAATAATTGAGTTTATTCTTCAATTTATAATTTACATCTTCTATTATTAAACAATAAATGGCAAAATACTTAAAATTTATTAAAATAACCGTAAAGCCTATATATTTGCGACTATACAGGTTTGACAAGCCTTCACCCGACAAATGAACTTTTTCTCCTATCCCAACAGCAGTTGGACACTTGCGTAAATCATATAAGTCATAGCTTATATTAATCACAATAATAATAATTTTTCTTCAAATGATTTGAAGAAAAATTGAATACATAATTATATAAATTCATAAAAATGTTATAATAGAAGCTTACATCCAACCATTATCCAACCATTCATTGTGAATATTCTCAATGCTGTTAAGTGAAATATTATCAATGAATGATTGGATGTACACCATGGGGCACTATCCAATGGGGTACCATAGAATAAATCCAAAAATAGAATTCTTAAAAAATATCAGATCAGAAAACATGATTTTCAATCGCAGCCACCCACCAATCAGCCCCGCTTGCATAACACCATCAACACAGTGACAATCATTATAACAGCAACACTGATATAGCAAACCGCAGCAATCCAGAAAAACGATTTCCGAACAATAATCCATTTTTTCCGCCAAACTTAAAGTGAAATTTTTTTTTGGGAAATTTTTCTTGGAGTTTCTGTTCAAGAATATGACATTGATCCACGACCTTGCCTTGCTTCTCAGAAAGTGCTTTGAATCTCCGCCCCAAAATTGCAATAACTGCAAGGTTGTGTGACGCAGCAAAACTGTAAAGAAACAGAACGTTGCGGAGGAAGCACAAATGATGACTGTGTGGTTCGATAACAAAAAAACAGACCGTATGGAAAATAAAATTATAGTTTGCTAGAGACGCGTAAATGATTGTTTCCACATTGATAATAGATACGATTTGACATAACAAATCACCATAGCCTGCACAATGGAAACAATCATGTACTTGTCTCTAGCCACTATAATTTAATTTCCAGGAAGCCTACTTTTTTGTGCTCTCAAACCAAACTGACATCGCTTGTGCTACCTCTGCGTGGTACGTTATTTTTCTGTATATTCTTGCTTCGTCACCCAACCTTGCAAACCTTGCAATTTTGGGACGTAGCTACAAGACACTTTATGACAAGCAAGGCATGCTCGTGGAGCAATGCCTTTAGTTTGAACGTAACGTCCAAGAGAAATTTCCTGACAGAAATTTTGACTTGATGTTTCGTGGAAAAAATGTTTTTCTACTTTTTGGAAATCGTTTTTTCTTTGTTTCTGCTGTTTGCTACATAACTGTTACAGTTGTGTTGGTTGTTGCTGCGGTGATGGTGATGTGCAAGCGTGGCTGACTGCGGCTGGAAATCTTGTTTGTTTTCTGATATGTTTTTTAGAATTTTGTTTGTTTTGCTCTTGTTAAATGAATCTTTTGCTACTGTTAAATGAAATATTTCCGAGTTCCTCTTTTTCTCTCTTTCTCTCTAACATAGTATATCTGCCAAAAAAAAAACAAAGATAGAAAGTTAATATTTTTTTAAACTACTGCCACGCATGTTTTATCTTTGTTTTTTTTTTTGGCAGATATACTATGTTAGAGAGAAAGAGAGAAAAAGAGGAACTCGGAAATATTTCATTTAACAGTAGCAAAAGATTCATTTAACAGGAGCAAAACAAACAAAATTCTAAAAAACATATCAGAAAACAAACAAGATTTCCAGCCACAGTCAGCCACGCTTGCACAGCACCATCACCGCAGCAACAACCAACACAACTGTAACAGTTATGTAGCAAACAGCAGAAACAAAGAAAAAACTATTTCCAAAAAGTAGAAAAACATTTTTTCCACGAAACTTCAAGTCAAAATTTCTGTCAGGAAATTTCTCTTGGACTTTACGTTCAAGCTAAAGGCATTGCTCCACGAGCATGCCTTGCTTGTCATAAAGTGTCTTGTAGCTACGTCCCAAAATTGCAAGGCTTGCAAGGTTGGGTGACGAAGCAAGACTATACAGAAAAATAACGTACCACGCAGAGGTAGCACAAGCGATGTCAATTTGGTTTGAGAGCACAAAAAAGTAGGCCGCCTGGAAAATTATAGTTTCCATTGTGCAGGGTATGGTGATTTTTTATGTCAAATCGTATCTATTATCAGTGTGGAAACAATCATTTACGCGTCTCTAGCCAACTATAATTTTATTTTCCAGGCGGTCTGTTTTTTTGTGTTATCGAACCACACAGTCATCAGTTGTGCTTCCTCCGCAACGTTCTGTTTCTTTACAGTTTTGCTGCGTCACCCAACCTAATCTAAGGAACATTAAATATTATATTTAATATCAGATCTCAATATTTGTAAGGGTTGAATGATTACGTGATTTACATCTAATCGTTAATAAATTTTTATACTCTTATACTTAAAAAAATATATTATATTTCAGATCTCAATATTTGAAAGGGTTAAATGATTACGTGATTTACATCTAATCGTTAATAATTTATACTCTTATACTTAAAAAAATAAACTTATCAAATCAAAAGAGTACACATACTTTGTAACATCAAATCAAATTTTATAATTATAAAGTTAATTAATATCAAGCTAAATTTTATAAAGTTAACATCGGATAAAGTTTCCTTATTGTCATTGTCATATAATGTCAATGTACCGGAATTCTATTTTAATAAATTTTATGCTAAATTTTATTTTTGAATAGTATTAAAACTTTTTGAATTAAGAGAAATATTTAATTTGGCTCTTTAGACAAATCTGCAAAATTATTTATGTTTATAAATTTATTTAAAAAGCCTAATATATATATATATATATAAAGATAGTGACATTGTACAAAAATACTGCAAAGTATCGTAGGGTATCATGTCTTCATAGTCTGAAACTCTGAATAAATCGTACAAGTAGGATGAAAGGCTTTTAAGACCTGTAGTGCATTGTTGGCAATTATATAGGAGTACATTTATTTTAATAAAATTTTAAGTGTCTTGCCAATTTATTCTTAGGAAAAATTATAAATAGAAGAATAAACTCAATTATTTGTAAACTCAAATTATAGAAAAATTTGTAATTTTGTTAAATGTGTAGGGCAGATATTTTCCAAAAATCTGTGATTTTATTTTGTTTCCAAAAATATGTTGCTCAAATTACATTGGATTCATATGACCTAATATTAATTACTAGTAATGACAATGATATTTATAATAAATAACATAATTGAGATAACAAAACTCAGCGACACTTAGATTTTTTTGAGAATTGATTTTATACTGGATGTGATTTCAAATAGTTTCATTTTGATTTTATACTGGATGTGGATTTCAAGTAGTTCATTTTGTTCCTGGATAAGGGAGAGTACATTTTGATTTCTACTCGGCGACATTGGACTTGATGCATATACTTTTTCGCTTCTTTTCATCACATGAATGGAACTTGTTTTTGAATAAAGGGTCTCAAATAAGCATGTCTGCATATCCTATTCCATGAACTCCCCAAGTTCATCATCTGTCGTTCTGGTAATTGCTGAAGGTAATAGTTAATTTATAACAAGTTTACTTTTAACAGTTAGAGACGTGATACAAAGGATGTAGATTATTAATAAATATCAAGAAAGTTGGAGAATAGAAGTATCCATGAGGACGTCTACAATGCTGATTTCTGCAGATAGAAATTAGAACTCGCAGAATGAGAATTTGACAGATATGCAACTTGTAGCGCGTGCAAGATTAGTTTTTCCTTTTAATGTTTGTCTTCTTCACAAGCTATATTGATGAGCTAAATAACTCTGTTAGGTGGTGAAAGGCACCAGTAGCTGTGATGATGGAAAAAATCAAGGAGTTTAATAATATTTTTGGGTGTATTTTAATTGCTTGAGTAAAAGTAGACTTGATACTGATCTTTTGGTTATTGATTTATTCAAATACGTCATTATTTTGGTTAAAGTTAAGGTGAAGAAGTATTTTATCTACACCAGTGGAGAAGTGTTTTACCTACACTGCTAATGTTTGATTAGATATTTAGATGCTAGGTCATGCTCGGACAGCATTTTGTTAGTAACACGTGTTTGACACTAGCCATTTTGTGTGTTGACAACTCATATCAGTTGTATATTTTTATATTGTGGGCTTTCTTATTCTTGGATACCCAGTGAGATTTTCCTGCATGCTGCATCATTCCAGGACATGAAGGTCCAGTTGTGTGGCTTGAGGATCCATTGCATCCAAATACGACCGTATCTTGGAATATCATCCATTGAGTGTATGTTATGTTAGGGATTGAAGGTGTCCAAGTCTTCTTCCTACTACATTGATGTGGGTAACTTGAATTCTGAAGTAGAAAAGCCAAGAGTTCTTGAATGAATATGTAGTATGGTCACTCTTTTAACGATTGGAACTTAAAGGAAATTGTGTTCTCTTCGTTACGTTGGTTCTAATCCTGTGGATTAGGTGCTTCAATTCAGATAATGTGATCTTGGTGATACTTATTTGCTTTAAGTTGCAGGTCGTGGAGTCCCTCATTTTTTTTCTTTGAACCCGTGCAAAAATTCCTACTTTTTTTTATTTTATCCACCAGTTGACTTTTCATGGAGGTGCTAATAGATTAAATTTTTTATTTATAATTATAATGACTTCTTACTTTGTTTGCATTGTTTACTGATATTGGATGCGCTAAACAGGTGCAGCGTAACGGCTTTTCTCTATAATGCCACGGAAGCTAGTTACCAGTGTATGCTTGTGCAGGGCCAATGCTGTTTCAAACTGTATATCCCAAGTTACAGTGCTGCTCTTCTCACCACTCCTGGTCGAAAAGAGCAGCATTGTACCCCTGTACCCCTATAACAGTATCGAGTCATTCTCCTGTCATCACCTTGCTTCTCATCAGAAAATATTAAAGTAATTCCTCATATGTGAACATGTGCAATATTAGTGTGCCTCTGTTGTGCTGAAAAGTCACATAAACTGAGATTCTTCTCTATGTCTGTAGGGCATGGCTAATGATGCCTGGTATGTTAAAATCTCATATCAACCTCGATGGTTTACATATATTGTTGGCTTATGTACTTTTCTTGCTAAATTTAGTCTTATAGATTCTAAATAAATTAAATATCTGTGATTTCTTCATGCTCTTATAAATACAGGTGGAATGACTCTTCTTGTGCCACCCATCAATCACACCTCGAACCATTGCTAGAGCACCGATCAAGAAAGGAGACAAGAACAAATGGACGACATGGGACCTGAGAGAAGCCCTTTGCTCTCACAGAAAGATGATGATCTTTCGAGTTGGGGTCCCTCGTATTTGTCTGGCTCAGAGGACGACGAGTCTCTTAAAGATGCACAGGCTGGAAAGCATGTTAAAGGTGGTGAGCACAACAACATGCGGCGTGTCTGTGTAATATGCTTTGATGCTCCCAGGGACTGTTTCTTCGTTGCATGTGCACATTGCGTCGCTTGTTCTGGATGTGCCACAGGAATTTTCGACCACCATACTCGTCATAATCTATTGTAGGGGAAGAGTGACAGTTTGGTCAAAAGCTCGACAAGAGCCATGTTTTGACCGAACTTAAAGACTTCTTCGCTTATGTGCCATAATAATTTAGTTGGTGATTGAAAAATTATAGTTTCTCAAGCTCGAGCTCGAGTAAACTGATGTCCGGTCAGCACACTTTGTTAGTGATATCCCTAGCCCCGGGGGCCCAATGGGTTTAGGGACCAGAACTTTATTTGGGCCCGGTCAGCTGGAGACCCGTTTATAGCCTGACAAAAGAAGTAGTCGGGACGGATTCCGTGCTGTGCTCTTCAAAACACACCTCTTCAAGCTCGCCGCCCGAGCCGAGTTGACACCAGGCACGACCACCTCTGGTCAGCTGCCGTGGCCTTTCTCGAACAGAGCCCTATTACTCGCACTCCTTGGTCATGAGTCCTCGGGGTGCCCTCCGAGCTGAGGCAAAGATGAACCTCAAGAGGTCGGGGCGGGCAGCAGCTGGCCAGGACATCCGAGCTGAGACCGAAATGGTCGCGGACACACTTATGGTGGTCATGTATACCTGGACTGGAGTTACAGGAGTCGGACACCTATTAAAGCAAAGGCTAGGCGGGACCACTGGCTCCACTTTCCCTATAAAGAGGAGGATTGTTAACAAGAGTAGGGGCTGAAAAAGATAGAGGAAACCAACTATTCACCAGTTTGATCACCGGGGGGATGCTTGACCGGTTAGCTTTTCCCAGGCTCCGGCATAACCGTTGGTTTTGCGAAATAGCTCACCCCTTTCCCCATATAAATTCATTGTTATCAAAGCGAACCAAAAAACAAGGTAGTAGTAAGCAACCAACTCTTGGTCAGAAGTAACCAAGCATAATTTGATCTTTACTTTACAGGATAGTTGATGCTTCTGGATCTTGCCATATTTGTCGCAGTGACATAAAAAATGTAAGAAAGATATATACAGTTTGAGCCACAGGAATCATGTTTTGATTTTGAAATTAGTGACAATGTATCAAATTTATTGAGCTGAGAATGCTGAAGTCCAATAGTTATATAGGTTCCAGTTATAAACGGTCGTTGAGAATATCACACTTAAATAATAGCTTGCCTGAAATGATATACTTATTTGTTGAAATAATATTTTCTTGAATTTTGATTTTATAAGAAGGTTTACACGGATAGAATATGCAATTTATTAGGCTTAGCATGTATCTCAATTTTACTTAAATCCAGCTATCCAACATGGCCCCGCTCTGGAAGAGGCCCTAACCTCATCCCAAATAAATCCGAGTTCATTGGTAACTATTTCAATGTATTAAGTACGATGATTACTAATCAACAACGTAGAAGCATGGAACGATTTAGTGAAGGATAGTCCTTTTGATTTGTCCATTATTTCCCCATATATGCTTTATTTGCATAAAATTTGATTCTTGAGTTCTTTACTTGCACAATTCTCTTTTACTGGATTGGGAGGCTTGTACTTTTGGGGGGAAAATGATATGAAGTTGCTATGCATAAAGTTTCGTGAAAAGGTTGCTGATTTATTCTACAATTTCAAAGAACAAAACTAAAGTGAAACATGCCTACAATAGATCATATTTCTTGAGCATGAATTTAGCACACGATAGCGGTTGACTTTTATAAAAGATCATTGAACTAGGTAACTAACTACCTATTATTGGTATTGTAATGATTTCATAGTTTTCACATCAATCATGACAGAAAGACATGTAAATAATCATCTGGAGGGGATACCTTTCCATCGATCAAGAGGCGAACTTATGGGGACTGAAACTAGCGAAGTAACTCTGACTCCTTTATGGTGTCGTCAAGAGATATCTTGCCACATTGACAACCAAATTCACAAGATAATCCGGTTTTCATAAAGGTGTGCTCTTTCTTATTTCTTCCTTTTATATTTTTTCTCTCTGTTGAAGATCAGCTCACTCCCATATTGAAAAATTGTGCTCAAGATTCTGATGTTTTTTTGCTGACTGAATTACAATGGCTCAACTTACTCCCATATTGAATTTTCTGTTCAAGCTCAAGTCATGCGATACTTGGGGGAGCCACATGATGTGGAAACATCATTTGGTGCACATCAATTGAGACCCATTCCATCCTCATTTATACCACAGTCGTCCCATGGTGGTAAAACTGATGCTAACATTTCCAACTGGGATAGAGCTATACCGGGAATCTTGTCCCAGGTCGCAATATCCTCCACGTTCTGGTCAGGCTGTGTCGTTTGGATACCAAGCACTCTCTAGTCAGAGTATAGGCTCAAATGTGTATCACAGACAACTGCCGATGAAGGATCTAGGACATGAATAAAAGGTTCAGGAATTTTGAGCTCAATTAATACTATTGGAGGTATCTCAGGGAGGCGGCCTTAAGGTGCTCATACGCTTGAACCAGAGTCTTCTACTTCTCCCAGGTTGATTTGGGTGACTTATGTTGTATTAGATAGCTTTATCGAGTATAAACTTTGAGGTTAAATGAGTTTTGATTGTTCAATCTCCATTGCTTTATGGCAGCCAATGTGGGACCGGGTCTTCTGGTTGTCAAATGACTATATTTTTTGGTGGTCAACAACACGTTTTTGACAATATTCATCCTAATAATGTTTTCCATATCTTTTTGAAGTTATTACGAATATTTTCTATATTTTCTAGTGCTGTTCAATGGAAAATTAGACTAGTTATTACTATGATTTACTTAAGATACACTTGACAATTGACACATGTAATTAATGTGACCTTATTGTAAGCAATTATTAGGTCTCTCTGCCTCTCCCCGAAATAGGAATCTTCACTTTCCTCGCTAATAGCTTGTACACATTGAGCTCTTTTAGTGCTATATCATCAAGAAAGTTGTTTCAAACCGCTTTTATTAAAAGTCGAGCTTATGGGAGACGATCTAACTAGAGTTTAATTTTTGACACTCGCTCGAATATACAAGGCATAGATTGACGAACATAGATATGAAATCGATGTCCATTATACACGCATGACAAATAGGGTTTGGACAATGCATGCCAGCATTGATGACCAATTTAAAGAGAGATATCCAAGGAATGCCTACTTGCTACTTTTTCATTCTGATATCATGTTAGAACTATCATTTTTTTCTCAAGCTCATGAAGGTTATACACCAATAGCTTTATACAATTTTTTGTTTGGAACTTTTGTTTACTATTCATTATGTAATGTTTATATGCAGCGACCTTGATATCATATAATAACTGGACATTATCTCGAAAAATTCATTACATTCGCTGTTGGTACATATCACGAATTCGAAAATGTTCGAGTTTTTTTCAAGCCGAGCTCGAGCCAATTTATTTTGTTCAATAGTTCGTAACCTATCCACAAACGTTAATATTTTATTATTGTAATATTATTATACGTTTTAAAAATATATTTCGAGCTTTTCAATTATTTATTTTCGAGCAATAGTTCGAATAACTCGCTTCGAGCTGAATTCGAACTTGAGCAAAAGTTTTTAAACTATTCGATATACACATATTTCAAGCTAAATTTTAGTCTTAAAATTTTCCTCATATTCAGCTGTTAATTTACACAGATATTTATGTTTCTTTGCAGTTCTCAGGAGGTTGAACTGCTATCCAAATGCATTAGAAATTCACCTTGCCAACTCGTTATTTGATTAGATTTTTAAAAAAATTATTATTATAATAAAAAGACTTTAAGGTTATTAATTTAAAAAAATAATTACTTTCTATTAAGGTTATTACTTTAAAAATATATAAAGACTAAGGTTATTAATTTAAAAAAATAATTACTTTCTATTTGTAGCAAACCATTTATAGAACCATAGGCAAATAGTTTTATAGTTCACAATATCTATCGTGTATAGAACGAAAGTATTGTCTCATATCAGACTGTGGTTAGACTGCAATTATAGAAGTTCGCTGCTAAGCACAATCTGCATATTTGTTCGATATATTAAACATATGAATCTAAAACAAATTATGTAAAAACATATAAATATAAAATATAAATAAATAAATAAATAAATAAAAGTATTATAAGTGTCATAGCACTTGAATAGTGAAGGGCTATTTCTTTGGACGTACTCCAATTTTG
This sequence comes from Haberlea rhodopensis, assembly GCA_907163345.1. NCBI lineage: Eukaryota > Viridiplantae > Streptophyta > Magnoliopsida > Lamiales > Gesneriaceae > Haberlea > Haberlea rhodopensis. The sequence goes on along the minus strand of CAJQUN010000004.1, from coordinate 28,270,180 downwards.
TTGGGCCATGTATTTTTTTGAGAAAATTGTAAAAATGTATCAATAACAAAACAAATAATTCAACTAAATTCAAGGGGAAAAAAACTTTTTTTAACAGTACCTATTTTAAAAAATTTATTCACATAGGTCCATTTTTAAAACTTGTAATCTATTAGGTATTTTCTTCTTACAAAAATACCCTTTCACGCATCTCCAAGAGCATATGTCTCCACCGTCTCCACCACTTTCTTAAACTCATCCATCCCACCACCACCACCAATTACCGCCGACCGCCGCAACCACCGGATCTTGCATTAGGAAAATCTTCATATAAATCCTAAAACTTTGTGTGGAGCTGGTGGTGTACGTTCACGAAATCATCTGCCTAAATTCTCCAATCCATATGCGTGAATCATCTGCCCATTCACTTGAAATCATATGTGCGAAAAATATGTGGCTTGCAAATCCTTCTGAGTTGGACATCTGCATGTTTGATTTTGATTTTGACTTTGATTTTGAATTTATGAATTTGATGGGGCGGCACAAGTGAGAGATGGAATTTTATGCAGATGGTTTGGGTTTTGCTAATCTTTGGGTTTTTCAAAATAATTTTGGATTTTGAACTGCTCGTGAATAGTGGTGCTACAATAAAATTAAGTGCACCAACATGTAAAAAATTGTACAACAGTGAACGAAAATCGTGCACCAATGTACAAAAATTTGTGCACCAATGAATAAGAATCGTGCACAACAAACTAAAATAATCGTGCACAACAAACACTACTAATCGTGCCTAAACCAACAAATTCAATCATGCATCTTCAATTTAATCGTGCATCTTAACTCAAACCCCTCATGAACCAACAATTTTAACCGTGCATAAACCAACAAATTCAACCGTGCATAAAATAATCGTGCACAACAAATTAAAATAATCGTGCAATACAAAAACTACTAATCGTGCATAAACCAACAAATTCAATCGCGCATCTTTATTTCAACCGTGCTTCTTAACTCAAACCCCTCATACATTGGTACATAAACTAATCGTGCACAACAAACTAAAATAATCGTGCACAACAAACACTATTAATCGTGCATAAAACAACAAATTCAATCGTCCATCTTCAATTCATTTCAATCGTTCATCTTAAGTCAATCGAGCATAAACTTGATTTTTTAGCATGTTGGTGCACGATTTTAAACATTGTGGTGCACGCTTTTTTAACATACACGTTTTTTTTAACATTTGCAGCACAATTTTTGCAATTAGGTGCACGGTTTTTTGTGTTGTGGTGCACGATTTTGTAAAGCGCGTGCATGATTTTTTAACATGTTGGTGCATGATTATTTAACATGGCGATGCACGATTTATGTAATGATGCTGCACGTTCTGAAATCAGATCTGAAAGATTGTTAGGGTTTCCAAAGGATGAGCAGCCGCACCTTTTATTGCGCCTAGGTGTGCTTATCGCACCGGGTCGATCCGGACCCGATCCGAAATCGGACCGGTTAGTCCGGTCCGAAATCGGAACCGTACTAACCAGTTCCGGTCCGCCCCGGAACCGGTATCAAACCGGTCCGGGGCGGTTTTTAAAATCCAAACCGGTAGCACCACCGGTTCCGGTGCTACCGGTTTGGAACCGATTCTGGAATCGGAACCGGTTACATTTAAAAAAAATAAATAATTAATTTTTTTTTAAAAAATTTGTTCAGCATGGCAACCCCAAGCTCAAACTAAAGGTTGGGGCATCAATTTGCTTAGGATGCTGGGCAGGAAAAAACTTAAGGGAAAAAGACCTACTAGCACGTCGACTGAGTTGCAAATTTATCTGAATTATCAATTTGTAACGGAAGACAACTTCGACGTGTTACAATGGTGGAAGTCAAATGCTGCACAATTCCCTATCTTAGCAAAAATGGCTAGAGACGTGTATGCGGTACAAGCTTCAAGCGTCGCTTCTGAATCTGCATTCTCAACATGTGGCCGAATTATTGGAGAATACACAAGTAGTCTCTCTGCTGATTCGTTATGCATGCTCACGTTACTTAAAGATTGGTTTGAAGCAGAATGTAAGAATAGAAGAGATGGGGCGGTTGACGAATTCGTAAACCATTATGACGAGCAAGAAGAAGAGAACGCAAAAACAATACTTATCAATTATGAAGAGTGCTAAACATCAATATTTTTTTATTTTGATTTTTTAATTGCTATCTCTTTACAATTATTTGTATGCATCTATATTATGAAATGAATAAGGAATATATTGAATTTGTGATGAATATTGGGGAAACATTTACAACATTAAATAAAAAATAAATAAAAGTTTTTGAATTTTTTTTTTTTTTAAAAAAGGGCAAAAATAACTGGTGCACGAAAATTTCTAAAGTAACTGGTGCACGAAAAGATTGAAAATCAGTAACTGATGCACGAAAAATCAGTAACTGATGCACGAAATTAAAATCAGCTACTGATGCACGAAAATTTACACAAAGTTAGTGCACCAGTGTTGTATTTTCGTGCATCAGTGTTATATTTTAGTGCACCAGTGTTATATTTTCGTGCACCAGTGTTAAATTTCGTGCACCAGTGTTATATTTTCGTGCACCAGTTATTGTTTTATAATTTTCGTGCACCAGTTACTTTTTAATCATTTCGTGCACCAGTTATTTTTTATGATTTTCGTGCACCAATGTTATATTTTCGTGCACCAGTTACTTTTTATCATTTTCGTGCACCAGTTATTGTTTTATAATTTTCGTGCACCAGTTACTTTTTAATCATTTCGTGCACCAGTTATTTTTTATGATTTTCGTGCACAAATGTTATATTTCCGTGCACCAGTTACATTTTATGATTTTCGTGCACCAATTACTTTTTATGATTTTGGTGCGCCAATGTTATATTTTCGTGCACCAAGGTTATATTTTCGTGCACCAAGGTTATATACGAAAAAAAAAATACGGGAAAAAAAAAACCAAACGGACCGGTTCGGCCGGAACCGGTTGGAACCGGAACCGGGACCGATCTGGTTCCTTACCGGACCGGACCGGTTCAGGCCAATAAGCACCCCTAAATTTGCGCCTGAGACTGATGTTGGCCGTGGTTGTGTTGAGCAAGCTTTTCCTATCGTCGGAGCTGAATTCAGATCCGCTAATTGCTAGGGTTCCGAGTTTCGTAGCAGTGTCCATCGCGCATTGACTTCAATGAACGTGGAGTTTATAATATATTTTTTTGTTGGGATGATGCTTTGAATATTTAATAAGGAGTTGCAGTTGAATGTATTGCTAAAAAAAATCGATGATGATGTTTGTTTGTAATGAATGAATTTGACGATTGAATGAGAAGAATGGAGGAGAAGTGGGTAAATTGAAGTCTGATCATTGAAGTAGAAGCATCGTAGTCATTTTTGTAATTTTACCCAAAATAGACCTACGTGAACTTAAGTTTTTTTGACCGCCTAAAGTGAATTATGTTCCCTCAGCTGATATCGGCCCATAAGTACCCATATCTTTTTGGTAGTTAATCAGACTTCTTTTTTTGTTATTTGTTGGACCGGGTTTTGTGGTTTTAGGTTTTGTCTGTTCTTATTCCATTTGTTACACGCCGTCAAGCGATTGCTCTGTGGTGGACTCCACTCTTTGTACGGAAGCACAAACCCAACACTAATTTGCCAACACTAATTTGCAGACTGTTTGGATTTGATGATTCCGCCTCCTTCAGCTCTGAGGCTTCACTTCTTCTTCCTCGGCCGCTTCTGGAAGCTTTCACTTCGGTGCCACATAGGACTCTGGAAGGCAACTGGTTTAGCTCCAAATTTCACTTCAAAAGCCCCATGCTTCGTCTCCACCGAGGTTTGAGTTTTTATGTATCTTTTTTACGAGTTATATGTTTTTTTTATCTAGATAAAGGCTTAAAAAACTATTACTACTGAATAATTGTATTTTTAAACCTTGTCTCCCCTACTCCTCTTCTGGTTGTGCCATTACCACGAGTTGGTGTTCGGCTCTTAGATGTCTGCAACCTCAGTCTGCGACCGGGGATTGTTTCTATGAGGGCACCTGTTCAATAAATCAGGAAAAAGCCTGTATTGATGTTTGTGTAACCTCGTCGATCACCGCAATTTGAAGAGGTAGTTGTGTTATGTATTGATCTCCGCGTTACCCTGTTTATTATACTTATATTGGAGCCTGTATACTTTCGAATTATTTGCGATATTGAATTTTAAATTTATTCATAAGAGAATTCATGTTGTTGAGTAGGTGGAATGCGACTGAAATTTGGGAGAAATTGAGCCTAGAGAGGATGTAGGGAATGAATACAACGGTTGTGTTTGTTGCAGTCTGTAATTTCAAAAGCAATGCATCACGCCGTATTCCGAACTTACTATATTCAGAGCTGAGGTAAACTGCACTTTTGACGTGATAATGAGAGAATAGCTCTGGTGATATATCATTGAATTGATCATCTTCTCTTCTAACTTTAAATGTGGACATTATAAGCAATGGTTGAGGAATGTGCCTGATGGAGGTAACACTGTTGTTAATTGTCATAAATTTTTATGTGTGTTATACAGAATTATAATGTGATAGGTGAGTTTCTTTGAGCACATCTTCTTGTTGAATCTAACTCTGGTGATGCATTGGATCAACAACTTGATGAAAGAATGATGCACCTTGGCTCAATTTTTAGGCACCCATCACTATGGGAGCATGCCGATATACTAATATTTAATTCGTACCTGTGGTGGAGGCAAGGCTCAGTTAAACTTCTGTAAGTATATTTGGATGCTACCTCAAAAACATACATGACTGATTTACGAAGATAAATTTTTTTTATCATCTGTTATGCATGTTTTACTTGTGACACACGTCTACATTGATATTTTAGATGGACTGGTGAGAAAAACAGGGTTTGTGAAGAAATTGATGGCCGAAGAAGGTTATATTATAACATTAAATTACCAGAGGAATTCTCAATGGATGGGAATTAAATCGTGAAAGTTATACACTAACGTAGCACAAATGACCATGGTCTAATTTTTTTCATAAATAGATCATTATTCTAATGCCTTTTGTTGTTAAGAAAGAGATCCAACACTTTTGATATATATTTGATCTCATTTCCTGTGATTAGAGGTGGAATGTATTCAAATTTTGTTATATATTGGGCTCCAAGTATGTCAAATATAGCATGAAGTACAGAGCGGAACCAAGGCTTAATGCAATTACAGAAGCTGAGAAACATGCAGCAGACTTTTTTTCTCTAGGTTTTGATATTAAAATAAGAATGATGCAAAGTCTAGATAGAAGCAGGAAAGGCAGGTGTTTGGGAAGATGTAGAGAAGTTTTTGGGCCTCATTGGAATTAATAATCTTGAAGCTCAATTGATAGATCACAGATGCAGGAATAGTGTAGCATTCATTATAAGCCCTCGTGCATTCAAGAATGAGTGAGTTTTGACTCCATCTCGAAATTGATAACCTTTACTTTTTAACCCCCGCCAGCATACCATACAAATGCGCTTCCAAGTGTTAGAATCTCATAAATGCAAAGGTACCAAGAGACGGTATGGTATGCTGGCATTTGTAACGTATAGATATATTCTACATACCATACAAGATATTATAACCTTTACTTTCCGTAGTCAACGTCGCTCAGCTCTCCGAGTGTAGAAAAGACGGTCACCCCACCATATACCATAAGTTTTCGGAGCCATTGAGCGTGGAGAGAATGGCAGATCCCGTAGCATATTCTGATATACACTGGTGCTTGACGGGGTGCCAGAAGTTTGGAATGCATTACTATTTGTTTTTAGTACAAATGATTACTATTTCAAAAATTCTGAAACATAGTATTTTTTTAATGATGAAAATCCTTGAACTTTCCACGTTAGAGGAAATTGACGACGGGATTCAAGGCATTTTATTTTGCGTAAACGAGTTGATATATGGTTTATAGAATTTTTGGACCCATTCTCTTTATGTAGATTATTGTGCAACTTTATTGTACATACACTATTGGGAAGAACTGTAGTTTGTTCAAAATTGTTTTGTTTTATATATGTATAATTATGTGTGTTTGATAGGCCCGAACTATCATTTCATTCTCTTGATCTACTTATGTTTCTGTTTGACGATTTATTGAGCATATAAATACATGCCTTTGTTTATATTCCCGTGGACTTGGGCTTCGAGACTTGTTCTTTTAGGTATAGATCTTCGATTTGATTTACTTTGGCTTTGATTTTCTCGGTGAAGAGAGATGCTTTTGTGTGTGAAGTCCAAATGGTTATTTCAAATTTGACAAGTTTTAATTTTTTTTGGTGTCGATTTGTTTTCTTGTGTCCAAGTTTTAACTTGATAAATTAAAGTTTAACAGTTTTCTTTTCCTCACAGATGTCGCTAAAAATATGGAAGCTTTGCTGTTTTGCTTTCATTTTATCAGGTTTGCTACCAAATTTGTGTTGATGGTAAGTTGTACTTTAGATTTAGCTCCTTAGAATTTCGTTACAGATTATTGTTCTGAAAAATTGTCTACGAAAAACTGTAAGGATGACCAATAATGATTTCACGTCGTTGTAAAAAGGTTAATTGTCATTGGAATACTCCTTTCATCGTTTATGCATAACTCCTTTCATCGTTTATGCATAACAAAATCAAATATACTTTTAAAAAATGTGAATCTCCAAAATAAAAGATCAAATAAACTAATTACGAGCACCGTACCTTGCACGATGCAAGAATAACTAAGGGCATATATATATATATATATATATATATATATATATATATATACACTATGCCACCTTAGCCCCTAATTCTCAAGTCAGTGCTTCTCGTATTCTAAATTGACGGGCGAGGAATGAGTGATTTCGAAGATGGCTCTCCTCTCTACAGTTGAGAAATTCTTGATTTTTGTGGTCGTTGATTCTCCATGGACACAATTATGTACGCTTCTCTAGCAAACTACAACTTCATTTTCCGGAGAGATTGTTTTCTTGTGATATCAAACTATTCAACCCTCACTTGAACTTCCGCTTGGTATGTACTTCTTCTTTACATTCTTACTGATGACCCAACTTTGCTTTTTTTGCAATGTTGAGACTGAGTTTCAAAGCACTTGCTGAGAAGCATGATAAGGTCGTGGATCAGTGTCATTGTCTTGAATTGAAACTACAAGAAAAGTTTCACAACAAATATCTTCACATCAAGTTTGGCCATTTAGAAAAAAATGGCTTAGTGTTTGGAAAACATGTTTTCTGGGTGGTTGCGATTGGTTATATCAGCTTTACCGTAATAATGACCGTTGCTTCATTGATAGTGGTATGCAACCGATAGAATGGTTTTAGCATTGTAGTAATCAAAAATTTCGTAAGGTGTCTTATTTTTAATAGTACTTAGGGTTCGTCGTCTGATTGAATGTTATCTATGATCTGATATGTTTAAGAATTTTCTGTTTTTCAGGCCCTTGGTTAAGGGATTACTTTTTTACTAGGAAATGAATATTAAATGAAATTTCACATACAAACTAGTGTTTTCTCTCTCTTTCTCTCACTCGCACACACACAACACACATATCCAATGCGCCGTCGCATCAGTGATTCACCGACTTGCCTGTATGGTTTACGCAACTGCTTTTGGGATAGGACAATAAATTCACTGTAGGTTGAGGAATTCTTGAGTTTTAAAATTAACAATTGTTTTAAATAAGCCGTTGGATGTCGGGATTCACCGATGCGGCAACAGTGGATATGTGTGATGTTGTGTGTGTGTGTGTGTGAGTGAGAGAAAAAAAACGCTAGTTTGTAGGTGAAATTTTAGTCAATATTCATTTCCCAGTAAAAAAACAATCCCATTAACCAAGTGCCTGAATAACAGAAAATTCTTAAACATATCCAATCAGATATGATATTTAATCAGACGACAAACTCTAAATACTATCGACAATAAAATACCTTACGAAATTTTTGATTACCACAATGCGAAAACCATTCTGCCCGGTTTGCATACCAGTATCAATGGAGCGACAACATTATGACGGTAAAACTGATATAATCGCAGCCACCAGAAAATATGTTTTCAAAACACTAAGCCATTTTTTTCTACATGGCCAAACTTGAAGTTGGGATATTTGTTGGGAACTTTTCTTGTAGTTCAAGACCATGACATTGATCCAAGACCTTGTCATGCTTCTAAGCAAGTGCTTTGAAACTCAATTCCAACATTGCAACAACGACAAGGTTATGTGATGCAACAAGAATATAAAGGAGAAGCACATACCAAGCGGAAGTACAAGTCAGGGTTGTGTAGTTCGAAAACCATTCATTTTATATAGTTTTTTTTCCACTCAAGAAGACATCCATGGCAGCTATCAGTGAGCAACAGTTTGAAGGCATTGTTAAGCAACATGCAGACGAGATAAAAGCTGATCTTGAGATCCCTCCAATGGCCAATGGTGATAGTACTCCGACTTATGGAGATAACTTTTAAGGGAGGTATGTCATGCTCAAAATCATAGATAAACAAGTTTTCATGCTACAATACTCGGAAACAAATCTATTCTCTTTGACGAATTATAATATTGTTGTCCAAGGAGTCTGTATGACTGTCATCTCAACAACTCCTAATTCTCCTTCGAAAGCTTGGTACGTCTTTGTTCTTCCTTTATGTCTGTGTTGCCTAATTTGGTCATACTTTTTATGTTGGGATCAAGTATAAAGAACTCTTCAAGCAACACGACAATGTCTTGAATGAATGTAATACTCTCGAACATAAGTTGGAAGAAAAGTTTCCGGAATATTATCCCTGTTTGAAATTTGACAGGGCCCTGAAAATCTGGTATGCAAATATGATTATTGGGTGTGGTTGTATATGTTATTTTACAACGATAGTGGCTGCTAGTTAATTGACACTTATATGTAAACTTGACATATCTTTGGCTGAGCAGATCTGTGACTCTATGCATACTGATATGTGAAGGTAACAAAAACTATATTAAACAGATGTTCCGCAACATATTTTGACTGTCTTATGGTTTGTATTTCTGTTGTTTGTTTTCTACATTTGATTTAGAGTTTAATGTTTTGTCCAAAAACTTGTTGTCTCTCTCTCTAAATTTGTTGTTACTGTAGAAACTTTTGGGATCATTGAAAGTATATTTTTTCATATTATTGCTGCTATGATTTTCTTTCTCTTTTGTCGGCGTATGTTACGTGTTTTTGCTTTATTCCAATTATTTTTCAATATTTTATTTATTTAAATTTAAATAATAATATTAGTATATTTATTGAATTTTAAAATGTAAAGGGTCAAGCGGCGGTGGCCGCACATAAATTGCATGCAAGTCGATGATTATGGCTTGAAGTATTCTCCATTTCTTTTTTTAACAAATACTAATGAAGAAACTCATATCTGATAAATAAAATATTGAAAAAACCATGGTAGAAAAGTAAAAACACTTAACAAGCGCCGACAGAAAAGAAAGAAAATCAGAACAGCAATAATATGAAAAAAATAGTACTTTCAATGATCCAAATAGTTTTACAGTAACCACAAATTTAGAACAAATTTAGAGAGAAACATTAAACTCTAAATATAATGCAGAAAACAAACTACAGAAAATAGACCATAAGACAGTCATATAAGAAGGTTGCGGGCCATCTGTTTAATACAGTTTTTGTTATCTTCACATATCAGTTTGCATGGAGTCAAAGATCTCCTTAGCCGAAGATTTGTCAAGATTACATATAAGGGCACATGAATTAGCAACCACTATAGTTGTAAAAATAACATATGCAACCATGTTAGGCAATGTAGTCATAAAGGACATAACAAAGACGTACCAGGCTTTCGACGTAGTCATAAAGGATTTTTTCGGAAGCTTCTCTTCCAACTTATGTTCAGAAGTATTACATTAATTCAAGACATTGCCGTGTTGCTTGAAGAGTTCTTTATATTAGATTCCCAACATAAAAAGTATGACCAAGTTAGGCAACGTAGTCATAAAGGAAAGAACAAAGACGTATCAGGCTTTTGAATAGAGGAAGTAGGAGTTGCTTGAGATGGCAGTTACTCCTTGGACAACAATATTATAATTGGCAAAGAGAATAGGTTAGTTTCCAAGTATTGTAGCCTGGAAACTTGTTCATCTTTGATTTTTTTTAAGCATGACATATCTCCCTTAAAAGTTATCTTCATCCGTCGGAGTACTATCACCATTGGCCGTTGGAGGGATCTCAAGATCAGCTTTTAACTCGTCTGCATGTTGCTCAGCAACCACATCTTCAAATTGTAGCTCACTGGTAGCTGTCATGTATGTCTTATTTAGGGGGGAAAAAGCTATAAATAAACGAAGATATATATATATATATATATATATATATATATATATATATATATATATATATATATATACGTAATACGGAATCATATTAATTTCATAACATAGTCGGAAATGGTGAGAAGAGGCCATATATACATTTTCAAATGATAATAATTTGTTATATAAAACTTTTTAATAACGGTTGTTTGCAGGTGAAATTTCAGTCAATATTCATTTCCCAGTAAAAAAACAATCCCTTAACCAAGAGCCTGAAGAACAGAAAATTTTTAAACATATCAAATCAGATAATATTCAATGAGACGACAAACTCTAAATACTATTGACAATACGTAACCTTACGAAATTTTTTATCACCACAATGCGTAAAATCATTCTATCCGTTTTGCATCCCAGTATCAATGGAGCGACAACCATTATGACGGTAAAGCTGATATAGCCAATCACAGCCGCCCAGAAAACATGATTTCAGAACACTAAGCCATTTTTTCTACATTACCAAACTTCAAGTGAGGATATTTATTGGGAACTTTTCTTGTAGTTTCAGTTTAAGACCATGACATTGATCCAAGACATTGTCATTCTTCTAAGCAAGTGCTTTGAAACTTAGTCCCAACATTACAATAACGACAAGGTTAGGTGATGCAGTAAGAATATAAAGGAGAAGTACATACCAAGCGGAAGTACAAGTGATGGTTAGTAGTTCGAGATCGCAATAAAAGAAGCCCCTGGAAAATGAAGTTGTAGTTCGCTAGAGAAGTGTACATGATTGTTTCCATGTTTTGGAATCGAGAAGCTTGCTCATCCTTAATGTTTTTCAGGGCAGCGTACGTCTCTTCAACGTTTTCATTTGTCTCTTGAGTTGCCTCCGGATTCTCAGCTGGAATGGCTTGGGGCAGCCCACTCTCAAGTATCTATAACATGAGCCTGAGAGACGTTGAAGAGACGTACGCATGAGCCTGAGAGGCTGCTCCAAGCTATTCCAGCTGATAATCCGGAGGCAACTCCAGAGACAGATGAAAACGTTGAAGTGACGTACGCTTCCCTGAAAAACATGAAGGATGAGCAAGCTTCTCGACTCCAAAACATGGAAACAGTCATGTACTCTTCTCTAGCGAACTACAACTCCATTTCTCACGAGGCTTCTTTTCTTGTGATCCCGAAATACTCAACCCTCACTTGTACTTGAGCTTGGTGTACTTCTCCAGTACATTTTTACTGTACAACCTAACCTTGTCGTTCTTGCAATGTTGGGACTGAGTTTCAAAACACTTGCTTAGATACAAGACAAGGTCTTGGATCAATGCCATGATCTTGAATTGAAACTACAAGAAAAGTTCCCAACAAATATCATCACTTCAAGATTGGTCATGTGGAAAAATGGGCTTTTAAGTGTTTTGAAGATATGTTTGTTGGGTGGCTGCGATTGGCTATACAGCTTTACCGTCATAATGGTCGTCGCTCCATTGATTATGCAAACCAGGCAGAATGGTTTTCGCATTGTGGTAATCAAAAATTTCATAAGGTGTCTTATTGTCAATATTATTTAGAGTTTGTTGTCTGATTGAATGTTATCTCTAATCTGATATGCCCTTGGTTAAGAGATTGTTTTTTTACTGGGAAATGAATATTGACTGAAATTACACCTGCAAACTAGCGTTTTCTATCTTTCTCTTACACACACATATCAACTGAGCCGTCGCATCGTTGATTCACTGACATCCAATAGCTTATTTAAAAAAATATTGTTAATTCTAAAACTCAAGAATTTCTCATCCTACAGTGATTTTCTCTTCAGTGGGAGAGAGAGAAACGTTAGTTTGCAGGTGAAATTTCAATTGAGCAACGATCATTATGAATATAAAGCTTATATAGTCAATCGTAGCCATCAAGAAAGCATGTTTTCCAAACACTAAGCTATTTTTTTCTACATGACCAAACTTGAAGTGAGCATATTTGTTGTGAAACTTTTCTTGTAGTTTCAGTTCAAGACAATGACATTGATCCAAGACATTATCATGCTTCTCAGCAAGTGTTTTGTAACTCTGTCCCAATATTGCAAGAACGGCAAGGTTAGGTGATGCAGTAAGAATATAAAGGAGAAGTACATACGAAGCGGAAGTACAAGTGATGGTTAGTAGTTCGAGATCGCAAGAAAAGAAGCCCCTTGAAGTTTTGGAGTCCCCAACATGATTGTTTCCATGTTTTGGAGTCGAGAAGCTTGCTCATCCTTCATATTTTTCAGGGAAGCGTAGGTCTCTTCAACGTTTCCATCTGTCTCTGGAGTTGCCTCCGTCAACGTCTATCAAGCTCGTGCCGTAGATACTTGAGAGTGGTTCTAACTGAGAATGCGGAGGCAACTCAAGTGACAAATGAAAACGTTGAAGAGACGTACGCTGCCCTGAAAAACATGAAGGATTAGGAAGCTTCTCGACTCCAAAACATGGAAACAGTAATGTACACTTCTCTAGCGAACTACACCTTCATTTTCCAGGGGCTTCTTTTATTGCGATCTCGAACTACTAACCATCACTTGTACTTCCGCTTGGTATGTACTTCTCCTTTATATTCTTATTGCATCACCTAACCTTGTCGTTATTGTAATGTTGGGACTAAGTTTCAAAGCACTTAGCGTAGGTCTCGTCAAAGTCTATCAAGCTCGTGCCGTAGATACTTGAGAGTGGTTCCAACTGAGAATCCGGAGGCAACTCAAGTGACAAATAAAAACGTTGAAGAGACATACGCTGTCCTGAAAAACATGAAGGATGAGGAAGCTTCTCGACTCCATAACATGGAAACAGTCATGTACACTTCTCTAGCGAACTACAGCTTCATTTTCCAGGGGCCTTGTTTTCTTGTGATCTGAACTATTCAATCCTCACTTGTTATTCCGCTTGGTATATATTTCTCCTTTATATTCTTATTGCATCAGCTAACATTGCTGTTCTTGCAATGTTGGGACCGAGTTACACAACACTTGTTGAGAAGCATGATAAGGTCTTGGATCAACGTCATTGTCTTGAGCCGAAACTACAAGAAAAGTTTCACAACAAATATGCTCACTTCAAGTTTGGCCATGTAGAAAAAAATGGCTTAGTGTTTGAAAAACTTGTTTTCTTGGTGGCTGCGATTGGCTATATAAGCTTTACATTCATAATGATCGTTGCTCCATTGAAATTTCACCTGCAAACTAACGTTCTCTCTCTCATTGAAGAGAAAATCACTGTAGGATGAGAAATTCTTGAGTTTTATAATTAACAATATTTTTTTAAATAAGCTATTGGATGTCGGTAAATCAACGATGCGACGGCGCAGTTGATATGTGTGTGGCTGCGATTGGCTTTATGTGGTTCCTTTCCAACTGGGCTACCTCGCTTCGTCTCAATGTATTCTGTTGTTCTTGATGATGAGGCCTCCGAAGACGAGGTCCCAACAACAAAGAAGTCCACGAGATGAAGGATAATCAAACCCAAAAAGTTCGACTAGCTATCCAACTACAAGCCCACTGTGCGACATGAAAGCAAAATTATGACAATGAAACCATCGTCTCTTTTCCATGCATGACTTCATCTGCACTGTATAATTGCCTTCTGCCATGATTCATTTTGTGTCTGAAATTGGAACTCTAGAACATGTATCATAAGAGATGCAAGATAGTTTTGAACAGAGTACGATTTACTATTTAAAACGATTTTATTATTATTTTGAAAATGTTTTATATAACTACATTTTGTTACACTTCATTTCATACACCACCACTACCACTCACTCAGTCTCGTGTACTAACATTGTGTACTATTATCATATGTACGGCCGTTCTCTCCCTACAAAAAACATTAATATATATACTTATCTTCATTTGTTTAAACGTTTACAACTCATTCGCTTAGACTTTACGACCTTATATTCTTTGTTTCTTCCCTCAAAATACCTATGGCCGAGACCGAAATCGTTGTAGAACCATCTTCAGTTGTAGGCGATGAAAACCAGCCTTCGGAAAATGCTGACATTAATCTAGAGGCGGATGAAGTCTTGGAAGAAATATATGCTATTATGAAAATTGTTAGGGAAGATAGGGAGGCTAAACTTCAAGCATTGGAAACAATTTTAATTGCATTAGCGAATTGTCATTTATTTTCCAAGGTATATGTTTATCTGCAATTTCAAATCTATCGGACGCCTGTTATATTTTTGTATTGCTTATTTTGGTTGTTATCCCTAACTTGTTTTTTATTTATACATTCGGACTGAAATTTAGTGTTCTTGCGGAATCGCAAGACGGTGTTTGAGACGAGTATAATCATCTTTCAACAATTTTTCTAGTAGTGTCCTCGTAAAAAAAATTTCATGTGAAATTTACTTATGTAAAAAAAATCGGTGGGAAGACGTGCGGTTTTCTAAGTGGTGGTAATAATTTTCGTTCCATTTACTGTCATGGTTGCTGTCATCTATGGTTTTAATCTGTAAACATGATAAAGATTGGAGCAAGGAGAAGCAAGGTTACATTTTTTTCTCTGTGCAATCATTCGAAGTGCATTATGATGTGTTATGAAGCTCTTCGATCATAGTTAGTTTTGCATTAGTTCAGTGTTTCGTAAACACTTGTTTTAGATTTCTCATTTTCTACCAAAACGCAATTTTTTGATTTTGATTGTCGAAGGATGAACTATTTAGTATTGTGAACATATTTAATCGTTGAAAATTTGATGATGCTTTTTTTCACAAGACAGGAATAATAATAATATGAAAAAGCGACATCAAATTTTCAACGATTAAACATGTATACAAACTAAATAAGATCATCATTCCACAATCAAATAAAAAGAGTGAGTTTTTGGCAGAAAAATGTGAAATCTAAAACAAATGTTTACGACACACTGAACAAATGCAAAACTAACTATGATGAGGAGCTTCATAACACATCATAATGCATAGAGGAAAACAATCATAACTTTGTTTCTCCTTGTTCCAATCTTTATCACCTTTGCAGATTAAAAACCATGGACCGGCAGCCGCCACGACAATAAATGCAACAAAAATTACTACCACCACCCAGAAAACCGCACGTCTTCCCACCCGTTTTTTTTACAGAAATAATTTTCACATGAAAATATTTTTGCGATGTCATTACTAGCAAAATTGTTGCAAGACGATTATACTCGTCTAAACACCGCCATGCGATTCCGCGAGAACACTATATTTCAGTCCGAATGTATACATAAAAAACAAGTTGGGGATAACAGTCAAAATAAACAATACAAAAATATATCAGGCGTCCGATATGTTTGAAACTGCGAAAAAGATATAACTTGGAAAATGACAGTTCGCTAATGCGATTAAAATTGTTTCCAAGGCTTGAAGTTTAGCTTCCTGATCTTCCTTAACAATTTTCTCATCAGTATACATTTCTTCCACGACTTCATCCGCTTCTGGATTAAGGTTGACATTTTTCAAAGGCTGGTTTTCGTCGCCAACAACTGAAGATGGTTCCACAACAATCTCGGCCATTGCTAGTTTGAGGGGAAAAACAACGTAAAGTTTAAGCGAGTAGTAATAAACATTTAAACAAATGAAGACAAATGTATTACAACTATTATATAAGTGTGGTAGAGTTACTTTTTTTAATCTATTATTTCAATTATTTTATATTTTGAATTTATATATTATTTATTTACTATTATATAAGTGTGGTAGAGTTATTGCCCTCATTTATTTTTTTCCCTTTTTTATCTATTATCCATTTATTATTTTGTATTTTATATTTATTTATTATATTACAACTATTATTATAATTATAACTAATTAATTACCCTATTTAATAAGTGTGTTAAAGTTACTATTGTGATGAATAGTAATGAATAGTATTTACTATTCATAATTTTTTCCCCTTATTTGTTTTTTTTTGTTTTGGAAAAGTTTTGTTCAAGAATTTTTTTGTTAAATAATTTAAATTTTTGGTTAAATAAAATTTGGTTTTTGTTGGTGCGCGGGTTTGTTTGAACCAATTAGAAAAAATATATCTTAATCAATTGTTGATGCAAACAACTTCAAATATTATTTTCTCAGTTTATATAGTAAGATGGACATCATTTAAAAAAATATATATATTAGAGCCAGTCAATTTGTTATTTTTTTCCATTCAATTACGGTAGCATGGTTGTTTTTTAAAAAGTTTGTTAAAGTCAATCATTTGAATGTTATTTTCGATCTTTCCTTATTTGTTTTTTTTTTTTGGAAAAGTTTTCTTCAAAAATTTTGTTTTTAAATAATTTAAATTTTTGGTTAAATAAAATTTGGTTTTTGATGATGAGCGGGTTTGTCTGAACCAATTAGGAAAAAAATATATCTTAATCAATTGTTGATGCAAACAACTTCAAATATTATTTTCTCAGTTTATATAGTAAGATGGACATCATTTTTAAAAAAAAAATATTAGAGCCAGTCTTTTTGTTATTTTTTTCCATTCAATTACCGTAGCATGGTTGTTTTTTAAAAATTTTGTTAAAGTCAATCATTTGAAATGTTATTTTCGATCAAAATAGGAAAAAATTGACCAACATGCTGATACCTGGCACCGCGCAATTGTGAGGAATAGTAATGAATAGTATTTAATATTCACATTTTGTTTTTCTTATTTGTTTTTTTTTTTTGGAAAAGTTTTGTTAAATTTTTTTTGTTAAATAATTTAAATTTTTTTGTTAAATAAAATTTGGTTTTGTTGATGCGCGGGTTTGTCTGAACCGATTAGCAAAAAATATCTTAATCAGTTGTTGATGCAAGAAACTTCAAATGTTATTTTTTCATTTTATATAGTAAGATGGTCATCAATGTTTTAAAAAAAAAATTAGAGCCAGTCTTTTTGTTATTTTTTTCCATTCAATTACCGTAGCATGGTTGTTTTAAAAAAAAGATTGTTAAAGTTAATCATTTGAAATGTTAATTAGGAAAAAATTGACCAACATGCTGGTACCTGGCACCGCGCATTGTGCGGTGCCAAAAAAACTAGTATATGAATAATTTTTGTAGGGAGAAAACTTTTGTATATGTGGATAGGAGTGCGCATTGTTAGAACCCGCAGACTAAGTGGTGGTGCATGAAACAAAAAAATGAAGTGTACAAAATTCATTTGTTACATAAAACATTTTTAGAAAAAAAAAATCGTTTTATGCCACTTCATCTAGATGAATTGCAAGGCTAATTACCGATTAACTCCTTTAGTTAGTTTAATGTAATACTTCATTATTTGAAACACGCTTATTATTGTCTTCCAACATTGTTTTGTCCGTTAGGCAGTTTGCATAAATAATACAACAGTTATAAATAATACAAACAGTTAACATTGGCATTTGTTCAATTCATCTTCTTGAAGAGTTCAATGAATATTGCTCGATTTCTTTTCTTTAAATGATGATTTTCACATGGTATCAGAGCCAAATGATTGATCAATTCTCTTTTCATCAATGGCGTTCCAAAATCATCATTCTGACACTGATGATGTTATTATATCAGCGAATACTCTTCTTCGCCGTTATTTCTTCATCTTAGTGATATTTCAGGGGCGCAAATTGTTGGTGAAATTCTTTCTGGAGATAACTACATCTCATGGTCAAAATCGGCGCAAATGTCTTTCAGTGTTAAGAATAAATTTGTTTTTCTAGATGGACCTTTACCTTGTCCGCCTTCCTATTCTCGAATTTTACATTCTGCCTCGATACGAGCGAATAATTTTGTTTTGTCATGGCTTTTAAATTCAATTTTCAAAAATATACGACAAAGTCTACTTTATTTTTTATCTGCTCATGAAGTCTGGAATGAATTACATGTTCGATTCGAAGCGATGGACCTCGAGTTTTTCAACTCGAAAAGGCATTAAGCACTATGTGTCAAGGTTCACAGTCCATTACTCGTTATTATAACACTTTGAAGTCTATTTGGGAGGAATACATAAGTCATAGACCTCTTGTTGGTTTACATAACTCTTTTTTCTGCTATCAAAGGCCAGATACTTATTGTATCTCCCCTACCTTCTTTTGCCATCCATGTTATTGCAAGAAACTCAAAGTCCCTTCAATCTTCTATGGCTTCTTTAGATCATCTAGCCATGATAGCCAAACAAGTAACCCACACACCTTCTTTAGATTCTACTGCTTTGTTAACCAATAATTTTTTACAATAAGGACAAGAAACGTCTGAATGCTCTCATTGTGACTATTATTGCTAATGTTGTTTCTAGTTCTCCTTCAGCTTCTTCGACAGAATTTTCTGAAGAGTTCTATAATAAATTCGTGGCTTTTGTGAAGTCTCAAATTCACCAGCCTCATACTCATGGTGCTTCTGACTCTAGTCAACTTACAGCTGCTAATGTGGTGCAAGGTAATCTTGTGGTGCAAGGTAATCTTGTCAATAGTGTGAAATTAGCGTACTGTAATATTTTAGCATTAACATGTTCTAAAATTTGGATTCTAGACACTGGCGCCACATATAATATGGTTTCTGACGTGACTTTTGTCGATTTTTTTTGGGTTTGTGTAAATTATGGAACTTATTTGTATGCTGATTATTCTTAGGAAAAAAGCGTCTCACTTTGCTTTTTATCCATGATATTTATTTTTCTCCCTTTCCTTTTACATATATCAGTGCCCCTTAATGCAGCGAACTTTATCTTTGTCTATAATGTGTAATTCATTTCTTGTGGATGCCTTCTCTTTATGGCAGCTTAACGGAGAAAGTGAAATTGAACAACAGTCCTGCGACGTCTACAAAGAAACCGACAATATGTCGACGGGGCTCAATTCGAGCAAGGGGGATGGCAGTGCAACAAGATGTGGGATTTAACAAACACGAGGAAGATGTCCACAGAGCATTGGAGAGAGCATTTACCAGACAATTGGGAGCTCTTCCTCGTCTCCCTCCTTATCTTCCACCGGGTTTTAGTCTCAAGCTTGTTTTCTTTTTAATTGTCCAACATGTTACTTGATGGAAATTTATAGCTATTCGTTGTCGATGGCTTCGGTAATGGTGCATTATGCAACTTAGACGTGAGAAGAATATTTATTCAATTGATAGATGTTATGATGTAAATGAAATGGAATAAATGAATTTGTTTGGTACCAAAAATTGCTCCTGTGGTTTTTGCGTCTGTAAACCATTCCATATAACAAAATGATCAAAGCTTTTGGGCTTGTACATGGTTCAAAAAAATTGAATTGCACATTTACTATCATCTATAATGTAGTGGCAAATGCTCGATTCTATAGAATCTATTGAACTTGATATCGTTGTTCAATTAGTGTACATGGGACTCTAATACTGAACTCATGTGTTTAGACACTCGAGCTTCTGGTTGGAGTGGCAATCTTGGAGGAGGAAGTTGCTCGGCTTGAAGAGAAAGTGGTGCATTTCAGGCAAGGACTATTTCAAGAAGCAGTCTAAATTTCATCCTCTAAGAAGAACAAAACTCCACTGATTTATGCGACCCTGATAAGATTAGAGATTTGAAAACGAAGCAATCAAAGTCATCACTTCAGACTGAAGCAAATTCTACATCTGTTGGGAAGAATTGGTCTCAGGTAACACCACTACATGTTTCTTCGAGAATTGAATTTTTTCTTGGTAAAAAATTTATGAAGAGTGTAATTTAGAATGAAAAAATGGGGAAGGAGAATTACTCAAGCACCAATTTTTCGAAGATTAAACAGCAAACACCTAATATAGAAGGGCAATTTTCATCTGAAATTTTGTATTGCACTTTGCAATTGTTGCTGGGATCGAACAGTGTGTGTTTCCTTCAGTTTGAATTTCACACAGCAGGTTTATTGATGTTTGGTTGTGGTGCAAGTATGTTAATATTCTCATGTTTTCGAGGCTGCTTGAGTTTTTCTTCCAAATTACATTGTCCTTGAATTTGTGGGAAATGAGTGCTGTGTTCTTTTGGCAAATGCATATGCTGCTCTGTTTTGTGTGAAGGTGTGCAAGATGGGCTTTAAATTCTGTGGCTGCCATATTGTTTAAAGCTGTAAAGCTGCGCAGATTTCATCAGCTTCCCTTATCGGCTTGCTGCCTGTTATGTTCAAAGTTTAATTTGTGGGTGCAGATTTTGGCGCTTCTTAAATTTTTTTATTTTTGTTGTATTGGGCGTTGTCATAGTAGGAAAAAATTAGTTTGTAAAAGGATTAGAGTACCTATTGTACTTTCATTAATAATATTTTATCTTATCAAACAAAATATAAAAGAGCAAGGAGTTGGAACTTTAGTAAATCGGTCTCCCACCAAGTGCAGATCAACCAAGAAGCGTTTAAAACCCCAGGAGGTAAAGGTGCATGTTTCAGTTGTCATTCGGTGGACAGACGCAGCGGGATTGGTGGTGATTCGGTGCCCTTTTCCTTTGTGCTTTATTTTTTTTTTTACGCTTTTTGTTTCTTGTGTGCAGAGGATGCCGTGAATCGATGACTTGATCATGGCTTCGTCTGTGCGCTGGCTGTTTGGTCGCTTGTCATCGTATCCTTATGTGTTGTGTTTATATATATTGATATGTCTTGCCCTTTGTTTCGTCTCTTCAGGTTTAGCGGTCGGGAGAACTGGACCAAAAAAAAGGGAGGCATTTAGGTTTCTCCTTCCTTCCGGTGACCACTCCTCCTATCTTTAAGGTTTAACCTGCTGCTTCTATGTCGTTTTCACTGTTTTGGATATTATCCAAACTGATTTTAAGATTTTTCCGATTTATTGTCAGTTTTATATTGATTTGTGGCTGTGATGAACTGATGATACAGAAGCTGTTGCTTTTCACGACCTTTTTTCCTTCATTTTTCCGGTGGAGTTATAATGATTATAAGAATTTGACTATCTAATTTTGAAGTTTTAGACGGTGTGGGAGATTGATGAAAATGTAAGTATTAAAACCTCAAAAATACAATAAATATTTTTTTTCGTGGTTGAATTTGTCTCCGTATAATGTAAAGTGTTCTTTTGTTGATTATGAACTGGTTTAGTGAATGTTTTATGAGTTTCACACTGTATAATCATCACCTGTGGCCATGGGCTCCCCATGTTTGATGGCCAACAGGCCAAATATTTAATTGCATCCAACGCTCTGATCATCAAGACTATGTTAGCTTCACGAGATTTAAAAGTTCAAAAAAGAAAAAAAAAAAGGCCAAACGCACAAAGATTGACCTTTATTTCTTGTTTCAAGAGTTGTTGCGATTACATTCATGCTAGCTTCTCTCTATTTTCCGATAATAAGCTCCAGGAATTCTTTTGGTCCTTTTATCATCAGTGTTCCGATAATAAGCTCCAGGAAATCTTTTGATGATATACATGGTATGCATGAAGAAGATGAGCAAATTGCAGAACATTCCGATGCCCAAATTCCGCCACATCGAGGATCATCCGCAACCACTACTGTTGCGAGTCGATCAAGTAATTGTCCCAAGTGAAGCAATGCATGAGATCATTTTGACGTCGAGATAAAATCGGGTATAAACGAATCTTTTGTTATTTGTAAATTAAGTAAAGCCACGTGTAATTGTAAAACAGGTGGTTCCGCAGACGGTACCTGAACTTTTAAGAAACATATAATTAAAAAACATAATTTTGATGATGTTACTTTACAACCATTAGATAGAAACCAACCAAACTTCAAATTAATCATCTGTTGGTTCCGAATTTTAAAGATGACAAAACAGACCAGATTGATGTCAACCAGATGGATGAAGACCAGATCGGCACAAACCAAATCGATGTCAACCAGATCAGAGCTTAGAAAGATCAATTCAGACTAAGTGAGCTTAGAAAGATCAATTCAGACTAAGCAAACTTTGTTCATCAGTCCGAATAATCAACGGCTATTTATTGAAGCATTTAATGTTACATTTAATGCTGAAATATACCAAAGACTGAAGTTACCTTAAATGATAAATAGACAAAGCAGATCTTAACTGACAAACACCGAAAGAACAGAACAGAAGGGAAATAGTCTAAAATAGACTATTGCAGTTTGTTCAGAGGTTGACTAAAGTAAAGAGTTGCACACAAAATTATATACTGTCGTTGGCAGAAATGTCTATATATAGGTGCAACTTAAATGCTCAAAAAGAGAGACAATACAAGAGATACAACACGCATACGAGATCAACAATCAATCATTTTATTGAGCATCCATTTGAGTAGAACACTATCATCGAAAGACTTCATCTTGTCGATCTGCTCAAAGTTGAAAGCACGTTTTATTGTTTTATTTGATCGTTTAATGATCATTTGTGCTTAGAATAATTAACTCTATCAATTGTATTTGTTCTAAGATAGAAGAGTGAGTTCTTTGTAGCTGTCAGACGGATTGTGTCTGAACAGATTGAGAGACTAGGAGTTTCAGTCTGGTATTGGGGTAAATCCAGCTGAATCGGGGATGTATAACGGGATTGTATTACTCAAAGTCTTCTAGTGAATCATTCCTTAATTGGAAGAAGGGGAGACGTAGAAGGAATTGCCTTCGAACTTTCAGAAACACATCCTGTCCATTTACATATCGCACTACTTCGTGTTTCAAAGCTATCAGACCGGTCTTGCTAACAAAGAACAGACCGATTCCGCACTCACACTATCAGTGGTATGTTCAGATTAGTATTGATTAAGAAATATGTTTCATTTGCTAACCCAAGTAAAATCAATCCAGGAAATCCAAAAGAAGATTATGATGATTGGAGAATCCGCATACAATCTCACTTAGCAGCTCAGGATGATGACATGTGGTACGTTATTACAGAAGGACCAATGAAGATTTTAAAGGTTAACCCTGCCCTGTGAGGGTCAAGTGGTGAACCTCGTGATTGAAAAAGAAAGAGCTACCTGGTCCAATGAAGAAAGGAAAAAGGCTAATCTAGACAATGTAGCCAAGGATATTCTGTTCAAGGCCTTGGACAATAATATGTTCAGCAAGATCAAGATGTGCTCCACTACCAAAGAAATTTGGAAGAAGATTGCACAGCTCTGTGAAGGGAATAACCAGACCAAAGAGAACAAGCTGACCGTAGCTCTACAAAAGTTTGAAAGCATAAAGATGAAACATGGAGAAACTCTAAACGAGTTTGATGAACGAGTTACAGACATTATTAATGAACTGAACAATCTTGGCAAGGACTATACCAACATAGAGATCGCTCTGAAAGTTATGAGAGCATTACCGAAGGAATGGGACGTCAAGACCATTGCCATGAGAGAATATGAAGATCTGAACAAAATCGAACTCCATGATCTGTTCGCTGATCTCAAGGCCTATGAATTCGAGCTGATCACTAGAGGGGAAGCAAAACCGTCCACCTCTCAGCCAACCAAGGCACTTACATCCATTCCAGATCAATCTACCCCTACAGACCGATCTGTCGAACAGATGAGTAATGATGCTATGTCGTTATTTATAAACATATTTGGTAAATTCATGTCTAAAAATAAAAAGAACTTTAAACCTTCTCATCAATATAAGTCAAGAAAAGATGCTATTGTTAACGATCAGGCTTGCTACAATTGTGGTAAAACCGAACACTAAATTGCAGATTGCACCAGACCAAAGAAAGATGATATGTAAATGTAAGTCAATGATTATGCAAGTCCAGTTTAATTCAAATGACATGGTGGATTTGTGATGTAAGTAAAAGGGAATATGTTAGATGAATTTGATTCATATGGCATGGTAGCTATTAGAAATTGTTAAGGACTATCGTGGTTGACAGACATATGACCCTCTGATATGTATTAGTTGAATGGATGTGAAGTGATGCACTCTTGAAAACATCGAATTATCTTGGTGATGAATATTACGATATAATTGTTGGTATTGATCTTAATGATTTTGAAATTGTGAAACATGAATAGTTTGAGAAAGTATATATATCAGTTCATACTTTTCAAGGAGTACGCTTTATCAATTTTTAATAGCTTTATTTGTTGTGTTATGCTATTATATATTGATATGTTATGATTATCATATTGGCAAATGCTTACCCTGTGTGGGGATTGTTTACATTGGAACAGGTAAAACATGTAATACAACGTCCGATGAAAGTAACCTTGAGCTTCGAGGGGATAGCATTGTCTTCGGATAAGTTGTACAAATACTGGTGATGATAGATGATGTTTAAGCAATAGTTTTGCATTTATTTATTCATGGCTCGTCTGCGAGCATTCTGATGCATGTATATGGTCTGTATAAATGTTTCGAAGTTTCTCTTTCATCTGGTTGATTTATGTGCTTTATGATTTGAGTATATAACATTAGTTAGATGAATTTAGTTTGGTGAACGTGTGGGATTAGTTTTACGAGGATTTGTTGCTTGGGATATTATTGTTGTCTTGTGGATATATTTATGGTTTGATTTTCCCCTGTATGTCCAATTTACGGGGAGACTCTGTCGAATTTTTTATAAAATCCACATCGTAAATATGTAGTATGTAGTGAGAGTTTTAAAGAACGAATTTATTTTATACACTTAAGACGTCATAGATACATTATTATCGTGATTAGACGATGGGTCCTATTTACTGGTATCAGAGCAGTGGTTAGTTGTCTGGTTTGTTTAAGGATCTAGGGTGTGTTATGTGAGTTGAATAGATCATTAATTATACATGATTGCGATTTTGTGTTCATGTAGTGCAATAGTTATGTACTTCTATGCATGATATTATAAGGTGATGGAAACTAGTGTTATTGCTAACCATTGTGATTGCAGGATAGCTGGTGGAACACGAAGAATGTGGTAGTAAGAATTAATAGTGGATGCTCATTTATATATCTACTGATGATGATGTTTGTTGAAGATACTTAGTTCTGGTAACTCGTTCTGTTATATATAACTGATTGATTTGATTACTGCGATAATGATAATATATTGTTAGATGAATGAGTAATATGACATACAGATAGCACTCAGTGTCAATGGGAATTTGACATTGTTGCCAAAACAAATGGATGAATGATTCTTATTGAATATGTGAACGTATTATATATACAATTGTAAATTGTTGGGAAGATTATTTTTGCAGAGTAATCAGAAACGAGGAATGAGAAGTAATGCGTGGTAATATAGAATGATGGACAATGCGCTAATATTGATACATGATAATCGAGTGTGTGTATGTCTGATAAGATGACACGGGTTCGTGACGATGTACTAGTACTGTTATTCAAATTTTCTATGTTTATTGTTTATGATGTGTTATGATACTATATGTATCATTGGAATGTCACTAGTTGACGTCGGATTATTGAAATGTCACGGGATGACATAGAACGTTACGGGTTGACGTCAGATTATTGGAACGCCACGGGTTGACATGGAACACCATAGACTGACGTCGAATTATTGAAATGTCACGGGATGACATGGAACGTCACGAGTTGACATTAGATTAATATAATGTCACGGGTTGATATAGAACGTCACGGGTTGACGCCGGATTATTGAAATATCACGGAATGACATGGAACGTCACAGGTTGACATCAGATTATTGGAATGTCACGTGTTGACATGGAATTGCCATATTATTTGTCAATGAATTGATTTAGGGTCGAGGTAAACAATTACATTTTGTTTAGCATAACCAGGTGTAATTTGGAATTATTTCTGTTGATTTGTATCATTTGTGATAATCAATTGAACTGGTGAAAACAGTTGGGGATGGAATTATGACGAGACATATTATTATTATGTTCACTTGTTATCGTTGTGGTGGTCATGCAACGTGAGGGTATAATCGGTGTGGTGACACTGCTATATCGTTGGCATCTATTGGGAGAGATAATGGTATGGTGATGATGATTATTGGGAATGATATTTAGCTCTGCGATAACATTGTGGTTCCATATATTGTTGAATTAATATGATATAATATGCTCAGATCTTGTTGATTCGAATATAATAATGCAGGTATGTTGAGACATAGAGTGTAATGATGTATTAAAATTTATGAGATTGTGATTTTGTTCTCTGATGCATAATGATAAGTAATCATGTGATGATTAATAACATATAGACACAATATGATGAACAATATAACGATGTTAAAGTGCGAATACATGTGACACATGAATATTCACGTTCGACTATTTATTATGTTCTGATATTGATGGTTAGTGACTGTGTTGCGTATAATCATAATATGTATATAGAATAACTAATGGATTTTCTAGTAATTACTTGCGCTAGATAGTAGCCGAAAGATGATATATATTGTGAGATTGACGCTTAAGAGCACATGAATATTGTACTAAACTACGGAGTATATGCGAGGTACAATATTATGATGCTATGTACATCGCAGACTTTTGCAAATGACAGGTATGAGATTATTTATATGAAAGTAACATTGGTACATCGTCATACCATTGATGTACACTTATGATTTTCAAGGAATGCATAATATCATAA
Organism: Haberlea rhodopensis; assembly: GCA_907163345.1. Classification (NCBI taxonomy): domain Eukaryota; kingdom Viridiplantae; phylum Streptophyta; class Magnoliopsida; order Lamiales; family Gesneriaceae; genus Haberlea; species Haberlea rhodopensis. The sequence goes on along the minus strand of CAJQUN010000004.1, from coordinate 28,243,440 downwards.
ATGTATATTTGTTAGGTGGATTATATGGATGATTGTGTACGAAATGAAACTCGGGAATGACTAATATTATATCTGTGTGAAAATGATTACCAAAGAGCACATGGGTGTTGGTAATTCATGAAGCGATCTTCCAACCTTGATATAAGATAATTGATGATTAAATACTAAATGATTTATTGGCGATTGTTTTGGTGATTGATTTATGAGGAGGAATTCATGAAGTGTAACCAAAGTTCAAGCTTGAGACTAAAACCCGGTGGAAGATAAGGAGGGAGACGAGGAAGAGCTCCCAATTGTCTGGTAAATGCTCTCTCCAATGCTCTGTGGACATTTTCCTCGTGTCTCAACTTCTTCTTTACTTTATCAACCTTATATAATACATCATCATAAGTACATTAATGAAGAGGTTATATAAGAAATAGAAGTGTTTGTTAAATCCCACATCTTGTTGCAGTGCCATCCCCCTTGCTCGAATCGAGCCCCGTCGATATATTGTCGGTTTCTTTGTATCCGTCGCAGGACTGTTGTTCATTTTCACTTTCTCCGTTAAGCTGTCATAAAGAGAAGGCAACAATCAGCATCCACAATAAATGAATTACACATCATAGAAAGGACAAAGTTCCCTGCATTAAGGGGCACTAATACATGTAAAAGAAAAGGGAGAAAATAAATATTATGGATAAAAAGCAAAGTGAGACGCTTTTTTCCTAAGAATAATCAGCATACAAATACATGAGACGCTTTTTCCCTGCATTGAAGTATATTGCTATTTTGGTCAAATTTTGCTACTCCTTGGATGAAAGAGAATTTCCACTAAATGTTGAGGTTTGGTCCAGAAATCTATTCCAAGTTTAGTTTCTTATCACATTGGCTAATATCTCATTATGAACATGAGTGTGTGCTTGAGCCGTTGAGCGTAAAGTGTTATGCGTATAAGTATTGATGTCGATTGTTTGATATTTGATGGATACTGTGGTGGATTGATATGTCATTGCTATGGTAGTAATACTAGTCTGAATGGTGTAGGTTCTTGCTACATGTGTGAAATAATGAATCCATGTACGTGTGAGACATTTAGCTAGATGTGGATAATGTTGAGTAAAGCGTACAAATGAGAATGTATGATGCCTTAAAAAAGTAGTATAAACTTTGTTTATTTAATGTGAAAGAATCTCCTCACTAAAAGACTGAATATTTAAATGACAATTCTATGAACTAACTGTATAGGTAATTAGAGTAATATAGATTGCCTTGATAACTTAACAATGTCCATTCTATTGAGTTGTAGATCGAGGATATTGAGTTGAGAGTTGAGAAATATCTAATGATAATAATTGTATTACTAGTAAATTAGTTGTTGAATTGATTTTCGATATAGATACTCCACGGGCTTTAGGACGTTTAGGGTGGTTTGTTCATGTTATCGACCTTAATGTATGTATTGACGTACGAGCAGGTATGGTATGAAATAACATATTTATGCATACATGTGTTGTTCATTTGATATGTAAATGTAAGTCAATGATTATGCAAGTCTAGTCTAATTCAAATGGCATGATGATTTGTAATGTAAGTAAAGGGATATGCGAGATATATTTGATGCCTATGGCACGGTAGCTAGGAGAAATAGTTGAGGACTGTCGTGGTTGACATGCATATGAGCCTCTGATATGTATTAGTATAATGGATGTGAAGTGATCTACTCTTGAAAACACCAAATTATCTTGGTGATGAATATTATGCTATAAATGTTGATATTGATCTTAATGATTGTGAAACATGAATAGTTTGAGAAAGTATATATATGAGATCATACTTTTCAGGGAGTACACTTTATCAATTTTCAATAGCTTTATTTGTTGTGTTATGCTTTTATATATTGATATGTTGTGATTATCATATTGGTAAATGATCACTCTAATGTCGAGATTGTTTATGTTGGAACATGTAAAACAGGTAATACAACGTCCGATGAAAGTAAGCTTGAGCTTCGAGGGGATAGCATTGTCTTCGGATGTGCTGTACGAATACTGGTGATGATAGATGATGTTTAAGCAATAGTTTTGTATTTATTTATTCATGACTCTTCTGTGAGCATTCTGATGCATGTATATGGTCTGTATGAATGTTTTGAAGTTTCTCTTTCATCTGGTTGATTTATGTGCTTTATGATTTGAGTATATAAAATTAGTTAGATGAATTTAGTTTGGTGAACATGTGGGATTAATTTTATGAGAATTTGTTGCTTGGGATATTATTGTTGTCTTGTGGATATATTTATGGTTTGATTTTCCCCGGTATGTCCAATTACGGGGAGACTCCGCCGAATTTTTTATAAAAATCCACATCGTAAATATGTAGTATGTAGTGAGAGTTTTAAAAAAATGAATTTCTTTTATACACTTATGACATCATAAATACATTATTATCGTGATTAGACGACTGGATCCTATAGCATTACATACCTCTGAATGTCATTACATACCTCCGAATCAAAAAGAGAACCGAGAAGATCGGAATTCCACGTAAGAAGACCCGGTGACATTAAAGAACGAACTCTAGCTGTCTAGCATATTTGATGACAGTTCTGTGATCAAGGTTGTTGTAAGAGGTTTGAAGTTTTGGAGCAATGGAATCCAGGGATCTTCGAAAAGTACAAACATTGGAGTTAATACTAATTTTGAGGCATGTTCCCCTAATAATGAGGTCACGACATTTGGCAATGTCGCGCATAATCCAAGAGCAGCAGGAGAAATATTTTGGGGAATCCAACAAATTCCAGTTCCCCACATATTTGCCATGTAGCAGATTAAGGCACAGATTAACCCCCTGGTGCTGTCAACGAGCCCACGTGATTTCCAAGAAGCTAACATTTTTGTGAAGTGATCCAAGAGGTCCATTGACGCTTCCTTGCTAGATTTAGGCTTGCAAAACGGTTGGCCCATGTGTTTCGTATCATGGATGCATTACACAAATCACTCGGTTGTCCTCAAATCGAAATCACATTAGGAAGCAAATCATCCAAGTTATAAGGAAAATGAGGAGGTGTGTGCTAATTCATAAAAGGAGAGCCCACGCCATGCCAAGTATCAAGTTAAAGCATCATCAAATAACTCAATGGATCGAATGCAGTTACCTTTACGGTGAAAAAGGGTCGAAATGTGGAAGAACCTGGTATTAGCATCACCGGATGTCAGCCAGCTGAGATGGGATTTTTGTCTCCAAAGAGTGTTCTCCCTCAAGAGGGGATGATCCAAGTCTACTTCGAGAAGAGCCTCCTTGTGATGTTTTCGGAAGATTGAATCCCCCATTGCAGTAAATTGATTGAGTTCATAGTGTTTGATTTTCATCGGCAGGAAGCCAAACGAGGTCCAGTCAATGAGGCGTTTCTTGGCATTCTTGAGTTTTTCGCAAGTCCGAAAGGGGGAATACCAAAACAATGGATATCCGAAGCTTCGTAAACAACCTCCGAACATTCCGGGCCTCCAACCACATTTGCTCGAAGCGGAAAGGATTTGGCCCCAAGAGGAAGCTCGCAATAGTATTAATAAGAAGCGGCTTATGATCTGATTTAAGGGCGGTAATATGAGAGACTGAGGCTTTGGGTGTCATGACTCGAAAACATTACACGATCATATATACGTATCATATATGTATCATGAGAGATAAATACATTAATCGTACTAAGAATAAAAAGGTAGTTATAAAGAAAAGTTAGAATAATATTAAAACCTCATGTGTATTATACACGATTTAGTTCATAAAAGAACAAGGAGATGATAAATTAGTAATTGTGAAGGAAATTAAGTGCTTTTATTTACTCAGTTTAATAGAGATATACTAATAATAATATATAAGTGATAAGTCATTTCTTGTACCTTTTTTAAGATGACACGTAACATGTTTATAAATGAACGTGTTCACTCAATTTTTACTTAAAAGAGTAAACCCACCTGACAAGGAAAAAGACTCCTTTCTCTCGAGAAAGTAAGGCTGTAAAACTTAATGAAAACCCCACCCAAAATATCGACAGAATCTTACTGCTTATGTGGATAGTGTCGTGTGAAGTAAGTCTTCTTGTTGTCTGTCAATGTTAATTAATGGTAATAGGAAGATCTTGTAGATGAAAGTTATGAACCTTCAATTTTTGTTGTATGTTGATTTCATGAGTTATTTAGCATAATATAAAACAAATAATTGTCGAAGAAATCATTATTTCAAATAGTTGGCAGTATGTGAAAGGATATGAATTTTTGGAAGGAATTTTATTATGTAACAGGGTTTATATGAAATGCTAAGAAATGTAATAGAATTAGAAAGTATTATGTCCAAAAATCCTAACTATACAGTTATTAGGATTCTCTAGTATGAACATATCATAGATAACATACATATACTAAAATGAGTAGTTTGAAAAGCGTTTATATGTCATAATCTCGATCAGAGCACATATAAAACAAATTAATCGAATCATCGAGATTGATGCAACAACGGTGAGTATATCCTTATGAGTATGTTATTTGTGTTATATGAGTAACGTGAATTGGTGAATGGATTGAAATAAATGCAATATGAGGTGCAAGAACTACATTAAGTTCTTAAATGTGTACCTGTTGGGACGTGATGATATACGATCTATATGATGTTATCATTCTTTTTATTATTACGATGTTATACATATGATTATGACATGTGCATTTATAAGATATTAAAGAACTATGTTATGGTCGCTAATGACCTTGAACCATGTGTTATTGCACGGTCAGAATTACAGAATCAAAGAATATCGATCCTGAGTTAATTGAGAACTCAAAAGGGGATCTACAGAGTGCCATGGTCATATCGTGATCACGAATTGTTCTTGGTATTAGTTGGTTCATAACAGAATAACAATACGGACATACATGTGCATCATTTCATTTTATATAAATCATGTGAATTTATGTAAAGATTATGATGAATCATGTTATTATATGCATGTGTTTATGTGGATATGAATTGTATGCTTATGTGATGTTAAATACTACGTTATTTGAATATGTTGATTGAGAATGCAACTCACCAAATGCAAATGTTATTTTTCAGTTGCTGTAAATAAAAGTTGACTCTACAAGATGTTTCAACATATTTTGGAAATATGGATCCAAGGTCGGCCGACTGACTCTATCCTTCTCCCTCAGCTCATCATTTGCATATGCTGTATATGTTTTTGTTGGGTTGTGAGGGGTACAACCTTGGTTATTTTTGTGGCTTACATATCTCTACATACCTATATCATGATACATGTATTGATTATATGATATGAAATTGCAAGTTTCGCTGTCATGAAATATTATGATATATGTCTCATGTGTTTCTGTTATGTGTAAGGATGTCACATTGGGGAAAACAAGTATCCATTGTTCGTTTGCAACTGTCCTATCAATGCTCTCCTGAATATTGTGAATACCACCCCACTTATTATTCCAGATGAAGGGATAGCCTTCAAAACCCAAGTCCACTGGACCAAGATTATCCAGATTATGTGAAAGTTATCGGAGGTGTTACCTTCAAATGGACGATCCCCAACTTTTCACTTAAAATTCCCGACCACCAACCAAGGAACAGAAAAGGAGGCAAGGGAGTCACGCAGATCATCCTAGAAGACGAAAATATTGAACGAATACCACCGTTTTGAATTGGATATTTTTTAAAATCAAATTAGAATTGGATATTTCTTTTTTTTTTTTTTTTTTTTAAATAAAGAAGTGAATGTTTCGATTAAGTTTTGAATATTGCAATGTGACGAATGTGTGATAATTAACGTTAACACGTGGAAATAAAAACCTACACACGTCAATCGACATAAAACAAACGACGACGTTTCAAAGAACCTTCAACAGCTTACAAGTCCAACAAAGTACGCTACGATAAAAACTGAACCAAGTTTCAACGCATCGTCTCTCTCCATTGAAGATCTCCGCTTTCTGTACATTCGCAAGTCTGTATCTATCTACCCACTTTGTCATTTGCAAACCCTAATCCCCAAATTAAGCTATTAAATCTCCTTAAGCCCCGAATCTTCATCGCCATTGGATTGGAATTGTCTATTTTCTCAGTTTTTAGTCAGCAGCTTGGAATATTCTTGGATTAGTGATGGTTGAGATTTGTAATGGAGGGCAGTAAAGTGGTTATCGACAATGTCAGTGGTAGTAAAGATAATGGCGGCTCCGGCGACGGGCGCCCGCCGATTCCCAACACCTTTGGCGCTGGTTCTCCATTCCGGCACTGTTTGAGCTCTGTTGGCTCGCCGTCTTCGTTTGTAACGTCTCTGGTTCGACATCCCTCTTTGGTAAGCTCATCCCCGGTGTTTTTTGTATCAAGTTTCAGCTTTTAGTTGCATGTTCTTCATGCCCCGGATTACTCTTTTATCGTTGTTCATGACGGTTAGATTCACACACTTCTTCTAAATTGAAGAAATTGTTGATTGTCTAGGATGGTTGGTAATTAGTTGTGCTTATTTGAAAAGTTTTCTGGGATTGATGAAGGAAAGTCCTAAAACTGAACTGTATTTTGTTCCCTGATTATTAGAGTGATTGTGTTCGGGAGTAGAGGAAGAGGGTAGCTAATCGTAATTTTTTTATTATATATATTGGGATGAGAAATGGATGGGAGATAAAATGGTATCTTAGAGCTGAGTGATTTGTTTGAGGCGAGAAGAAAGAAGAGAAAACAGCACAAAAGTGGTTGTTAAGACAAATTAGAGGGCGTAAATGCTTCACATGATGTCAGTTAGAAGAAGGTAAGATACAGAAACATTGTTGTTATTTGTGGTTATACAGATAAAGGCAAATATGGTCACAAATCTGTCTGTTGCCCATAGATATTCGCTTCTTGGTGATATTATGTATGCATCATGTTTACATATGAACGTGTTCCCTGCCACACTTTAATTGAAGAAGGTTGTGGAAGGATTTCTTTCTGCTCATGGAAGTGGTAAAGAATCTTTTAATGCATGTGAAAGTAAAGAATCTTTAAATCCATGTGAAAGTAATTACACATTGATTACTGTTGTTAATAGACGTGACTGCGCTTGGCTATTGAACTGATCATATGCACTAGTAGCAGTGCCGTGCTTCCTAGACTATCTATGATGTAATCTCTATGTATCTGTTTTGGCATGCTATTCATTTAGCGTTTGGCACCCTTGATAATATGGTTATTTATTATCTCATGTTAAACATGCATGTATGCATTTCTTCCCCTTCATCTGAAATTGATGCTGGAGTTTCTTTATTTAACTCGCATGGAGGATAGTTTTTTAGTAGAGCTTTGGCAGGTTAAGGCCAGGTCCTCAGCTATTGCAATTGAACAGACATTGAATGGAGAAGATCGTGAGAATGGATTTATTCCCCTACTTCGCTCAGGTGCGTGGGCTGACATTGGTTCTCGCTCAAGCATGGAGGATGTGTATGTCTGTGTAGACAATATGATGAATGATTATGGGCAAAATGGTGGCGATGAAAGGCCCAGGGCATTTTATGGGGTAATTGTTCTCTTCTAACACCTACTACTTGCCGCATTTTCTTACCCTTTCTGATGATTCACGTATTCTAGTGAGCAGTCCATTGCAATCATGAATTCACTTGTTGTTGATCTTTTTGGGTTTTTTGGTAACGGATGGGTAATTAAATTGTTTCAGTGTACTATTTACGTTACCAATGTGATATGTTGTATGTGTTCTGGATATTTATGGTTGTAGAACCAAAAATTTGTCTTTGCTCTTATATTTAGTTCTTTAATGTGAAAAGCACACAACTCATAACTTATTCATCACTTGTTGGATCAGGTTTTTGATGGGCATGGAGGAAAGCACGCAGCTGATTTTGCGTGCTACCATTTGCCAAGATTCATTTTTGGGGACGAAGATTTTCCTCAGGAGATTGAGCGTGTCATTGCATCAGCTTTTCTGCAGACTGATACTGCTTTCGCTGAAGCATGCGCTTTAGATGCTGATCTTGCTTCTGGCACCACTGCTTTGGCAGCTGTTCTCATTGGAAGGTTAGACTTCTTGCAATTCATGAACAACTTTATGGACTGTTGTTTATTCAAAATTCAAACAACATATTATAACATTTTGTGAGTTAAATCATACTGGTGTTTAATTTAAAAATTCAGACAACATATTATAACATTTTGTGAGTTACGTCGTCAAGGGACCGTTGAAAGAACTAGAAGTAAGTTGGGCCAGCTTTGGAAACTTTCAACCTTGAGAAAAGTTATAGTGGTATTTGTATTAGTAGACTTTCCCATTATCTAATATTCCAAAGTAGGTTACCCCACTTGAGTGGTTAGGCGACCGTTGAAAGATCTAGAAGTAAGATGGGCCAGCTTTGGAACCTCTTCAGCCTTGAGAAAAGTTATAGTGGTATTTGTATTATGAAAAGTTATAGTGGTATTTGTATTATCTAATGTTCCAAAGTAGGTTACCCCACTTGAGTGGTTAGGCTTGTAATTTGACTCTGTAAAGCGGGGGGTTTGGCGAGCTTGTGCTTACACTGTTCTAGAAAATAGTACCTTTGGCTCAAGCTCGCACCTATACCTATCGAATCCAGCTCACAAAATTTTCAGGTTCGTGCTGACCTCCCTAATACAAGGACTTATCATATATCAATACAATAAATCATTAAATCATAAAACAATACTAACTGCCGTCGCACACGCACGCGTGTGTAACATAATATGAATATTATGCGTTGACAATAATATCGACAATTGATTCTTATGCCCTACTACCAGCATGAAAATACTGAAAATGCAAAGAAAATGTTACAAACAAATAAAAAACTCACAACCAATTAAAAAACAAAGCTTATTTGGGTGATCTTCCAATATTATTCATATATCTTATGGCTATTTATAAAGAGTTTATTTTTGGTATATCACAATGACTATACCAAAGTAGTTTTTCTAAGATGCTTACACATTATAATAAAGTACTTATCATATATCAATACGATAAATCATTAAATCATAAAACAAAATAAATCCGTAAGGGAGTGTTTACTTGTCTGATCCAAGGGTGAATAGGGTAATTAGTAATTGTTATCATGTTTTAACTTCAAAAAAGTCAAACTTATCATCCGTGGGCCCACCATTTTAGAATTGAAGTTTGGACAACTTATACCAAAAATTTCATGGTATAATTTATCTTTGCACGTTGATCGAGAAGAAACCCACACAATTTCTAAATCTACCCTCTTAATTCAAAAATCTATTCTTTAAATATTTTTAACCTAAGGGCAAAAAAGTAACGTATCATATAAATATACTATTATTTATCCAACACTATTCCATATGCTATCGAGCACACTAATAATCATAATATAAGTTATCAATGCTATCATTATCCACGAAGTAAACGCAGCCTAAGCATACTGTAGGTTTATAAAATTTCCAAAGTAAATTAAAATTGAAAATAATTTTAAAAACCATGACTTGACAGATAACAAGTTTCTATTTCTTGGGATCATAAAGTAATAAGTAAACATCTGAACAAGTTTCCATTTATTGGGCTCCGAATAAGCTAGTCATCAGGTCGGGGGCTTTAATTGTGGCAGAGACTCTTGAAGCCTAATGTCAACTTAGGTTCTGAGCAGGCTAAAGCCATATATTCAACTTAGCCACCAATTATACTAGACTATGTCTAAACTTTGTCAGGTCGTACCAGCGTGAACAATTGACAGTCCTGTGTATGATTTCAATTTTGTTTCTGATTACTGTCTGAACGAAATGAAATTTTGTTTCTTGAGTCCATTTTTAGTTAAGTTGAAGTGTTCTGTATTGAAGAAAAATATCTTTTGAATGTGATGAAACTGAATATGAAATTTCATGTTATGAATGCTTGAACTTCACTCTTTCATCTGGAAAACTTGTAGTTTACGTTAAACAACTCTAAGTTGAAGGAACTTGGCTTGCTTCTGCTATTTGTGGATTTTATGTCTCATTCTACTATCAGGATGCAGCCTTGTATGGATAATGGGTCTAATCTTTGAAAGCTCTGGTGAAAGATGGATTGATACCTGATCTTGACTCGATACACTCTCGTAAATAGCGTAGGGAATGTGAGGGTATAATGTTGTGAGACTTGTTAGTTCACATTCAAGAACCTTTTGCTCATCAAACTATATTTCACTGCAGTTGCAAGTAATTTGTTAACAAAAATCGGTATGCCTGCGTTTTAAACGATGATCATGGTAGATAATTCTTATTTTGTCCATTAAATGGAGGCAGATCTCTGGTTGTGGCAAATGTTGGAGATTGCCGGGCAGTACTTTGCCGTAGGGGTAAAGCAATTGAGATGTCAAGAGATCATAAACCTGTTTGCATCAACGAAAGAATGCGCATAGAAGCTTCCGGAGGCTACATCTATGATGAGTATCTCAATGGGCAACTAAACGTCTCTCGTGCTTTAGGAGATTGGCATATAGAAGGATTAAAACGTAAAGATGGTGGTCCCCTTAGTGCAGAACCCGAATTTATGAGCACAAGGCTTACAGAAGAAGATGAGTTCCTCATCATAGGCTGTGACGGCCTGTGGGACGTGTTTAGGAGCCAAAACGCGGTGGATTTTGCTCGAAGAAGACTACAAGAACACAATGATCCATTGACGTGTGGCAAAGATCTCGTGGAAGAGGCATTGAAGAGAAGAAGCGGAGACAATTTGGCGGTGGTTGTCGTTTGTTTCCAGCTACAACCACCTCCGAACTTGGTTGTTCCGCGTGGAAGAGTTAAGCGGAGCATTTCTGCGGAAGGGTTGAAGGAATTGCAAAGCTTCTTGGATGGCTTACAGACTTGAGATGATGATGAAGAAAACTTGGTTCTTTTATCTTTCTTTATTCGTGGGAGAGAATGTAATTTCAAACTGTAACATATGCGGCGTCGAGAGAGAGATCTTTTTGTAGTTTTCTATTTTTTCATGTCATTTTTACTGTTTTATTTTGTCCTTGACATCTGAGATTATATGTTTCCAATCGTTGTTTTCAAAATTCCGCAATTGTTACCCCATAAAGGGCACAGTTTTATCATAAATGTGATGTCTTGGGATTCTGTTAACTATGTTTTACTTATTCCAACGAGGTCTACTTACCATTTCTAGGAGAAAAAGTAAGAAAAGGGCTAAGTTGCCTTTTTTTATTCGCTTAAACGTAAATGAGTAGAATGGATTATTCAGTATGGGGGGATTTATACAGTAAAGTAAATTGTGAGCATTAGGGTTTGGTTAGGTGAGCTAATCAATAGCCCACTCACACAATTAATTGTTATATTGTTTTAGAAATATAAATTGTGTCTATTGAACATTCTAAATTGGTCTTTATACAGTTTAAATATAATAGATATATGCATAATAAAACAACGATTCAAATGTTAAAGTAAGTTAACGTAAACCAACATTTCAAGTTCTCCTTGTTTTAATTGTGGAGTTAAACTCGTTTATATTTAGTTAAATATATTTGTTTGAAAACAAAGGAACGTATCAAGCGTTTGTAGTCCAACGGTTAGGATAATTGCCTTCCAAGCAATAGACCCGGGTTCGATTCCCGGCAAACGCATTGCCCTTTTTGTAACACTTCCCATTGGTCAGATATCTGACATCAATTCAAGACTTTTAACACTGCAAATATCTAACATCAAGTATTTAGTAAAATTCGCAACTCATTCTACCAAGTCTTAAAAGGGTGAGTCTTGCAAGAACACGTTCATCCTTAAAAAATGGCAGAATATGGTGGACCCACGTTCTCTAAATTTGTACAAATCAGACGATAACAAGTCATCCATGGAGGATTTTCAATGTTTTCTTGCTCCAAGAACTCAATCAAATCCATAACTCTATACTTATTCATTTGTGAGACCACCTCCTTTATAGCAGCAGTGGCTTTAGCCAATTCGTTTTCGATCATTCCGTCTCCTCTCACTATAGCAGCAGTGGCTTTAGCCAATTCGTTTCCGTTCAGAAGAACATTCATCTCGAAGCTTTTGTCATGTCTCCAAGCTTACACTCATGCCAATCAAAAAACCCTTAATCCCCTTTGCCTTGCTGATACATGTCCAAAACAATGCACTCAAGGCCTCAAAGGGTGTTGGTTTCAACTCTTGTTCGTGTCCATTAGGTACCGTTTCAGCCATCTCAATAAATCTTTTTGCCATCTCCTGTTTGAATTCTAGAGTAAGGTAGTTTCTTTACATCAGATACTGCAGATGGTTTTCCAAAGGCTGATTTGTAGTGGTTGATCAATTGAAAATAAGGCAGGTGGCTGGTAGCGTTGCCTTCTTGTTTTTGTGGTGGCAAGCGGTGGAACGAGGTTGGAGATAAGATATTTCCTTCCAATGTTGTGTCAGCCCAAGCCTTTATCAACATGGTGGCACGTTTGGGATCACAAAGAAGGTGTGTACAGCTCAAACCAATTGCCAGTCACCAGTTTCAAATTCAGTTATCTGAGGCATCTCCGAAGCACGCGGACATTAGATATCTAATTTACGATTTCAAATCAAGAATTTTGAATGGATTTTTTGGTTAAGCAGTTTCTATGAGGCGTAGGCCTCTCAAAAAGTAATCCCAGGGAGCAAATGTTTTCAATAGGGCAGCTGAAGATAGGTCATCGAGTGGAAGGACAAATTCACAGATTTGACTCTGTAAGAACTCCAAAGCCAAAAAAAAAAAAGATCGAATTATAAAGTTAAATATTTCTTTACCTGAACATAAAATGTAGACCAAAATATGGTTTGTGGAACATTTCCTCCCAATGAACAAGCTTCAGCTCCTTCTCCCTATCCACATTCCTCAGCCACTCATCCAGTGTCACTCTCGACCTCGCTTCCACCATTCTCAGCCCTGCATCATTGCATTTAACCATCTAGTGCCCTTCAGGGGACTTTTAAAGTTGCCCTACGACTACAGGAAACAAAGACAACATCTCAGATATCGTCTCTAAGCTTCATAGTCAGTTCTCCAACTTTTCTTACCACTGAAAGCTGGCAATAGAGCACAATTCGAAGATTGTTATGTTCCATTATACGGTCCAAAACTGATAAGAGTGATGAACTTGCCCGGTTGCACTGGTTTAGTACTAACCCATGGTTTGCTTACAGATAAACAAGATTCAGCCTTTAAGTTAGTAGTTTGTAAGATGTTTCAGCTTAGTAGTGTGATGCTTTCAAGGTTGTCTAGGTGCTTATTCTTTTGAGTTTTATTCATGGGGTTAGGCAAAACTTCTCCATTTTTTCTGGGCTAATGACTTTTTCATGACTGTACGGTTTAGTTATTAACTGGAAAAACGTAGCTGATGCAAACCGGAAAGAATTAAAAAGCACACTGGTTTTTGTTTCAACATCTAAATCATGTGATTGTTTCAGATTGAAAAGATTAAACTGGAAATGACTAAGGTATATCGAGTTTAAATATGGAAATCTTCTTTGCTTTCCTTGTATTGTACGCTTACTAAAATGGTTTTTGAAAAATAAAGGACCTCTCTTCACACACCACAACCTAGATGTCTCTCATTACACAAGTAAGGTGGCGTTTCTTTAAACCTTACAGCATTCACCATAGTGGTTTCTCGTTCTAGAGGATGGTCAAAAGAAGATACAATATTCATATTAATCCGTGTGTGTGATAAGTGAAGTGCCCAATAAGCGGCAAGCATCGACAGTTGTCCCATTAAATGAAAGGTCTCTAAACATTAGGGACTAATGATTTACCGTGCACCCTTTTAAGTATGCTACAGTAACCTAGAGATGGCAAACGCCCGGCCTTGGGTTCTGACCTGCGTGCTGGCACGTCCCGCGGTCCCATTCCCGCTACAGTACCGGGCTGCACGTTTACACCCGGAAAACGTGACCACAAAGTTCACGATAAAGCATTTTAGAAATGGACACTCCTTCACGTAAAATATGGAAATTGTGACATATCGTGATTCATCATATTTCTGTACAAATAAAAACAGTATCTGTTTGAGAGCAATAAGGGGTATATCCAGTAATCCATATCTTTACAAACAGATCAACTCTGTAGACCTAATCACAATGGCCTGCCATCTCAGAGAAATGGTTTCAGTACGCCACCCCACCGGAAAAGATATCTCCATCATGAAGGACCGATTCTGTCAGCCAATAACCATCCCAAGAACCACCAATCCTCTATAAACGAAAATACTATCCATCAGTTGGAAGTATTAAAATCTGTATACCAGCTCATTTATCAATTCACAAACCAAAAAAACTCAATGTTCATACCTTAGCAGAGAGATCCGAAGAAGAAATGCAGTCAATGAAAAAGGAGCAATAATCATACCTGAATCATCGTAAATTGAAATACTTCTTCTTCCTCGGGCCGGGCCCCTCGTATCCACACTCGCTGCTTATAGCAATTCTGTATAGCATATGCTGATTGTTTAAAGAAAAAAAGAAAGCTAATACGCAGAGTAGCTATGATCAATGCATGGAACAGACGTAACTTCCTTAACATTTAAGCTGCTCAAGATCTTTCTTTCGCGGTGACCAAGTAAAACTCTGTAGCTTGAGTGATGAAAGATCCGCCTAAATCTTTCAAACTGCACACATAATCAGATATATAATGCCTTCAATTTTTTTTACAGAAGATATAATTAACATAACATAGATCTACCGTTAATTTTCTCAAGTACCATTCAGTACCATGAGTTTACCACTCAGTAACCAAAAATATGGAAAGAAAACGTGAAATGAAAATTGCCGAAGCCTAGATATAGACTGACCTGCCCTAAATCAAAGAAGGGGCCGAAATATGTTGATCTTTCAAATGGATCAAATCCAGCAAACTGTCCACGTATAACATCACATAATGATGGCAACAATTGGTTGAGAGTACCAAGTGCAACTTAACAAAATAAACAACGAATCAGAGTCCGTGAATTACCCTATACATTACTTCAATGCCATAATCTGGCCGAGGTTGGTCATTGAACATCAAAGCATCAAGCTGGTATGTGACAGCTTCTTCGGCACTAAACTATACCATGAAAAAGGAAACACAATTAGCTTCCAACAAGAAAATGATGGCCATATATCTTGTCCAAGAATTCAGCTCAGACGTTACACTCAATCTTGGTCCAAGTGGCCTTTTCCTACGAGATTCAAGCCTGCAAATGAACATGGAAATAACTCTTAGTAATTGTAGGCCAGAAAGAAGTACGGAGCAGGTGACCTGGAGTAACTAGAAGATTGACTTCCACCAAATGAAAAATTATTCTAAAAATATAAATTTTGTCCGTATAGTCAAAACTACAAAGTCCACCTTAGGTAATCGATATGGAAAAATACCAGCAATTGTATTATTTAGAAATGTATATTTCAATCCATTCTTATTTTAAATTGGTTGTTCTACCTGAAAATTCCCGCTAATCAAAATCTAAGCGGCAATTTTTTAGTTTCAACATCACTCCAGTGAACACATAAACACAAAATACATGCATGTACAACAGGAAAAACTCTGAATTTCACGTTCAGCTCAAGAGCCCTTCTCCTATTATATTATAAACGAAAAAAGAGAGAACGATACCAGTCGGCGGAGAGAAAGTCGGGGACATCGGAGGCGCACGCTCGAAAGCGGAGGCTTAACGGTTTGGAAAAGTGTGAGGGCGGCGCGTAGATCAGAGATGATCCAAGCCACACCGTTTCCATCGTCATGTACTGCGATTTCGAATTTCAAGTCCTCGGCTGTCATAAAAACCTCGGATGAGACGAAGGAAGGTGGGGTCAAGAAAACTAGTGGCCATGTTTTTTAGTAGCATTACTCCAATAGTCGCATGTTGAGACAGCGATTTCCAAAAAAAATCCAATTTGAGCTGCATCCTGAGGTTTCCTACAGGTACAAGTGTTGGAAGCTTGTTCTTTAGATAAAGATGTAGATTTAATGATTAATGATGTACGATAAATCTAACAATTAACATCTTTTATTTATAAAACGTTTTTATCCTTGCAAGTGTAACAATTTCGAAAAAAAGAAGGTAAAATTTGATTAAAATTTATACTCCCGAAGTGGGATTTGTATATTTGTTGGAAAGTCCGACGATAAATCAAAAATCGAGTTGAATTATCGTTATACCCGGTTATACATGTTTGTAGCGAAATTATTATTCAAGATCTTTTTTCTCGTCTATAAGCCTCTGATCGTAGTGTTCTAATAAATCACTGTCAGAGCAATCTATTTTGTGTACAAACTTGAAACTCTCGGATCTCCGAGATACGTATTCAAATATATGGGAAATTATTATGTATTCTCGTTATTGAATTTGGGAGATGACACGCCATTTTTAATATATTTTGTGTCGAGGAGTTCAACTCAAACTCAAACACGTGTCCAGAGTTCAAATGTAATTCTGACATGTCCTACAGTTGCATGCTTAATATCGTTAATGTTGCAATTGTTGTATGTTTATGTCGTTCCCAAGATCTTAGTAAATCATATTCTTGAAACTTCTTAAACACTTCTATTTCACATTGGCAGAAAATAAGCTGTGGAAATAATGAGTGACTTGAGTACAAGCACACCCCCGATTCCACCATTTTCTTCAAGAAAGCTCTCTGGTCTCAAATTATCTGTAAAACTGAAGTATGCGAAGCTTTGTGACAATTACCTCATAACCCATGGAATTGTCCTGTTTTGTGGCCTTTGGTGGTTTTATCGCCTCTCTACATTTTCATTCCGGACATGTATGTTAACATCTCAGATTCAATTTCACATCCTTGATTGTGTGCTTGACTGTACGGGTCACTCTATTCTCGTCCTGTGTGCCTCGTGAGATGCCACGAGGAATGCCCTAGGCATATTTTCTTGGAGTTGTCAACCTTGACTGGTTAATTCACCGTTGCAATGCTTGATTTCCAAAGAAAAATTTTTGTTAGGTCCGGCCTTGGTGAGTCAACTTATCTTCCTGAGACTGGCTACGAAATTCCACCGAATCCATGCAATGACCTAAGAAGAAAAACCCGAAACTGTCAACTCTTGAGAAGAAGTCTCTTAAACCTAAGAACAGTGGGATTTTGATTGTGGATTGAAGTCCGTGCCTTGTTTATGCACTGTGATCATTAATCATTACAAGCTCAGACGAAACATACAAAGCTACAATCTTGGTGGAATGGGATGTAGTATTGGTTTAAGCGCCACTGAGCTTGCTAAATATCTTCAAGTCCATCCAGAAACTTATACTCTAGTAATCAACATGGAGTATATTATCCTAAATTGGTATTTGGGAATGAGAAATCTACGCTTGTTTCGAACTGATTCTTTCATATGGGAATTGCAGGGATTCTGCTGTCAATAAAAGATCAGAATACTGGAGATCGAAGCAAGTGTTTCTCCTGTGTAACATAAATGGAGGATCCTAACGAGAACTTTGGCGATGGCAGTGGCTGGTGATGCCTTGAAAACAAACATAACACTTCGAGGCCCTCTCATCTCGGCACATTTGCTTTTCGTTGAGACCTTGGGAAGTGGCTTCAGTTGTCGGAGTGTCACATGGAGTCATCAAGGATGGCTCTGTACCGGTTCGGTAACATCCCTCCCTCCCTCCCTTTCTCCCTTCCTTTATTTCTTGGATATCAGAGTTGTGTGTATTTCTGGGATTGATTGTACAAGGATGAATCAAACAATGCCACTTTCTCTTAGATGTTCGAATTTCAAACACACAAAACGAGTATACACCATGTTACAATATGCTCATCCTCCAATCTAACATACACATGAAAAATATACGGGCAGTAAAGTCGTAAATACCATATATCACATTAGACAAATGATACGGTCCATGTTGCATGAGTGTGCTTCCTTGAAGCTCTAAGACAGACAGAAATAAATCGATGAATCCCAGTTCAGCGACATGCAACAAATTAAACAGATTTGTAGACATCCTAGGCCAAGTTCTCAAATACACAGCATTTGTTAGCCACTCCCACTTACTCAAGAACAAGAAAATATATAATCCTACTCCTTGGAGGACTTGTTGATGAGTGATTTGTGTATATGTGGGATCACACCACCACCAGCTATAGTTCCTTTGATAAGAGTATCAAGTTCCTCATCACCACGTATAGCCAGCTGCAAATGCCTGGGTGTGATACGCTTCACTTTCAAGTCCTTGCTTGCATTGCCAGCTAACTCCAACACCTCAGCAGTTAGGTACTCTAAAATCGCTGCGGAATACACAGCTGCTGTAGCGCCCACACGTCCATGAGCAGTAGCTCGCTCCTTCAGGAGTCGGTGGATGCGTCCAACAGGGAACTACAGGATTGAAATGGAGTAAAAGAGAATCTACTAAAGTTACGTCATGAATATATAAAAAGACGAAAATTCTTCAGTTCTTCAACAAATGTAACTGAATAATTACAGATATGGGGCAATTAATGAAATCTAGTCTTATCACCAAGGTTCTCAGCAAAGCACATGATAGATATCCGGGTACGAATTAAGAAGCACATATTGTTAAACTGAAAAATTAATCTTGTTCTCTATATTTTAGCCTCTTTACAATTAAAAATGCAATAATGTTCTAAACCATATGGCTTCATAGGACAACCACAACGTTTTCAAGCAGATGATTATTTCTAAAGGACAAAATTTCTCAATGCTGCTGGTTCTCCACAAGCCTCAACTTAATGAGATGTACAGCCATCATCACAAATTTCAGTGAAATTGAGTCCCTAAGGAGCTCTCTGGCTACAAAAACACCTACCTTTAAATAAAGGACAGTAGTCTTGTCTTATTGTCTACCGTCTTCAGTAAATATATTTTTATGCTGTAGAATACATATGCAATCTTACATATTTAGTATATTCCATCAAACGTGCCACATTCGGGGAAAATATTTCAATACAATGTTTGGATTACACGGATATAAGTACCAACTCTCAGACCCAAATTACACGCTCTAGCAAAATCATTTTAGAAACCAGCCATCCATCCATTAAACCCTTCAAAAAACATGAACTTTCATCCAATCCTTAGCAAGAGTTGAGAAAGTTTAATAATAAATATTTTTTTATGATACACTAAGGTACACCAAATTCACATTTTTACTTCTCTCCAATTCCTATTAGAGATACAAACTACTATCTGAAGAGATTACTCTATACAAGAACAAGAAAAAACCGGAAAAGAAAAACAATTATCCAAGCAGATTATACAGACAAGAAACAACAAAAAAGACCCCCCACCCCCGCCCAAAAAAAAAAAAACACAGGAATTGCAAAAGGAAAAATGCATAAAATCGAAAACCGAAGAAACAGAAAAAAAAAATCAATACTCAAAACAAAAGGTAAGATCGGAAATCATTCCTGCTAAAAAAAGAGCCAGAAAGATTACGAAAGAAACCTGAAGTCCAGCGCGAGAAGAGCGAGAAATTGGCCTCTTTTTGTCCTTGTCCTTTGAAGCTGGGGTCTTCCCCGTTAACAGTCCCTTCGCCCCTTTACCTGACATTCTTCCGACCTAAAAATACCTAACAAACAAAATCGAATTCCAGTGAAAAAGAAGCAGACGACAAGAGAATCGAGTGCTACTGTCTCTTTCCACGGACAGCTAATGAACCGCTTGGATCCGTAACTTCGATGCGGGAAATACTTCCTACAACCGGGCCCTACAATACATTTTATGTTACACGTTGTAAGGGTGGGCCCTCGCATAGGGAAGTATTTCCTCTTGGATGCTGAACTAGGAACTATAGCGTGTGTGGGTGTAAGTTTAGTCCTGAGAACATCTCCAACCTTACACCATTTTGACATGAAATGCTAAAATTGCATGGGGTTTTGATCCCCAACCTAGTTGCATTTTTTTACGCCAAATTGGCATAAGAAATGTTGTTGCGTCAAGAATAACGTAGCACTGTAGCTGCGCCAAGAATGGCGCACACCTTTTTATTTATTTTTTAAATTTTTTGGTTTTATTTTTAAATATTTAATATTATTTATTATGTTATTACATTATTTTAATTTATTTAATAGTTTTTTTAAAAAAGAAAATAAATTTAATAATTTTATTGTAAATAGTTAAGTATATTAATAAATTGTTTATAATAAATTTATAAAAAAATAAATTTCTTGTTAATCATAAATTTATAAAAGATTAAATTAAAGGGAATATTGTAAGAAATATTCTTTTTGAAGTAAAGTTGGGAGTAGATGGGTTGGAGATGAGTTTTGTGTTTGGTGCAGAAATTACGCTATCTTGGTGTAAAATTTGAGCTAAACTGAATTTGTGGGTTGTAGATGGCTTAACAAGTTGCAATTCTCAATATTTTTAGAGAAAATTTATTTTTAGGACTAATCAAAATTGATCTTATATAAATTGTGTTTTATTAAAAATGGTCCCATAATTGAAAAGGGGTTTTAGGATCACTTTTGACTAAACATATACATTATGTGATCAATTTTGATTAGTCTTAAACGTTTGAGACTACTATTGATTAAACTCACATCCTATGAGATTAATTTTGACTAATCATAAATGTTTGGGAATACTATTGATTAAATTCATATCCTACGGGACTAATTTGAAATTTCCCCATATTTTTATTACTACTAATTAAAGTTAAAATTTACTAATTAATAAATTATTTGTGAAATATAATTTAAATAAATTATTATTAATACTGGTTGCCTGATAAATAAAAATTTATTATACATGTTTTATAATTTATTAGATAAATAAATACACATAATTGTTCATCTTAAATTGTTGTCATAATATTTTATTAAATAAATCATTTTATATACATATACATATTTAAAAATGCTAAAATTGAAATCTAATGTGTTGGTTTCAAATAATACGGTTCTTAATATTATACTAGTAATCATATATATATGCACGTGTTTTAATTTTGTGTGCAATTATTAAAGTTGGTAACAATTCTATTCACCCAAGTTGACGTGTAATATTTCATCTCAATCATGATAATGTCAATAGAGACAGCGTCTTTAGGGACAAGATAAAATAACCCAATTTTGGAATATTGATACTACATTTAATATTTTAAAAAACAGTAAATGTAATATATATAGCCAATTTCCATTAAAAAGGACTGAAAATAACAAAAAATAAAAATAAAAAGGGAGTAAGCAAAAGAGCTAGCCGAATCGAATAGTGCAATAGAAATAATGAACTCCCAACCTTTGCCTTGTTCGATCTGGAGGAGAAAAAAGATTATTTTCAAACTGAATAATATTTACGATCAAAATTGGGAAGAAAAAAAAATCATGTATAACATCCTCGCAGAAGGAAAGAAAAAAGGCTCAATTTTTCAAACCAACTCTAAATCAATTTTCAAGAATCATCATTGGGATTTTTATATCAGAAAAGATGTATGCCCAGATATAATAGCTGCATTCATCTTAGATCTTCATACCAGTGTTAGAGCTATCCAAGCATTTTCAGTTCACTTCTCACTAGCCAAAAACGAGATGATCACCATCTCGGATTACAGCCAAGTCCTCAATCAACGTCCCATCTTTCGTTAGAATTTTTGTGGGACGAATACCGAACTTCTGATACCCAAGATCGAGTAGCTCATCCATAGATTTAGGCAAAAATATCAGCTTCCCAGCAGCATCACCCCTTTCTGGATAGCTAACAACGACTCTTGCACGGTGCTGAGGCGGAGCAACATTGACACGAGGTTGAAACATCAAACTTGCCCCTGCATGATACGAGATAACATAAATGATTCATCTTATATATTTTTGGGGTATCAGAAATTGTCAAATTAATTGCCTTGTGTGGCCACCATTAGGCGTTTGTGATGTTCTATGATTTAAAAATCAACTTTTGGTAAAGCGACAAATCGAATTTTATAAAACTTCACCTTCATTTTGTCTAGGGCTAGCTGTGATGATCCCTGCAAGCGAATCCTGGAAAGTGGTCGCCCTACGCCTCGCAAAGCTGTTAGAAAATCTCATATATCTGGAATATGAAGTTCTCTCTTCTGGATTCAAAGGAGGCATAGTAGGTTCGCTCGAGTGCTTTTTAAGGTAAGGCACGTCCCTCAACTCAGATGGGAAACTCCCATTTTTCTGTTGTGTGTTCTGGTTTTCAGGCTCTTTCCTGGTTTGAAACAAGTCTTTGATCTCTTCATGTCCTTGGTAATCAGCTAAGGCTAGGGGAGTCCATCCATGGACGTCTGGTTTTTCTATATCGACTCCCTTTTCCATAAAAAATTTCACGATCTCGACATTTTCTTCAGATATAGCTGTGTGAAGAGCTGTGGTTCCCAAGCTATTAAGCAATGTGACATCTCCTCCAAACTTTATTATTTCATTTAGTAGCTCTATGTTGTTTTGCTCGACTGCGTAGCACGCAAAATGAGCAGCGTCGCCAGAAGTTAACGTTGCTCCATTATCTACCAGAAGTTTTATCACAGATTCATGCTTCCCCAAGATAGCATCCCATAATGGAACATTTCCTTCGGAATCTACACAAATAATTGCTCTCTCAAATTATAATATTTGTATAACTTTCATTTAAAAATGTAGCCTCTAAACAAGTTTACCTCTTCTGTTAGGGTCCGCTCCATAATCTAATAGCAGAAGCACACATTCTAGACTTCCTTTCGATGCGGAAATGTGCTGAAATTTGAACATGAAGATGCTATCAGTTATGATGCTTCAAACATAAAAACAATGAGGAACAAAGATATCTCGTAGACTCGTACCAAAGCACTGAGACCGTTGTTGTCTAATTCATTAGGATCCATGCCTCGTCTCAGCAAATGTTGCAATAATAAATCATCTCCTCTGGCAGCTGCAAAGCATAAGCTAAGTGGCATGTCCATTCTCCCATGAGCAAGCATGTGCTCCGTGTCTATCAAAATCGACTGCATCAGAGGGTCTTGCCTTTCTTTCAGATTCTACAACGAAATTTAATTAATTATTTCAAAAGGTAGTATTTGATAGCAAGATTGCTAGTCTCCAGAAATCAACAAGGAAGAAGAAGAGACGATAGAGATTAAAGAAGAATTTTATTACTCAAAGCTTGACTTTGTACAGCAGCACATATTTTTATATCATTTCTATATAACTAACTCCCTATACAAGTAACTAACTTTCCCACTCTTTTTACTATCCATCACTCATTTACAAAATGGTTGAAACTTCCCAGGTATATTTCTGATTAGCTTGCTGGACCTTCTTATCCCACTGTCTTAGCTCGTGGTTATATCAGTTATACTTGCAAGCATTATTCTCAAAGACATCGATTGAAAGATGACGTTTCACATCGTTGTCATTGGCTATACTTTTTGTCTACGGTGTAAGGACGCCAGTTAACCAAGTATCCCATATTTGTTTCGATATATATTATGGTATTTGTTAATTTATGAAGTTTTTGAAAATATATGAAAGTTTTAATTTTGATATAGCAACAACAACAACTAAGCCTTTATCCTGATAGATCGTCTAATAATGACATGGAACAAAGGAGGCCAAGATACGATGGCAAAATGCAATTCTTTTTCAAAGTACCTGAAGAAGATTGTTCATGATTGTTGTTCCATCTGCAACATTAGCTTGAAGAATGTTCAAAAGTGCAGTACGATTCAATCGCAGAAGCTGGCTCAATCTTTTGGTACGAACCGTAAAAAGTTGTGGCCTACAGCTAAGAACACTAATTTCACCACATACATCCCCGGTCTTCAATTCCCTAGCAACCTTAACAATTCGTAGAAAAGCATTTGTTATGATCATTTTAATAGGATCTCACCTCATAAAAATTTGATTCAAGGAAAAGGCTAGTTTACCTGCTCTGTTCTATTTCTATGTGTAATAAGATCCTATCACCATAAACATAGTATTAGATTGTCGCCAGCAAATCCAAATACAATCGCATACTTGATATATGCACACACCGAGAGAGCTTGATTGATCTTACCACTGCCCCGTTAACCAGAATATATAGATCAGTGGGAGCTTCATTTTGCAAAATTATGTCTTCCCTAGGCGGAAAATACTCGGCCTTCATCTCCGTGACCTACAACAATTAAGACCATCAAGAAGATCTATCTCATACGAGCTTATTTATTCGAATGGATAACAAGAATACCAATCTCTACCAGTTGAAAGAGCAGATCATTAGATACCCCATGGAACAAATACACTTTTTCGACCAGTCCATAAAACAGAAAATGTGATATACTCGAACGAAGAGCTTTTGGGAGAGCATCCAGAGTTTCTTGCTGCTGCAGCCCTTCTGAATCTGTTCTGAACCTTAGGCTCAAGTGAGCAACCATCTGATCTTGCAGTCGAGGAGGGAGTTGATTCCTTTTCGCAAATCCTGAGGCTGCATTTATAGTTTCTCTCTGCAAAAAAAGTAGGAGTATACCATTCAGTGGAAGCGTAGGACAAAAGATCCAAAACCAAGAGCGAACTTACAAATTTTCTGGTTTTGAAGGTTGATTGAACGATCAAATTGGTCATATTTCCAATGATATAGGCCGACAACCCGAGATTGAAAAACATAAAGAAAATGTCGAATATCATTTCATCCTTGTTTACAGGATGAAGATCTCCATAGCCTGTAGTTGTGACGGTGGCTATAGACCAGTATATTGACGTAACATAGCGATCCCATACCGGGGCTTCATTAAAATTTTCAATGAAAACTGCAATCCAAGTCTTCCGTGGATCAGGGTACCTATCAGCAAGAAAATAGAAGATGCAACCGGCGAAATGAACCACAAAAACCGTTACCTACACAAAGCATATACCCTTGATCAAAAAAGTTACTTTGGATAAGTGAAGTAACCACTTGCCTTTTAAGATTCTTACCCAAGTAAGCTTCAAAATTCGAATCAAGAAGTAGTTGTAGTTTCTGTCTTTCTCCAATCTGCAGAGACAATTAAATCATATCAACGAAGATGCCTATATTATATATTAACTTCATTTAACTTGCAACAGACAAGTATGGTACCTCTGAAACATTGCACTGACTCGTCTGAGACGCCAGAGGCGAAGCATACTAAAGTAGCCATATGATTCCGTCGTAGATGGCAAAATCTTTCGAGCAAGTTCAGAAGGTATAGTGGAAATCACATCAAACACCAGCCAGGTTCTTGAGTATCTCAAAGCAATTAGCTTTTGATCGTCGATTAAAAGATATGTTTCTTTGTCAAGGTAGGCGACAAAAAATGTTAGGACAATGTCGATGAAGAAAATTGAGTTTACGATGTTGTCTGTAATGGCGAGAGGTCCTTTAGGTCCTTTAAGGAAACCAAATTCGAACGGGGACACCCATGCTGTGTAGAAGACCAGTAGCACTAGAAAGGACTCCCAAGCTCTGCAAAGATAGAACAGATAAACAATATGCATTATGTATCAGGTCCTTTCAGTTTTATGGGTAAACTTTCTTTAAGAAAAACTAGTTCACCCCAAATAGTGTTAAAAATCTATGGTTTGGGGAAGAGAATCTGACATAGACTACGGGAGACGAGTATACTACCAAAAGAGGAACAGCATACAAACGAATAAAACGTCAGCCTACCAACAAAGAAAACGTGAGAAATCGAGGCTGCTAAACTAAAGTCAGAAAAATCAAATTTGTATAAACTTAAGAATGTAAAAATCAAGATAAATATTAGACACTTTCCATATAGAACCAAGATCAGACAAAAACAAAAGCAGGAAAATGAGAAAATACAGTGACATAGATGACTATAGAAACCTTAAATGTTGATAAACAAACATACACGTATATGCATACAAACAAGAATTCATTTAGTGTCGCATAAATTAACCATAAAGTTGAATTTCGCATCTCCATGTTTAGCAGTTACCAATCAAGATTTTCCCAAAAATTGCAATCAAATCATCATCTTTACGATCTGGAAGATTGAACCAAGAATGTGATCACTCAATAATACATGCACATGGAAAAAAATGCAATTCAAAAATTTTCAATCCACAACCAAATTTGCATGCAAATTAATCGCAGAATATATTAAGTCAGCGTACCTGTAACGAGGATCGAAGGGGGAGACAATGAAGCGACTAAGCTTGACCCTGCGATTGCTGTGGGCGCCGAGAGAAGGAAGAATGCCCCTCGATATGGCATCAGAAAATTTTTCATCTTTCGAGACTATTTCGATTTCATCATCTATTTCTCTCATTCCACACATTGAGCCATTTAATATTTTGTCTTTGCCAAACTTGTGCTTCATTTTTGCCTCCGAACAAATTTGCTTCTTCTCCACCTTTTTACGTTTCTTTGTCCGATCGATAGTATAATGGATTCTGTTCCATTTCGGGGGCTGTGCTTTGTTTGATGTTGAGTCTTGGCTATTGTCTGTGGCTCTCTTTCTCTGATTTTTATACAGTTTGACGATGTATTTCCCGGTTAGGGAGTCTCCTAGGGTACTTCTTCTTGTGCTTCTGTTGCGGCAAATCACGAGTTTCCTCGTTTGCTTATGTTTCATTCATTCCGCATGTCCACATGGCGGAGTCTCCTTGTTTCAAGGAGTCGAGAGGATCTTTGAACACTAGTTTACCAAGTAAGATCTTGATTTTTTTAATGTAGTTGAATTAATGACTATATAATTAGTTGGAGAGAGTATTTTATCAACAGTTAAGACCCATATTTGGTTGAATTAAAAATAAGATTCCAATTTGGATTTGGATATCTATGAATTTAGAATTCCATATGATGTTTACCGTTTAGTAAAATATTAAAATGTTATTTAATAATTGGATTTAATACTAAAATAATATTAATTGATATTAAAAATATTTATACTAATTATATATTTAAATATCTTGTTTATTAATAATATTAATATAAATATTTATCAATTTTTTTAAAAAAATTATTTTTAAACATAACAAGAGAAATCATAATTTTATTAAATAGTTTTTTAAAAAGTTATCAAATCTTGATAAATTATGTTTTGTCGTATTTAAATTAATAGAGGTTTTCAAGAAAGAAAAAAATTATAGAGTTTTTAAATATAAAAATAGTTTTAATTGGTTTTAAATTAATTTCTTAAAAATATATGATAAAATGTGCAAGAATTAATAATATGTTATATTTAAAATGACTTTTTGTAATTCCAAAATCCAAATCACATCAAATCCAATCAATTTTTTTTAAAGAATTTGTATAAGTGTAATCAAATCCCACAAAATCCCATAAAATCCAAATTCACTTTATAAATTTTATTTTGCAAAACTCAAAAATGATATTTACAAATCCAAATCTTCCCCTAATCCCCCCAAATCAAAGCTTGTCAAACACAGTCTTAGAATTTACAAATTGTTTTTTTAGTTCTAATAATTATTCAGATGCGCCTTATTCAAATTTCAAAG
The DNA here is from genome assembly GCA_907163345.1 of Haberlea rhodopensis. Classification (NCBI taxonomy): domain Eukaryota; kingdom Viridiplantae; phylum Streptophyta; class Magnoliopsida; order Lamiales; family Gesneriaceae; genus Haberlea; species Haberlea rhodopensis. Next base: position 28,216,086 of record CAJQUN010000004.1, on the reverse strand, counting down.
TAATTACAAGTTGTTATTACTTAATTATATCATTTTCCAATTTTATAATTGTCTATTTAAACTTCACGCAACTGGCATATATTTTTTATACGGTGGAGAATATTAAAAAGTTAGACAACACAAACTGTAAAATAATATCATCCGAGTGATATTGATGTGATCACATTATCAAGACCAGTTCGTATGAAAGGAGCACCGAGAACTCTAGTGGATTTCGTTTCTGGAGTTTGAAGGAACAAGGAGTATGGGTTGCATTTTGTAGATGGAGTTAACGCGGGAATATTAATTGTAATAAGCGTTAATTGTAGACTGAGATGTACAAAAATGTGTTTACTTGTAACTACTATAAATACTTCAAGGAAACAATTAAAAAGGAGGAAAATTACTAATTCAAAGAATTCTTCTCTCCTGATTTCTATTCTGTCTATTTTGTCTATTCTATCTGATTTTCTCTCTTCTGATCATTCTATCTTGTTCAACAATTCATAAGAGAATAACCTAGGTTATAACAATGGTGCTCTCGTTTTCGTACTCGTTGATTGTTCGATTTTCATGTTGTTGATTGTTCTCGTATACAATGGCGGAAGGAACACGATATGCGCGATTGGAAGAACATTTAGCGAAGCTTGCGACATTTCAGGAATCGCAGGCGATCATGTTCGAAAAACAAGGCGAACATTTTGACTTACTTCAGGATAAGGTACAGGAGCTCACAGTTAGTTTGCAATCCTTGGACGGCAAGGTTGAACAGCAATTCCGACGTTTTTCATCTGGTTCCATTCCTACCATTCCACCTAATGGTCCGAATTTGCATCACAACAACCAGAATTCTTCTGATCTTCCATCCTATATGAAATCGATGCGCATTGAGATTCCTCGTTTCGCCGGCGAGAATCCAGCAGCTTGGGTGGCTCGAATACAGAGGTATTTTGATTATTATAACACTCCAGAACCGCAACGATTAATTGTTGCTTCTTTTCATTTGGATGGAATCGCTTTGGATTGGTTTGATTGGATTAATCGCAATGGATTATTGCATAATTGGACTGAATTTTTGGTAGCTATTACTAAACGTTTTGGACCGTCTGAATATGAAGATCATTTTGGCAAGTTAAGTAAACTCACACAGACGGGAACATTATATGAGTATCAACATCAGTTTGAGTTACTTGCTAATAACATCACTGATGTTCCGGAACACGTCTTGACTAGTTGTTTTGTCTCGGGGGCTCAGCAATGAGGTCCGGAAAGAAACACAAGTCTGTCGACCGCAGTCGTTGTTACAAGCCATGGGAGTAGCCAAGTTATATGATGACAAGATTTCAGATAGTTCCTTCAGTCAACACTCTAGCCAGGACAGAACATTGGTTTCGAAATTCAGTCCAGTTACTTCGAATCCTCGACCTCAGGCTTTACTTCCAACACCAGTAGGCTCCCGGAGACCAATTACAATCCGCAAGTTATCACCAACATAGATGCTTGCTCGTCGAGAGAAAGGGTTATGTTATAATTGCGATGAGAAATTCTTTATTGGCCATAAGTGTAGGGGACAATTATTTGTCTTTGTATCTGAGGAGGAGGATACAAGTGTTGAGGTCGTTGACAAAGAATTTCCTTCTGAGAATCATAGTGCAGATTGCCTGGTGGAACAACCTGAGATAAGCCTTCATGCCATGGCTGGACATCCTAATCCACGAACATTGCGATTCCGTGGTTATATTGCGAATTCTTCAGTGCAAATTTTGGTAGATGGGGGAAGTACTCACAACTTCATACAAGAACGTGTTGCTAAATTCCTGAAATTGAAAATACTTCCTTCACATCATTTTTCGGTGGTTGTAGGCAATGGGGAAACAATGCAGTGTGATGGTTTCTATCCGAGGGTCAGAGTGGATTTGGATCAGGCATCTTTTGACATTGATTTTTATGTTTTGCAGCTTGGGGGTGCAGATGTGGTTTTTGGAGTTCAGTGGCTTAGTTCATTAGGTCGTATTATCATGGATTATAACCAATTGTACTTGGAGTTTTTACATCAAGGCAAGTTGGTTAAGTTGCAAGGGCAGTCAGCCATTCAAGTGGAAGAGGTCCAACTGAAACAACTTAGGCGGCTGTCTCAAACGGAAAGTATTTCTCAATGCTTTCAATTGTTATCAATGGACGTTTCTGTCACTGACGTCCCTCAGGTATCATCTTCTCCAGAGTCTTTAAGGCGTCTACTTGACTTGTACAAAGATGTGTTTGTCGAACCAACAATCTTATGTCCATTTCGAGCCACTAATCATTCCATTCATTTACTTCCCAATACTCCACCAGTTAACGTCAAACCATACCGTTATCCCCATTCCCAAAAAAACGAGATTGAGAAATTAGTCCGGGAAATGCTTCACTCCGGAATCATTCGTCATAGTCAAAGTCCTTTTTCTTCTCCCGTCTTATTGGTTAAAAAAAAGATGGTACTTGGCGTTTTTGTGTTGATTATCGTGCACTTAATCACGTTACTATTAAGGACAAATTTCCTATACCAACTATTGATGAACTTCTGGATGAATTACATGGTGCCGTAGTATTTTCTAAGTTGGACTTACGCGCAGGGTATCATCAGATTCGGGTCGATGATTCTGATATATTCAAAACTGCTTTTCGAACTCATGAAGGGCATTACGAATTTTTGGTAATGCCTTTCGGCCTTACTAATGTGCCAGCTACTTTTCAGTCATCCATGAACCACATTTTCAGACCCTTTCTTCGGAAATTCCTTATCGTTTTTTTTGACGATATTCTCATCTATAGTCAATCCATGGATGAACATCTAAACCACCTTCAGATTACTTTACAAAGCTTAAGGGACCATTCATTCTTTGTAAAATTTTCCAAATGCTCTTTTGCTCAAACCTCCATTGAGTATCTTAGGCATGTCATCTCTCCTGCGGGGGTCCAACCAGATCCCGCAAAAATCTCAGCCATTCGATCTTGGCCTACGCCAAAAAACTTGAAGTCATTGCGAGGGTTTTTGGGTCTATCAGGCTTCTATAGAAAATTTGTACCCAAATATGCTACCATTGCTTTTTCACTCACTGAGTTACTTAAGAAGGATAAATTCCTGTGGAATCCGGAAGCTCAATCAGCCTTCGATTCATTGAAAGAATCCTTGGTTCAAGCTCCTGTCTTAAACCTTCCAAATTTCTCCTTACCATTTCAAATCCAAACTGGTGCTTCTGGGGTAGGTATTGGAGCAGTGTTACTTCAACAAGGACATCCAATTGCCTATTTTAGTAAGAAGTTGCTTCCTCACCTTTCTAAAGCTTCTACATATGTCCGTGAGTTGTTAGCTATCACTCAAGCAGTTACCAAGTGGCGACCTTATCTTCTTGGTCATCATTTTTCGATCATTACTCACCATTTGAGTCTTAAAACATTACTCAACCAAACTGTGCACACTCCGGATCAGCAGAAACATCTCATCAAACTTTTGGGTTATGATTTTGATATCAGTTATCAACCCGGTAAATCCAATGTGGTAGCGGATGCTCTGTCACGCAAATTTGACACTGTCTCCCATATTGATCAATCTTCCGGAGAGTTCTTAGCCCTTTCTGTACCAACTTTCCAGTTCTGGTCCGAGCTCAAAGTAGAGGTCGCTAATGACCCCTATTATTCCTCTCTTTTCACTGAAACTACATCGAATTCCACTCCTTTTCAACTAAGAAATGGATTATTCTACAAATGCCATCGCCTTTGTCTCAGTCCATCCTCTCCCTTAAAAGCCAAAGTGTTGTTTGAATTCCACAACACACCTTTAGCTGGTCATGGGGGCGTACAAAAGACTTTGGCCCGGATTGTGCCTAATTTTTATTGGCCTCAAATGAAGAAAGAGGTGCAAGAATTTGTGGCTAATTGTACGGTTTGTCAACAAACAAAATATAGCTCTCAACAGCCTATGGGACTTTTACAGCCGTTGCCAGTTCCCGAGAATGTTTGGGAAGACATTTCCATGGATTTTATCACGGGGTTACCACCGTCTAATGGGTTTACTGTGATCTTGGTGGTTGTCGCTAGACTGTCGAAGTATGGTCATTTTGGTGCGTTAAAAAATGGTTTTACAGCGGTGACAGTTGCTTCTGTGTTTGTGGACCTTGTGGTCAAACATCATTCGTTCCCTAAAAGCATTGTGACAGATCGTGATCCCATTTTTTTAAGCAAATTCTGGACAGAGATTTTTCGGTGCAGTGGGACGACATTGGCTATGTCAAGTGCTTATCATCCTCAAACGGATGGCCAGACAGAAGTTTTAAACAGGTGTGTGGAGCAATACTTAAGGGCTTTTGTGCTGAATCAACCTTCGAAATGGTCAAGATATTTGGTTTGGGCCGAATTGTGTTATAAAACATTCGACAATAAAGATGACTCCATTTGAAGCAGTTTTTGGCAAAGCACCACCTACATTACCATTGTATATTGCTGGAGATTCGGGACTTGAGGCTGTAGAATCTTGCTTACAGGAGAGGTCTCAGATACTAGAGACATTGAAAGACAACATGAGTCGTGCGCAATTAAGAATGAAAGTTTGTGCTGATCGCCATCGAACAGATAAGGTATTTGAAACTGGCCAGTGGTGTTTTGTTCGCTTACAGCCACATCGTCAAACTTCATTGTTGGACCAATCTTATTCGAAACTCAGCATCACGTTTTTACGGACCATTTAAAATCGTTAAACGGGTGGGCGTGGTAGCTTACAAATTAGAATTACCTAAAGATGCCAAAATCCATCAGGTGTTTCATGTGTCGGTGCTGAAATTCTGTCCAAATCCCCAAGAAGCTGAGTCTTTGAGTCTACCAGATAAATTCATTCAGAATCAACCATTAGTCACTCCAATGGCTGTTGTGAATCGAAGAAGGGTTCGTAGACATGATAAGTGGGTACAGCAGGTTCTGGTACAGTGGGTCGGATTACCATTGGAAGAGACTTCGTGGGAAGATGAGAATGTGTTTCGGCGCACCTATCCTACTTACCACCTTGAGGACAAGGTGGTTGTTGAAGAGGAAGGCAATGATGTGATCACATTATCAAGACCAGTTCGTATGAAAGGAGCACCGAGAACTCTAGTGGATTTCGTTTCTGGAGTTTGAAGGAACAAGGAGTATGGGTTGCATTTTGTAGATGGAGTTAACGCGGGAATGTTAATTGTAATAAGCGTTAATTGTAGACTGAGATGTACAAAAATGTGTTTACTTGTAACTACTATAAATACTTCAAGAAAACAATTAAAAAGGAGGAAAAATTACTAATTCAAAGAATTCTTCTCTTCTGATTTCTATTCTGTCTATTTTGTCTATTCTATCTGATTTTCTCTCTTCTGATCATTCTATCTTGTTCAACAATTCATAAGAGAATAACCTAGGTTGTAACAGATATTGTATAATTATTATATATAAAAACACATAAGTTGTATGTGATCTCATTCTTCCCCGGCCTAATTCTTCTTCTACATTGAATCCCAACAAAATATTCATGAAATTAGCCTCCGCCATACACCACAACTTAATTTTCCTCAGCCTATGTTCATTGCTATTTTCACCACACCATTCTTTCAAAGGCCACCAATTTCAACGATTGAGTTGGTGCATAAATAAATTCTAGATCGTAGAAAATTCCAATATTGTATTTCTCGATAACTGTTAGCACAATGACGAACTTGTAATGAAACAATCAACAAGTAATTGCATGCATCTGATTTTTTTTTATGAGATTATGCCTCAAATAATCTCATTGGGATACCTAGTTTGTCATCATAAGACGTGCATGCCCTTGAATATTGACGAGGATGATATTTCTCTCTTTTTTTTTTACCACTGATATTTCTAATGTTAATATATTTCATAATAATATTATGTTTCATGAACTTACATATGCACTCGTATCAATCATATCAAAATTCAACAGTCATCTCATACTTTAAAGTTGTGAAAACTAATATCATCATCATTAAGGTAGTTTATCCACATTTTCTTTTTTTAACATGGGAGGGGCTAAATAATTTTTATATGTCTTGAATATGGTCATCCCAAAGTGAGATTGAGTGACTACTAGTCCAGCTATTCCAGAGGAGACAGTTTATCCACTTTTGCCAATAAGGCATCCCGACAAAACATCATATGTCATGAATATGGCTTGCGTTTGTGCTTGTATTATTGAGTGTATCTATACAACACATTTGGTTGCATGTTTTGTGTAATGCTCTTAAGTACATCTTTAAATTAACCATGAATATGATCAATTTTGTAAATTTCCTTTCTTGGTCTAAGTTTGCATTTAGATGGATTTAAGTAAATAAATTTGATCTTATAATAATTTTCAAATATCTCGATCCAAACACATTTTTACGAAAACGTTTTCAAAGCCTATATGCATTCTTATATGCTTTTTCTTGGAATGTGAAAAACTTTGTGTACCGTGGGAATTATTAATAAAAAAAAGAATTATTAATAAGAAAAACCCAACAATTTTTGTTAATGAGAACAAAATTCGGTAAGTAAATTTTTTAATAGTCAATTGGCTAAAGAAATCACAATTGAAACTTTGAGACACTTGTGGTAGAATGTAGTTAAGTAGAAAATAGGGTACTCCTCACGTGCCGTCCGTCAGTCCGCTCGGCTCGGGTCTTCTCGTCTCCTTCGCCTCGCCTCGTCTCGCCTCACCTCGCCGCATATTGAGAAACAAATCAATAGAGTATAGTTAATTGATATTTTGTAAACAGAAATTCTGTTACATGCCTAGTCATCTGCTGACTATTTTTTGTTGGATAAATGTTAAAAGGACATTATATCGTGGTGTTCACAAAATGAAGTGTAACGAGTTGAATTGTGGAAGCATTGAAAGTACTTACAGACTGATAGAGCATGATCTCAATCCAAAGTACCTCATGAGAAATTTAGTTATGTGGTTTTTGTAGTTTGAATCCAGTTGTTGAAATCAATTCACGTTTGTCCTCTCACAGCGACAACCTTTTCAACAATCACTAACATGCTGGGTTTAAACACTCGAAAATAAAGTGTAAACATCATATGCATACAAGAACGCAAAAATTTACGTGGTCGTCCACGGGAGCAAACACGAAAGTTATCAATATATTCACGAGGATTACAGAAATATTCTTGGATCCACTCAAAGCTCACATATTATATTCAGAAACTAAAGATATGATGGACAATTTACAACGATGGATCGATGTGTTTATATATGCATGAAACCCTCTGAGAACTGAGTGAGCCACCGTTCTCGTATATTATGGGCCCTTATATTTTATGGGAGTATATATCTCATATGTTAGAGATTTAAGGACAAAATTTTCCAACGTAATAAAGGGAGAAAATACTCCCAAGTGTAAGCATAGATAAAGTTATACGAAGATCCAACAATGGATTGTGTAGGCGCTCTTTAACTTTTCTGTTGTATTTGTACAAACCTTCGTATATAATTGATCATATACGAATATTGATTTCATTTGTACACGTGATTACTCTATAGTCTATTGTATGTAGATATGTGTGCGTGTATATTACATCATTTTTGTTTTTTAACAAATTTTATGATCGAAGAAAAATTTCCAAATTTTCAGTTGATTCGAACCATTTCAAAACCATTTTTTTGATTGGTTTATCATCTAAAGGTTTGTACAAAATATTCCTCATTCTCAAATCAATTTGAGGGGACTAGTTTGGATTCTGTGGTTCATGCCACACTCAAGTCTATGATTTGTAATCTTGCAGCGATCTACTTTCTTCTTTGCTGTTGGTTTGCTATTGTTATTTTTTTTACCTGTGGGTTTTATGGTTGTTGTTATTGCTGTACTTTGATGTACTTACTGTAATACCCTTGTCCCACATTAGTTGTTGATGGATATTTAAAGTGGTTTATAAAAGCTTACAATGGACTCTTATAGCAACTTGGGTTAACCATTTTCGTAGAGCGAGGACGGATACGGAGTAGTTGCTATAGGAGCCCATTGTACAGTCGCGCTTACGCGGGCCTGGGCACAGGCCATGACAGAATGGTATCAGAGCCGGTCGCCGGCAGAAACACCGGGAGATAAGTGCTATGCGGAGCAAAGTGCTACGTGCGTGGGAACCACCTCTTGAGCCTAAAGGGGCAAAGTGCTACACGACGGGGGCCACCTCTTGAACCTGCGGGGCAAAGTGCCACGTGCTTGAGAGCCACCTTTTGAACCTGAGGGGCAACGTGTTACATGACGGGAGCCACATCTTGAACCTGTAGGAGCCACCTCTAGATTCTCGATGCCGGTGGTTCGATGAGTTAGGTCGCACCGAGGACGTCGCGTTCTCAATGAGGGGTAATTGTAATATCATTGTCCCACATTGGTTGTTGATGAAAATTTAAAGTGGTTTATAAAGGCTTACAATGGACTATTATAGCAACTTGGGTTAACCATTTTCGTAGAGCGATGACAAATACGAAGTAGTTGTTATAGGAACCCATTGTACAGTCGCGCTTGTGCACCTGAGCCCGGGGCTTGAACTTACCATGTTGGCAAAGTTATAATTAATATATTTTATCGTTCAAAAAAAAAAATTCAATTTCAAGAAATGAGGACTTTTTCACTGTGTATTTGGTGTTGTTTTGTTTGTTCGCCTGAAAAAAACATTGCACCCACACCTTCTCTCTAATTGGGCTATCTAGACCAAGTATTAAGCCCAATAAACACACCTCTAAGAAAAACGTGAAGGTGTACCCCGAACACGCGGATACGCTAAAACTTTTGATCCAACGGTTTAGATGATCGCGTCACCTTAAAGCTACTCGGTTTAGCACAGATTCAAAAATGTACTCTACATTTAAGATACATAAATTAAGAAATTAGGGCTTCCGAATCCATACATATATAGGCGCAAATACAAACACCCATTCGCAGGTTTTACGCATAGTTCCTCGCTCGCGAGCCTTGTCTATTGTATTCTACCTCTGGAAACCGCAGAAGAATCACATGGTAAACGTTTTAACTTAGATTCGTCTTGTAGATTTGTATTTGTGGTAATGTGATTTGTTTGATATATTTAATTTTTTTTTTGTGATGTTCAGGCTTTGCCGAACCAACAGACTGTGGATTACCCGAGCTTCAAGCTCGTAATTGTCGGCGATGGTGGAACTGGTAATTTTTTTAATTCATTCAAATATTGGTTCATGTTTTTGAGTGTTTAGTCAGTTCACTATGTGATTTTTTCTACGTTTTTTTCATCATTAGAAGATTAATGATGAATTTGGCAACTTATGTTATATGTTCGAAGACATACCAGTACTTAGTTTGATTTATTTCCTTTTTACTAGGTTTTATTATTTTCTTTTATAGGTTTTGTTTTTTTCCCTCTTACTTCTTGAGATGTTAGACTGCTTCAAGCCTTCAACAGAAACATTGATTTGATAATTAGGGGTGGTAGGGTTTCATTGGCAATTGTATTTTGCTTCATGGTTAATCTCGTATTTAATTGATGATCTGTTCTATCTATGGTGCAATTTTATACGCTTTAGTCCAGTAACTACGATATTTCTTTTATAAATTCTCGTACTCTTAGAACCTCGAGTTTATTATCTAATGACTCGGTGTTTCTGAGCTTAGAATAAAGGAAATTGCACTAGCAAGGGCACATGATTAAGGATTCTTTTTCAACATTGTCATTATGGATTGATTGATTTCTTTTACTTTCGTAGGGAAAACCACTTTCGTGAAGAGGCATTTGACTGGAGAATTTGAGAAGAAATACGAGCGTAAGCCTCAATGGAATATGGTTCTCTTTCGTATTAATTCAGAATACTCTTTTGTGTATGGTTGTTAACTAAAGGCCCTCTGTTTTTTTTTTGTGCAGCTACCATTGGCGTGGAAGTTCATCCACTAGATTTCCATACTAACTGCGGGAAGATCAGATTTTACTGCTGGGACACAGCAGGACAGGAGAAATTTGGTGGCCTTAGGGATGGATACTAGTAAGTGATCTTTTTTTATCAAAATATATTTGATTAATGCTGTTACTATAGTTGCTATAATTCTTGTGATTTTTCTTCTCATTGCTTTTGTTTATTCACAATTGGAGAAATTTTGGGAAGGAAATATTGTGTTTGAAATATGTAATCAATGGTTATGTTTTGATATCGCCTTCTATTCTATAGTTGTGTTTGAATCATAAGTGAAATTAGTGTCTGGAATAGATGGGCGAGAAGAATGCAGATACCTGCTTGAACTGAGTGATTTTGTTACTGCCCTTATGGGTAGTGCCCTTCGGGGCACATCAAACCATTGATGCCCTTCCAATGGTTGCTTCCCCCTAGCTACCCTGAGGGTAGCAACCACTCCACCCTTGAACTGTGTGCTTCAACTTGTACTAGGTTGTTTGATATATTCATACCTTGATATATTCATACCATATATAGAAGTTTATGATATTCTGAAATTTATGATGGCATAGCTTGGGTAAATTTGGTCGATGAGATAAAACGAGTTCTATTCCATTGCTCAGCTCAGTTGGATGCGGATATACTTTAATCTTCCTTAAGTATGATTATAGTTTGTCTTATTTTTACCAGCAGTTTTAATGTCTATAATGATGCTTATTTTCTGCTGTTGGACTGTTGCAGCATCCATGGACAGTGTGCCATCATTATGTTTGATGTAACAGCTCGGCTTACATACAAAAATGTCCCCACTTGGCACCGTGATCTTTGTCGGTATGTTGTTTTCCTCTTAATTAACTTGCCTCTGTGATATTCGGACTTAAAATGGTCATGGCAAAATAATCTACAACATTTTCTGCTACCCATATTCAGGGTTTGTGAGAATATCCCAATAGTGCTTTGCGGAAACAAGGTTGATGTTAAGAACAGGCAGGTCAAGGCAAAGCAGGTTACCTTCCACAGGAAAAAGAATCTGCAGTATTACGAAATATCAGCCAAGAGTAATTATAATTTTGAGAAGCCTTTCTTGTATTTCGCCAGAAAACTTGCAGGGTGAGTACAGAGTTGATTACATTTCAAGAAACTAACCTTCATGTTTATCATGGGATTTGAAATATATAGTTTTTTTAAAGAATTGGATTGTTTGCTCTGTTTCTGTTTGCAGTGATGTTGGTTTGCATTTTGTTGAGTCTCCGGCTCTTGCTCCGCCAGAAGTTCACATTGATATGGCTGCACAGCAACTGTAATTATCTCTTCTCACACATCCGACCACACATGGAACAAACTCAATCGCATCCACATAAACATAACCCACTAAACAATCTGAGTTGCGATTTTAAACTCACTTTCTTGAAGATGTATTTTAATTCTATTTACTTTTTGCAGACATGAAGCTGAACTTGCTCAAGCTGCTAGTCAGCCGTTACCAGATGATGATGATGAGTCATTTGACTAGAAAGAAAGGGATGGAAACAGGAGTTGAGATATTGCCATCTTTATGGATTTGAGACTTGGGTTTCGAATATATGTAGGTAGACTGCGATTGTGTTGTGATTTTGCTTTACGAGAAGTGTTTATTCTTTGGATTGTTATGGTGTCGTTTTAGCCATATGTTACGGTCATCCTATTCGCGCCCGACAAATAGTCTTCTAACATGCCACGAAACCGAAGTTTCTTTTTTGTTCATTACCTCAACTTTGTCCATTTTTTTCCCGACTTACAATGATACTTTGGCATAGGCATTGGAGTGTCGCATACATTTGCAAATATTATTCTACATTTTTTGTTTAGAATTATTGTGGATGTTGGGCTGCGATAATTTGTATTCATCAAGATACTAATGTAATTCATGCATTAATTTTGTACAAATACATGTACTACGCGAAGATATAGTATAAAAATCTATTGCCTTTTTTATATTTGTATATAATTTATGGCACTAAAATTTATTATATTTTTAACAACAAATATAGTTTATAATCCCTGAGTTGGGGGTGAGCAGAAACTGAATGTGGCGTCATGGTTGGAAAAAGACAGTACCCCCAAAGTTCTCCACAAGTGCAATAACAGATATGTGGATGTCCAATACCCAAACTAGTACTGCAGCATGCGTCACCGGCAGCCACCCCATAACCAAACTCATGTCTATATATTTCCCCTCCTATATTTAAGTTTTTATACCTTGCTATTTTCTTACATTATTCACTCACAATACTCTGCAACCAGCAAATGAGAATCAGCATCCAATCATGCTTGAGGTGGCTCAGCAACCAGGTTCAAGTGAGAACCAACCCGGCTCCATTATAACGGGTACAAGTCCCAAAATAATGGAGTCTACAATAATAGGAACAAGTCCCAAATAACGGAGTTGACAATAATACCGCAAATAATGAAGACCAGCGGGTTCGTATCCAAGGACTACAATTATCATTTCGTTTTTCAGGGTGTTTGCTTAGCTGCAATCTCCAACAGTTCCTCATTCGTTTGCTCCAGTGCATGCTTTGTTTCAGTTTCCGAACTCTCTACCTTGGCTGTAATTTCTAATTTGTTTCCTCTCTGTGATCGGGATTATTTATACAATGTTGATGAATATGTATGATCATGTATGATGTGACTTTGATGACTTTGCAATAAAATTGCGACAAAGATTCCCAAGCAATATTTATACGTCCAATACAACATACGAAAATGTATGGGCATGATAATATATCTTGCATTTACGAGGGTGCTGGTTGGTGGTCCATGGGATATAGTTTGTAAACATGATTCGCAATGGAAGAAACAGAAGGGGGGTTGAGATCACTTAAATATAATGTTTATATGTTTTGTTGTTTTTTCAATCTTTTTAAATTTTAACCTCATAACTTTACATCCACTTTTGCATAACCTCTGCTAATTTTACTTTATTTTTTCATAGTTGTCCATAACTTTATTTCCATTAATCCTCTCAGATGACTAAATTGTACTATAATTAAATTAGTTTAAATGATTAAATACATTACTTGATCGACCGGGCTGCTCTGTGAGGGAAGCCCATGATATATGAACAGCGCAATTTTAAATCCATTAAGTTTGTACAACTATATACATTTGTCCATTAATTTTGTTGTCTGAATCGTGCTTCAAGGATTATGCTTACGTGATTTTCATGACGAATACGTAAGCTCCATTTGGCTGGTATGATTTGATATATTTAGGATTTCAAATCCTTCATATAAATCTATTCAAATTATTTGGCTAATTTTGAAATCAATGTATTTCAAATTCACAATCTTCAATTCTAAGATATTTTTTTTTAATAATATCAAGGTATTTCAAATTCATAATTATCGAGGTCATTTCAAATCCACTATTAAAATTAATTCTTTCAATACGAATTAACCTTAAAGTGTCACATAATATATATTTTGAATTGTTCCAAAATTTGTATTGCTTAATCATAATGCATTTCTTGCATGTGCATTATATAGGACCCGACGGATCTTTGAGCTTTAAAGGGTTTTGGACCTAAATTTTGATTTTCAAGCCAAGATTTCCCATATTAGACATTTGGTGCGTGGGGTTAAAAATGTCATAGTCTTGACGATTCTCAATTTTTAAAAAAATATTTTTTCAAAAATTTGTTAATGAATTAAGGAATTCATTAATATCTACAAGTCTCGAACTTGAAACCGATTCCTAACTAGGAAATCAGGATGCTAACTGGGCAACAAACACGTGGCCAGTGTTATTAAAACCGGCCCGGACCGGCCGGTCCGACCGGTTCAACCGGTGACCGGTGCTGAGTCTGGGCCGGTTAACAGTATAAAATCGGAGGGGCAAAGAACCGGTGAGAACCGGTCAAAAACCGGTCGAACCGGTGAACCGGTCGACTGGTTGAACCGGTTCTCACATTTTTTTTTTTTTAAGTTTTTCATTTTTTTTTTGTTATCCCTTTTAAGTTTTATCATTCACACAACAATTCTTCTCCTACAGGCAATGTATGAACTTTCTAATAAAAAAAATCAATTCTTGCATTTTAATTGGTGGATTACATGACAATTGTATTGCCATGATTGAAGATTTTATGGAGTTTATTATATATATTAGATCTAATTTTGTATTGCATCAATTCCATGCAACTATGAGTTTTAACATTTACTCATTATATATTTTTGATATTTGTATCAGTCTTATATATAAATACAAAAAGTAATTTATTGTATCAAAAAAGACAAAAAATCTCTTAATTTTGATAATCAATAATAAAGTGTTTGTAATAATATAGTAGCCCATTATTGAATAATATAATACAAATTGGTGTATGCATGACTAATTAGTGCGTTTGTAATTAATCCTTTTATATATAAAGTTTATATAAAAAAAATAGTTATAAACTTAAATAGATGAAATTATTGAAAGATTGTGTAAAATATTGGTCTCAATGCTATGTTGCTACAATGGTATTTTTTTTATTATGAACATTTGAAACTTTTACAAATACATGTTATATATTTTTCAAAAATTAAATATAGATATTACATCATGATGACGTCATACACCGGTTGAATCAGTGGTTTAACCGGTTAAACCGATCTAACCTGTAACCAGTAAGGACACCGATTTTATGTCCGGTCCGGTTATGAAAACACTGCACGTGGCAGATGTATTAATTTTGAGCCTTCACTAATAATACTAAATTTTAAATTATAGTATTTGAATTGCAAAATAGTTTTATAGGGAAAAAGAAGACATTAATCACAATACCTTTCTTAGAAACATACAAATAAAATTTTATTTGATAGAATGGAATATGAGCTTTTAGTTGGTAGAATCACATCTCAAGGTTTAATGAAAATAAAACCTAGAGAAACATTGTGGGTAAGCCACACACACCAATGAAATTTGTATTATTTTCATAATTTAATAGGGGTTGGGTACAAAGGGTGACATATTATGGTCCCTTGGTCCACATCTTCAAAAATGTAGTGTATTTATTTTTTTAATTTTTTTATATTGTGAGGAAGATTTCGTAATTTTTTTGGGTGACTGTCCGAACTCGAAACTGAGTGTCCTAAAATGAAAAAAATGAGAGCTCGAGGATTTATTTTATTTTTTTAGAATATATGGTAGCAGTCATAAATGTGGAACCCCATCCCCATCATCAATTATATATGATGGTTTATTCACCACGCCTAATTTCATACAATCATTGCTTCCTCAAAGCCATGTGCCCCTTCATAATTTTTATTATAAAATCCGGATAAGTACAAATTTTCCTTTTGCTCGACAAATATTATAATATAGGGTGTGAAATTTATATTTTTAATTTATTTATGTTAAAATATAAATATCTACTTAACATAAGTAACTAGACTGATTGGTTCCGGTAATCCCCACTCCCCTTCTTATCTATGTCCCCATTTTTTCTTTTTATAACAACGTGGGAACTCACAGCTGTTATTTCTAGAGTGTGTACTTGATACAAGCAGCAAGCAAAGATAGAGCCCAAAGGGGTATAGACGAATTGGTAAGGGTTGTGGTGACGTGGAGAGAAATCACCGACGTCGCATGTTCGAATCCCGTGTTAGACAAATTCTCAACTAAAATATTGTGGGGTTTGGGCGGTCATAAGGGTCCAAGGTCATCACCCAAGGATTAATCAGATGCAAGCCTGAATACATTGTTCAAAAAAAAAAACAAGCAAAGATAGTAGAAGCTATGCCATCCAAATCCATTGCTACTGCCCTTGACCGAAACATGTAGCCCCAATAGTAACTCAAAATGTTTACAGTAGAATAGAATCCCATAATAAGCTTCCAACACCAAACCCTCTCCACACACAGTAAACAAGCAAGCTAAGACTGAACCACAAGCCAAACCTAAACCATTGCGCAACATCCAATTTTTAGAATCACACCATTCCCATAGCAACAGTAGAAGAGGCATCAAGCAACACAACAAACTAGGTTTACCAAAAACTAGAGTGGAGCTCACCGGCCTTGCCCAGATCTATAAGAGATCGTGCTCACTTTAGGCAGACTCGAGTTCGAGTAGCACTTGACACAAAAAATTGATTTAGCTCATCCCCTACTCAAAAAAAAAAAACTAGAGAGTGAAATTATTGTTTGGTTTGTCTCTACTATTTTGGGATACAATTAGAGTTGGGAATCATAATAAACTTTTATGGCTCAAAACATATTTAATATATCGAGCTATGAACAGGGATGGACATAAGAAATTTGGTAAGGGATCAAAAAACATTTAAATAAAAAACATAGGACAAAGAAAAATTTATGGGACCAAAATATAATTTTAAGGGGACAAAGATAATTTTTTAGTAGCAAACTATTTTTGAGTTGTAAAATGTAATTTTTTAGGTAATATATTTTTTTTTTTGCAAGAAGACACTTGACTCCTTGCCTCAAGATGACTCGGCCCTTGCCCATTAAGATTATGGGATCATGTGACAAAGTTGGTAGTGGCAAAAAAATATGTATACGTATCACATGTCAATTAAGCACATTCTTGTTCGATATATTTGCCAAAATTCTAAATATTTTTCATCCACAGATGAATCGGAATGTGTACCCTATGATGTAAGTTAGGTCCCCTTCAACTTAATTATAGGACCATCCATTAATTAATTTAGCAGCTACTCCCCTTTCTCTTACTTTAAACAATATTTTAAAGAAAATTGGGGAATCTTGAAAAAAAAAAAAGTTACAGTCTCTTATTCAATTGCATGAAACAATTACTTATTTATTGAGAAAAAAATGGACATGAAATCTAAACAGTAGATATAATAACTATTATTAAGTCTTTAAAACCATATATGAAATCAAGTTGAATCGTATATATGCGTCAGTCTTATTCAATACTCCAAATATTTTTCTGAACAATGGACCAACAATTCAAATTTAACTCATTCAGGTCATAATAGCAATGAGGTGGACCATTATTTGATGCGATTTGGGCAACTAGTCTCAGAATTGAAACTCGAGATCTTTTATATAATTTGTGTTTAATTATTTTTAAATAATTCGTTTTGAACTATAAAATTTTATAATTTCAAATTAGGAAAAATTAGAAATAAATCCTTAAACCTAAGTTTAACTTTATATTTACTCCTTACCTAAAATTTCTTCAAAGATTCCTACCACTTTTCAACTTTACATTTATAATTACTCCATGGAGAGAGAAAAATTTCAAAATAATACCAAATAATCCTTAAGCTCAAAGCATCAACATGAACCTTATACTTTGATTTATGCATGTTTAGTTCTCCTTATGTTTTTAATCCGCACATAAGGTAGTGAGGCCTTACAAAAAGATTCCCAAACTTTTGATTGGGTTAATACTATGTCTTTCAGATAACAGGATGATGAAAAGTTACTCCAGAAACCCCCTTGTTACTAAAAAGACATTATATGACGAGGTTCCACAACCTGAAACTACCTTTGAAAAACAAATCACTCTAGAGGATTAAAAAGAAAGATTCAGAGGAACTACAACGAGGATCCCCTGGCATGGTGGAACAAGAATGAACTCAAAGCTACTTTGAAGTGAAAGCCGGAAAGGAAAATGAGTTCGTCAGATTCAAACCAAACCCCATGAATATGGAATATCGGATGGACATGCAGATTATACTTAAGGAGCATATTGACCTCAAGTTAATCTCAGCATGTGTTTTCTCCATATAGTAGTCCATGATTTCTTGTTCGGAATCATGGAGAAGTTAAATGAGGAAAGCCAAGATTAGTGATCAACTATAAATGGATCAACGAAATCTTGGTGTTCGATGGATATTTTATCCCAAGCAGAGAACATTTGGTTTATATCATCAAAAAAGTCAAAGTATTTTCTAAGCTCGACTGCAAGTCTGAGTTTTATCAGATTAAGATGGAGAAAAGCTAGCAGGAAGTTCACAGCATTATCCACACCACATGGACACTATATTTGGAATGTTATGTCAATGAGATTTGCAAATGCTCCCCAAATATATCAAAGGAAGATGGATAATATTTTCAAGGATTGCTTCAGCTTTATGTTCGTGTATATTGACGATATCCTCATTGCGTCAAGAAAAATGAAAGATCATTTTAAACATTTGGAAATCTTTTCGGAGTTACAAAGAAAGATTAGTGCTCTCCGAAAGGAAAGTAGTGATTACCACAAGACAGATCGAGTTCCTTGGAACTGATATCGACGAATCTGAAATCATCTTGCATAATCATATTGTTGAAAAAAGTGCAAGGATATCCGGATGATTTCAAGGATTTAAAGCAACTTTAGAGTTTTGGGAGTTTTTTAATTTTGTTGGAGTGTTCATAAACAACCTAGCAAGCCACATGAATGTGTTCAGTCCACTACTAAAAAAAGATGTTAAGTTCGAGTGGAATAGAGATCACAGATAAGCTCTCAAACAGCTTAAAGAAGTTTGCTGGCAACTACCAAAGCTTGCAACTTCCCAACGACGAGGATGAACTGATATTATACATAGATGACAATGATCATTGGTGGGCTGCAGTTCTTATGAAGGCCACACCAGATGGAGAAGTGTCATGCATATATTGCAACGGTCTATTTGACAGCAGCGAAGTTATCAGATGTCACATCAACGAAAATGAGTTCTTTGCAGTTCAACAGGCTTTTAAAAAATGGCCACTACTTTTAATTGTAAAGAAATTTATCTTGAAAATAGATAATACAAGTGTTAGGTATTTTCTGAAAAATAAAGTTGAATCAAAACCAGAAAATACCGGACTTTTAAAATGGCAAGCTGAATACAACCAGAAAATACCGGACTTTTAAATGGCAAGCTGATTGTCATTATGAAATCTGATAAAAATGTTCTTACAGATTTTTTGACACGGGGTGAAGGGACATGTTGCTAGCGATACCCTTAAACGAGTTGGGCATCTCAGGAAAAACCTGGAGATCCTTGAACGAGATTTTGGGACTCTTTGTCTCAATACTGAGGTCACAGGACGACTACAACATGAAGATCGATACCTAGTTTCTGGTCATATAAGAGTTTGCCTTCAGACCCAAGAACGCTTGTTCGAAGTCTTCAAGAGGCCTATCCTCCAGGCCATCTCCAACAGTGCAAAAAGGAGTGTTTAGAGAACGTGACTCATCTAACTCAGAGGCAAGTGATTCACATACCCCTGTCACAGGTGCTGCAGATGATGCATTCTTTGAGGATGTACGAGCTGTAGCGAATGTTGAGGGTCAGATGTCATCACAATCTGAACCTTCAAGTCAAACCAGCCACCTCTGGGTAAAAGATGGAGAGTTGAACCTTAGGTCGCATACAAGCACTTCAAGGTTTTAAATTAACGAGGATTTAGTTTCTTCTCCTATGCAGGATTACCAGCACATTTGGGAGAAACTGATAATCATATGCACTCTGACAATATAATGGACCACTTACGAGAAAAGTTATAGGCGCACTAAGACAAAAAACATCAGCACTTACAAGAAAGTTGGCATAGACCACGAGATAAAGGCGCACTTAACATTCAACAAGAGTTTGGAAATCCGCATTTGAAGTCCGGATTCATGCCTATATAAGGCCAGTGATTGAGGAAGTTAAGGACATCAGAAATTCTCTATAGTTTTCTCACAAATAAATATTGCAGTCTCCAAGCTGTAAAGTTATCATCTTTCATAGCATGGTAATTTCTTTTATTGTTATATTTTAGTTTTCAACTCAGTTCGTTAATGTGTCTCGAGACCAGCCTCATTATATGAGAGGTTAAACAAGCTCGTCTCCTAGCATGAGGTGATGTATTATTGTAATAAATATTAAATTATTTCCAGAATAAAACGAAGTCTTTTGCCAATCTATCTCTCAGATTTCCTTAAAATATTTTTATATCTAGTTATGCTCTACGTCATAAGGTAATAAACGAATTTGGGTTGTGCTGCCTACTGCTGAAGGCCTCATTGCAGAACCATTTGTTGCGTTCAGTGTAGTTGATGTTGAGGAGCCATAGTAAAACCTGGTGGAATACGCAGTAGTTTGGTCAAAAAAGTATATACCGTTTTGTCAAAATTTTATTGTAATATGGAAGCGAGATGTGCATGTTATAGTTTTAAGCAATTTTCTTAAATAAAGTGTATAATGGTATGGAAAATAAAGAAAGGGAGATGAAGATAAAACTAGAGAGTTATCTTAAATTTATTTTAAATAGGGAGGAATCTTAAATTTGAAAGTAGGTATAGAGATTTTAGTATAAGTTGCCCTTCAAGTTTAAGAGTATAATATGTATTTTAATTATTTTCTCAAATATTCTTCACCTTCCTTGATATCCAAATGAAACAAATTTCTGAGCTGAAAATTTAAAAGCTATATATATTTCTTATAAAAACATTCTGGGTTACTCTCCTCATAACCAATTGATTATGAGTTGGAACACCATGAATTCTTAATATGGTATCAAAACTGGGCTTTTCATGTGATTGATTATTCTCCCCACATCCTCACCGTCCCACGCGTTACCATTCACGTGTTTGACTTATAAATGTCACATGTAAATGAGTGTGTTGAGAGTTGTTATCCCATATTGAGAATCTTGGAAGCTATATATACTCATTATTAAAAGATTATAGGTTACTCCCTTATAACCACTTGGTTATGAGTTGGAACCCCATAAATTCTTAACAAAATTTAAAAAATTCGTGTTCAATTTTTTTTTAAATATATATTTTTACTATTTTCCCAAAACTTATATCTTTTTCTCCTTTCCTAGAAATCATTTATTTTCATTGATTTAGAAACATAGAAAGTTTATCAGAATTGAGATTGCTGATTTTTTGATAAAAAATTATTACATCTTATTTATAATTTTTCAAAATAAAAATAACTTTTTTATATTCATAGTTACACAAGAGTGGTTCTAATTGATGAGGCTGTTATCCTCGATCAAATTAGCCAAAACAACTTATGATTTAGCTTTTGAATATATTCAATTTTTTTTTTTGTAAAATAGATTATTATGAAATATATATATTTATAATAATCATATTTGGACACGTTTGGTGGATTAAAAGCCGAAAAACTTGGCTACTCTCTCACACACATGCTACCTACAACAATGAACAATCGGCCCTTAACCATTTTATATCTCACAATACATATTCTATATTTTTATATAAAGGTCTCACTCCATTTTTATTTTATAAACTATATATTTTTTATATATTATATAAAAAAATATTATTTTTATCTTTCTAATATCATTTTTTATTTTAATTTCACATGTTTCCCTAAAATAAGGGGATTATTGACAACGAAATTCTCCGTTGTTTTTCAAATAAGTAGATTAAATCATTTAAAATATACAATTTACCTTCGTGTGATTTGAAACTAGGCATTTTATCTTACTGTGTTTGACAATTGGAAAAATTTATCATTGTTTGGTTTGTTAAGATATGTAGTTTATTTATGTGGTTTGTGAATAAATACAAAACACATTCTTTATATATGTTATATTTTACAAACTACTTGGATAAACTATTTATTTACTAACATATGGGATAAAGTGTATTGTAGAGATAATATATGAGATAACATGTCTATTTATAAACTATAGAAAGATAAAATATCTGTTATCATATCCCATATTCCCATAGCGTAAATTGTTAATAGCTCAAGATAATGGTCAAAAAATATTCATAAATATCATGATTTCTTTTTGTGAAGGAAATAAAAATCAGGATTTAGGCGTGCGTAGAGGCAAAAAAGCTTTCCAAAAGAGGTCCCAGTTCACTGTTCCACTCTGTTCACACTGTCCAAAGGAGGAGGTCCCTCTGCATACTCCATACACGACGCACTAATAAATAAATACAAACATCGTAGGTGGTCTCTCTCTTCTGCAAGAGTTCAGAATAAAGCTGAGCGATGATCATTCACGTACATGGAATACTCTTGAGATTCGCAATTTAAAGGAGAGATCTTGGAAAATCAGGAGGAGTTATAGCAAAGGCGGCTGGAATTTAAGGACCCATCTTTAAGTATGAGGGTTGGTGTAAATTAATCTGTCTAACAATAAAGGCGTCACATTGCAATGTCATCGCGGTGATATGATGTAATGAGTTATATATATGTGTAAACTAAGAAGAAGAGGAGAGTTGAAATTCTTTCGTCTCCAGTAATTTTTTTCAAACTCTTTTCTGCTACTTAGCGACGAGACATTGTCTTGAAGTGGTGTGGCCAAGAGAAAAGGTGAAGACATTTCTGATCCTACTCTGCTCTGAGATTGTGTTTTGTTTTTTGTTCGTTCGTTTTCTCTCTCTTTTTGTGGGGTTTGTTTTATTGTGTTTGTCTTGCAGTTTCGTGGTGGGTTTATTCTTGTTTCCTGGCATAGGAGGAGTGGGAGAGATCATGGGTTAAAGTAAAGTTTCAAGCTTTGATTCTTTTCGAGCAGGGTTTTTATTTGTTTCCTCGGGGCCTTGGTTCTTCTCAAGTACCGTTTACAGAGTAGGGAGTTGGTGAAATAGAAGTTAAACTTATTCTGGGGCTGTAAATTCTTGAAATTGAAGACAGCATTTTCGTGAAGGGAGAGATGAAGTATATGAAGTTGGGATCGAAGCCTGATTCTTTCCAAGCTGTAGGGAACTGTGTAAGGTGGTGTTACATGAATTGAATTTCGCTCCTCTCTGCAGTTCTCTTTATTGTGTTTTCTTGCATAATGATCGGCAGCATATTCTGTATCTATGAATATGTTTACAAATGTTTTATTTTAATTCTCTTTTTAGTTCATAATCTGTTATGTACATAGATAGGATTATCGTCCATGACGTGTGATCTTCCCAGTTTTAATCTGTGGTTACGAAGGATACTTGTTTAACTAAAACTCCATCATTAATTAATTTTGACAACACAAAGTCCAGTGTTTGATTTCCTCAAAATCTCCTTTGATTGCAATAGTTAAATAGAATTCATCTTGCACCCATCAATGACATCATTCATATGATTGTTGCCTATCGAACTGTAGTGTTTCATTCCGATTTGAGCTCATGGGTTTGTAAATAATTTTTATATTATAAAAGAATTTAACGACTCATAGTTGATGATTGCCTTTCTTTCTTTAATTCTTTTGTCCTTTTTTGTGGTCCCTTTGTGGGATCATTTATGTTATGTAGATAAAAGAAGTATATATATTTTTTTCTTCGCTGTTAAATCATGTGCTGAGAAGAGGATAGGCCAGATCAGCAGATGCAGTTTAGACTTAATGATTCTGTATTGATGTTTTTATCCAAAGAAAATAACAATCTTAGGGAGGTTGTTTTAAAGGGCCGCGAGTCAACTATTTGAACGGTTCTGGAAGAAATCTTATGGCATAAACAAGTGGTATGTTATCAACAAAGTGACTAAATTTTGCACCTTTTCGACCCTAACTGCATGTGATTGTTTTTTGGGAAGCTGCTTCCATTTGATCACTCGGGACATAGTTTGATGCCACTCGATTAGTGATCCCATAACCATTTTAATCGGGAAGGCCCAAGAAAGTTCAGTCGTCAGCGATTATACTTATTTTTGTGAGAAAAATCACCCAAAGTTCGGGGATTTTTAAGGTTTCATGGTTCATTGATTTGTGGTTGCTAGTTTCGTACTATGGTCTGTGTGTACATTATATTATGCAGTATTGTTTACTGTGTTTTGGTTTCATTCAGGAGTTATCTAAATAATAAGAGAAGGAAAAAAGAATTGACTGTAAAATCCAAAGTGTGGGGAAGTCATAACTATAAACCCAATAGTTTCGTTGATGTTACTGATGAAACTTATTAATTCATTGAATTGTGCAGGTTTGTGTCATCTGAACTGGAAACTGACGTTGTTATTAATGTTGGCGAGCTGAAGTTTCATCTCCACAAGGTGACTTCTTTTGAGACAATTCATCTTTGAGACAATTCATTGGAATAATTAACACGTTTGATTTATAAATATCCCAGAATGTTACCTCGAGTCCCATGCTTTGAATTGCTTTAGTGAAATTTGCAGTTGAACTCTGTCAAAATTGGTGGTTTTCTATTTTGATGTCTTTGCAGTTTCCTCTCCTGTCCAAGAGCCATAAAATACAAAAGCTGGTAACAAAATCCTGCGAGGAGGGGCTCGATGAAATTGAGTTGGCCAATTTTCCTGGTGGATCAAAGGCATTTGAAATATGTGTGAAATTCTGTTATGGAATGGTGGTGACTCTTAATGCCTACAATGTCGTGGCTGCACGTTGTGCAGCGGAGTATCTTGAGATGACTGAGGATATCGATAGAGGAAACCTTATTTTCAAGATTGATGTATTTCTCAATTCCAGCATTTTTCGCAGCTGGAAAGATTCTATTATCGTTTTGCAGAGCACAGATTCTCTCCCCACTTGGTCTGAGAACCAAAAGGTGATTGGAAGGAGCATAGATTCAATTGCATCTAAAACTTCTGTTGATCCCTCATTAATTTCTTGGTCGTATACGTATAACCGGAACACGGAATCATTTGACAAGATAAAGAGTGAAATAAGATTCCCGGATAAAACAGAATCCACTCCTAAAGATTGGTGGGTTGAAGATGTATGCGAGTTGAACATCAATCTGTTCAAGCGAGTTATGATTGCCATAAAATTAAGAGGCAGAACAGACTGTGGCGTAATTTACGAAGCATTGAGGACTTATGCAGCCAAATGGCTGCCAGATTCTGTCGATGCATTGATTTCTTCTGTTAATAGTCTCGAGAACAAATCTTTAGTCGAAACTATAATTTGCTTGTTGCCTTCCGACAAAGGTGTCAGCTGTTCTTGTAATCTCTTACTTAAATTACTTAAATTTGCTATTCTGTTAAATGCTGATGAGTCTTTAAAGGAAGATCTGATAAGAAGTGTGGGTCTAAAGTTGGATGAAGCTTGCGTAAGTGACCTGTTGATCCCGTCAAGATCGCCTCAGACCACCATGTATGATATTGAGCTTGTTCAGAAACTAGTAGATCAATTTGTGACCAATGGAAGAAACAACAGGAGCTTGAAAGTCGCAGAAAAGAATGGTAGAAATGAAGGCGACTTTGTTTTAGGACATGGGTCTTGGTTAAGAGTTGGGAAGAAAATTGATAGTTATCTTGTTGAGGTTGCTCGTGATCCAAATCTTTCGGTTGTTAGTTTCATTGAGTTGGCTCTGTCAATTCCCGAGCCAGCAAGACCAATTCACGATAGATTATATGGTGCCATTGACATTTATTTGAAGGTATCCTAGTTCTTCCGTACTCATCCCATATATATATATATATATATATATATATATATATATATATATATATATATATATTCATATATTTGATTCAAACTGGATAAAATTGGATACCTTGTTTAACAGGAGCACCCGAGTTTGACAAAAGCCGAGAGAAAGAACTTATGTGGGCTAATGGACGTCAAGAAATTGACGACAGATGCATCCATGCATGCAGCACAGAACGAGCAGCTACCCCTTCGTGTGGTGGTTCAAGTCCTATTTTTCGAACAAACTAGAGCAGCTGCAAGTATTCACACTCCAAAAAACGACGAAGCAAAATGGACGAAAGCAACCCCAGAAAACCCCAAATCCCTTAGAAAGCAAATGGACGATTTGAAGGTAAAAGAAGAGGCTGGATTGGTCAAAACCGGAAAGTTAACAAAGATAGGAAGTAAGAACACAAGATCCGGAGTGATGTTGCTGCCGTCTCGTTCGAGAAGAATCTTTGATAAGCTGTGGATTGTGGGTAGAGGGCTGGGAAATGGTGATAACAAGAGTTCAGAGACGTCTGCGAGTTCACAGAGCCCCGTTTCTATGGTACAAGGGGAGATTAAGTCCTCTATTTCATCTTCAAGGCAGAGGAGATATTCGATTTCTTAGAGCATCATCTCAAAGTTTGTATGAGCTTGTTAAATGAAGGGAAATCAATGTAATTGTAAAGCTGTAGGATCTATGTTACAGTCGATTAAGGTTTGGCCTGATTTAGAGTTTTTTTGTCAGTTTCTTGGATATTATTCTTGTGGATTACCGGGTCAATTGTTGTGTATTTATTGTGATATTTTTCTGTGCATTTGTAGTGAATGAA
Source organism: Haberlea rhodopensis (assembly GCA_907163345.1). Taxonomy (NCBI): domain Eukaryota; kingdom Viridiplantae; phylum Streptophyta; class Magnoliopsida; order Lamiales; family Gesneriaceae; genus Haberlea; species Haberlea rhodopensis. The sequence continues at coordinate 28,190,065 of CAJQUN010000004.1, read as the reverse complement.
ATGTTCCCTTATTCTCTATCTTGTTTCAACAATTCACGAGTAAAATCCTTAACAACAAAATACAATTGAATAAATTCTGTAGTAAGAGCAAAATTTTACATTTAGTTTAAAAAAAGTAGGAGAAAGGTGACCTCAAAATGAAAAGAAAAGAGAAGATTTGTAGGGATTTGATGAGGTGAAATGTCTAGTCTAGATGAAAGATGAGATATAATGGAAGGTGCTATGTGAGTGAAAATTTGGGATATACACAAAAAAGGGCAACTTATACTAAAATCCCCATTCCTACATACTCAACATTATTAGATTCCTCCCTAATTTTGTCTTCTTTCCCTTTTCTTTATATTTTCATACCATTTTACCCTTTATTTAAGAAATTTGCTTAACATTATAACATGCCCATCTCGCTTCCGTATTACAATAAAATTTTGACAAAACAGTATATACCTTTTTGACCATAACGTCATCGGGTGAGATGGATCGAAAATCCACCAGTCGGAAAATTACTGCCTCCAGACTATTTTACGAATGATTCATCACCATCCAACCTCAGCCCCTCAGGCGAGGTTAGTATGCAAGTTATTCGACTCCTTCAGAAATCGTACAACACAACCTTAATTCGTTTCCTACCTTAAGGCGTAGAGTATAACCAAATATAAAAAGATTTTAAAGAAATCTGGGAGATAGATGAGCAACAACCTTTATTTTATTCTGGAAATACTTATAATATCTATTACATTAAAACGTTTCCTTTTGGGAGGAGACGGACTTGTTTAGCCCCTCATATAGATGAGTCTTGACTCAAGAACACATAAATTAAAATATAGAACAATATTACAGACGATTATGAAAGAAAGAAAGAAAGCAAGTATTACCAAGCTATGAAAGTTCAAGATTACAAAGTTTGGTGACTACAACTTTTATTTTCAGAAAACTATGAAGAATTTTTTGATGTCCTTAGCTTCATGAATGCCTTGGTTTTTATAGAAGTCCGGAGGTGGATGTGAAATTCGGACCTCAAATCTTGTTTATAATCAGACGTCATTGCATGTGTCTTCTCTCTTGTTTGGTATCTTGTGGTCCCTTTGACTTTCAGCCGAAGAGGTTGTCCTACCATTTTATTTTCTTTTGATAATGGTAGTGGTCTTCGTCATAGTCACATGACTCTTGTCTCCCTGTGCTGCCTAGAAATTTGGCATTTGCAGTCTGCGTGGGAATCTTCCACGTTTGTCTGGTCTTGCTTTGTCGTCTTTTTCTGGTCTTTTTTGACAGGGAATCCTTTCCCGACAGTGGTTCTTTCTGCTCTGGGCAGCTTGGGCAGATGTAGTCCTGCCATCTCCCAACATGAGCCATGTTTCAGAACTTCCGGCAGGTTTCTTTGGTCGCCGGAATCTTGTTGTCCCACAATATGTGCCTCTTCTTTTCAAAGATCTCCTCCGCAAATTTCGTAGTATGGCTTGTCATAGAGTTAACCATGATTGATCCGTTCGCTGTATTTTGAAAAAATTTGAACGGATACTTGACTTAATCCATCTCGGTGAAACAGACCCATAATCCCCATGCTCGTCTAGTGGTGATGTCGTTTTCTTTGAGCGGGGAAACTAGTGTTGTTCCTTCGGGCGGTGGCTTTATTTGGTCTATCGTCTTCCAATTAGGCCTTTGTAGCTTTATGAAATGGAAGCTGGTATGAAGGCATTCTCCTGTAATTTATGGGGCTGCAGTTAAGAATTTTAACTCCAGAACATCTCATCGTCCGAGTGTATGCTTATTTTGCCATAAGTCATACACCAATTCGTAGATCCATTCCGGTAATTTCATGATTTCCTAAAAACTTGGTGTTGTGGTAAAGACTGAGGCTAGGCAGCCAACATCAAACCCCTCACAAACACTTTCTGGTTTGAAACAAGGATGCATCCACATTCTTGGGTATTTTCCTGACATATCTACAGTTATTGTTCCAGGAATTACACCCACTCTTGTATATAGATTCTCCCATGTTTTTTGATATTCCTGCAAAAGGAGAGTTGGGGAAACTTTAATCTCGTTAGTATTAACCTTAGACTTGCCCGCCATTGGCCTAAGATTAATCTATCCCTCTTTAACCCCTGAGGTGCTGAGTTGGCTTGATTGTTCAGATATCCTCGAACCTGGTAATCAATTTTTCCTTCTGTATCTTCCCCAAAACGATCAATACTAGGAATCGTAGTGGTGGTACTTGAATCTTCCACACCGGTTGATGAGCCCGGCTCTCTGAAACACGACTTTATCTTCACTCTGAATCATCCTGTCGGAGGGGAATATAAAGGATGTCCCATAAACAAGTGTGAGCCTGCATGGTAGCCTTCATAGACTGTTGGACCTTCGTGAGATCCATTTCCTGTACTTGACCCGCGACCTGAGAATTAATCAAAAGGTCGTTGATCTGCTTGTCTAGCTCCTCCAGATTTTCTCTAAGGTGCTTTGATCTCGTTATGATGGAATTGGCTTCACTTGCTTCCATCTCTCGTTAAGAAATCTGTAAGAATGTTTTTATCAGATTTCACAATGACAATATCATAATCATAATATTGGCATTCAGCTTGCCATCTTAAAAGTCCAGCCTTTTTCTGTTTTTGATTCAATTCTATTTTTTAAAAAAGCATTGACATTCTTATTATCTATTTTTAGGATAAATTTCTTCGCCATTAGAAAAAGTGGCCATTTATTAAAAGCCTTTCGAACTGCAAAGAATTCCTTCTCGTTGATGTGCCATCTAATAACTTCGCTGCTGTCAAATAAACCGCTGCAATATCTGCATGACACTTCTCCATATACTGTGGCTTTCATAAGTACTGGAGCTCACCAATGATCACTAGCATTGGTATATAATACCAATTCGTCTTCGTCAGTTTGGAAGCTTTGGTAGTTGCCTGCAAACTTCTTTGAGCTGTTTGACAGCTTGTCTGTGATCTTCATTCCACTCGAACTTAACATCTTTCTTGAGTAGTGGACTGAAAACCTTCTTGTGGTTGCTAGATTATTGATGAACATTCCAGAATAATTAACAACTCCCAGAAAACTCTGAAGTTGCTTTAAATCCTTGAGGTCATCTGGATATCCTTGCACCTTTTCTACAATATGGTTTTGCAAGATGATTCCTGATTCGTCAATCTCAATTCCAAGGAACTCGATTTGTCTTGTGCCAATTACTGTCTTGCTTTCGGAGAGCATTAATCCTTCCTTGTAACAAACATCTGAAAAAGATTTTCGAATGTTTAAGATGTTCTTTCATGTTTCTTGACGCGATGTGGATATCGTCAATATACACGAATATGAAGCTGGAATAATCTTTGAAAAGATTGTCCATCTTCCTTTGATATATCTGGGGAGCATTTGCCAATCTCATTGGCATGACATTCCATATGTAGTGTCCTTGTGGAAAATGCTGTGAACTTTTTGCTTGCTTCCTCCATTTTGATATGGTAGATTCAGACATACAATCGAACATAGAAAACACTTTGGCATTCTTGATGCTATTTACCAAATATTTTCTGCTTGGGATATAATATCCATCGAATTCCAAGATTTCGTTGATACCTTTGTAATTGATCACTAATCTTGGTTTTCCTCTTTTAATTTCTCCATGACTCCGTACGAGAAATCCCGGACTGCTGTATGGAGAGACACCTGCTGAGATTAGCTTAAGGTCAAGATGTTCCTTAAATATCATCTGCATATCTTTCAGATCTTCCCGGTTCATGAGGATTGATTTGTATCTTACGAACTCATATTCTCTTCCAGTTTCACCTTCAAAGATGTTGTAAGCTCGTTTCGCTCCCACCATGCTAGATGATCCTCATTGTAGTTCCTCTGAATCTTATTGTTTACTTCCTCTAGAGTAATTTGCTCTTCGAGGGTTGCATCAGGTTGTATGTTTTCCTCATGTAATGCATTTTTCAGTAACAGTGGGATGTCGAGATTAACTTCTTCTTCATCTTCATCCTCATCTTCGTTATGTTCTCTGAATGACATTACATTTATACCATCAAAAGACATTTTTCTCTTTTGACCAGTTCCTTGTTGCCTAAATTGAAGAATCGCTTCACCAAATCTCTGCTGATCCTTCATCTTAAGGTGTCGATGTTTTCCTTCATCACCACGCTTGCTGCGAAAGCTAATGGGGAATTTTTGGTGAAATGCCTCCCGTAGTCGTTGCACAATAATCTTATGATCACAGAGGGTTGTGAAAATATTCTCCTTGTTTCGTTATCCAGAGTGAACCGCTTGAATGTCTGTAGAAAATTGTTTCATAGCAGCATATCAACACATGTATCATGAAAAAAATAGGTGGAGTCTTGACTTTGTACCATGGGGCACCTCCTGCTCCGCCGATTATTATTTCCGCTCCATGAACTCCTTCATTAAGGATAAGGATCCACTTTGAAAAGTCTCTTCCGGCAATGGCTGGTAATTTTTCACCAACTTCTTAGGGGAAGATATCACGTCTGGCAGTACATATTCCAGCTCAGGAATCGATGTAGAATGCAAAATTTCTGCCCGATGCTTCGCATATAACATCCCGACGGAGATGTATATGGAGAATGGACTGGTGGTCATCTATTCCGATATCGCTTTCCTTCTATCGTGAATTCCATTCCATCTTGTAATCTTTCTAAGCTTTATATTCCTCGAGAAACTCAATCCTAAGAATGAGTTGTTCTGGGATCATTCTTGCAGTTCCTTCAATTGTCAGATCAATTTCACCAATATGAAGGTTTCCTTGATACTTGCCAACTGTAGGTTGTTGCAAATAATATAAGACATCACAAGGGAAGATATTGTTCTTCTCGGTGATGTCGAAGATTATCTGCACTTCTCTCCAGCTTTCTGGGCATTTCAACATTCCTGTTGTTTTGAATACATCGGGAACTTTCTGAATTCGGCTTGAGACGACTTTTTTTTTTGTTTTCCCAGGGATAGTTACTGATTAACCTATCCCGTTGGAAATACATCCTTCTTGGCTCGATCATAAGGCTCCTGCTTCTGTTCAGAACATGTTGTTCTTGTATCCTCATGTCGATCTCTCCAATTGTTGGAGCATCAATAATATCCGGCAACACTGCTTTAGTGAAATCTTCGAAGATTCTGGGGACTTTGATGAATTCGTTTATCAAGAATACATCTGAATGATTAGTATACGAGAGTGCGTATAACACTTTGTAGGTGATCGAGTAAGACATATTCCCTTCCTTCATTAAATCTCTTCTTTTAAAATCTTGATGAAAAGTCAGAACCTTGTTGAAATCTCGATCTAGGGGTGCTTATCGGGCCGGGTCAAACGGACCCGACCCGGAACTGAACCGATTAGCCCAGTTTCGAATCGGAACCGGGCTAACCGGTTCCAACCCGCTCCGGAACTGGTAAAAAACTGCCCGGAGCGGTTCCGTGGTTTGGAACCGATAGCACCACCGGTTCCGGAACCGGTATTTTTTTTAACAAAAAAAAAAAATTAAAGCAACGAACCGGAACCAGATCCGATCCGGAACCGGTTGGAACCAGAACCGAATCCGATCCGATTCCTTAACGGATCAGACCGAATTCGTGCTTAACGGATTCGGAATCGGCCGGTTCTGGACCGGACCGAACCGGTCCGATCCGTTAAGCACCCCTATCTCGATCTCCCAAATTGTATGCAATTCTAGGATATATGTTGAAAGTCATCTTTCCACCATACAAATTTCCTGCAACTGCTCTCAAACAAGAGTCTTTGAGGTTTGAGATTCTTTTGTCGAAAATTGCCAGATTGAGTGGCGAATCGATTCCTTCCTTTAAAGTTGCCTTGATGATTACTCTAATGACTCCAATATGAATCCATGAAAGAGTGTTAGCAACTTCCCTTTTTACCTTGCTCTTAATCTCCTATATTTCTCTGTAGGGAATTAACTGCATTTCAATTTGATTTCCCGTAAACTCCATGGGGATATCAAATTTGTGTGTTGTCACCTTATAGATAATCTGATGCTTCCTACTTCGAAGACCAATCATATCCATAGCTTTTTTCATTGCTCCAATTGTAAACACATCTGAAGCTTTGGCTCTTTCTTCATGATCCTCAAAAGAGTTTTGTTAAGATCGAATATAAGTGTTTAGGAAATTAATAGATGATCTTCCGATATTATCCTTTATCTCATAGTCTTATTGCTATTACTAAATCAAATAAAGGATATTTTTGAAATTTCACAATTGTTATACCAAAATGGTTATTTTAAGGTGCTCACACGTTATAATATAGTATAGATAGTATAGATAAATAATATAGATAATTTTGAAAATTAATATATATTCCTTATTTTACCAAAAGAAGACATTTTTGTTTTGGTGAGATAACCCTACGGAGGGATGATTATCTTGAAAGTGGACCATTTCAAACTGATACTATCTGTCATGTTTCGTTGATCGGTAAACTAGGCAAAATTGGAGCAGAAACTTTCAACTGAGGCAAGTAATAAAATAATTAACAAGAAAATGCGTTATACTTTCAAAATTTTAATTTTCATCAATATTATTATCCTGTTAAATTTTATTTTTTTTCGCTGTAATTTTCACCATTATAGTATGAAATATGCATACGGCACAGCATTTTGCGTGCCTATGATTGCATGTCATGTGATTTGCTCGGGAATATGTTGGATTTGGCTTTTTGAGTGACCACAATATTAATGGATTTGTATTTAAAATTATCAAATTCGAGTCATGTTCAAGCCTGAATTATTTTGTATGATAGGGTTGCAAGTTTTAATATGTTTATTAGTTTTTTAATTAAAATATTCAAAATTAAACAAGCTAACGACCCTTGAGTCTTAGTTCGAATTTTTGCTTAAGAGAGTTATTTGATGGTTGAGAATGTGTTCAATCTTGACGTGTAGTGTAGCGTTGAAGGATGATAATCTGTGTTCGCTCTTGAATTGTATAGTTTAGCTTAAATTGACGAGATAGGTGATCAAGGCAAACCCAGAAACGTGAACATTTGAATGAAAGAATTGAAGTACTTGCAACAATTGATGATTTAACATCGTAAGATTTCCTATACAGAATCTTTACTACATAGAATATGAAAGAAAAAATGAAAGAGAACTTCTCATCTCCTCTGGAAGTTGAATGTCTTGATAGAATAGACAAAAATTATGGTGAAAAGAATGACGAATCCAAGAAGTATCAGGGCGACTGGTGCAAGCATATCACGATGAAATCCAAAGTAGTCTTTCAGGAATTGTTCCACTGGTACATTAAGGTCTTCCAGAGGGTCCTGAATTTTTCCAAATTGTGTTATGATAAAACCGTACAACGTGTAAGACACGGGAGTTGCCCAGTAGTACCATCTCCACCATACAGGTATTCTCTGATACAGGCAAGATAATAAGCATTTATTAGTTGTTTTGTCAACTTCTTGTGTTTGCTATAAATTAGACTAGTAATGATGTTTCTGGAACTTACTGGTCGTGGGACGATAAATCCTGAGAAGAGATTCCAGAGTGCATAGAAGAAAGAAGAAATAACAGCGGCAACATTGTGGTTAGGAGTGACAGCCACAGTCATCATGCCGTACAAGACAAAGTATAATAATGAGATGTACATGAAATACAAGAACCAGAAGAATTTTTCAGCTGTCCAGTCGAATCCCATCATTGAGTAGACAAGGAGACTGTATACTAATGCTTGTATGAAGACGTAGGGAATTTCGATTAGAAACTGCAAAAGAGATTAAGAACTTTGTGAGTGAAATATGCTTCAAAGGTAGCAGAATTCACATATGTACTGGGTTTGCAGTGCAATAGGCTTTAGGTAATAACCTGTGAGATTGCATATGGTAAAGCAGAATACATTCCGGCTGCCTTTTCTCTGTAGAAGACTGTTCTTTCAATAGCCACCACCGGCTGTACTGATGAACTATATTGGAATCCCAAAAAGTTGATTGCAGCATACATGGAACCCATGGCATTGAATAGATCTTGTTGAGTTTTCCTGCAACAAATGACACGCAACTCTATTAGCTAAAGTGGAGTGAAAAAATTGTAAACGGGACAGAGGAATGTTTCATTTTCACTCGCAACATACCATTTAGAGCCAAGGTCCCAGAACATTGTCCCGAATATGAGGGCAATGAAGGTTGTGAACAAAATTCTGACAGCGGTATAAGGGGGATTCCTCCAGTATGACCAGTGTTGTTTCCACAGGCAGGCCAGGCATTGGATGAGGAAAGGTTGGGAGAATTGGGTTGGAAAATGCAGGTCTTTTGTGCCAGGACGAGGGACACTTAACTCCTTGATTAGGGCCTTGTTCCTCCTGTAACGTTCGTGTAAAAGATTATTAGCATATATAACACCATGATTGGTCCAAGAAAGGATGTTTCCTTCTTTTTCCTTTTTTCTTTGGTGGTGATTTCGAGGTAATTATACTGACCCGAATAGTTCTGATTTTTTGTAGTAGTCTGCAAAGTCAACCCCCATTACAAGTTCTTGTGCAGTAGTAGAAACTTCCAACATCCAGGTAGCTGGATTGATACCATCTTTAATTTTTGGTACACCTTCAACTCCTTCAAAGTACTTGATCAATTGGGACGAGTGATGGCCCAATGGTCCAACATATATGTCTTGTCCTCCACGTTTCATCAAAAATAGCTGCAAAATCATGTTATGATTAGCAACTGATCTTGAAAAAACAGTCATGCTATGTTAGTATCTCATGAATACTAATATCAGAGATTTAAATCAACTGCTTTTACACTTTAATTTAGCTTCTTACCTCATCGAATGCTTCAAAAATGTCGATGCTAGGCTGATGGATGGTGCATACTACTGTTCTTCCAGTGTTTACGGTATTCCTTACTGTTCTCATCACAATTGCAGCTGCTCTTGCATCAAGGCCTGAAGTTGGCTCATCCATGAATATGATCGAAGGGTTTGCTACAAGTTCTACTGCAATTGTGAGCCTTTTTCTCTGTTCGGTGGAGAGACCATTGACCCCAGGCAACCCAACAAGCGCTCCACTCAAGGGGGTAAGTTCCACAAGGTCCATGACTTCCTCAATAAATGTCTGTAACTCAGAGGACTCCGTGTTATTAATCAAACCTGAATAACTGATTACAAAATATTACAAAATAAGGTCTCAGTGTATTAACCTTTCTAGTTTTTGCATCAACTTCTGGAGGCAGCCTCAACCAAGCTGAGTAAATGAGAGACTCGTGAACTGTAACATTAGGAGAATGAATGTCGTTCTGCTCACAATATCCAGAAATCCTGGCAAATGTTTCCTGGTTTTTTAGGTACCCTGAGATTCTTATATTTCCCTCTATATATCCACCTGTTTTTCTTCCAGCTAACACATCCATCAAGGTTGTTTTACCAGCACCACTAATACCCATCAACGCTGTAAGAACACCTGGCCTGAAAGCACCACATACACCCTTCAAGAGCTCCAATCTATCTTCAGTAGCACCTTGAGCTTTCATCTCCTGCAAATCAAGTTACTCTCATGAATATCCCTCCCAGAATCAATTTTTTTTAAAAATTTATTTACCACCCCATTTTCCCCAAACTGAATGCTCGTATTTTTTAATAGTGTGTCGACAAGTATTGCCATTTCCGAAATTACATTTTTTCTTTCAGCTGGAAATTGATATTTTGAGGAAAAAATTGTAAAGGTAAGCAAAACTCTCAGTTCTTTGACATTCATTGAAATATTTAAGCTAAAAATTACCGCTGGCATGTCAACTGAATATCTTATGTCATCAAATGTGATAGAATGGGGTTCAAATGGAAGACTCATTCCTCTTTTCCTGTTCTCATTGGCTTCACTGACATCTGCTGTTACAGATGAGGATCCAGATGAGATGCTTCTCCTTTTGCTTGCATCACCCGGAGCTGAAACTAGAACACCCTGCTGGGCATCTTGACTTTCCTGTGGTAATACAGCTCGAGGCTTCTCAAATGCTACAAAAATATGATAATGTTAATTGCTAATGTTATCTAGAAAGTACTGAAGTGTTTTAAGTAGAAAACTCACGGTCCAGGTATGTTAGAGCAATGACGTAGAAGATGTTGAATAGCCATATGAAACCAAATGTTGCCCCCACTCCTATCCAATACCAGTATGCATAAGGAAAGAACCCTCGAGCTTTCATCACTTGAACTCCCAATGTATTTCCATTTACCTCCTAAAAAATGAGAAAATCGATTGGTCGCTACGGTCAGATGTATAACCATATGGAATATACCAAATGCAAAGCTTGATGCCTTGACTTACTTTACTCCAACTGGGCCCTGTGAATTCATTGACTAGAATTGCATTCTGTGCATACATCATAGGTGAGGACCAGTAGCCCCAAAGCCACCACCCCTTTACATCAGCTGCAAAAGAAAAATGGTGATGAGATGAGATTCATCATTTTAGTTTGACATATATTTGAACATCTTATCGTTATTTCATACTTCGTGCCAGGACAAATCCACCCAGTGCAAAAAGCATGAGCAGCGCAAATAGGCCAAATGTGTTTGCAATGATCATGGTCCTGCCCAATGCCCCAATAAGTCTGAACAATCCCCCTGCTGACTGGTGTAGAAGTAGGAGCAATAGATATTGCTTAAACAATCTGCAACAATGATTCTTGATTGGTAATTGTTTGAAGAAGTGACGACTAAGTTGGTTCGAGGAACAGCTGTTCGATTCTTACCTTGCTACATTAGGATCAAATCCAATCACATAGTAAGAGCAAAAAGTCCATATTCCAACTTCAAGGAAGGTGATTGGAATTTTCAGGACCCATGATGGAAGAGCATAGGCCCATGGGGGGAAGAAAAACATATCCCTTTGCTTGTAGAAAACAGGAAGCTTGTAAATTGTCATAGCAAGCTCTGACAATCCATTGAACAAGGTCAGAATGACCGCATAAAATAGGGCACCAAGATATATTGAACCATCGGTGAAATCATCTTTATGCATCTTGACACGGAAAAAGACTGTTGTGGCAATCAGTGTCATCGTAATAAGCTGTAAGGAAGTATAAGAAATGTACTCAGTATTGCACTCAATTTAACGTATTAAATCAACAGATCAGGATTTCAACTGTGTGAATGCATGCCTGGAAGAGCTTGAAGTAATAAACAAACGAATTTCTTTTCATCAACAAGTATTCTCTGTCAGTGCAGGCTTTCAGAAGTTCTTTCTGTCCAACACCGTATTTTTTTGTGGTCAGGGCAGCAGGATGGCCTTTGCTCTTATCGTATGGAATTGCAAGCTCCTCCCCAAGTCTCCGTCCATCGATATAAGATTGGAACGCGTCTGCAAATTCGCTGACCGTGACAAACCTGTAAGGCTCATCTGTACGTGCCCAATATTGTCTTTGATCTTTCTTTGATGTCACCTGCATATTGATATCAATTTCTAATTAGAACCAACGAAAGAGTAAACATTCAAAGGATTGTTACTTTGATCCAGGAGCAAGGGGCTGACCGAGTTGGGTAGGGCTAAAAAACCAAATTTCCCAAAATTTAACACTAAAAAAATTTCTTTTGAAAATTTGGATGTGGATGTATCTCAGTCTAGCCCCTAGGGTGGCTCCGCCCTGGTTTGATAGTTTCTTTGCTTACTTCTTGCAAGAAATCAGCCACTCCTTTCCTTTTTGGGCATTTGAAACCCATTGATTCAAAGAAACCGACAACATTTTCTCTAGGACCATGATAAACAATCTGGCCATCTGACAAGAGCACAATGTCATCAAACAGATCGTATGTCTCTGGTGCTGGCTGCAAAAGGGAGATGAAAGCAGTTCCCTTCATAATGTGGACATAATGTCGAAGCATGTTAACGATTTGATAAGTCGTAGAGCTATCCAATCCAGTGGATATCTCATCCATGAAAAGTGCCTTTGCTGGTCCAACCAACATTTCACCTGTTGTAGAATATGCAAACATAATTTCAGCATCTACATATATTACATAAATACCACACACACACACAATGATATATGGTATAGTTACCAGTGGTGACACGCTTTCTTTGTCCTCCGGAAATACCCCGGATCATCTCATCCCCGACCATGGTATCGGCACAAACATCCAGCCCCAAAACCTGCATGGAGGAGATTCGAATGGTAAGATTTGTATTGTCTTCATTAAATGTTATTTTCAAGAAAATGTGATAATTCAAGCTACTGATTTGTACCTTAAGAATGTAATCCGTAACAACGTTTGCCTCATCTCCTTCTGTGGCTGCTGCCTACATTAATATTTAGAAAATTTATGCCAGTCAAATACCATTTAATTTTGTTAGTTTTTTTTTCTTTTCTTTCTTATCGGAATTGCTTCGATACAGACTGTAAGCTATCAAAAATGGTTTTAAGTTAAAAGGTAAAGTTTAGGAGCTAGTGGCAAGTAACCCCTTGTAAACAGGCAAATTAGGCAGTTTACCCCTTATAGTTTGTGAATAAGCGTGAAATATACCTTACTCATAGGGGGTAAAATGTCTATTTTGTAAATCACATAGAGGTAAAATGCATGTTTTCACAAAATACATGGGGTAAAATGTCTATTTTCAAATCATAGTGGGTAATCCGCCTATTTAGGAAACCATATGAGATTAATCTACCAAAAATCCCAAAGTTTAGAGTAACCAATTTATTTTAAACTACTGAATTCACATTATAATCATTTTTTCGTCCCTAACAAATATATTCTGAAAATCAAATTATTAATAATTGGTTGCGTTTATAAAGTGTCGGCAAAGCTCCTGGCGAATAGGCTAAGCAAGGTACTGGATAGGGTGATATCTGCCACTCAAACTGCCTTTGTGGGGAAGAGACATATACTGGATGGTGTTATTATTATAAATGAGTTGCTTGACGAGTGGAAGCGGACTAAAGAGACAGGTATACTCTTCAAGGTGGATTTTGAGAAGGCCTACGATTCAGTCCGATGGGGTTCCTTGATGAGGTTATGTAGTTAATCCAAGTCCTTAATGGAGGACTTGGATTATGGAATGTGTTACTAGTGCGAAAGCTTCTGTTCTTATTAATGGGAGCCCTTCATCGGAATTTGAACTGAAGCGGGGACTGAGGCAAGGGGATCCTTTATCCCCTTTTCTATTTATCTTAGTAGCCGAGGCGCTGTCCAAATTGGTAGACAAGGCAGTGGAGACTAATGCCTGGGACGTGTGCAAAGTGGGCAGGAACCACATACCGATTTCCCATCTTCAGTACGCTGACGACACGGTTCTGTTTGGAGAGGCCACGATGGAAAATGTAAGAACCTTCAAAGGTGTGCTGCGACTATTTGAATTGATGTCGGGTTTGAAGATTAACTTCATTAAGAGCAGTATAATTGGGATTAATGTAGATCCGGTACAACGGGATGCTATGGCGGGTGTGCTCAATTGTAAAGTGGGGATGGTGCCTTTTAAGTATCTGGGTATCCCGATGGGACTAAATCCGAGGAAATGTGCGTCTTGGGAACCGATCTTGGAGAAAATTCGGAAAAGACTGGCGGCCTGGGATGATAAAAGCCTGTCCTTTGGGGGACGGATGGTTCTACTGAATGCCGTGATGTCTTCGTTACCGGTCTATTTCTTCACCCTGTTCCGCGCCCCAAAAGCTATCCTATCCAAATTTCGATCGGAAAGTGGCCTGGGTCAAATGGGAGGTGGTTTGCAAGTCTAAGCAAATGGGGGGTTTGGGGGTTCGAAACCTGTATTTTTTTAATAAAGCTTTATTAGAAAAATGGGGGTGGGATATTATCAATGGGGGAAATTCATTGTGGTTGCAGGTTTTGTCTTCTAAATATGGAAATCTTAACTGCCGAGAGATTGTGTCAGGGAGAGGGGGTGAGGGGTACGCAGTCGGTGTGGTGGAGAGATCTTTTAAAGCATACTTTCTTGGATCTTTCGGGGTGGTTTCTGGGGGGGGCTGTTTCGAAGAGTAGGGAATGGGCTAGGGGCTAAATTCAGGACGGATATCTGGGTGGGGGAGCTAAGTTTGGAAGAAAAGTTTCCAAGATTAGCATCGATTGCGCGGAATAGAGACATATTAGTAGGGAATATGGGGGGGGGGGGGGGGTGGGTGGGTGGATGGTATATGGATTTGGAGCTGGGATTGGAGACGGGACTTATTCGACTGGGAAATGGATGTTCTTGTTTTGTTACTCAATTTTATTGACAGGCCAGCTTTGGACCAAGATAAGGAAGACACATGGGAGTGGCGCCTTGAAGATAACAATTGCTACTCTGTTCGATCGGCATATGGAACCTTTGTAGAGGATGAAGTTCTTGATGACGAATCTCTGATGATTTATGATGACATCTGGAAGACTTTGGCTCCGAAAAAGGCTGGAGCCTTCGCTTGGCGGGTACTTAAAGACAGGATTCTGACCAAGGATAACTTACGGAAACATAATGTTCTCCGAGGCCCGGTCCCAGATTTGTGCGGCCTATGTCAGAAGTGGAGGAGACTACAGCTCATCTTTTGTTTAGGTGCTCGGATTCCTATGCGTTATGGATTAAATGTTACAAGTGGTTGGGAGTCACTCTCGTACTTCCTGGCAATCCGGCTTCTCACTTGGTGCAGCACAAAGGGCTTTGGGAGCAAAAAAGAGGAATAAATGGTTGGTTAACTATATGGTTCACGATAATATGGACCATATGGTTAGGCAGAAATAAAATAATTTTCAGAGGCAGCAACGAGCCAGAGGAAGACCTTTTCAACCTAGTACAATTTAGATCTTGGTTTGGATTATACATTGTAGCAGTCCTAGCTTTTCTTATGTACTTTCGGACTTGGTGATTGAATCTAGGGTTTGTTTATTAGCATCCTGATTTTATCCTTGCGTTTTATAAGTCTTTTTGTAAACGTTCGTAGTACCTCTGGTACTATTTTATATATTACGTCTTTTTCCGACAAAAAAAAAATATCATATTCTCTTGTAAGTGTCATCTTGCTAAGACAGATGAAATATATAATTAACAACTAATATGTAATATATATATTTTTTCTTTAAAGAAGGTATAATGTGTATTGAGTTCAATAATAAACAGTTTATCAAATTGGTTTATTTTAACACCCTCACGCTTTATCAGATAGTAAGAAATTAATATAATTGATTTATAAAGAATCGAATTTACAGAAAACATAAGCGGATATGACGTCATGAAGCGTATGCTAGGTTTTATTGTAAATACAAACGAAAATTACCTTATGACCCTAACATGAAATCAATTTACTAAATTATGGTAATTCTTTTTTCTTTTTTTTTGTAAAAACGGATTCAAAGTATAATTTTTTTTGAAAATTGAATCCGTTTTGCCAAAAACAGATTCAACTTTTTATATAAAAAAGATGAATCCCTTTTTTGGCAAAAACGGATTCACCTTTACTTAATTTTTTTAATATATAGAAATACGATCTTTAATTATTTTACCATAAAATCGAAATTCATTATCATATTTTATTATTTTACCATATTCGATAAGCAATAAATAAAATCAAAATTCATTACCATATTTAATTATTTTACCATATTCCATAAGCAATAAATAAAATCAAAATTCATTACCATATTTAATTATTTTACCATAAAATCAAAATTGATTAACATATTGGCATATTGTTACCACAATTTAAAAATAATATTGTTACCAAAATTTAAAACTAAAATAAAATATATAAATAAATAAACAATAACATTAATGATTTTGGGACTAGTAGGTTGTGATATTTTGGGATGCAATGATTTGGCCTAGATTGATGTTAAGAATTCAATTTTGATTTTTTGAAAATTAAAGTATTAATTTAATGTTAAGTAATATATTAGTTTTTTTTTAAACAAAAGAACTTTATATTAAGAAATTTTAAATAATATTATTAGATGCCTTATAACCTTAACCTTCCCAAACATTTTATTCTTTTCACCTTATATCCTTGACATTTCCATATAATATATTGTAATAGATTGTAATATTTATGTTAAGTAATTAGCCCATAATTAACACATATATAATATAATATATTATGCATATATATTAAAGTAGAATTCGCTTTTAGAAAAAAACAAATTCTTAAGAATTTTTTTTTTTAAGAATTCCTTTTGCTAAAAGCGAATTCTTAAAAAAAAAAAAATTCTGAATTCGATTTTTCCAACAAACGAATTACAATAAAATGGCAAATAGAATTCAAGTTATAATAATTTGATAATTTTATATATATTTTTATAATAATTTAAACAAATTGTCCGTGAATTTAGTTTTGTACCTTCATGAAAATGTCAATATCAGGATCTGGTTTAATATTGGCTGCTTTCTCCCTCCTTGACAATTCAGCCAACATGTCTGTTTCCACAATTGAAGTAATAAGTTTTTTTAATAATAACCCATTTGTTAAAATTTTGAAAATAACGAAATATTTTACGATAATTGTACGAACCGTATCGATCACCAACACCCTGACACCTAGCGGAAAACGCTAAGGTCTCTCTCACAGTCATTTCTCCAATGTGCAAATCATGCTGACTAATATATGCTGCAGTTCTTTGCGGTACGAATTCATTCATTTCATGTCCATTGTAAGTCACCCTTCCTGAAACCTGTTAACATAAATTTCAGTTTCAGACACCAAAAAGGGCAATCCCGGGAAGGAATATGTGTGTTTTTTCTTACACACACACATATTATATATATTCACCTTAAGCGTTGGATCTAGCTTTCCTGTCAAAGCGAGCAGAAGGGATGTCTTTCCTGAACTTGGAGGACCTAAAAGAAGTGTCATTCTGCCAAAAATATGCAAAGAAATTTCAGTATTCATCTAAAAACAGATGAACAAAAAAAAAAAAAAAAAGTGTAAATCGAATCAAATTAAAATATTCTCAGTTACCTGCATGGTTTGATGACTCCACTGACATCCTTAAGGATAGTAAAAGGCTTCTTTCGACTCGGAAGTAAATGAAGAGTGTTCAAAAGTCCCTATAGAAATTTGTTAGAATTCAAAAGTTTGGGAGAGAAATTGTTTTCTCCAGTAATAATGAAAATACAATACACATATTGATTTTTATATCTTTAATCTAGCTGTCGTCAATTTTGATTGCTTCATTATTATTTTCAACAAAACAGAGTTAAAACTTTAGATCGAGGGTTTCTATTCTTCAAGAAATAAGAGAACAAATCTGGAAAAAAATACTTTTTTTTTACCTCTATGATATTGGTAGTGAAGTTGAGAACAGTAGGCAAAGATCTGCTCTGACTATAGGCTTCTGCTTCAATAGTCAAATGCTCATACCTCAGTTCAATTGTTGGCAAATCAATTCCAACCCTGTCGATTCTGTTTCGGAGTTTAAGAAGGAACTTCTCATTATCTTCATCTACAGTATTAACCAGCCTGTCAATCAAATTCCTCTTATCAGTAAATCCAAGATTTTGAATATCAATCTCATTTGCACCATTTGATCCGAACAGGAGTCCTTTTCTTAAACGATCAAAAGTTGGCAATTTCTCAAGTGCAGCCCATTTCAAAGCTTCTTCATCGTCTTCTTCGCGAGAAGAACGTGAGAAGACTTCAATCCCTGTGTTTCTCCATAGATCCGAACTGTTAACCCTGAAGCTTGAGCCATGTCTACCGCTTGCTCTTAAGCTACTACTTGCTTCGTAAAGATCACCGGGTTCCATTTCTTTGATACCCTTTTTTCAGTTTCCTCAACAACAAAAAAACCCTTTTTTCAGCACCAAAATGGTGTAAAATAATGATAAAAAATCTTCTTTTTCTGTTTTTTTTTTTTTCGTTTGAGTGAAAGAATGAGTTACAATGTCAGAGGTTTTCTTGGATTGATTATGGAAGAATGTTGGATTTATATTTATGCATATATATAGGTGTCCATGTTTACAGTCGAGAGCGGCTTATATTTTTGAACTTGAATGAATTTATTTTTGAGATATGAATTTTCCAGTTATGGAATTGATTTTAGATGCTTCTGAAAAGTTGGATATGGCAACAACTTTGACCTCATGACCCTTTCCCCAAGTAATAATAAATAAATATAAATAAATAAATATATATATATATATATTATTCATATATACCTCCAAAAAAGATATTAAAAAAATCTATTTATGATAAAAATATAGGTTTTCTATTTTTCCCGTGAAATTTCTTTTGATTCACACATTTTTTTTTTCACGCAAAATAGACAATCTTGCGAGTAATTTGTCATCATACTCTATTTTGCAAAGGCTAAATTTACGTAGAATTAGTAAGAATTCTCCGTAAACAATCTTAATGTTCAAATGCATGGTTTTGTTATATTTAAACACTTTGCAGTCACTTTGTCTAATGGTTCAGCCCTATTGCGATTCCTCAACGTTCAACTCATGGCGAATTTAGAACTTTTGTTTAGGTCACGACTCATCAGTTCTTCCTCCCCACGTTTTTTTCTTTCTACTTTTAGTGCATCAGTAACATCAGGTGTTGGTCGAGAAATATGAGCCAAATCTGAATAAAATATATAGTAAACTGACATGCTTGTGAGAAGAAATCTCATTTCATCTTTTCATCTTGTAAAATTTGTTCCATCAAATTGATTCAAATTAATAGCATCCTGTTAGGCCAGGAACTTCATTGTAGTATCATTGTTCAAAGCCATTCCGATATTGCAAATGATATTACACTCAAATTATTAGGAAAACAAGGGGATTTCGATAGCTATGAGGCGTGAAAATGAAAATACACTTTCTTGAGTGTAATATTGCCTTGCTTAATCAAAATAATTTACCCCAAGATATTATTACCATAAATGCCCTACAAGCCAAACGTTGACCCAATGGGCTTTATATTAACCCTGACCCAATTAACTGATTACAACTATAAATATAACATTTGTATCTAGGGTTAGAAATACCTATCACTCTCAATCATTCCAAACAATAGACTATTTTCTCTTAGAAACGCCGACACCACACTAGCACTTAGCACTGATGCTGGGCTTGTAGATCTGGTCAGGTGATTGGACTCGAGGGTCATCGACGTCAGATTGATTTCGCTGTTATCGATAATCTTTTTTCGTGCATTTATTTGATGATTTATGCATTCTAATATATGAATCAGGCGCGATCGTCCGTCCCCGAGTTAGATATGTTTATTGTATTATTTCCGCTGCGTTCGGATCTGGCGTCGAGGTACGGAAACCCAACAGATATAACAAAGTCTTATTTAAGAACACTCTTTGAAATCTTGCTGTCATTTTCTCTCTCTTTTTTCTTCGATATACACTTTCTGACTTGGGTGTTGGAAGAGTCATATTGGGAGAACTCCCCGTGCCTCCTAAATTTTTCTTCGTGGGTTTAATGCACTACAAGAGCTAGTAAAGGGCCAGATCACCGTCCACGTCTCAGCAGTATTAATGTCATATGGAAGTGTTTCATTTTCGATTACATCAACTGAAATCTTCTTCTCGTAACACTCCGCAGCTCCAAATAATGACCAAGAATGAACCAGTGAAGCACAAAATGGATTAAATAAAAAGACACACATACATACACTACATGTTTTTAAGGCATTCAATGTAGAATATTCGTCCCTTGAATTTGATCATTTTTTCCAACATTTCTCTGTATTTTGTCACATATCCTCATCTAGCATTCTGCCTGTTACTGCCGCTGCAACGGAAGCTCTGAAGCTGGGGTTTCTTGTCAAGGATGAAGCCATTTGTTCAACAAAAAACTGTTGAAAATCACTGTTCTGATAATCACTTGCAGTCGCACTATGACTTTTGGTGCATACTTTAGGATCTGTGGATTCAAGACTTGTTGTAGAGCCTCCACAATGTATGGAAAACGAGTCAGAGGACCAAACTCCGGCTGGTACTGATGGTAACATCACCGGAGTCTCGGCCTTGGAAGGGAGGTGGTGGCGGCAATGATGGTGCTTGTGCTGACCTTCATATGTGGCTACTAAAAGGGATGGATCATTGGCGCTTCTTTGCACCTACAAAAGCATACACAAAATTAAGAGAGATTATATTTTTATGCATTTGGAAGCAAACTAGGGGTGTTCATCGGTTCGGTTAACCGACCGAGTCGGGCCGAACCGAAAAAGTTCGGTTCAAACCGAATCGAACCGAAAAATTTCGGTTTTCGGTTTAAAAAAAATTATTTCGGTTTTCGGTTACAAGGTCCGGTTAACCGAACCGAAAACGAATTTTTAAAAAAAAAATTGAACTTTTTTTTTATGGTTTAAATATTTTTTAATGGTTTCGCTCCTGAATGTATTAATAAGAACTCGTAAATTAACAACGTGTTTCAAGTATAATATAATTTATTTTATTGTCTAATTTAAACTCGATTTTTGTATTAAATAACTTCAAAATAATATTAGAAGTTTAAAAGTAAAAGGTCAAAAGTTCAGAATTCATTTGAATCCAATGAATGATGTATTATTGTTTGTATTTACGTTGATTTTTTATTAATTAATCATACAATTTCAAAAAAAAAATTCAAAAAAAAAAAAAAGGAAAATAACTATGGTTCGAACCAAACAATTTCGGTTCGATTTTCGGTTAATCGGAATTTCGGTTCGGTTCGGTTCAGTTCAAACCGAATCGAAAATCGATTTTTTTAAAAAAAAACGAAAATCGAACCGAAAATTTTTGGTTCGGTTAGGTTCGTTTGAACCGAACTTTTTCGGTTCGGCCCGGTTCGGTCGGTTAACCGAACCGGTGAACACCCCTATAATACTCCATAGCCACTCAATTTGTAGTATCATTTACTATATCATATATCTCACTCTCATTATTAATTATAGCCGATGACCTTATGGTCCAGCTAGCATCAATTCCATTAGGGAACTTGAGATCTCGTATTCGAGTCTCATCTCTTATCCACATTCCCTGTAGTTGTGATAGTTGCTCAAAAAAAAAAAATATAACTTATTCATGTTTCTTTTTTAATAAAAATATCTAATTGTTGTTGTCAATATTTCTTGCTTGATAGATGCGATCGATTAGTCATTAGGCAAATTCGACGTGTGACAAATACATAAATTTATTTTAACACGAAACGATCACCTTCTTTTTTATGAGGCAAGTTGGGGCGAAAGAGCACTTATAGTAAGCTCTAGGGGATGGATTATCTTTGGTGGCCTTTTGGCCGTATTTTCTCCAGTTATATCCATCCTTCACTATCTGCAATGTTAAGGAAAAAACCAAAAATCAATATTTTACAAAGTTGAAAGCATGTATGTACAGTCACGGGCGTAGAAAAAAGATATAGGGGCAAAAATTTTAATATAAAAATGGAGGACAAAAAAAATTTTAGAGGATCAAAATATAACTTTGGGCAGGGAAATATAATTTTAATAGGCAAATTTGGATTAAATTTTTAAAAAAAATGTTCGGGGAAAAAAAAAATTTGTCAAGGGATTCCTTACCTCAATCTGGCTCCGTCCCAGTACATATATGTATCCTAGTATATTTTATATTGTATTTATATGTACATACATATTGATATTATTCTTGTAAACAAAATAAAAATTGACTTTGACATTTCAAGTCACGTGTTGCACAAATATGTTGTTTATTCTATGTATGTGAATACGTGCAATGTGTGAACCAATTGTATATGCATATACTTCACCTGTCATACACATAATGTGTGAACTAAGTGCTAAGAAACTTACTAGGCTCTTATCCGATGGATCAGTCCGTACATAAACTCTCGAAACATTTGAGTTTATTACATCGCTTGGCCTGTCAGGTGACAATTTACAGTCATAAAATCTCGGATTTAACGAATTATTTCTCAAGTTTTCGAAGTCGTCGACACTTGTCTTTGGTATTCTTGAGAGATTTTGATGCTCAGAACATTTTTGCATCAAGCTAATGTAGTTTTTTCCAACATCTGTCACCATTTCCTTCAATCTCTTGTTCTCAGCTTTTATTTCATCTAGTTTTTCCATCAAATCTGGCTGCATATTGGATATTAATGCACATATATTAAAGATAATAATAATAGTTTTTTAACTTAAACCAACACGTAGTATAAATTTGCAATAATAAATGCTGACGTTGCCTCAATTATTAGTAACTATGATTTTTTTAATGGGCAGGGGCTAAATCAGTTTTTTTGCACCATGACTCGAACCCGAGTCTCCAATATCCGGATGAGTGACGATTGGAGGTGCTGGTTTACCTGATTGGTCTCATGAAATAATACATAATCAAATTCCATATTTGCTAATAAAAGAAAATTTTAGTTTTCAAAATCTCTGACGTACCATGCTTTCACCAGAGCTGTGAGAGGTGTTAACTTTCAGGTTCATGGTAAGGGTTGTGTCTACCGAAACGTCGTCCATCTCTGAAATTTCAAAGCTTCGCTGTGCTATAATTTTCTGTTTCAGATGGAAAATTAGTATGGCGAGAGTATATATATTTATATAGGTGAAAAATTGAACAAATCTTGAAGTCAAGTCTTTATAGTCTTTGAATTATTAATAGAAAATCGAGAAGGTGGAACGAAATTAATCGAAGTCTAATTATTGATCTAGATGTTGTTAAACTAAATAAATAATATTACTTAAATATTCATAGTCGTGTCTTATATTTAGAACCCAAAAATTTGCATGCACCTTACTTCGTTTATATACTTAATTTGATTATTTTATGATATTGAAAAGTTCCAAAACTTGCTTCTCTTCGCCGAAAGCAGAACAATCATATTTGTCTTAGGCGTTTGCGGAAGAACTATTTGGCATAGTTAATGGAACTGATAAGGGTTACCAGCATGGTTCGCAAAAAACGTTCGCGAAACGGCTGGAACGGGAACGATAGCAGTCGTGCTAAAATTATATGCTAAACGGATGTGCAACTATAATGGCGATTTCATGATCATCACTAAACAGGACGTCGATTTGGCGGATTTGAATGCCGTTGCGGAACATTTTAATTTTTTCAAAGTTTTCCAATTTTTTTGATTTAATAATTTGTCCAAATTTATTTATTTAAATTGCAAAAAACTCCACGGAAAAAACCGCGATCTTTCAGCGAAATGTCAATGGAACTGGAACAGCAGCCTCCATGATACTATCCGCGAGCGTGTCGACGAACAATGGTTACCAGATAAGCAGGAGAAGAATCCGGAAGATTTACCCAGATAAATGATAGAATCATCCGGTAGTACAAACTAAAATAAACATCTATCGTCATTTTTTTCCTCGCAAATCCTTCACTATTGTGGCGAGGGGTTAGGTAGACCCCAACTCGTTTATTGGCAGAAAAAAGAGATCATTACATAGGAGATGAACTAGGCTAAGACCTCCTAAAAATGAGTTACAATAATTTAAAAGAAGTTCTCATATTAGGAATTCCTAACTGATCCAAATGACAAGAGTCCTTGATCGAGTCTTCAAACAGTAAGTTATCCATATTTCCTCAAATGCAAGATTAGCTAGAGCGCAAACATGTTACCCTCCCTATATATATGAGTAATGTTGATAGGGTTCCAACAAAAATGATTGAAATTTTGTTAATATATTACATAACTCTCATTAAGAGATTCATGCCTTTATCATATTCACCGCAACCAAAGAATCTGATTCCACCCACAGATGGAAGCAATTATGTAAACAACATAATTCATTGCCTTTATAAATAGCAATCAATTCTTCTCGAAGATTAGATCCAATTCAAGTAAAATCAAAACATCTCACTACAAACTTACTAACATGATTACGAACCACACAACATACTGATCGGGCACGCCCATTGGAATGCCCTGAATGAAACTTCCTGTTAGGGCATCCACAACATAAGCCGGAGTTTATAGAGGTTGGTTTTTGTACAACTATATATACATCATTTAAGAACAAATCATAGCAGCAAAGTGATGAAAAAGTAATATGAAGCTTAAAAAGTTCAGAGCCAGTAGATGGGTTGAGACCATTTATACAAAGATAATTATAAACCATAAATGACACGACAAACATAATAGAGACGAGTTGACAAAATCAAAATATTTTCATCTCAGAACCATTATTTAAAAAAATCTTCTCAAAATTTAAGAACTCAACCAATTAAAAAGCCATTCATTCTGCATATTTTGATTGATATTTTCAGGAGTAAATATTTTTAATAAAAACACATTAAGTTATTCAATGCTTCACCGGTGTTCAACTGATGTTGTTGTTAAGAATTTATGGGTTCCTACTCATAACAAAATTAGTTATGAAATGAGTAACACGTAATCATTTATAAAGAGCAAATATAGCTTTTGAGTTCTGACAACTTGTCAATAGTTGTAAATTTACTTTACTAGTAGGATATACTAAAATCATCAGAGTACTTATCCTGTCATTTGCACTCCAGATTATCTTGTGGTTTCTCTCTCGGGTAAAAGAAGAAAGAAGAAAGAAGAAAGAAAATTGAGTCAATGTACGCATAGTCAAGGAACTCACCAGTGCTTATTTGACCAAGATATTCTTTTTTAACTTTTATCTAAAACATTGACTTAATGTATATAATATTTTATCATATAAATTTTTGAGAAGAAATAATATAATAAATTTTATCTGAACCAACCAAATTAGTTGACGAAGACTTAGATATTACCATTATTCTAGTGGCAGATGTCACCAAAGAGGTCACAACAGACGTAATTCGATGAGGTATTTTGCTTGTGGCACATATGAAACGTCACCTAACACCTTCAAGTACTCATCAATATTATCGGTTTATTTGATGCTACCCTAAGGACAGTGTCCTTAGGGGTACATCTTACCATACATTATGAATATTCCAAATAAAATATTTTCAATGCATGGTGGATAAACCCTTAAGGGCAGTGCCCCTGAGAGGTAGCATCAAAAAATCCATTATTATCATACCAAGCCCAAGACCTTTGGTTTAGCTGATACCGTCACTTTATCTTCCTTAATGATAATATTTCTGTTGATAATATTTTGTGGGTAGTGAGATCCATCAAACGATATCCCATTCGCATAAACGAGCCAAAAAATCCCTCCCCCTCATGGTATAGGATATAAAGTGCACTCGGAAAAAAAATTTATCATACACATGCCACCACCCTTATGGTATAATTGTATAGACCTCTCTCTCATCAAGGGAGACATACGTGATTCTGCATTTCTTCTAGGGGCAGCTGTCTCTCTCGAAAAAAGTGTAAATATATTAAATTGTATTTTACTTTCTTAAAATTATTTTTTGTCCTCCTTAAAAAAAATTACCCCATGTTTATGTTATTATTTTTTGTCAGCCCAATATAAATTCTAAATTCGTTCATGAGTAAAAACGCTTGGGTTCAAACCTAAGAAAGCAAAAACCCTCACCCCGTAGGCAAAAGAAATATTAGCATACACAAAATTCGACATAATTACATGGAGCTTGTGTCAGTTCAATAGAATTTATTCTTTAAAACAATAATACAATATACTAAATTTATATTTAAAATTGCTGATAGTAAATATCTTAAGATAACTTTTACAAAAAATATCAATAATATGTTCCAATTACACAAGACATGTTTAATTAGTTAGTCTTATATTAATAATTAAGCAGGGTCCATCTTAAACAATCGTTTTTTTAGTGGGATGGACTAAATCAATTTTTTACGTCAAGAACGACCCGAACTCGAATCCGTCAAGAATGTGCATGAACTCTTGTCCATCCCAACAAGGTCTGAGAGCTCCTAAAACAATCGTTTTTGAACCACCCTTTGCTGTGATTTTTTGTTTTATAAAATATTTGTCCTTATATTATATTATTGATAGTTTAATTTACCCTACAATTGATATCTTTATACATATTTTCTATTCTCTAATAATAGCCTCTTTAATAGCAGTATAAAGCATTAAACATGTTTCTTTTACTATTTGTATCTAAATCTCTTGATGTGCTATTTATTTGTTAGAAAACTCTAGAGATGTCAAATGGAGTGGACGGTATGAGATATGATATGGGTACGATGCACGGTATGGGTACGATACGACGCGGAGCGGCACGACACGGTCCGTTTTGCTACAGTGTTGTGTTGTGCCAGGTATGGGCCATGTCGGGCCAAGGGATGCCAGCCCGTGGGCTGGCAGGGCACAAACGACACTGTTTATTAATTTTTTTAAAAAATTAATCAGCGAATGATCGCCTAGAGGCAGTATGCTATACACGGGCTTGGCGATCGATCGCCAATGGCCAACAGTCGATAAAAATGCCGTTCAACGTCTTTTTTTAAAAAAAAAAAAAAAATTTTTTTGTTGTTGTTATATATAGGTGTGTGTTGAGGAAACATTTTATCCTCTCAATCTCTAAGTTATATATACTTGAAACGCTATACTCTCAATTTGTTCACTAGAAGAAATAATTTCGTCTTACGTTTGCCAATACAAGCACACCCAACAAAGCCAATACTCCTCCTAGCAAATATTTGGTAACTTTTATATTTGTTGCATTAGATAATTGTAGTCTATATACATAATGGCCGATTCATCTTATAATGTGAATTATGATGATGAAATCGAACAATTTCAAGAAAATGAAGAAAACACACCAAATATTCAATCATCAAGTAGAAGAACTTCAAAAAAAAAAGAACTAGTAATGTATGACAACTATTCGATGTAGAAAATGTTGAGGGAAAGGGATCATTGATAGTTTGTAAAAAATGTAAAAAAAGATTATGCATATGCTTCTTCTGGTGATACATGTCATTTACCAAGACATGTGGCTAAACATGAAAGAGAACCAACTGATGGTAACCAAACCACTATTTCACAATTCGATACTAGTAGTAGTAGTTCAAGTTTAGGTGTTTTCACTTATAATGTTGAAAGATATGGGAGAGAATTAGCTAAATACATAGTATGGGTGGAGAAACCTTTTTTAATGGGGGCGGATGCAAAATTCACTAATTATATTCATTTAGGTTCGCAACCTCAACATAAACGATTTTCAAGGAATACTATTAAATCGGATGCATTCACATTTTTTAATGAATATAAAGCAAATTTAATTACGTATTTAGGTAATTTTTCTTCGAAAGTAGCACTGACAAGTGATATTTGCCAATGAGGGAAGATTGAGATTTTTGACAGAAAGATATTTGAGCAACAGGAAAGGTTGGGCGGGAGAGGATGGGTAAAAACGTAAACAAAATACTTTATTCTACAGCTTTTGCACAGCTCACTATTTTAGGATTGTTAATGTTGACTTTCCTGATAGGTTTTTTGATGTCAAAAAATGATTCAAACATGGGAATAATTATCTGGTTTTATCAATCTATACCTTATCCATTAAAGTAAACGGAGCCTTATGGTATAATTGTATAAACCTCTCTCTCATCAAGTGAGACATACGTGATTCTGCATTTCTTCTAGGGGCAGCTGTCTCTCTCGAAAAAAGTGTAAATATATTAAATTGTATTTTACTTTCTTAAAATTATTTTTTATCCTCCTTAAAAAAAATTACCCCATATTTATGTTATTATTTTTTATCAGTCCAATATAAATTCTAAATTCGTTCATGAGTAAAAACGCTTGGGTTCAAACCTAAGAAAGCAAACCCTCACCCCGTAGGCAAAAGAAATATTAGCATACACAAAATTCGACATAATTACATGGAGCTTGTGTCAGTTCAATAGAATTTATTCTTTAAAACAATAATACAATATACTAAATTTATAATTAAAATTGCTGATAGTAAATATCTTAAGATAACTTTTACAAAAAATATCAATAATATGTTCCACTTACACAAGACATTTTTAATTAGATTGTTAGTCTTATATTAATAATTAAGCAGGTCCATCTTTAACAATCGTTTTTTTAGTGAGATAGACTAAATCATTTTTTTACGCCAAGCACGATCCGAACTCGAATCCATCAAGAGTGGGCATAAACTCTTATTCATCCCAACAAGATTTGAGAGCTCCAGAAACAATCGTTTTTGAACCACCCTTTGCTGTGATTTTTTGTTTTATAAAATATTTATCCTTATATTATATTATCATATTGATAGCTTAATTTACCCTACAATTGATATCTTTATACATATTTTATATTCTCTGATAATAGGCTCTTTAATAGCGGTATAAAGCATTAAACATGTTTCTTTTACTATTTATATCTAAATCTCTTGATGTGCTATTTATTTGTTAGAAAACTCTAGAGATGTCAAATGGAGCGAACGACACGAGGCACGGCACGAGCACGACACGACGCGGAGCGGCACGACACGGCACGTTTTGTTATGGTGTTGTGTCGTGACAGGCACGGCCCGGAACATGGGTCGTGCCGGGCCAAGGGATGTCAGCCCGTGGGCTGGCACGACATTGTTTATTAATTTTTTAAAAAAAATTAATCAGCGATCGATAGCCTAGTGGCAGTAGACTATACACAGGCTTGGCGATCGATCGCCAATGGCCAACGGTACAAAAAAAATGTCGTTCAACGGCTTTTTTAAAAAAAATAACTTTTTTTGTTGTTATATATATGTGTGTGTTGAGGAAACATTTTATCATCTCAATCTCTAAGTTCTATATACTTGAAACGCTATACTCTCAATTTGTTCACAATAATAAAGAAGTTCGTCTTACGTTTGCCAATACAAGCACAAGCAACAAAGCCAATACTCCTCCTAGCAAATATTTGGTAACTTTTATATTTGTTGCATTAGATAATTGTAGTCTATATACATAATGGCCGATTCATCTTATAATGTGAATTATGATGATGAAATCGAACAATTTCAAGAAAATGAAGAAACCACACCAAATATTCAATCATCAAGTAGAAGAACTTCAAAAAAAAAACTAGTAATGTATGGCAACTATTCGATGTTGAAAATGTTGAGGGAAAGAGATCAATGGCAGTTTGTAAAAAATGTAAAAAAGATTATGTATATGCTTCTTCTGGTGGTACCTGTCATTTACTAAGACACATGTCTAAACATGAAAGAGAACCAATTGATGGTAACCAAACTACTCTTTCACAATTCGGTACTGGTAGTAGTAGTTCAAGTTTAGGTGTTTTCACTTATAATGTTGAAAGAGATATGAGAGAATTAGCTAAATAGACAATCTTGGCGAGTAATTTGTCATCATACTCTATTTTGCAAAGGCTAAATTTACGTAGAATTAGTAAGAATTCTCCGTAAAAATTGCACCCCTATCTATTTTGTAGCAATAATTGAAAATTAAGTTTGTTCATAAATATTCCAAAACTTGCATTTTTATTTGCTATTAAACAATTTTAATGTTCAAATGCATGGTTTGGCTTTATTTAAACACTTTGCAGTCAATTTGTCTAATGGTTCAGCCCTATTGCGATTCCTCAACGTTCAACTCTTGGCGAATTTAGAACTTTTGTTTAGGTCACAACTCATCAGTTCATCGTCCCCACGTTTTTTCCTTTCTACTTTTAGTGCATCAGTAACATCAGGTGTTGGTCGAGGAATAGGAGCCAAATTCGGATAAAGTATATAGTAAACTTGACATGCTTGTGAGAAGAAATGTCATTTTATCTTTCATCTTGTAAAATTTGTTCCATCAAATTGATTCAAATTAATAGCATCCTGTTAGGCCAGGAACTTCATTGTAGTATCATTGTTCAAAGCCATTCCGAAATTGCAAATGATATTACACTCAAATTATAGGAAACAAGGGGATTTCGATAGCTATGAGGCGTGAAAATGAAAATACATTTTCTTGAGTGTAATATTGCCTTGTTAATCAAAATAATTTACCCCAAGATATTGTTATCATAAATGCCCTACAAGCCAAACGTTGGTCCAATGAGCTTTATATTAACCCTGACCCAATTAGCTGATTAAAACTATAAATATAGCATTTGTATCTAGGGTTAGAAATACCTATCACTCTCAATCATTCCAAACAATAGACTATTTTCTCTTAGAAACGCCGACACCACACTAGCACTTAGCACTGATGCTGGGCTTGTAGATCTGGTCAGGTGATTGGACTCGAGGGTCATCGACGTCAGATTGATTTCGCTGTTATCGATAATCTTTTTTCGTGCATTTATTTGATGATTTATGCATTCTAATATATGAATCAGGCGCGATCGTTCATCCCCGAGTTAGATATGTTTATTGTATTATTTCCGCTGCGTTCGGATCTGGCGTCGAGGTACGGAAACCCAACAGATATAACAAAGTCTTATTTAAGAACACTCTTTGAAATCTTGCTGTCATTTTCTCTCTCTTTTTTCTTCGATATACACTTTCTGACTTGGGTGTTGGAAGAGTCATATTGGGAGAAATCCCCGTGCCTCCTAAATTTTTCTTCTGGGTTTAATGCACTACAAGAGCTAGTAAAGGGCCAGATCACCGTCCACGTCTCAGCAGTATTAATGTCATATGGAAGTGTTTCATTTTCGATTACATCAACTGAAATCTTCTTCTCGTAACACTCCGCAGCTCCAAATAATGACCAAGAATGAACCAGTGAAGCACAAAATGGATTAAATAAAAAGACACACATACATACACTACATGTTTTTAAGGCATTCAATGTAGAATATTCGTCCCTTGAATTTGATCATTTTTTCCAACATTTCTCTGTATTTTGTCACATATCCTCATCTAGCATTCTGCCTGTTACTGCCGCTGCAATGGAAGCTCTGAAGCTGGGGTTTCTTGTCAAGGATGAAGCCATTTGTTCAACAAAAAACTGTTGAAAATCACTGTTCTGATAATCACTTGCAGTCGCACTATGACTTTTGGTGCATACTTTAGGATCTGTGGATTCAAGACTTGTTGTAGAGCCTCCACAATGTATGGAAAACGAGTCAGAGGACCAAACTCCGGCTGGTACTGATGGTAACGTCACCGGAGTCTCGGCCTTGGAAGGGAGGTGGTGGCGGCAATGATGGTGCTTGTGCTGACCTTCATATGTGGCTACTAAAAGGGATGGATCATTGGCGCTTCTTTGCACCTACAAAAGCATACACAAAATTAAGAGAGATTATATTTTTATGCATTTGGAAGCAAACTAGGGGTGTTCATCGGTTCGGTTAACCGACCGAGTCGGGCCGAACCGAAAAAGTTCGGTTCAAACCGAATCGAACCGAAAAATTTCGGTTTTCGGTTTAAAAAAAATTATTTCGGTTTTCGGTTACAAGGTCCGGTTAACCGAAAACGAATTTTTAAAAAAAAAATTGAACTTTTTTTTTATGGTTTAAATATTTTTTAATGGTTTCGCTCCTGAATGTATTAATAAGAACTCGTAAATTAACAACGTGTTTCAAGTATAATATAATTTATTTTATTGTCTAATTTAAACTCGATTTTTTGTATTAAATAACTTCAAAATAATATTAGAAGTTTAAAAGTAAAAGATCAAAAGTTCAGAATTCATTTGAATCCAATGAATGATGTATTATTGTTTGTATTTACGTTGATTTTTTATTAATTAATCATACAATTTCAAAAAAAAAATTCAAAAATTCAAAAAAAAAAAGAAAAGGAAAATAACTATGGTTCGAACCGAACAATTTCGGTTCGATTTTCGGTTAATCGGAATTTCGGTTCGGTTCAGTTCAAACCGAATCGAAAATCGATTTTTTTTTAAAAAAAACGAAAATCGAACCGAAAATTTTTGGTTCGGTTAGGTTCGTTTGAACCGAACTTTTTCGGTTCGGCCCGGTTCGGTCGATTAACCGAACCGGTGAACACCCCTATAATACTCCATAGCCACTCAATTTGTAGTATCATTTACTATATCATATATCTCACTCTCATTATTAATTATAGCTGATGACCTTATGGTCCAGCTAGCATCAATTCCATTAGGGAACTTGAGATTTCGTATTCGAGTCTCATCTCTTATCCACATTCCCTGTAGTTGTGATAGTTGCTCAAAAAAAAAAAAAATATAACTTATTCATGTTTCTTTTTTAATAAAAATATCTAATTGTTGTTGTCAATATTTCTTGCTTGATAGATGCGATCGATTAGTCATTAGGCAAATTCGACGTGTGACAAATACATAAATTTATTTTAACACGAAACTATCACCTTCTTTTTTATGAGGCAAGTTGGGGCGAAAGAGCACTTATAGTAAGCTCTAGGGGATGGATTATCTTTGGTGGCCTTTTGGCCGTATTTTCTCCAGTTATATCCATCCTTCACTATCTGCAATGTTAAGGAAAAAAACCAAAAATTAATATTTTACAAAGTTGAAATCATGTATGTACAGTCACTGGCGTAGAAAAAACATATAGGGGCAATAATTTT
This sequence comes from Haberlea rhodopensis, assembly GCA_907163345.1. Classification (NCBI taxonomy): domain Eukaryota; kingdom Viridiplantae; phylum Streptophyta; class Magnoliopsida; order Lamiales; family Gesneriaceae; genus Haberlea; species Haberlea rhodopensis. Next base: position 28,157,813 of record CAJQUN010000004.1, on the reverse strand, counting down.
AACATAAAATTGGAGGACAAAAAAAATTTTTAGAGGGTCAAAATATAATTTTGGGCAGTGAAAGATAATTTTAATAGGCAAATTTGGATTAAAATGTCAAGGAAGTCCGTGCCTCAATCTGGCTCCGTCCCAGTACATATATGTATCCTAGTATATTTTATATTGTATGCATACGTACATACATATTGATATTATTCTTGTAAAACAAAATAAAAATTGACTTTGACATTTCAAGTCATGTGTTGCACAAATATGTTGTTTATTCTATGTATGTGAATACGTGCAATGTGTGAACCAATTGTATATGCATATACTTAATGTGTGAACTAAGTGCTAAGAAACTTACTAGGCTCTTATCCGATGGATCAGTCCGTACATAAACTCTCGAAACATTTGAGTTTATTACATCGCTTGGCCTGTCAGCTGACAATTTATAATCATAAAATCTCGGATTCGACGAATTATTTCTCAAGTTTTCGAAGTCGTCGACACTTGTCTTTGGTGTTCTTGAGAGATTTTGATGCTCAGAACATTTTTGCATCAAGCTAATGTAGTTTTTTCCAACATCTGTCACCATTTCCTTCAATCTCTTGTTCTCAGCTTTTATTTCATCTAGTTTTTCCATCAAATCTGGCTGCATATTGAATATTAATGCACATATATTAAAGATAAAAATAAAAATAATAGTTTTTAACTTAAACCAACACGTAGTTTAAATTCGCATTAATAAATGTTGACGTTGCCTCAATTATTAATAACTTTTTTTAATGGGCAGGGGCTAAATCAATTTTTTTGCACTCGAACCCGAGTCTCCAATATCCGGACGAGTGATGATTGGAGGTGCTGGTTTACCTGATTGGTCTCATGAAATAATACATAATCAAATTCCATATTTGCTAATAAAAGAAAATTTTAGTTTTCAAAATCTCTGACGTACCATGCTTTCACCATAGCTGTGAGAGGTGTTAACTTTCAGGTTCATGGTAAGGGTTGTGTCTACCGAAACGTCGTCCATCTCTGAAATTTCAAAGCTTCGCTGTGCTATTATTTTCTGTTTCAGATGGAAAATTAGTATGGCGAGAGTATATATATTTATATAGGTGAAAAATTGAACAAATCTTGAAGTCAAGTCTTTATAGTCTTTGTATTATTAATAGAAAATCGAGAAGGTGGAACGAAATTAATCGAAGTCTAATTATTGATCTAGATGATGTTAAATTAAATAAATAATATTACTTAAATATTCATAGTCGTGTCTTATATTTAGAATCCATAAATTTGCATGCACCTTACTTCGTTTATATACTTAATTTGATTATTTTATGATATTGAGTTTATACTGAAACGTTCCAAAAATTGCTTCTCTTCACATTTGGCATAGTTAATGGAACTGATAAGGGTTACAAGCATGGTTAGCAAAAAACGTTCGCGAACGGCTGGAACGGGAATGACAGTTGTTGTGGTAAAGTTACATGCTAAAACGGATGTGCAACTATAATGACGCTTTCCTGATCGTCACGAAACAGAACGTCGATTTCGCAGAATGGAATGCCGTTGCGGGACATTTTAATTTTTTCAAAATTTTCCAATTTTTTTTATTTAATAATTTTTCCAAATTATCTAATTATTTATTTAAATTGCAAAAAAACTCCGCAGCAAAAACCGCGATCTTTAAGCGAAATGTCAATGAAATTAGAACAGCAGCCTCCGCGATACTATCCGCGAGCATGTCGACGAACAATGGTTACCAGATAAGCAGGAGAAGAATCCGGAAGATTTACCCAGATAAATGATAGAATCATCCGGTAATACAAACTAAAATAAACATCTATCGTCGTTTTTTTTTCCTCCCAAATCCACCAGTGTCGTGACGATGGGTTAGGTAGACCCCTACTCGTTTATTGGCAGAAAAAAGAGATCATTACATAGGAGAGGGACTAGGCCAAAACCTCCAAGAAATGAGTTACAATAATTTAAAAGAAGTTCTAATATTATGAATTCCTAACTGATCCAAATGACAGACTCTTTGATCGAGTATTCAAACAGTAAGCGATACCATATTTCCTCAAATGCAAGATTGGCTAGAGCGCAACCATGTTACCCTCCCTATATATATATATATATATATATATATATATATATATATATATATATATATATATATATATATATATATATATATGAGTAATGTTGATAGGGTATTCCAACAAAAATGATTGAAATTTTGTTAATATATTACATAACTCCCATTGAGAGATTCCTGCCTTTATTATATTCACCGCAATCAAATAATCATATTACACCCACATATGGAAGCAATTATGTAAACAACATAATTCATTGCCTTTTATAAATAGCAATCAATTATGCTCGAAGATTAGATCCAATTCCAGTAAATCAAAACATCTCACTACAAACTTACTAATATGATTACGAACCACACAACACACTCCTAATAGTCCCATCAGGGTAGTTGGGGCCATTGATGGGGCACGCCCACTGCCTGAATGAAACTTCCTGTTAGGGCACTCACAACATAAGCCGGAGTTTATATAAAGGTTGGTTTTTATACAACTATATATACATCATTTAAGAACAATTCATAGCAGCAAAGTGATGAAAAAGTAATATGAAGCTTAAAAAGTTCAGAGCCAGTAGATGGGTTGAGACCATTTATACAAAGATAATTATAAACCATAAATGACACGACAAACATAATAGAGACGAGTTGACAAAATCAAAATATTTTCATCTCAGAACCATTATTTAAAAAAATCTTCTCAAAATTTAAGAACTCAATCAATTAAAAAGCCATTCATTCTGCATATTTTGATTGATATTTTCAGGAGTAAATATTTTTAATAAAAACACATTAAGTTATTCAATGCTTCACCGGTGTTCAACTGATGTTGTTGTTAAGAATTTAGGGGTTCCTACTCATAACAAAATTAGTTATGAATGGAGTAACACGTAATCATTTATAAAGAGCAAATATAGCTTTTGAGTTCTGATAAATTTACTTTACTAGTAGGATATACTAAAATCATCAGAGTAATTGTCCTGTCATTTGCACTCCAGATTATCTTGTGGTTTTCTCTCTCGGGTAAAAGAAGAAAGAAGAAAGAAAATTGAGTCAATGTACGCATAGTCAAGGAACTCACCAGTGCTTATTTGACCAAGATATTCTTTTTTAACTTTTATCTAAAACATTGACTTAATGTATATAATATTTTATCATATAAATTTTTGAGAAGAAATAATATAATAAATTTTATCTGAACCAACCAAATTAGTTGACGAAGACTTAGATATTACCATTATTCTAGTGGCAGATGTCACCAAAGAGGTCACAACAGACGTAATTCGATGAGGTATTTTGCTTGTGGCACATATGAAACGTCACCTAACACCTTCAAGTACTCATCAATATTATCATACCAAGCCCAAGACTTTTGGTTTAGCTGATACCGTCACTTTATCTTCCTTAATGATAATATTTTTGTTGATAATATTTTGTGGGTAGTGAGATCCAACAAACGATATCCCATTCGCATAAACGAGCCAAAAGATCCCTCCCCCTCATGGTATAGGATATACAGTGCACTCGGAAAATTTTTTTATCATACACATGCCACCACCCTTAGGTACCGTTTGGTTTGTGGGATGTGATAAGTGAATGATTATTTTGAATGATAATTTAAATGGTTTCATAGTACTAAATATATTAAGTGATAATAATTGAATGTTTGGTTTGAGTATGAAAGATTTGAATATTATGTCTTATCATTTGAAATGTCTAAAATACCCCTCAATTTTTAATAAATATTTGTTATTCAATGTCAGACATTGGATAAAGCAAGAAGCTTCGCAGTGAAACAATTGCAAGACGCACGAAGAATTCACAGAAGTCTTCCTAAACCCAAATCTGCGAATTTAGGTGCATTTTCTATCGTTTCCCGGTCATTTGCCAATGAGGGAAGATTGAGAGTTTTGACAGAAAGATATTTGAGCAACAGGAAAGGTTGGGCGGGAGAGGATGGGTAAAATGGTAAACAAAATACTTTATTCTACAGCTTTTGCACAGCTCACTATTTTAGGATTGTTAATGTTGACTTTCCTGATAGGTTTTTTGATGTCAAAAAATGATTCAAACATGTGAATAATTATCTGGTTTTATCAATCCATACCTTATCCATTAAAGTAAACGGAGCCTTATATGGTATAATTGTATAGACCTCTCTCTCATCAAGGGAGACATACGTGATTCTGCATTTCTTCTAGGGGCAGCTGTCTCTCTCGAAAAAAGTGTAAATATATTAAATTGTATTTTACTTTCTTAAAATTATTTTTTGTCCTCCTTAAAAAAAATTACCCCATATTTATGTTATTATTTGTTATCAGTCCAATATAAATTCTAAATTCATTCATGAGTAAAAACGCTTGGGTTCAAACCTAAGAAAGCAAAAACCCTCACCCCGTAGGCAAAAGAAATATTAGCATACACAAAATTCGACATAATTACATGGAGCTTGTGTCAGTTCAATAGAATTTATTCTTTAAAACAATAATACAATATACTAAATTTATATTTAAAATTGCTGATAGTAAATATCTTAAGATAACTTTTACAAAAAATATCAATAATATGTTCCACTTACACAAGACATTTTTAATTAGATTGTTAGTCTTATATTAATAATTAAGCAGGGTCCATCTTTAACAATCGTTTTTAGTAGGATAGACTAAATCAATTTTTTACGCCAAGAGCGACCCGAACTCGAATCCGTCAAGAGTTAGCATGAACTCTTGTCCATCCCAACAAGGTCTGGGAGCTCCTGAAACAATCGTTTTTGAACCACCCTTTGCTGTGATTTTTTGTTTTATAAAATATTTGTCCTTATATTATATTATCATATTGATAGTTTAATTTACCCTACAATTGATATCTTTATACATATTTTCTATTCTCTAATAATAAGCTCTTTAATAGCAGTATAAAGCATTAAACATGTTTCTTTTACTATTTGTATCTAAATCTCTTGATGTGCTATTTATGTGTTAGAAAATTCTAGAGATGTCAAATGGAGCGGACGGTACGAGGCACGACACGACACGACGCAGAGCGGTACGACACAGTTCGTTTTGTTACAGTGTTGTGTCGTGCCAGGCATGGGCCGTGCCGGGCCAAAGGATGTCAGCCCGTGAGTTGGCATGGCACGCCACGACACTGTTTATTAATTTTTTTTAAAAATTAATCAGCGAATGATCGTCTAGAGGCAATATGCTATACACGGGCTTGGCGATCGATCGTCAATGGCCAACGGTCCAAAAAAATGTCGTTCATTAAAAAAAAAACTTTTTTTTGTTGTTGTTATATATAGTTGTGTGTTGAGGAAACATTCTCAATCTCTAAGTTCTATATACTTGAAACGCTATACTCTCAATTTATTCACAAGAAGAAAGAAGTTCGTTTTACATTTGCCAATACAAGCACAAGCAACAAAGCCAATACTCCTCCTAGCAAATATTTGGTAACTTTTATATTTGTTGCATTAGATAATTGTAGTCTATATACATAATGGCCGATTCATCTTATAATGTGAATTATGATGATGAAATCGAACAATTTCAAGAAAATGAAGAAAGCACACCAAATATTCAATCATCAAGTAGAAGAACTTAAAAAAAAGAACTAGTAATGTATGACAACTATTCGATGTAGAAAATGTTGAGGGAAAGGGATCAAGGGCGGTTTGTAAAAAATGTAAAAAAAGATTATGCATATGCTTCTTCTCGTGATACATGTCATTTACCAAGACACGTCTAAACATGAAAGAGAACCAACTGATGGTAACCAAACTACTATTTCACAATTCGGTACTAGCAGTAGTAGTTCAAGTTTAGGTGTTTTCACTTATAATGTTGAAAGATATGGGAGAGAATTAGCTAAATACATAGTATGGGTGAAGAAAGCCTTTTTAATGGGGCGGATGCGAAATTCACTAATTATATTCATTTAGGTTTGCAACCTCAACATAAACGATTTTCAAGGAATACTATTAAATCGGATGCATTTTATTTTTTAATGAATATAAAGCAAATTTAATTACGTATTTAGGTAATTTTTCTTCGAAAGTAGCACTGATAAGTGATATTTGGACAACTTGTCTTGGCAATGCATCATATCTCTATGTTATAGGACATTTGATTGACGATAACTGGGTGTTACATAAAAAAATTTAGGTTTCACAAAAATTGATTGCCCCCATACGAGTGGAGTTATTTCTAATGCCATTATGCAAGTTACTAATGAATATAATATTAGTAATAAAATATTCTCTATTTCATTTGATAATGCAACTAATAATACCGCTGTAATTATTATATTAAAAACTTATTTGAAACCAATTTTAAATGGTGGTCTTTTTCATATTCGTTGTGCATGTCATTTTTTTAAATTTGTGTGTGCAAGATGGATTGAAACCACTTGCTTCATTTAGAAAAAAATAAAGACTACTCTTAAATTTCTTAATGATTCAGTTGTTAGAAAACAAGACTTCAAAAGTTTATGCTTTTCTCATGGTATGAATTATAAAGATTTTTCTTATGATGTTCCAAATAGATGGAATTCCACATATTTAATGTTTCAAGCATGTTTACCTTATAGAAATGTGAAGTTGTTTCTAATATTTGTAATTTTTAGAACCTTTTTATGGTGCTACCAATTTATTTTTGGGTTGTTATTATCCAATTCTTCAATATTTTAAGAAATTAGTGAATGTTTTGCATTACATAGATCCGATCCGTTTTTACAGGTATTGTTGAACCAACGGAGTATAAATTTAAAAAATATTGGAAAATTATTCCTATGTTGAATTGCTTGGCATCAATTCTGGATCCTAGATTAAAATTATGTAGTGTGGAAATTATAATAGAATCTTATTACACCAACATGGCTTATGAAAATGTTAATATTAATCAAGAGAAAGAACGCATTAATAAGTGTTTGTTTGCTTTGTTTTCTTTATATTATTCATTACATAATTCTAGATCACTTCCAGTAAGAGAAAGTGGTAGTAATGGTGCTAGTAGTAGTAAGTGTTCTGTGTGGACAGTGTTAAGAAGAAGACAATACACTACTTTCGCTTCTTATAGTTCTAGTTCTAATACACATTCATTTACTGAGCTTCAGTTATATCTAAACCAAGTCATAAATTTCAGTGAACAAGAATTATAAACTTTTGATCTTTTGGCATGGTGGAAAGACAATGCTAGACTTTGGCCAGTACTTTCCATAATGGCACGTGATCTACTAACTCCTCTGATATCCACATTTCCATCGGAGTCTTGTTTTAGTGCAGATGGAAGAATCATTGATGAAAAAAGAAGCATAATGAAACCAAACACTGTGGAGATGTGTATTATTTTAAAGGATTGGTTGGATGCTGATAGCTGCTTACAAGGTTTGGGAGGACATGATGTTTCTTCGGATGAAAATGAAGAAAACCAGCATATTTTTTTAACTCTTTTGTAATTTATTATTTTGTTTTGTTGAATGTAATTTGTAGTTTTTCAATTCGTAGTCACTAAATTTGTATTTTATGAGTATATTGTGCCAACCAAGATTTTTATAATAATATTATATTTATATAATTAAAATTAAACAATTTTTTTAAAAAAAAAACGAAAAAAAATTGATTCAGGCCGTGCTGGGCCTGGTAAAAACGAAGACGGGTTGTGCCGGCCTGGCATGAAACAGTGCTGGTCGACACGATTTTACGGTCTGTGCCCGTTTGACATCTGTAGAAAACTCTTTGTCACAGCCTACGGGCCGTGCTCGTTTGACATCTGTAGAAAACTCATTGTCACGGCCTAGCAATACCCTCAACTTATTTGAGAAATAATTATATTTATCAACTAGAATATGATTTTATATAAATAAATAGATACACTTTTTTTTTTTTGAAAAAATCAAATTACATTAGGCTGTATTTATATGGATGCATTTCATTTGAATGGAAGGAGTTGATTTGAGGATGTATTTGAAACTTGGATTTGAAATGACTAATATCTTAGGTGTATTTCAAATCAATTACAATTACAATTATATTTACATAAATTAGTAAAAAAGTGGATTTGAAATACATCCAATATATATTCATCATAATAATTAAATGGATTTGAAATCAATTATTTGAGAGATTTGAAGCCATAGATTTAAAATCTTGATTTCAAATACATTTAATTATTTGAATAAATTTTTATATTAGGTGCATTTCAAATCCACATCTTTATTAATTTATATAAGCATATGGTAATTTATATTGAGTCTATTTCAAATCCACCAACTTACCAGAGATTGAATTGATAAATTTTTTAACTTTAGGGACGCCGGACCATTAAAACTTTTAGAACCGGAATAGGCACAATCGACGAAAATGTTTTAATGTTTTTAATGTATTTCCTCGATATTATATTTAGGTAATTAGAAAATGAAAAAGAAGAGTCTAAATTATTGTAATCAGTACAGAACATATGATCCTCAAATAAGAAAAGATACCACCCACTGTCAGTATAAGATCCAGTTTGAAGGTTTGTTAATCTCTATCGTTTTTTCTGGGCTACATTAATGCATTTGTTTATTGATGGGGATTGAGTTCGATCCAATGGGTGGTGGGGAAGAGAGGTGGTGCGTGGTGACCGGGGGGAGAGGGTTTGCGGCGAGGCATCTGGTGGTGATGCTAATCAAATACAACATGTTTTCGGTGCGTATTGCTGATTTGGGGCCCATCATCAAGTTGGATTCCGACGAGGAGAATGGTGTTCTTGGAGAAGCCTTGAAGTCTGGCCGCGCCATGTACGTATGCGCAGATCTCCGTGACAAATCGCAAGTGCTCAAAGGTCTCTTTCCAACATTATATTTTTTAATTGATGGTTAATTTGTATGCAAAAAGAAGTTACCTATTCTTGCATTCCGTGGATGTATACTGTAGAAGCAAGTTATTAAGCGTGTAAACAAATCAAATGAAGAGTTACATCGTTCAAGCTCGGTTAGATTATTTTTTTTATCATACTTCAATTAGGATTCATTATTTGGTTTGATTATTTAAAAAAAAAAAAGAACGATGTGGAATGAGCTTTAGTCAAGCTCTTTTTACGGTAAATGATGTCGAATTTCATTTGATGAGTTAAGTCATTTCTAGCTCAAGTTAGCTTTTACCGATTGATGGAGCCAAATTTGAACTCTTACCTTCCATTTTGTGATCAAATGCTTAATTGCTTAAGATATTGGTTTGCAAAGGAAATGTATGTTATTTCACATCTTTTGCTTGTGAGTCTACTGTGTTTGTTAGCATTTTGAAGATCGTTACACAAAATTGGTGTGGCTTATTTGACAGTGTTGAGGTTATGAATCAAAATGTTCTTACAGAGAATCTGGTATTGTTCATTAGACAGTTAAAAATAAGAACGAGAATAACTTAGTTAGAGTTTGAAATTATGCAGTCCAATCTGATTTCTGGTGCATCTATTAATTGCAAATTTGAACATCTAGCCTCTGAAATGTGTCATTAACGAACTCTAACTTGTATAACTTACGATGAGCTTTATGTCTTTTTTAAACTTTCTTGATAGCCATAATGGATTTTCGGCTATTTAGGCATTATAAACTTTGTTCTTAGAAGCGGACTCATAAAAGTATTTGTAAATTCAAAGCACAAAAAGTTTAATTGTAAAGGTCACGTAGCTGGCCTCTTAGGGAAATTAGTTTATTGAAAAAGAATATTTTGAAATGTGTTTGTTTTTATATGATAAAAATTATTTTCTGTTTATTGATGGAGAATTTAATGTACGAAATGATGTGTTTGGAGAAAAAAATTGAAAATAAAGAAGGAAAAAAAACTAGCCTAAAAACAAATTTGTAGAAAGGGAAAATAATGGAATATTTTGCTAAAAAAAAGAGAGAGAGCTGAAGTTTCAATTCTGCTCTGATGTATTGAAATGCGAGCATCTGGCTTACTTAAAAATTTTAACTTGGCATTTAGAATATACTTTACTTGTATTTTTTTGTTAATTGAACTTCAGTACATATATCTGTAAGTGTTTGACCTTTTCTTAATTTCCATTGCCATTGCAGCTTGCCAAGGATCTGAGGTTGTCTTTCACATGGCTGCTCCCGATTCCTCTATCAATAACCATCAACTCCATCATTCAGTCAATGTACAAGGTTAGTTTTAAGTTACCTTGATCTTAGAAAGATACGTGTACTTCTTTCTGAAATACATCATCCTTATTCTCTCTCACCAACCAATTTACTCCCCCTTTATACTAATAGATCGATGTTATGTAGGAACCAAGAACATTATTGATGCATGTATTGAGCTGAAAGTAAAACGGCTTGTATACACAAGCTCACCAAGTGTTGTATTTGATGGAGTCAATGGAATTATAAATGGAAAAGAATCAATACCCTATCCTGCTAAGGTATTGAATGGTGAATATTGATTTTTTTGTTGGTTGAGGTTCAATGCTGCATAGTGATTATCTGATGTAGTAAGAACATTTTTACTCTTGTTTTTAGTTTTTTATTTTGTACTGGTTATAAACCTTGATGTTTAAATTTCTAGACTTATTAGTGTGAATGCTCAAGCCTGAATCCCCAGCTATGCTTTTCATAAAGCTTCGCTTTCAGCTATTCATTTTAATCTAAATCACTAAAATTCATATGGTCAATTTTTAGCACAATGATTCGTACTCCAGCACCAAAGCTGAAGGAGAGACCCTAGTTATCAAGTCAAATGGATCGAATGGGCTTCTAACATGCTGCATCAGACCTAGCAGCATTTTTGGTCCGGGTGATAAATTGCTTGTTCCATCTTTAGTTGATGCTGCAAGGGCTGGGAAATCGAAGGTAATTAGTCGAAATATCTGGTTTTTCAATCTGGATATAATTAATTCATCAAGTTGTTATTTACGTAAGAGTAGCATTCACCATCTATTTCAACACTGTGATGTGTGTTTGATTGGGATACGTAATTTCGAAACTGATCCATTAAGTTATCCTTCCTCCTCGTTTTTATTTTTTTCATTATGTTGTCTTGTATACTGAACAATTCAAGTGCTTTTTTCTGATGTTCTGTTCTCGAATGGCCAGTTTATCATTGGAGATGGGAATAATATGTATGATTTTACTTATGTCGAGAACGTGGCACATGCTCACATATGTGCTGAACGAGCTTTGGCATCTGACCAGCCAGTATCAGAAAAAGCTGCTGGAGAGGTACATTTTTTGTAGAAAGGTCTTTTTTATTGTCTATCTTAGCAATTTAGTTCTGATTGGATAGAGCCATGTTTTTTCTTAATATGAAGTAAAAGTATTAAGCCTTCTTTATTGTGGAGGATGCATTGAGATGTTTCGATGGAAAATCATTCTTGCAGGCATATTTCATTACCAATATGGAACCAATTAAATTTTGGGAGTTTATGTCTCTCCTCCTTGAAGGTCTTGGTTATGAAAGGTATTCTTTTGTTCCAAAAGCTTTTGAATCCGTTTCGTTTTTAGGACAATTCTCCAGTTCCCACCATTCATTGTTGCCCAGTTATGAGTTCGGAATACTAGTATTTTACGGCTGATTGGTATATTTGATCACGACTCGAAGAAAAGTTTACATGGCTGTTTTGGCTTCATATCAGACCTTAGGGTGGATGTCTAAAGTTTTACGTTGTTTATGTCAATGCGTACATGATTAAAAGTTTTTTTATCCTGTTGTCCTGTGTTGCTTCTTTTCTTGACTTTTGAATAATGTATTTAATGATCTCTTCTACCGTTCATGTATGACTGCTGCTTAGAAAAATGCTATCATAGTAATCTAACAGCTTCCCCTTCTGCATGGCCAAGAGATATTTTAAGACTGCTACTTTGTTTTTTTATGCTACATTTCTGTTTTGAGGGAATTTTTTTTTGGTTCATATATATAATTAACAATTTATGTTATCTTTATATCTGATCTTTTGTAGTATGCAGGCCAAAAATTAAGATTCCGGCTGCTGTTATGATGCCAATTGCACACTTGGTGGAGATGATTTATAAACTTCTAGCCCCTTATGGGATGAAGGTACCACAGTTGACACCTTCAAGAATTAGACTTCTATCTCGGAGCAGAACTTTCGATTGTTCTAAGGCAAATGATCGTCTTGGCTATACTCCCATTGTCACACTCCAGGTACAAGCATTCCTATAAAGAGTAAACTCTCTACAATTTGGGTCTATAGACTTTATAGGGCTTGATTGATGCTGTGTGCATATGTATGCAGTTATTTCGTTAAGTTCGTGAAACAATAATAACTTCTCTATTCTACTAAGTCACTTCATTCAAATGCTCAATGTTGATTTAATTGTCAACATTCTCAAGGCATTCCTAAAATTAACAAGGCAAACACAGTAGTTCGTGATAAAATGAGCATGACTCTGAACTCCTTTTTTTGTTACAAAAGTTTTTCTCTTTATCAACTGCACAAATCTTTTTTTATTGTGCGGCACTCATGGATTGTGGTCTCATCTATGTACCATTATTTTCCTCACATATATGCATTTTGATCAGTTTGATGCTGTTACAGGAGGGCCTGAGGAGAACTATCGAATCATACCCACACTTGAGGGCTGATGCTCGAACTAAAAGGATTGGGCCATCTAAAGCTGAATTGCTTCTCGGCAGTGGAAAAGGTACTGATGTTTTGCTTTCTGTAGGGAGTTCTTTTTTCCCCCTTAATGGGATTTAGATTTAGATTTGTTCAACTTATGTGATGAACAATCTTTATCTTCGATGCCATTATTGAACCACGGACTGTGTTTGCACTGATATGCATCTTTGAACAAGGATATCTGGAATAATGTTTTAGGTTGACAATTTTTTAACATTGGAATGGTTAATTAGCTTGTGCCAAAGCAGTAGTAATTTTGGCAGATAGTGGCAAAAACCGTCTCTGGGTAAGTGTTCTGGAACATTGGCAGGGATCCGGTTAGACAACTTATGATACCCTGCTTGGGTGCAATTAGAAAACAAAGATTAGTCTATTCACAGAGTATCACCTTTTTTGTTCGTATGGGATTTATTGTCTGCTTCTTTATTTGCTAGAAATCACCTCCATTTTGCAGCTTGATTTAATCTTTGTTGTTCCCCATGGAACTGAAAAGCTGTGATGTAACCAACCGTCTAGCGAGACTATTTGACTTGGAATTTGTATCCATTTCACCATCTCTAATTGATAATTATGACACTTGCAGTTGCTGACGTATTACTGTGGAGGAATAGAAAGGAAACATGTACTGTATTGTTGATCTTGGCTGCTTTTTACTTCCATTTCATAGCAACTGGGTACACCGCCATCACTGCAGTTTCCAAGCTTCTGTTAGCAGCATCAATTTTCCTTTTCATCCACAGCAAGCTACCTAAGAAAATGTACTCGTGCTTACCTTCTCTTTTTCTGTATATATATATAACTACACTTGTGCTTGCCTTTGCTGGTGGCATTACCCTTCAATTTTTTTCTTTGTTACTTAAATGTGAACATTCTGCCTTGAAATAATATAGGTCATTTGAAATTTTATAATGTGAGTAAGTGGCGTAGAACTGATGTTGGAATGCTCATTTCAACTTTGTAATGTTGTAGATTGGGATATGAAATAGAGAAAATTCCGGAGTCGAAATTTAATGTTTCAGAAGCTGCATCTCGCCAAATGTCCTTGTCAATGGCATCAAGGTGGAACTCTGCTATGAGTGATCTAAAATCTCTTTGTAATGGAAATGACTCTATGCTTTTCGTCAAGGTAATGTACTGCTAGAAAAATAGTAGTGAAAACTTTTCATCCATCAACTGCTAACAACCTTTTTCCTAAAAACATTAGCACTTCACCTTATTTACTGTACTTTTGGGCTCACAGGTTGGAAAAAAAGATCCCACTTTTTGTGCACTAATCCCCATGAAAAAGAATTTACCGTATATATTTGTATTTCACAGATATTCTTCTTTCTTGCCTCTTAAAGTGATGTTCACTTTTTATTTGCTCTTGAACCAGGTAGTTCTTTCTTTATTGCTTCTCAGTATGGTTGGAGCATTTTCACTGAATAATATTTTTGTGATAGGTATGTAAGTTTCTTGTATGTTTTATGTATTTTGGGCATGCATTCATCTGTGTGTATGTGAAGTTGACATTGAGATATTTTATTTTAATGGCAGCTTATGTTCACTAAATTATCATATGCGTGCTTGCTACATGCATAGGAGTGGCGTACTATTTCTCATGTCCTTTATGATTTCTTTATATTTCTTTGAAAATCGCAGGACTTCCCGTCATCTTCATCGCTTTCCTTGTGTATGAGAAAAAGGAGGAAGAAATAGATAATTTGGTCGTCAAAGCTCTGTCATTCGGGTGCAAATTTAAGTCAGACTTAGCCAGAAAAATTTCCAACTCAAAGAAACAGCAATAATTGGTGAAAGAGCCAAGTATCGATACCCTCTTTACGTGCTGTGACTAATTTATTTATTTTCTTTCAAATTTTGTCTCCCATTGGTATTAAATGTTCTAGTTCCTCACTGCGAAAAAGAAAGACGAGCTCTGAGCTATTTGCCAATACATTTTCTTCATCGAACTTTTGACATGAAGGAAGCACCGTGTGTATTGTATACTTTTGCAGTCTGACGCGAGTGTCGTGGACCTTGAGTTTGGTTTCTCCTCTTTTTCATCCTTCTTCAGTTTTCTTCCCAATATTGTGTGATTTTTACAGTTAACCGAAGTATTATTTTGGATTTGATGCATTGAGATGTTGATTGCAAGTAGCGTTTAATGTTTTTGTCTTACTGAGGGAGTTATGTAACGACCAGCAGGCTAGTGTTGGTTACACTTATTGAGGCACGTGTAATCATCTGGGCTCGAAAATAATCCCTCACCTGCATGATAAATCAATCCCACTCGAGCTAAGGGATTATAAGCAAATCCACGTGATTATTTAGCAAAAAAGTATATTTTATCCCTTTCTTAAATAAAATTACCGTCACCGTCCGTTTTACTTTTTCTTACCCAATTTTAAGCTAATTCTTTGGTTCACCTCAAAGACCTCTTCCTGGCCAATCTACGCGCGTTGCGGGAACAGGGGGCATAGACCCGGTGGATCAGGCTCAGACAACCGTGGTGTTCTCCGAGATGGGCATTTTTCACAGTTGAAACTATCGTGGTGCTGCAATGATAACTATGAAAGGGATTTGGCTTTAGATTTCATTGTGCATATTTCAAGGTTTTGGTTTTGTAATAACAATGGACCTCATGAAAACAGACATTAGTACACTACAGAAGCTGCAACTGTATTTTCACGACATTGATGAACTTTTAATGGGAATTAAATATAGCAAATTACTAATTGCATCGTAATATCCTTTTTCCGAGTACTTTTCAGAATGTTTCAAGGCAACTGTAGATTAAACTATGTATTCAAACATTGAATACAATTACATACATACAAAAAATTTATGTACTATCGATTTATCTGCATAAAAAATTGAATGAAAAATTGTAAAAGTATTTAGTGTTAAAAAAAGTGAGGAGTTTTAGAGATAAATAAAAGTTATAAAACAATTGCGTAGGAATTTTGGAGTAAAAAAGCTAATTCCTCTTAGAGGGTCATACTATTCATTTGTCCATCTCACAAAACATTCCTATTTTGTCTATGATAATATTTTGAATGGTAATTCTGGTTGTTTGTCACATGACTCCTTTTATATTGATAAGGGATCGAATCCCCCCAAATTATAGTTGTAATAATGATTAAGAAAATGGTAATTTTCAGTTAAATAATAAAAATAACAAAGCTACACATATATGTTTATATGTATGTGATTTTTGTCTTGGCTACCTCATGAGGTACTATTTTATGGGGATAGATCTACATACATTGGGGATATTTTAATGGGAAAAATTCTCAATATATGATGGATTTATCCTATGAAATAATACTTCATGGGGTAGCCAAGACCCTCCAATGTGATGCACACCGGCAAAATATATTTGACATTCTGACCACTTCTTTTCACCAGCATTTTACACAACGTTTGACTCGAGAACTTTCATGTCCCATCCAATCGTTTTTTGTATCAAATTTCACCATTGTCATTCATCTTTTAATGACCATGGCCCAATATTGACATTTGATTTGATGGTTAAGGATTCATTATTCTTACACTAACTAATCTTGAAAATTATTTATTTGTACCCGATTTGGATGCAATGTCACTTATACATCAATTTAATATTAAAATATTATTTTTTTAAAAAATATAATATCTTTTAGATAAAAATACGTAAACTAACGCAGTCAATCATTTTAGATCAATCATATTGAATTGATCCATAATTGAGTACAACTCCGACCTATACAAATATGTTTCCCAATCACAATCCTCTCACAATTAAAGTCAAAGTCAATGCACCAACCTTAAACACTTTCTTGTCCTTCATTATAGCCAAGAGTTAAAAAAAAACCCTATTCCAAGGATATTAATGTTTCACAAAATATCTCAGTTATTTTCCTAATATTGTACATCGCATACAGAGATTGTAGTGTGGAAGATATTTGGGGATGAGGGTGTATATTGGCCAAAGGGTAACAAGGTGGAACCAAGGCTAAAGGATTTACTACAAAGAATGGCTAAAAGATTTAAAGCAACATATTTTAACAGTTGTCTTGGCTAAGTCATTCACCTATAAAAGAAGCATTTTTGCACACGTTTTCGAAAGTTCCTTGTCTCTTAATCCTACAATGGAAAATGCCATCAAATTACACGTATACCCTTTCCCCGCCCCCCACTTCCTTCCCTACCCTTACCACCATTTCAAGATCTCAAATTTTTCCTTCAAGGGTTTTCTGTAAACAAAAGCAAGAAAAGCAAAGAACTTAAGAGTTTGTGCTGAAGAAATGGGTAGAGGCAAGATTGAGATCAAGAGAATTGAGAACTCAAGCAACAGACAGGTCACCTACTCAAAAAGAAGAAGTGGGATCATTAAGAAAGCTAAGGAGATCAGTGTTCTCTGTGATTCTCAAGTTTCTGTTATCATCTTCTCCACTTCAGGAAAGATGCATGAATTTTGCAGTCCTTCCATTACGTAAGAAGCATCCCTAATAAAAAGTTTATCGTTAACATTCTTTATATATATATATATTATATATTCTAGGTTTAATATGAATAATATCTTGATCTGTATTTGAAGGTTATCAGACATTTTGGAGCAGTACCACAAGCTTTCTGGAAAGAGGCTATGGGATGCTAAACACGAGGTACTTACTCTGTGTTCGAGTTCATCAATAACCCTAGTGATATTCAAGATTTTTTCAAGTTTTCATACTTGTGGTAACTTAATTATTTGAAAACAAAAGCATGGGTTTTTGCTGAAATTATGTAAGAATATTCAAATGAATTTTTTTGAAAGATCTATATATAGTCTTATGTATGAAGTTAGTTTTCTATCTCTAGATAGATCTAAGTTTAACCTTGTCCCTTCCACCTTTTTTTCCTCATTCCCAAGTGATTTAGTGCTTTAACCATGATAAGAACACCAAAGAAATTGCATGAGATGTTACATCAATGAACAGATCTGGTAAAGAAATGACTCTCTCTCTCTTCCCTTTGTTTGCAAAACTTATGAAAGAAACCTATGAATATATATCTTTTCAGTTTATTCGCATATTCCGGAAAACTTGAATTGATGTACTTAAATAGATCCAGATGGGAAATAATTTTTGTACAAAAAGAGTTTGTGATGAACTCCTTTTTTGACCTGTTGATGCTAAGATAAAAAAACTGCTTTATGGGGACTTAGTTTACCTTATAAGAACAACAAATTACTTCATCGCATTTATTACTGTATTTGATGTACCTTTTGTCTGATCGATTGATTGATTTGATGAACTCCTTTGAATTGTTTGCAATATTTTGACCAAAAAATCCAGCATTTGGACAACGAAATCAACAGAATCAAGAAAGAGAATGACAACATGCAGATTGAGCTAAGGTCTACTGGTTTACTCCCTAGTCCAATACCCTTAGAAAACCCTCTTTTTGTATGATTTTTCTGTCTTATATCAATTGTTTTCTCCAACTTTAGGCATCTCAAAGGAGATGACATTACTACTCTGAACTACAAAGAACTAATGGTCTTAGAGGAAGCTCTAACAAACGGGATTTCAGCTCTCAAAACCAAACAGGTCCCTTCTTTCTCCTGGTTGACTATTTGTTTTTGCAGGGAAAAAGCCGCTCACTATTGGATATGGTAGCTTTATATATACACGGTGTTTTCAAAACCGGACCGGACATGGAATCGGTGTCTGGTTACAGGTTCGATCGGTTGAACTACTGGTTCGACCGGTGACGACTTCAGCACTATATAATATCTATTTTATTTTTTTGTAAAATACATATAACGTATTTGTTATAATTTTAAGTTCTTTACAATAAAAAAAATGTCATCACACAAGCATTACATCATTTACATGTCAAACTTGAAAAATCAGATCAAACCAAATGTTCAACATAAAAAAAAAACCAATAAAACATCTAAACAACAACAATCAATACCCAAAAAAAATAATATCCCAAAATCATAAGACAAATTCAAAAAATTATGAAATGATTCACATATTTTATAATTTATGAGAAACTAAACATATTTATATATAATATACAAGACATATTTATGGAATTATATGGATTTTTTGATATATACAAAAATATTATTTTGTAATTATTTCAATAATAATAAATTATATATAACATATTTTTGTTCTAAAAATTTGATTTATAATTTTAACAAAAATTAAAAAATTAAAAAATTTTAAAAGAAAGAAAAATGAAGAAACAGCTGGTTGAACCGGTCGACCGGTTCATCGGTTGAACCGGTTTTTGACCGGTTCAATCCGGTTCCCACTGATTTTTTAGCATGGTAGTTTTATAGAGTCAACCAAACCGGATCAAACACCGGTTACCGGTTAAATCGTTGAACCGATCGGTCTGGTCCGGTTTTCAAAACACTAATACAATCTCATGCAATTCTTGTGTTTTTTACAGATGGATCTTGTGAGGATGATGAGGAAACATGTATGACCAACTATGTACATATATATATAACTCAATAATATTGCATGAACATGTTAAACACTTATATGCATGTTGGCTGAATATTATTGCAGAATGAGATGATAGAGGAAGAGAATCAGAGCCTTCAGTTCAAGCTGGTACGTTCATTCCCTGTATATATTCACCGATAAACCAGCGCCATGAATTCAATCATCCATTTTTTCAATCAGATCCAACATGTGAATAACTCAAAGACACGTTTAAGATCGATCTCCGTGTATGAGGACGAGTTTATACCACATGGATGTGAAAAAAACAAAAGATTAAAAACCTATGTTAGTTATAGTCTATCTGATATTTCATGTTATCTGGATCATGATCTTTATGATCTTTTACGTATGTTTTATCTTCTTAGTTAGCATTATTCGGTGCAGATAATATTAGTTAGAGTAAATAATGGTAAGTAATTAGTAATTAGTTATTTAAATATGCATGTTAATCATTTCTCAGTTTGATGTGTGTTGAATAAAAGTGTTTCTTTTATTCCAAATATTTCTTCCGCAAGTGATGCGAGTGTTGTGCTTTCATTGTTGATGATTCAATGAACATCTTGCACACACTTTAACATGGCATCAGAAGTAATTCTCTTCCGCTATTAATTTTTTTTCAAAATCATTGTTCGTCCTTCAAGACGACTTCTACACGCACTATTGGATTCCATGATCCATTATATCTACATTTGTCCCAATGCTACTAGTATTTCTCTTATTCAAGATCCACTTCTTGGAATTGAAAACTATAGCGTCTAGAGCAGAGCAATGCTATTGGCTTTTCGTGCAAAGAACAAACTCGGTTTCATCAATGGTTCATGCCCCTGCCCAGAAACTAATCATCCAGCTCTACATCAATGGAAACGATATAATGTCATTGTCCTTTTGTGGATCATGAGCTCCATCTCTAAGGAAAATTTCAATTGTATCATTTAGTGTACGGAGGCTTTGGTTCTTGTATTTTTTCTCTCCACATGGATATCGTTCAGCTATCTCAGGGTTCATCGTCCAACTCTATTTATTTTTCGACATTGAAGCGATTATGGGATGAATACAATTCTCTTGTCACATTACCGTCTTGCTGTGTTAGTGCAAAGGCTTATGTCGAGCATGAGCAACAACAGAAGCTCTTACAGTTTCTATGGGTTTATGACAATTATTATCATATCCGAAGTCAAATACTGATCATGACACCACTCTCATCTGTAAATCAAGCATATTCTTTCATCATCCATGAAATATCTAACAGACATGTCATGTCCTCTTAGCTAGGGATAAGCAAAAGTTCGGTTAAACCGAACAAACCGAATAAACCAAATTAATTTGGAAACTCGGTTCGGTTATTTCAAAAACTCATTTTGATTTTTTTAAAAATAGGTTAATTCGGTTCGGTTTTGGTTTTCATTTTTAAAATATCGGTTAACCGAATTTTTAATTTTTTAATATTTTTTTAAAAAAATTACATTTTTTTATTTTTAAAAAAACAATTAATATCAATCTTTATTTAAATTTAACTTTTTAAAATTTTAAAATCAATCTATTTTTTTAAAATCAAATTATCTATTTTTTAAATTTTTTTTTTAAATATTGGTTAATTCGGTTACCAACCGAAATAACCGATTTTTAATCGGTTCGATCGGTTTGGTTTTAAGAGTAAAATTCGATCGGTTCGGTTTTTAAAAAAATTGATTCAGTCGGTTCATTTTAACTGATTGCACACTCCTACTCTTAGTCAACTTTAGATGCTCCTACATCAGTTTTTTACTCTTCATCAATCAAGAAACATAACTCTGTCAAATGTGAAAATTGTGGCATACAGGGTCATATTGAAGAAAACTGTTTTCGCATTATTGGATATCCTCCGGGTCACAAACTTCTTAAGAAATTTCCCTAGCGTAAACCGCCAAAATTCAATCCAAAGCCTCCCACTCCATCTGCTCATCATGTTGCCGAATCGGCATCTGCCTCTGCAGGTACAAAAGCTGCTCATTCAATGCCCCACACGTTCACTGATACTCAATACCAGCAGATCATGACTCTCCTGAATCAATTTCCTTCGTCCACTAAAGTCAATACCAATATGGCGGGTAACTTCACAAGCATGATGTCTATCTAACATACTAATGATGATTTTAGATAATGGTGCAAATGCTCATATTACAGGTATTTCAAATCAGTTGCAAAATCCTTAGCCTTGTGATTCACCCACTCGGTCGATCAAGCTGCCTAATGATAACACAACTCCCACTCTTTCTGCTGGTTCCATTCCAATTTC
The DNA here is from genome assembly GCA_907163345.1 of Haberlea rhodopensis. Taxonomy (NCBI): domain Eukaryota; kingdom Viridiplantae; phylum Streptophyta; class Magnoliopsida; order Lamiales; family Gesneriaceae; genus Haberlea; species Haberlea rhodopensis. The sequence goes on along the minus strand of CAJQUN010000004.1, from coordinate 28,136,369 downwards.
CAGCTTGTACACTCAACCATATCCTCCATGTTCCTGAATTCTCATTCAATCTTTTGTTAATATCTCAATTCACCAAAGATCACAAATGCTTTGTAGTACCCACAATTTTGTTTATTTCAGGACTTTTTGACTGGCAAGATCATGAGGATGGTAGACAAAAGCATGGTCTTATTACCTCGCACACGCTTCTACCTTCATGGACTCTGTTGCTTATAACACTCTTCATTGTCCTGGTCAGCCACATTTTTCTTTTTTGAATTCTTGTCATGTTTCTACTTGTTCAGACAATGATTTGGATTTATGGCATCAATGATTTCAGCATTTATCTTTGACTCGTTTACAATTCTTACCCTTTATTAAACAAAAAACGTTGTCAAAACATTGCACTATTTGTCCCCTGTCAAAGCAAACCAGAAATCCATTTTCAAAAGTTGAAAAATCTTCCTCTCCTTGTGCATTTCACCTACCCCACATTGACATATGGACCCTTACAGGACTCCAACTAATAATGGGGCTAAATATTTCATCACTATTGTAGACGACTTCTTGAGATGCACATGTGTATTCCTTATGCATTTTAAATCAGACACATTACAAATCCTGAAGCAATTTTTTACATTCATTCAGAAGCATTTTGATGACAAAATCAGAACCATACGATCCGACAATGCCTCTGCTTTCTTTAACTCGGAATGTCGTTCATACTTTACCTCCATGGGTATAGTCCACCAAAGCTCATGCACCTATACCCCTCAACGAAATGCCTTAGTCAAGAGGAAACATCGTCATATCTTAAATATAGCCCGGTCAATCATGTTTCAAGCAACAGTTCTCGATTCTTATTGAGACGAATGTGTTTTGCATGCTACTTATTTGATTAACCGCACACCGACTCCCATGTTGTCCAATAAAACACCTTACGAGATTCTCTTTAAAAAATCACCTTACTGTTTGCATCTTAAAGTTTTTGGGTGCTTATGCTATGCATCTAACCTCGAGCCTTTGCACAAATTGATGTTAGAGCAAAGCCATATGTCTTCCTTGGATATCCCGTGAACCAAAAAGGGTTCAAGCTATTGGATCTGTCCACAAATGAGTTTATTGTCTCCATGGATGTTGTGTTCCATGAGAGATTTTTCCCTTCTCTTCTCAATAACAGGATCATACAATCTTTTCTAATACACCAGTAGTTGATTTCGATGATCCTCGGTCATCTTCAGTTCGGTTCCGACCTCTACCTCACCTCTTTTACCACTTTCTTCAGCCACTAATCAGTGTCCTCCTACCAGACATTCTCCAAGGACACTCAAACCACCATCCTGGACTAAGTATTACATTTGTTCCCATAGTCCCACCAAGAATTCTACATCAACACCATACGACATACTAACTTCTCTATCGTACACCAAACTTTCACCTCATTATCAATCCTGTCTTGCCTCCATTTCCCAACTTTCTGAAGCAGCTTTTGACCCCTTGTGGTGTGAGGTCATGGCTGATGAAATTGCAGCTTTGGAGTCCAATAAAACTTGGGTAATTGTTCCTCTACCTCCCAACAAGAAGCCTATTGGATGCAAGTGGATATATAAGGTCAAATACAAAGCCGATGGCGGTGTGGACAGATTAAAAGCTCGATTAGTTGCCAAGGGTTACACCCAACAATATGGCATTGATTATCATGACACATTCTCTCCCGTTGCAAAACTTGTCACTGTTCGATGCTTATTGGCTATTGCGGCATCGAAGGATTGGTATTTGCACCAATTAGATGTCATTAATGCTTTTTTACAGGGTGATTTAAATGAGGAAATTTATATGACAATTCCACAGGACTTCGATAAACAGAAAGGAGGCTATGCTTGCAAACTTCTTAAATAGTATATGGTTTGAAACAAGCTTCAAGACAATGAAATTCAAAGTTTTGTCATGTCATGATACAGGCTGGTTATTCCCAATCACTTCATGAACATTCTCTTTTCATTAAAAAAGAGCATGATTATATTACTATGCTCTTAGTTTATGTCGACGACATCGTTATTACCGGTAATAATATGGGAATTGAGGTGGCTCGATCGAAATCTGGTATTTGCCTTAACCAGCGCAAATATACCTTAGAACTCCTTTCCGATACTGGGATGACTGGATATACACCTATTGATAAACCGATAGAGCAGCACTTGAAGCTCACTTCTTTTGAATATGATCAATGCAACGAGTCTTTTGCTTCGGATCCTATTCTAACAGATCCCACAAGCTATCAACCTTTTATTGGCAGACTCATTTATCTCACCATTACTTGTCCGGACATATGTTATGTTGTTCAAAATCTCAGTTGGTTCATGTAATCACCAAAGCAATCACATCTGTCATCGGCTCTTCGAGTACTCGGTTATTTGAAGAAATCTCCAGCCATGGGTCTTTTCTTCTCTTCAAAAAAGGATTTGGTTCTTTCTGCTTATTGAGATTCCAATTGGGGGTCTTGTTTAATGAGCCGTAAATCAGTCACGAGATTCTTCATTCAACTTGGTTCATCAGCTATCTCATGGAAAACCAAAAACAAACTAATGTTTCCCGATCTTCCACCGAAGCATAGTTACCGCGCAATGGCATCAACAACATTTGAAATCACATGGCTTTGTGGTTTACTTATTGAGATGGGTTTACATTTCCAACATCCAACTATTCTATATCGTGATAATCAAACTGGCCTTCATCTAGTTGAGAATCCTCTATACTACAAACGCACCAAACACATTGAGGTGGATTGTCATTTTATCCGTGAAAAAATTCGTTCCAATGTCATTGATACGTCACACATTTCCACTCATCATCAACCAGATGATGTATTTACGAAGGCCTTAGGGGAGATCAACATCAATATTTTTTATACAAGCTTGCCATGATTAACATACTACAAGCTTGAAGGGGATGTTAGTTATAGTCTATCTGATATTTCATGTTATCTGGATTATGATTTTTTATGATTTTTTACGTATGTTTTATCTTCTTAGTTAGCATTATTCAGTACAGATAATATTAGTTTGTGTAAATAATGGTAAGTAGTTACTAATTAGTTGTTTAAATATGCATGTAAATCATTTCTCCATTTGATGTGTGTTGAATAAAAGTGTTTCCTTTTATTCCAAATATTTTTTCGCAAGTGTTGTGCTTTCATTGTTGATGATTCATGATCATGTTGCACTGTTGCACACACTTTAACAACCAGTGTCTTCAAAACAAGAGCCTAACATATTTTCTATATAATTGTAAATTTCGTCCCTAAAATACATTAAATCACTCCTCTCAACTAAATTTCAGCGTCAGCTACATCTTGATCCAATGGATACCAGTGGTAATCATTTAATGGAAAGCCATGGCCAGGGAATGTATGATCATCAAGCCGGTGTTGTAAACTATGAAGCCTGCCACAGCCAGATGCCCCCCATGCCCTTCGCCTTTCGGTTGCAGCCGATGCAGCCTAATCTACAAGACCATTTCTGAAAAACCTCTACGCGCTTAATTTCTGGTAAGTTGGTCGCTGGATGTTTTGTGTTCCTGACAACCTTGTATTAGAAATTGTTCCAACATGTTACACTTATGCTTCGTGAGCTACCATGTTTTATCTATGTTTCTCTCAACCTGTTGACGTTTTAGAAGCTTGCCTCCACTCGTTATGTCACCAAGATATCTTCTTAGCTAACATGGTGTTATCAATATTTGTCATATCATCTCTATCGGTGTATAAAACACATACGTAAAAGATCATAAAAGATCATGGTCCCCCGTGTAGTTTTAGCCACTAGATGGTGATATCCACACCGGAAGTGTTGCTCGAACCTTAGTAATTTTGGTTGATGAATACTTCGACAAGAGAGTTTGATGTTTGAGGCAACCTTTCGCATATACATAGGAATATATAAGTTTTATTGAAAGGTATATGGTAGATTGAAAATGGTGGGATAGTGAGCAAACCTGTCAAGTTGAGTTTTTAAATTTACGAAGATATCAAAAGTCTTAAACATGCATTCCTTCTTTTGTGGGAAGTCCGGCAATACCCCTTTGTCCCATAACACATATGAGACATGGTAAGCAACTATTTGTGTAATTTCTTCCTTATTTGAATAACTCGGCTGTAGATATTCTGTTGATTTTACTGCAAACGAACCCACACAACTGGAGAATTAGTTTCTCAAACCACCGACCATGTGTAATATATCAGGTTGTGGCAAAGCTAATTGATATAGTCAGACTCACAAGTTATTGCACTCTCGGGGACAAACATAAGCGTTCTCCAATCCCAATTGTTAATGCTACTACAAAAGTGGTCGCACTATACAAAAATTGAAAGAAACATAAAGCTATAGATGCTCTGGCCACATAAACTAAGCATTCTTGAAATTGGTTTTTTAGTCCTCGGAAGCATATAGATTGTTTTAAACAATAACAAGTTGAACAAAAATGATCCAAAATGATCGATCGCTATATGGAAATCGCCTGTTTTCTAAGGCCATCTATTAAATCCATCAAAATTTTCAACCATGTCCGGAAACAAAGTTAGTAAAGCGGTACACCTCCACCAGTATATTCGACTTCCTGCCAATCAAAATGAACCCTTAATCTCAGTAGTAAAAGCTTTAAGTACTGTAGGTTACGATAGATTTGAAATCTGAAACTTGATTTTTCTGGAAAAATTGGTTTTTATCATCGAACCTGAGCAGGAGGCAAGGACGAAACCCAATCTGATACATGGGTAGGAAGAAGACCCAAACTATTAAGCTGCAAACAATTATATGCTTTTTTAAAAATAAAAAAAATTACTTATGTTTCGTGATGCTATGCGAGAATACATTGCTTTCATTAAGGGTATAGAACAAACCTTCCAGATGCCCAGTCCTAAGCCTACCATATTAAGGGCGATGAATACTAACTTAGGCGCGATTAGGTCCACTTTATTGTCTTTGTAAGGCTCAAAAACTACAAATCCAAAAATGATAGTCAGCACAGGATTTAATTAATTAATAAAATGACAGGTAACACGATCAGCATTTAAGCTGAATCAGGCTCCACTCTGAAAATCAAAATGAAAAAAAGAAATAGCATTTGATCATGAAACCTTGGCGAGGATTAAGAACATGTTAAGTTATATAAAGGCAGTATCTAAGCATGTTCGTTTGGTGGAAATCTATCCCTAGAAAAATTGCGTCTTTCACGTGGAAATTATTGCAAGATAGACTGGCTACCAAAAGCAACTTAATTAGAAGAAGTATCGTGCTAAACTGAAAGCAATTGCTATATGCTTTTAGCAAAAATCAGGAGGAAAACGCAACACACTTGCTGTTCACATTGATTTTCTTAGAAAGTTTGGATGGAATGCTTTGCTTGGTTGGTTTCCAAACCATTGGTAGCAATAATATAAAGACACAATTTTCACACTTTTTGGGTCGGTAAACAAAAAAGGTAGAGAGGGTTGGTGTGCAATTTGGCATTGCATAACTTGGAGCTTATGGATCCATAGAAACAATATCTTGTTTAATAATGAAGAACCTGCTTTGGAGAGACTTGTTGAGCTTATCCAAATTTGATCATGGTGTTGGATTAGTAATTTAGTAAAGTGTATCGCTCGACCATCAATTTCAGATTGGCACTACCATCCGTCTAGTGTTTTATATCAGGTGCATTAATTGTAATTTCAGATTTTATTCTTAGTTTTGTTTACTGCCCTCTCTATTTCTTGTGAGCATTTTTTTTGCTTTTATTCTAAAACACTGACAATAAGAACTACCTGGTACACATATTGCAGCAGAAAAAATATAATGCTCATAAAAGACCAATCAAAATATGTAGATTTAACGCCTCATCCATATAGGCTTAAGAACTTGCACAATAAGCCGAGAATCAAAAGACACTTCTAATTATAGTTCAATTTGATAAGCGGGCATCAACTAGTGCTTAAGATCCGAAGCAGCATCTCAACAAAATATCTACAAGGAACCACGTTACGGCTCAAACACTGAAAGTAAAACACCAATTCACTTCATCAAGACAAGCACAAACAGCAAGGAGCGAAGTGCGAACCAATGAAGGGTGTGGATTAAGAATAATCTCACCTTTCCCAACCCCTCGAAGTGCATTAATGGGCTGGAAAAGAGCTGAAAATGTTATACCGATGCTAAATAGATGAACCGTGCTTCCAGCCATCCACATCATGAAAGCCATCATAAACAAGTTCTTGAAAGGTGCTTGTGCAACCTCCCATGCTTTCTGTTCACATCAACCAGTTAACAGTGACTTGTTGAGATTAAACAATAAAAAATTCGGAGGTAAAGCCGAATTGTAAAAAAAAATATAAAAAAATACAAAACCCTCTTTATTAGTTAACATAAACCACAGAAGTAATGGAAGAAGAAATATCTTGGTCCGGGGGATTGTGGCCATCCTCAAATGAATAAAATTTCCAAATTTTCATGTAGAGCTTTCGGGTCAAGAACGTAAGGAGAGAGTCTTTTCACAGTCCATATATACTTTCAAGAATGAAGGTTTGAAATTCCCAAAAATTGAGAGATTGAAATCACTAAATCACAACCTCAATCAACAACGAATCCCATCTGTTCGACACAGGAATTACACTAATTTGAAGAAAAATATGAACCTGGGCTTTCCAATTTGCTTCAGCGTCCTTCTTCTGCTTACTCACTGCCGCCGAATCATCCTACGCAGAACAGCAAAAGATCCAAGTCAGAAAAAGTCAAAATCTACAGAAACCAAATTTGGTGAATTGAAACACGCCTGCTCCTGACATGAGCGATTGAACCCCAATGGATCGGGAATATCGCGCGATGAATTGGATGTTGAATAGTCCGTGAACTCAACAGCCCATCTGCGGCCCGACCCCATTACAGCTTTGCCTTTGTCCATTGTCACGATTGGTGAAAATATGAAGAAAATCAAGAATCTCACACACTCAGCGTGTGGAACTCTGGATGGGTAATGCGCCGATGAAAGATACAACTGGTTTAGAATATGTAATTAATTTTTATTGCTATCTAATTTGGGGATTTACTCGAAAAAAAAAAGATTTGGGGGATTTTTTCCAGGTTTGGTTCTCGAATCTCATCCATGATTAGAACATAGGCTACAAAGCCCAATTGCCAAAGTTGGAGATATGTACGGACAAGACTACATGTCTACATGCGTATTTTGTATTCCTTATTTATGAATTATTACTAACACGTGCTTATATAATCAATTTATATATAATATATTATTTTGTACAATAAATATATATATATATAATATATTTATTTTTAATAATGTTATATCTTTTATTTATTTGAATTTTATATACATACTAAATTCCGTTTTATAATACAACAATTATACTGAAGTGTGTGGCACATGACAACATCCAAAAATCTGATTGGATGTGGTTGATCAATGGTCATTCAAGAAAAAAATGAATTACATGAAATTAGTGTGTGTGAGGGCAGTGTTGAGATTTTGAAAAAAGCTTCACAAAAAATGATAACATATGACTTCATCAAGTTCTCTTGCATTATTATGCGGGGCAGGTGATACTCGATAAGCAATATTTATTTTGTTTATTCATTTTGCTTACTTGTTTTGCTTATAGAACCTAAAAATATTCCCAAATATATCAGGCTCTTTTGCATTATTATGTGGGGTAGGTGATACTCGATAAGCAATATTAATTTTATTTATTCATTTTGCTTACTTGATTTGCTTATAGAACCTAAAAAATAATCCCAAATATGACAGTTTCTCAAATTCTCATTTATATAATTCAGAATCTCGTTTCTTTATTTCATTATCCAATTTCTAATAAACATAAACCAAATTTAATTTATTTAAATCGGTCGAATTCATAAATTATCATCCCCCGTTTCAATGTTAATTCCAATGTATCTAATAATTAATACAAGGTGAGGATGTATTCGAGGAATCATTCTCCTTGCTGTGACCTACCCACCACCACCACCACCCGCCCTCCACCGCATCACCGCCGTACGCTTCATCGGCGTTAACAACCTCAAGGCATCATAATGATGGATATAATCAGGGGCGGAACCAGGAAAATAAATTAGGGGGGGCGAAAATAACATTTTCAAATAATTATTTATCAAAATATATATGAACATTTAATTGACATATATGCAAAAAATAATTACCAATATTTTATTTATACATATATTTTATTAAAAAATATTATAAAAATAATATTAATTTAGTAGATAAAAAATATATTATAAAGTAAATTATCTAAAAATAAGGGCAATAAATATAATACAAGAGTATTCAATACATCATCTCTCATATATTTTATAGTAATCAAATTTTCACAAAAGGATTAAAAAAATAATCATGGTAATCAGATTATTGATATCTAAAATTTGAGCAAATAAATATAATGTTATTTTTTTAATTATTTAATTATGCAACTTATATATTGATAATTATGTATGTTAATGTTCTAATTAATTTTATATTATAACTTATTTGGACTTTATTTTCTTGACTGTCAAAAATACATTTCAAGTGTACATATTATGAATTGTCAAAAAAAATTTCAACCAATTTTTTTAAAATAAAAGGTGGATATTTATATATATATATATATATATATATAAAGGAAAATGTGCAATGTGTTCACGTCTTAAAGTAAGAAACGTGCACACCCCACTAAGTGCTTGCTTTTTTTTATTAATTATTAATTTATATAAGCCAACAATTCTTGGGTTATTTAATTAAATAACCCAATTTTTAAAAACATTTAACAAAATAACCCTAAAATATAAAGTGTTATTTTTCTGACCCAACACGCCAACCCAGTTGACGTGTTCAAGAGTCCCGCCAACTCAATTGGCGGGACCAACTTGAAAAGTTGGTCCCGCCAACTGGGTTGGCGTGTCCAAAAGGACACGCCAACCAAGTTGGCGTGGCCAACTTTCCAAAGTTGGCCACGCCAACTTTTGCTTTTTTAATTTTTTTTTTAATTTTTTTTTTCAAAATTTAGTTATCACTTCTGCATTTTTTTTTTTTTTTTTTTTTTCAACATTTTAAAACTAAAATACAATACATAAAATATAGAAATCAACTACCACTTCTGCACAATGATTAAATATACACTTACTGCAAAAGCAACTACCAAGTCCATACATGAGTAGCAATCTTTCAGGAGTCATCCAGCGGGGCCTAGTGCGAGAAAATACTCGTATTGAATTGGTTTGCGCACAACTTATAAATCAACTCAATATTATTAGTAGAGCCATCTAGAAGATGATAGAGTCATATACGTGATTGTGGAACTGAAAGACATATTTAAAGGTTAATATAAATATAAATTCAGTTTGTACTATTTATATCAAAATAAAAATTTGCTTTAAATATTATTTCAACTGTTTCAAGCCTTTATTTTTCTTTCAGTTCTATATGTCTATAAATTTTAATTTCAATATTCAAACTTATCCAAAAAAACCCAAACATTACTAAACTCTGAACAAAATTTAAAAACTGAATTTGACGGAAAAAAATGAAATTCAACAAATGCACGACTAACATGTTTGAGTTATTTAATTAAAGAAACGCATGTTAGTCGTGCATTTGTTGAATTTCATTTTTTTTCCGTCAAATTCTGTTTTTAAATTTTGTTCAGGGTTTAGTAATGTTTGGGTTTTTTTTGGATAAGTTTGAATATTGAAATTAAAATTTATAGACATATAGAACTGAAAGAAAAATAAAGGCTTGAAACAGTTGAAATAATATTTAAAGCAAATTTTTATTTTGATATAAATAGTACAAACTGAATTTATATTTATATTAACCTTTAAATATGTCTTTCAGTTCCACAATCACGTATATGATTCTATCATCTTCTAGATGGTTCTACTAATCATATTGAGTTGATTTATAAGTTGTGCGCAAACCAAGTCAATACGAGTATTTCCTCGCACTAGGCCCGCTGGGTGACTCCTGAAAGATTGCTACTCATGTATGGACTTGGTAGTTGTTTTTGCAGTAAGTGTATATTTAATCATTGTGCAGAAGTGGTAGTTGATTTCTATATTTTATGTATTGTATTTTAGTTTTAAAATGTTGAAAAAAAATAAAAAAAAAATGCTGAAGTGATAACTAAATTTTGAAAAAAAAAATTAAAAAAAAAATTAAAAAAAAAATAAAAAAAGCAAAAGTTGGCGTGGCCAACTTTGGAAAGTTGGCCACGCCAACTTGGTTGGCGTGTCCTTTTGGACACGCCAACCCAGTTGGCGGGACCAACTTTTCAAGTTGGCCCCGCCAACTAAGTTGGCGGGACTCTTGAACACGCCAACTGGGTTGGCGTGTTGGGTCAGAAAAATAACACTTTATATTTTAGGGTTATTTTGTTAAATGTTTTAAAAATTAGGTTATTTAATTAAATAACCCAACAATTCTTTGTAGTGAAGAGGGGAAAAAAGTTGCAACAAATTGTAGTGGCAAGGATTCGAACCTTGGCCACGCGATGAGTTGAGGTGCGTGCCAACCAATATTCCACAATGCATTTTTGTTGATGAATAGCATATAAAATATATATAAACATTTATCTGGGGGGTGCGGATGCCCCCCTGCGCACCCCCCTGGTTCCGCCCCTGGATATAATTCAAACTCTTGTCAGATAATCTGCCTTCATATTTTCCTGGATAAGTTTGGCAGCTGTGTCGTGGAAGAATAACCTTGAGATTTTTAAAGTTTCGATGATGTTAAAATGTAATCATTTGAGAATAACAATTAATGGTGGATATACATTGGTTTCTTCCATTATGTCGTGTATGTTATGGTTGTTTTGTTTTGTCTTCACCACTAGATTTAGATATTGCGGATAAATGATTGTTGCACCAGAAGCTATAGTCAATAATAATACCAATTCGTAACACAATGAAACCAGAGATCAACTGACTTTCAAGTTGGCAATAATCAAACACAAATTTTTTGGACCTTGAATAGCAAAGAGCAACAAACTTTCATGTGTCGACCTAGGAAAAACATTTGCACGACTCTCAGTTGTCTTGGACAATGGCTGAGAATAGCAACTGGTTGATATCATTAGAGCCCGGCTCCTCCACTCCCTCTACAAAATCGAAATTGTTTTGAAGTATGCAACCAGTGAGCTCAAATGGTTTTATTAGTAACTTGTTATCTGACTTAGCAGTCACATTGATAGACTAATTAAGCAAAAGTAACTCAAGTCTATATCAACATTTACACTATAAAATTCGATCAAAATCACCTGCTTGAGCTCTGACTTGATCAGTCCATTCATCAATAATCTGTACATCATTACACAAAAGCTTTACACAACAGTCAAACTACTTCAAAAAACAGTTTGAGAAAAAACCACCAAGAAAGTCAAAATGTGTAGCGAAACTACCAGATATCGCCACAGTACATACTTCAATGCTTCATACCATTGTACTCGTAAAACAAAAACCTCGACACTTGAATATTGGTTGCTTGCTGGCATATGATGCAAGACTTTATGCAACCAGTAGAAACTTGAACATATTTTAAAAATCCTACGAGTGGCCTATAGTTAACATTATTCCTTCGTCTTGAGGGAAAGAGCAAATGAATTATGGGAAGGCTTTACAACAGTAGTTCAAATCAAGATAGTCAACACAGAACCTGGTTGAAGTTCTCATAAGAGAGATCATCAGTATCACATGCCATGGGAACACCTGCAGAAGCTTGCAACCTCTGCAGAAGCATCTTGTTCCCTACCAAGACTGTTCTAGCTTTATCAATCAGATCCTGCAGGTTGATAAGGCTGAAAAAATGTTCGAATACTACAAGTGGATCACTGAAAAGCAATAAGCTATCCTACTTGAATCATGGAAAATAGTAATAATGGCCAACTGCTTGGGCTTTGTGAAAGAAATAAACATATGGATCTTCGAAGAAACACAAGAAGTCGTAGCTCAACTCAACTGTGAGAAAACATCTAACATTGGTTTACAATTTGAACACCTCTGGACAGTGATCTCAAAGTAACTCTATTTTATTTACTATTGGAATTCGATTTGGATTTCCACAAGATAAGTATGGAATCTCTTATCAATACTTTGTTCGATTCTTATTAGGGAAACTCATAAATTACAGATAACCTATATTTGCGTAGGCTTAAGCACTATACAATATTCAAGCATAAAACACAAAATATTCTCTCACAAGTCGCATAAAACGTTGGGGGGGCGTACCTGTTTAGCAGCTAACAGTTCCCTACACTGGTCCTTCAGGGATGACATTTCTTCTTCAATTTTTTTCAACCGACCCACAAGATTCATGGGATTAGCCTATCAAAAACACACCAAAAAGGCCAAACAAAAAAAAAAGGAACGGAAAATTAACATCCACTTACTGTGACGGAACTCAACTTGTTAGAAATTTAAACATAAAAAGTGACCAATATTACTTCAAAAAAATGTGGAAAAAACAAGCGGCGGAAAAACCACGAAATAAAAAATCGGTAACAAAAGAATTGAAGCAAGAAAGTAAGATAAACAGAGTAAAATGGAAAATGGAGTACATTATCGGGGTATAGTTGTTGGAATTCTTTCTGGAGCTTATGGTGAACCGTGGAGAGGTCGCGGTTGGCTTTCGAAAAAAGGTAGAGCAGCCCATCTACTGCTTGGTGACTCTCCATTTTCACACACGAGGCAGAGAATTTCTACCAACTGCTCGGGGTGCTTCGAAAATTTGAAAACGGAGTCCCAATTTCTGCGCTTTGTTTTCTTCCAAGAACGTTGCAATTATTTTCGCAGTAAAGAATATCAGGGGTGTTAGACATGACCGCGGTTATAACCGCGGCCAGGCCCGGACCATAATCGGGTCAATGGGTCGGTTATCCGTTGACCCGATTCGACGGTTTGGAATCGGTTACGGTTCATGGTTCCAAGAACCAACCAGCGGTTTCACCCTATAATTTTTTTTAATTATTTATTATTTATTTAAAATTAAATTGTGTTTTTGAAGATTTGAACTATTGACATATGTCATGTATATACAACTTTTATCATTAAGATATTGTCTTGATTGTTTTCTTTTAGACAATATAATTATATATACTAAAAGACAATATATATTATATGTGTAATACAATAATAACTATTTTATATTGACAAATACAAATTATCTAAAAAAATATGTTATGCTCTTAAACAAATATTATATAATAAAAACATATCTATGACAAAGTAAATATAACAAAAAATGTTGAATAAATTAATAAGAACTATAAATCGTGGTTGATAATAAAATATTTTAATAATGAAGCAAATTATTACAAAACAAATATATTATATACATTTTTATAATTATTCTATAAGTACTTATGTTCATTATTTGATCATTATATATATAATAATTACATAAGTATATATTAGTTTATCACAATATGACTTACAATAGAAACTCGATAATGTAATATTTGATTAATTAATAAAATATTTTAATAATTTACTTATACTGATTTGGGAACAACGCATTGAATTGATAATTCACTAACTTTATATTATATAATTTAATAACTTCTAACTTAATATATTTATGATTAATCAATCAAATCATCATAAAAATAACTTTACTGACATTTGTCCTTATGTAAATTGATAGTGACAAATCTCATTACTGATTTTTTATAACATAACAAGAACTTTAGTATTGTTTTTCATAGATAAATAACAAATATAATATTGGTTTTTATTTTCTACATCTATGTCAATTAAATATTAATATATTTTTTGATAATTAATTATTTGAAAATTTTATTTTCACCCCTCCAGGTTATTTTACTGGCTCCGCCCCTGTTTGTATGTGTGTGGGTTTGACGGATCCAAGTATAAACAAAGGGCCAAGTGCCCCGCTTGCTAGAAAAAAAAATTTTTATCTTATAATATTTTTTAAAAAAATTAAATTTAGCCCCCAAAAATTATATTTTACCTCTCAAAATCATATTTTTGCCCCCCTTAAATTCTTTTTGACCCAGTAATTTTTTGTATTTTAGAACAAATTTTTCGCCCTTCTTCCGAATTTTCATGTGTCCGCCCTGTGCATGTGAGCTCACACCCGATATATATAAGAATTTTCCCACTGCAAATGCAATCACCAAGAGGCCAATTTGAGTATAATAATTACAGTGCCAACAAAAAAGGGAAATGCTACAATAATTCCGTATACTAAACAACAAATCACATATCAACCTATACATATGTTTTCCTGGTAAAAGTATGGATTCTGCAAGACCTGACTTGGGCAAGACCTCTACCATGGCCACCCCTAGGTCGGCATCATGAAGATCTCCACCTCGGCCACCCCAGCTCGGCCGCATGGATGACCTCCACCTTGGCCACCCCCTGGTCGGCCTCAGAAAGATCTCCAACTCGGCCACCCCAGCTCGGCCGCATGGATGACCTCCACCTTGGCCACCCCCTGGTCGGCCTCGGGAAGATCTCCAACTCCGCCACCACAGCTCGGCCTCAGGAAGATCTCCACCTCGGCCACCCCAGCCCAGGTCGGCCTCAGGAAGACCTCCACCTCGGCCACCCCAGCTCAGCCGCGTGGATGACCTCCACCCCGGCCACCACAGGCCGGCCTCGAGGATGACCTCTACCGTGGCCACATCCAGGTCGGCCTCAGGAAGACCTCCACCTCGGCCACCCCGGCCTCGAGGATGACCTCCACTTCGGCCACCCAAGGTCGGCCTCGAGGATGACCTCCACCTCGGCCACCCGCAGGTCGGCCTCCAGGAAGATCTACACCTGAGGAGTGATCTCATAAATCAGAGGCACAGAACATATCTACGTATACGAATAATATCTTAAAAGCTGCAGAAATCGTACAAAGAGTGCAATAGTTGTATGTGGTCCCCATCACTGAGACTCTGACCCCTGCCTTCAGCATCAGACAATGTCCCCTAGACCTTGTGTAGGTAGTTACAGGTTGTCTCATCCATTCTCATATAAATACCAGATAACTCTCACCAAGCAAGAGGGAGATTTTCCGTGAGAGAGTAGGCAGGAGGGTTGAGAGGGCATGGGGAAGGCCAACACCTCTTTCTTGGGGGGAAAAGAGAGTATGTCTCCTTCCTCCTCAAGAACAAGCAGCAACCGAGGTCTTTCCCCTTCACCATTTTCATTTCTTAGCTCATTTCTTGTAAAGAAGACACTGTAAATCACACACCTACCGGACTTGATCCCGTGGTTTTTCCCCATCTTTTGGGGTTTTCACGTAAAAATATGGTCTCATTTACTTTTTGTATATTGTTTTGTGCTTGGAAGAAATACACGTCTACCCTACCAAAATTCCAGGTAACAATTGGTGCCGTCTGTGGGAATATGAGCTCAAGACGTTGAGATATGGGGAGGAGAATGATGGTTTGAGGGTTGCATCTCTGTTGGGAGATGGGTTTTCTAAGTTCTGGAGAATAAAAACCTTTGGTAAGCGGCGGTGACGGGTTTGATAAAAGGGGGAAAGGTTTTGGTTATTGGGGTGCATCCTTGTATGAAAGTTGTTATGATTTTGGGTTGCACATGAAGAAACGCCAGTGTAATGATTCTCGAGATGATACATCAGGCCTCAGATCTCTGGTGATACCTCTTCCCCCTAGACGACCACAATTTTTGGAGAATGGAGCTGATTTAGCATTTGGTTTTTGGTGGCGTTAGGAGCTGTTGTTGCAGGATTGTAGCTGATTAAGAGTGACACAGATCAAATCAAGGCCTCACCTCGGCCCAAGCTCGGCCTCATCCATGTGAGCTCGGCCTCTACAATGAGCTCGCCTCATCGGCCCAAGCTCGGCCAACTCGGCCCCAGCTCGGCCTCAACTCGGAAACCTCGCCCAGCTCTGCCTCAACAGTGAGCTCGGTCTCATACATGTGAGCTCGGCCACCTCAGCCATCTGCTAGACCTCATCAATCAAACTCAACTTGGGCGCTTAATCGCTATGCCTTAATTATGGTTTTTTCTGTCCAACTGATATTTGAATTTCGTACATATATATATTTGTGCAGTTCTATTTTATTATTATTTCAGGACAGGATCACCAGCTCGGGCATGCAATATTGCAATAAGTCCCTATCGGGTAGCTCGGGCATGCAATCTTGCAGTAAGCCCATATTATGACAGCTCGGGCATGCAATCTTGCAGTAAGCCCCTATCGGATAGCTCGGGCATGCAATCTTGCAGTAAGCCCATATTATGACAGCTCGGGCATGCAATCTTGCAGTAAGCCCATATTATGACAGCTCGACGTGGAATCTCGGCAGTGAGACCCTATTCAACAGCTCGGGATCTTTATTGGTTCTGGTGTTTGGGTGAACTTATTTGCTTATGATGTATTGATGTTGGAGTTCGAATGAGAGGTGTTGATTTTGGAGCTCGGTTATTACGATTTGCTCATATTTACTCTCCGGAGCACAGGTCCGCCCTGATTGCTCAAGCCCAAGTGTATGAGGCCTGGCAAAATATCAGCACAGGTCCGCTCTGATTGCTCAAGCCCAAGTGTATGAGGCCTTGGCAAAATATCAGCACAGGTCCGCCCTGATTGCTTAAGCCCAAGTGTACGAGGCCTTGGCATTTTATTAGCACATGTCCGCCCTGATTGCTTAAGCCCAGGTGTATGAGGCCCTGGCAAATATTTAGCACAAGTCCGCCCTGATTGCTTAAGTCCAGGTGTATGAGGCCCTGGCAAATATTTAGCACATGTCCGCCCTGATTGCTTAAGCCCAGATGTATGAGGCCCTGGCAAATATTTGGCACAGGTCCGCCCTGTTTGCTTAAGCCCAGGTGTATGAGGCCCTAACAAATATTAGCACAGGTCCGCCCTGATTGCTTAAGCCCAGGTGTATGAGGCTCTGTCAAATATTTAGCACAGGTCCGCCCTAATTGCTTAAGCCCGTGTGTATGAGGCCCTGACAAATATTTGGCACAGGTCCGCCCTGATTGCTCAAGCCCAAGTGTATGAGGCATTGGCAAAATATCAGCACAGGTCCGCCCTGATTGCGTAAGCCCAAATGTATGAGGCCTTGGCATTTTATTAGCACAGGTCCGCCCTAATTGCTTAAGCCCAGGTGTATGAGGCCCTGACAAATATTAACACATGTCTGTCCTGATTGCTTAAGCCGAGGTGTATGAGGCCCTGGCAAAATATCAGTGCAGGTTCGCCCTGTCACTAAAGCCCACGTGTATGAGGCCATGACATTTTGTTAGCACAGGTCCACCCATGCATGTGTTGCCATGGTCCGCCCAGGCAAGGATTTATTGCATAGTCCGCCCGGAGTTCAGATCATACGATAATTATCCGCTCATATTTATTATTTCTGGAGCTCAGGTCGGGAGAGCATTATCTGCTCATATTTATTATTTCTGGAGCTCAGGTCGGGAGAGCATTATCCGCTTATATTTATTATTTCTGGAGCTAATGTCGGGAGAACATTATCTGCTCATATTTATTATTTCTGGAGCTCAGGTCGGGAGAGCATTATCCGCTCATATTTATTATATTTGGAGCTCAGGTCGCTTGACATGATATCCTCGGTTTATTATTTATGGAACTCAGGTCGGGAGAGCATTATCCGCTCATATTTATTATATTTGGAGCTCAGGTCGGGAGACCTTATGTCCTCAGTTTATTATTTATGGAGCTCAGGTCGGGAGAGTATTATCTGCTCATATTTATTATTTCTGGAGCTCAAGTCGGTAGATAATTATCTGCTCGTATTGATTATTTCAGGAGCTCAGGTCAGGCACGAATTATATGCTCGGTTTATCTTTGGAGTTCAGACATGTCAACCCTGTTTTGTATGTAATTCTATACGTAGAATTATTTCAAGTTGTCATTGCAGGTCTGCCATGCCCAGATAACAGGTCAGCCATGTTTAAGATTTAATTCTATACTTAGAATTATCTCTAGTTGTCATTACATGTCAGCCATGCCTAGAAAACAGATCATCCCTGTTGTTATTCAATCTATATTTAGAATTATTTGTAGTTGTTATTGCAGGTCAGCCCTGCACAAGTAACAGGTCATGCATGTTTAAAGATTCAATTCTATAGTTAGAATTATTTCTAGTATTCATTGCAGGTCGGCCCTGCTAAGAGAACAAGTCAGCCCTATAAAGATAGAAGGTCAGCCCTGCCTAGATAACATGTCAGCCATGCCTAGAAAACAATCAGCCTTGTTCGAGGTTTACATGACTGTCCAGTTCAGCCTCCCTCTCCAGCTCGACTTGTTATCTATAGCCCAAGCGTATTAAGCCATTTTTATAGTATAGTGGGTGGGGGCGATGAAGCAGGTTTAGCATATTAAGCCCATATCAGGTTTTGCCAAAATACCCGAACAATCGAGACATCGTTACACTAGCTCGACTAGAGGGGGGATACTGGTGTTATCCTGGTAAAAGTATGGATTCTGCAAGATCTGACTTGGGCAAGACCTCTACCATGGCCACCCCTAGGTCGGCCTCAGGAAGATCTCCACCTCGGCCACCCCAGCTCGACCTCGGGAAGATCTCCACCTCGGCTACCCCAGCTCGGCCGCATGGATGACCTCCACCTTGGCCACCCCCTGGTCGGCCTCAGGAAGATCTCCAACTCGGCCACCCCAGCTCGGCCGCATGGATGACCTCCACCTTGGCCACCCCCTGGTCGACCTCGGGAAGATCTCCAACTCGGCCACCCCAGATCGGCCTCAGGAAGATCTCCACCTCGGCCACCCCAGCCCAGGTCGGCCTCAGGAAGACCTCCACCTCGGCCACCCCAGCTCAGCCGCGTGGATGACCTCCACCTCGGCCACCACAGGTCGGCCTCGAGGATGACCTCTACCATGGCCACCCCCAAGTCGGCCTCAGGAAGACCTCCACCTCGACCACCCCAGGTCGGCCTCGAGGATGACCTCCACCTCGGCCACCCGTAGGCCGGCCTCCAGGAAGATCTACACTTGAGGAGTGATCTCATAAATCAGAGGCACAGAACATATCTCCGTATACGAATAATATCTTAAAAGCTGCAGAAATCGTACAAAGAGTGCAATAGTTGTCTGTGGTCCCCATCACTGAGACTCTGACCCCTGCGTTCAGCATCAGACAATGTCCCCTAGACCTTGGGTAGGTAGTTACAGGTTGTCTCCTCCATTCTCATATAAATACCAGATAACTCTCACCATGCAAGAGGGAGATTTTCCGTGAGAGAGCAGGCATGAGGGTTGAAAGGGCATGGAGAAGGCCAACACCTCTTTCTTGAGGGAAAAAGAGAGTATGTCTCATTCCTCCTCAAGAACAAGCAGCAGTCGAGGTCTTTCCCCTTCACCATTTTCATTTCTTAGCTCATTTCTTGTAAAGAAGACACTGTAAATCACACACCTGTTTATAGTGAAATTTATACCGGACTTGGTCCCGTGATTTTTCCACATCTTTTGGGGTTTTTCACGTAAAAAATATGGTCTCAATTACTTTTTGTATATTGTTTTGTGCTTGGAAAAAATACACGTCTACCCTACCAAAATTTCAGGAAACAGCAAACATGCACACGTAATATATGTGAGTTGGTGTTGAAGTATACCGAATATACTGTACCATTCCACACAAAAAAAAAAGGTTAAAAAATAAGTAAGTGACGCATGCATTGCACATTGGGTCCGCAAAAACAAAAACAACCCAACAAAAACGTACAAATTGAAGTGAAGGAACCTTCACGTCAGAATAGCATGCACCTCTGATTAGACGAGGCATTAAAGTACATGGCCGTACAATAAACAGCTTTATGAGTATTATGAGACCCATCACTACTAAAAATTTAATTTGATCGAGTTTTGCCCAATTGATAGTAAAAGGCTCACCTTTTATAATAGATCTATAGTTTTAACCCCCTCCCCCGATTGTCAAAAAAAAAATTTTAATTTGATCACGAAAGATTGGATTAAAACCAACTCGAATATTGTATACTCGTTGAACTAATCAAAATTGGATTTGAAGTTACTTTGGTTCATTCAATGAATCACAATCAACTTGTGTCAACATCACAAACCAAAAGAAATACACACAGAGTTATACGTACTGTGTAAGGATTCGCATGCTAAAATAAATACGTTCGGGTTTAATGATAGAGTGTAGGATAGAGATGGCCGCCTCTCTATTGTTGAGCCTTAATTTCATGCCTCTATGTAAATCCTGACTCACCAATAGGAGATATCTGCTGCCACCGCTTTATTTTGAAAGGAGAATCCGAACAATAAACCAAAATTGCGATATATTCAATTCCAGGAAGTGATGCCAATGAGATGGGTTTAGGACGGGTTTGATCATATCCAAACAAGTCCCGCTACAAAAAAAATGATCTCAAACCCTTCCTGTCCTGCCCCGTCTGCGAACCAGTTAACATAGCTAGTAATCAATTTTTGATAAACTATTACAATTTGATCATGCACTTGCAACTAAGTTAAACAACAAAAAAAGTTCATCCATCAAAACTCAATAGTGACAACATCATCAAAGTAAAGAGTTAGCACTTACAATACAATCTCACAACACACTATTAATCATCAAATTGCACATTTCATAACATAATAAAATTAACTATTATCACTTCAATTCCTTAAATGACAAAAAAAAAATGAAAATAATTATAGGTCATCAGCATATGCTTCATCTTCTTCTTCCTCATAATTAATATGTATAGCGAGGGGGTCCGATGCGAGTTATGCAAACGAGGATCTGCCCTTCCCCGTTCCAGACCCGCTCAAGCACCTGTTTGACCTGATTAAGACCCGTGCTAGATAGGATGGATTTAATACGGATCCTAGTTAGATCTGAATTCCATATATGTCTTAAGTCCTTATCAAAGGAGGAGAAGAAAACGCAACTGTTCACAGCTTCCAACGTAAAACATCTTTCCAACTACCAAGTTTTTACTAATATTCACCATTCAAAATTTTTTTTGGGAATTATATATAGAATAGAATTTTTTTTCTTTTGTTTAAAAGGGCGAAACACATGGTAGGCCGTAGGCCTGGTCATCATCAACAAATAGTAAGAGAAGCCCAGCCAAACATTCTTGCCCCAGAAAGGCATGACTGAAAATGGCAATGGAGATTCCAAATCTCCATTTTTATCAAAGGAAAAGCATATTTCAAGCATTGATGAAATGTAAAATTAACAAGTTGAAATCACCACCGACATAATAAATAAACACCGTAGACCTCAAGGTTACGAAAAATTGTCAGCATTTTCAAGTCAATAACTTTGCACTAAAGCACTTTCTTGGATCCTGTTCTTTAAAGCGTTTAAATCCATCGAGCATTGGATTGCTAATAAATTACAAAGTGACTCATAAATACATGCGATCCTAGAACAGCCATGATTCAGCTGATGTAGCCTTATAAAGTTAAGGTCAAATAAAGACCGGAAGTTTTGGAAAATTCTTGGGTGAACCCGATGCAATGTATGTGTTGTAATGACCGATCCTCCCATGAATTGTTAAGAATCCAATAAGTCCAACATTGATTCCCTCCTACGTGTCAATTGGGCAAATACGATCACACAGTGATTAGGATGAATATCTCGTATAACTTACATTGGTCTTGCTTGTATAATCATATCTGATGAAGGATTATCAGAATGTATTTCTACTTCTATTAGTCACATAGTTACAAACCCAAACAAACAATAAACCCGAAATGGAAAACATACAAAAGAAAAAAAAAGTTCCTTTTTGCTTGGGAATGAAATTTGTGTTTGGTATATCGGGTGAACAAAGAATTTCCTGGAATTGTCAGTAGTTCTTAGGCTGGCAGTGAATAACAAGTAAAGACGATAAAAAAAAAAACAATAATAAATAAGAGATGAAAAGACGAAAGAAAGGGTTTTGATTAATTTCACCAGTAGTTAGTATCTACAAGTTTGGATCATTTTCTTCACCATCATTATGAATTTCAGAAAGTAGCCTCGGTTAAAATTGCAAAAATTTAAACATTATTCATTGTTATCACCATTTTCACTTTCACCACCACTGCTCATAGGCAAAACCTTACTCGTGGGAGTGGCGCTATCAACAAAAATCGCAGAACTCATCTCCATTTGACATATCCTCACCGCACCAAACAACCTCTCCGGCAACTCCTCCTCCGACTGTGACTCTACCAGAAATCCCATATCAACCGTCACTGCCGTTACGCATCCCAACGCAAGCCGTAAAATCGCCGTAGCAATAGTCGAGCTGCCAATATCCACGTCGATTTCCAAATAGTTTGGTCCCCTATGATAGTAACAATTCAACGCCTTACCAAATATACACGCCGAATAGTTCCCAACAGCAGTTTTTACGATCCACGGTCCTTTCACAATTTTATTCACGATCTTGAACCGGCTATTGCGAAATGCGTCAGATCCATTGATGAATTGATACAGCAACGGATGCGAGTTAATCGAGTCATCCACTTTAGTAGCAAAATAAAAAACCGCGGAGTAATGCTCACGGCCTGGAACTTGGAGATTTATTGCGACGACAAACGTTTTTGACCTTTCATAATTACTGGAGCCACGCAACGCGTTCATAACGCGGTTATCGTTTCGCGCCAGAACATGATCGAGTTTTGCATTGGATCGGAGCCAATCAACCCCAGCCGGATTCAGCAGCCACTCTCCGGCGGGGACTTTGATTTTCTTGGTGAAATAATTCGGCCCACGGACGGAGAAGACATCCCCTGGAGGCGATGCCCATCCGTTGGATCCTCTGTGGAGATCGACATGTTTCAAGGATCCACCGTTGATTGTCTCTTCTCTCCAATCATCAGTGTCACCGGCAGTGTAAGCGACGGAAGAGGTTGACGAGCAGTGGCTGTGTTGGTGGTGTTTGTGTTTGTTTTTCGTAGGGCACATTTTTCTCTCTGGCTGCGGCTTCGGAAGCTCCGCCGTGGTTTACAATAACTGTAGAGTGAGCAGGAAGGGGAGGTGAGTGGCTTCCGGGTTAAATTAGTGGTGAAGGAGAACACTTACCCTTGGAGGTAGTGGAAACTACGGGAATGCCATTGCTCGTAGATTTTTGACAGCTGCTGGATGTGACGAAATCTAAAAGGTTTCATAGTAGAATATTAAATTTGTCTAAAATTTGATTAGATTCCCCGTTTCGATAAAAGGATAGGATAGATTTTGATTTTAAATTTTTAATATAAATTTATTAAAATTATTTGGTTGATTTTGGAATTTATGATTTCAAATCTATTATTTTCAAATTTACTATATTTTTTTATAAAATCAAGGTAACTTTCTTGATTTTGCTGTGTTTTAAGATAGCATTTGGATTGAAATATTTGATTTGAAGTAAATGATTAGAAATTTAATCATTTAAAATTAATAGATTTGAAATGACATGTAACTGGTTATCATTTCAAATCCCCTCCAAATGTAAAGGAAAATACATTGCAAAAAGAATGAGAAATTTGAAATATACACTTCAATTTTTTATCCAAACATAAATAATGGATTTGAGTAAAGAATTTAAAATTCACTCATTTCAAATCTTTCAACACGACATAAATGTATTCATAAATATATAAAATATCGCAAGTGAAAAAAACGTGCTTTTAAATTCGTGTTTTAATATATTCAAATATGTTTAATGATTTAAAAATTTCAAAAATAAAATAAATCAGGCATAATTCGCATATCTTACAAGTCAATTCGATTCGTGAGCACCCCACTATAAATTTGATTTTTGTAAATATAAAAATATACTTCGAATTTGTTGTTTTCATTTCATATTTTTATTTAGATAATTTATCTATTAGAAATAATGGTTATAAGACTATCGATCCAGTTCGATAGTTAAGGAGAGCAAAGATAACAATATCCAAATAATATCTAAAAAAATACCACAAAAATCTAGTTTCATAATCCTTTTTTTAAGGTTTCTTTACCCACCTCTTGCCGAAGTGCTACTCGAACTGAATGATTATTTATATAAAAAAAATGAAAGCAAAAGCATTCAAGAGACAAATTTTTTTGTTTGGAAGAAATGTGAATTTGCACTACGTTCCTTCCAAACATTTTTTTTTAAAAAAAACGAGCACGCGTGACACTTTGGTGGGCCATTTTTTTAAATGTTGATGAAGAATCGCAAACCTAGTTCATGTTTCTTCAACGGTAGAAACATACTCTTAACTTTATTTTTGGAACTTTTTTTAATTTTTATATTATTTAATTAAATTAGCCCTTTTGTGAGGTGTTGGTATGTCTTACTTTACTATATAATAACAACTGTATTTTTAAAAGCAAAATGATGAGGCGTAAAGCTGACTTGTGGGATTCCACGGCATGGAATTGGGCAGGCACCTTTTCCACGGCAAAAGTGTCCAATGAAGAGACAAACAATTTAATCCTACACTTTAAACGTTTGCATCAGTCAAATTCTTGTCTTTAAGTTTAAATCATTTTTTTAATGATTGGCGTTCAGTCATCAGTCCACATCAAGGGTGGCTACATTTTAGAGGTCGGCACGGCCCTTTAATCGTGTCATGCCATACTGACTAGTCTCCATAATAGACATGACCCTACTACACAGCCCTACGTGCCGGGCCATGGGCTATGCCATGCCAGCACGACACATTTCATTTTTTTTTTCTTTGGCTTCACCGAATAGTGCCGATCAATCGGTAAAACCAAACATTGAAATATATTGTTTTGAATGTTACCGATCGATTGATATGTATGTTGTCGATCGATCGGGCCGGCCCACTCCTACTGGTCGTGCTCGTGCCGAGCTTCGTGCCTCTCGACCCATTTGACACTTCTACTACGGTTTATGCCGGCATTGATGGGACCGATGAACCATTCGTTTTATCGAGTCAAAGAATAGTGTGCGTGATATAATATTCCAAATATTGGTTTGTGTGGGCTTGGACTACATTTTCTTAAAAGGGTCAAATTTTGCAGTGGACCCGAAGTAACTATCTAGCAGCCTCAACCTAAATTTGCTCAGAAATCCTTAGGAAAACAACTTCATGTATGCTACCACTTTTTACACTCTCTAATATAGAGCAAAGGACTAGTTTTTAAATGTAGTATGATAATTTGGGAATTCAGCATCTCAACAAAGTTCTTCAAAGTAAGGTTTTGCTTGTATCCAGTAAAGATCAGCGCACAAACTCAAGGACAATTAACAACCTGGTCAAAAATTACTTTTAATCCAAAACCCTCTTTGAGTTCTTTGTTTTTCTTCGTACATGACTATATTTGCAAAACAAGCATGGTACCACATGTAGGACAATACTTTAAAACTATACACATGATCCAATGATGCGACAATGTTTAAGAAAGGAGGCCATATTTTGAAATTGAAATTTGAAGTAAGTTATATACCAATTTCTCCACAACAATCTTGGGCAACTACTTGAGTCGACCTCAAAAATTTTTTACTACAGTTTGAGTTACGGTGGAGCCACTCAACCGCTAGCTGCAACCTTTTTTAAAAATAAAATTATCGACGTTTATCTTAATTTTTCTTACAAATATTGTCAACTAATTTTACCAAGGCACGACAATTTAATCATCTCTTTGTCTCGCCTAATAATTTATTTTCCACTCAGCTCACAAGTTCGAATGATGCTTAATCGTTTTTGAGCTTGATCTAGAGTATATCATCATCTGCCTATATCGTGCGCGAGCTTCAAACTAATTACTTAGTAGTGAGCGTAACAAGAGCTTCAAATTAGTTACCTGATTGAGCTTAAATAGTACATTTTTCTATCAAGTTGAGCTTACATTTTTCTATCAAGTTGAGCTCAAATAAGTCGCTACTTCAGGCTACAGCTATACTCAGGTCGTCTACACTCCTATTCTGGTGGAGAACAGAGAGGAACCTAAGTAATAGAAAAGTCCATGCATTGTTTATGACACTCTTCACGAAGGGGGCTTAAAATACATTTGAATCCAAATCAAACAGCGTTTCAAGAAGGGATGTTAAGAATGTATCCACAGCTAAAACAAGAGGCACCAAAGTTCAGGATATGAAGCAAGCAAATATAACTTAAGAAACTTTGTAGTAGGATAGACTAAGCTTCATTACGTTCTCTTATTATTTCGACATAAACACAAATGAATCAAAATAGTGAATTTGCGATACTCAAAATCAAATCACAACTTATTTTACAACCAATGTTTTCACAGAGCCGCTTGTGATTGTGAGATGGAGCGATCTTTCCCAAACCCACTATTTAGCCTACCCCAATTCATTGGGATTAAAGGCTTAGTAGTAATAGTAGTAGTTGTTGTATTCACAGAGCCATATTGCAGCCACTGTCACCATAAAGTGCTACATACAAAAGCCGGTTGGCTGACCCCAAAGCCTTATTTCACATTGAATAAAAGCAGACACCATATATACTTCTAGTGGATCGGTCCAATTCATCAGAAACCAAGCGTTTATCATCTGCTAAAACTAGTTTTTTTAACTTATTATCTAGCTTATAGAAATTGAAAATGCACATGCACATGCACATTGCAGCATTGAGTTTGAGTAACAATAAATATTTGAAGGGTAAATCCAGAGTTAACATGTACAAGACAATTACATCATAGCAGCCACAAAAAGGATACAAAACAATATTTGCCAACGGATACCACATAAGCACTCAAATGCAAAGCCCATAAAAAATAAGCACAAGCTTAAGCTATTGAAATGAATCAGTGACCTCCTTCTGAATGGCTTCTTCCGTGAAACCTTCCTACCAAAGTACCAATTAAATCATCAAAAACAGATTACCCAAATAAGAAACAAACAATATTAACTCTTTAAAGATCATGATAGCTAAGCATTCTATATAAACAAGTCAATGCAGGAACCACAAAAGCCACCTACTCTATAGAGTTCAGTGTCAACTCTCAATGATCATGACTGACCGCAAAGCATTTTACACAAACATCGTAATATGAAGATAAAAACTAACTTCAAACAAAAACTTCTGGCAACATTAACGTTGGCAAAGGTAGGAGTATTGCGTGTGATTGATTATCCAATATTTGCTTCTTTATGCAACATTTAACGAAGAATTGAGGGTCAATTTGAAAAAAACGAAATTTTGGAATATAATTCATAAGTAGGTATAGGGCGTAACTTAAACAACTGAAAGTAAGATTCTTGCGAGTCTTCATACCTCTATTATATTTCTGGAAATGGATTAACCTAGCGCTTTATCTTTTTCGCTCTTTGGGGTTGCTTCTCAGTCGCTAGCCTGTAGATCCAGTAAACCTACAAACCGCATCAATTTACATCGAAGCGATCGAACAAAATCGTTTTAAGTTAATTTGTAACATTGCATTAATGGCGCTAAACTGTGTAGTACTCACCAGAGCAATTACGTGGGCAGCAATGAGTAGAACGACCAAGAGAGGCACCAGTTCCAGAAACCATGGACGAATCGAAGTTCGAGGGAGATTCGCCATTCTTCTTCTTAAGCCCTTCTGTCTCTGTTTGTTGTGCGTGTTTCTTGGGTAGAGCTAGGCTGCAGAACCCCAATTTTATTTTACTTCCGAGTCCTCGAACTAATCAATGTTTATTTTCAAGTACTCTTAAACAGTATATATGTTAATTTTATTTTACTTACATAAAAATTTATAAAATCTGGCTCGAATTCAATTTATAGCATAAATAATATAAAAAAGTTAAATTTAAATTAAAGTAAGTTGTACCTAGTTATGTTAGAATTATCAAAGTCTAGAGTACGGAGAGCCTGTGAACAATTTTAGATTTTATTTATTTTTTAACGATAAGTAGAGTAGGTAATTTAACTCTAGCTCTAGCGCTTTATCTCCCAAATATTTTTGTATGGGACTCACTGTTTAAATATATTTTGGGCGTGTTTGCAATTGTTTATTCAAAGTATTTTTAAGTTATTTTTTCTTAAAGTTGAAAAAATTGATTTTAAGCAAAAACATTGCTTGTTTGCTATTAAAATAAAAAGCAGATTAAAGAACTTTAAAATATTATAAATACTTTGCTTAAAATCAACTTTTTTCAACTTTAAACAAAAACAACTTAAAAATACTTTGAAAGCAGATTAATGAACTTTAAAATATTATAAAATTGATACCACGCAAGTTTAAGTAGTGAAAAGTATCTCATGACATGTTTCTCTGCTTCTACTTTTACCTACATATTTTTAGAGAAGCAATATCATAAACGATGAAATAAAACACT
This sequence comes from Haberlea rhodopensis, assembly GCA_907163345.1. NCBI lineage: Eukaryota > Viridiplantae > Streptophyta > Magnoliopsida > Lamiales > Gesneriaceae > Haberlea > Haberlea rhodopensis. Next base: position 28,108,139 of record CAJQUN010000004.1, on the reverse strand, counting down.
CAAAATCTACTTTTTTGTCTGAAAAACAAATAAATAATTTGAAAAACAATCACAAACCCATTAAATTGATGTAAAACCCCTACAAAATCGGTCGAATTACCCAAGTAAAAGTAGATTCACGATGTAATTATTGGGGTTTTTTAACTTTTTAATCGAAAAAAAAATTTATTTAACAGAATAATCATTTTTTTTCTATTATTAAAGTAACCTAATTCGCCATGTCAGATGGCGACTTCATTTGAAGTCGCCATTTGACATGGTGACTTCTACAAAAATTATTAAAAAAACTATTATTTTTCTGATGTCGCCATGTCAGATGGCGACTTTAGGTGAAGTCGCCATCTGACATGGCGACTTCCATAAAAATTCTTTAAAAAAATATTATTTTCTGATGTCGCCATCTGACATGGCGACATCTTTTAATTTTTTAAAAGATGTCGCCATGTGAGATGGCGACATTATATTAAAAATTATTTTTTTCGCCGGTGTCGGTATATAACGACAGAAATTATTTTTGTTTTTAAATATTGTCGCCATCTGAGATGGCAACAAAAAAAAATATTTTTTTATTTAATGTCGCCATTTTAGATGGCGACAATAATCAATTACTTTGTCTATAAAACTGAACAAAATGTTACTCATTTTGAAATAATATAGCAAAATCTCTTCGGCTTTCGAACAAATTCTCTTCAGAATTCGTGAAAATTCAAATTCTCTTCAGAATTCGTGAATATTTACTCTGCAGGTATGTTGTTATACAAATAATTAAATTTAATAATATTATATATACTGTACTAATTTATAAAATTTGTGTTTATTTTAATGTATGTCAATTAAAGTTTTGTTGTATTGGGGAGGATATATATTACAAGATTCAGAATCTGTTAGATATGATCGTGGTCCGTCGAAAGACATGACAATATCTCGCACTATTAATTATTTGCAGTTAGTGAACGACGTATATGATATTACTGGCATCGACCGTAACCAGTTCATTCTGAAAATATATTGTAAATATATATTTAGTGATTTTTCTGGGATAAAACAAACAATTTTTCCCGTTGACAGTGATTACAATTTAGCATGGGTATTGGATTCTGAACAAAATTATAGTTGTTTGGAGATGTATATACAAACAGAACGGATAGATTATGATTTTATTACAGAAATGCCAACAAGTGGTAGTGGTCCATTTGTAGTAGATACATAAATACCAACTACCTCTAGGATTCAAGATGATGCTCCTATAGTTGCTGACAATATTGTTCCCGAGCCACTAGCAGACAGTTTTGTGGATTTTGGAGATGATTTTCAGACTGAACCGGAGGGAATTCCATCTGAGGATGAGTCTGATGACGATGAGGTTGATATTGAAGAAGTGCTAGATAATGTACCAGACACAACCACAACAAATACTCATGTCCTTTATCCAACAATTCCATTCTTCTCAATGACACATCCCGAAGTATTTGGAGACTCATTAGACATTCCAACAGGTAGATGGGGGGTTACTACGACTACTCGAAAGGGGATATCCATCTAGATATGCTTTTCAAAAATAAAGCTCATTTGCAGGCAGCTGTAAAGGATTACTCTGTACGTGTTGCGAAACGGGAGTACCGCGTTGTCAAGAGTACAAAAACATTGTGGAAAGTTGTGTGCAAACACAGTACAGAAGATATGCCTTGTAGATGGTACCCGCGGGCCTCGTTGAAGAAAAAAGTTGGTTTATTCAAAATAAACAAGTATGGAGGTTCTCACACTCGCCTTTTGAGTGAGCTGTCGGTCGATCATGCAAATTTGGACAAAAACATGATTGCTAGCTTGTTAGTGGGAATTGTTCGGCGTGATCCAGCTTACGAAATAAAGTATGTAATTCAAACAGTGAAAGATAAATATGGATTTGAGATCTCCTATGCAAAAGGATGGTTTAGTTTACGACGTGCTGTTGAGAATGTGTACGGAACATGGGAGAGCTTCGTGAGGAAATTGCCTTACTATATGGGAGCTTTGCAAAAATGGAATCCCGGCACAGTCGTTGAGTGGGTTCACCTTGAAAATGCCAGACCAATAGAAAAGACTTTGAATTACGTGTTCTGGGCCTTCCATCCATGTGTACAAGGATTTCAGCATTGCGCCGGGTAATAAGTGTGGATGGAACACATCTGTATACGAAATATCAACATAAGATGTTGATTGCTGTGGCAATGGATGCGAATAATCAAATCTTACCTTTGGCATTTGCAATTGTTGACGAAGAAAACTTTGTGTCATGGAGATGGTTTTTGGAGATGATTAGCAAGCATATTGTGAGAAGATCTGAGGGTGGTGTATGTTTGATTTCTGACCGTCATCCAGGCCTCATTGCTGCAGCCGATTGTATTCCTGACTTCAAATCACCCCTTGGAGTACATCGATTTTGTTTGAGACATGTTTGTTCAAACTTTAATAGTCGCTTCAAATCCGTTCATTTGAAAGACTTGTGTTGGAGAGCGGGATCAGAAAATCAGGTCAGAAAATTTGATCGCACAATGGAAGAGATTAAACTTATAGAACCAAGGGATTTTGATTACTTGAGTCGTATTGATAAGTGTCAATGGTTGCTTGCTCATGACGGAGGCTGGCGTTGTGGTATCATGACCACAAATATGTCAGAATGCATAAATGGAGTTATGAAAGGTGCTCGTCGACTTCCAATCACCGCCATTGTGCAATTAACTTTTGATCGTTGTGTGCTATATTTTTTCGAACGGCTTAAGAAGACAGCGAATGATTCAAAATAATCAAGAATGGCCAGATTATGTGTTCGAAAGATATGGTCGTGCTGACTATCATTCCATCCATCATGATGTCCAGATGTTCGATCGTAGACGTCTAACCGCTTCTGTTATCACAAGAGTACAAGCAGGGCGTGGGGGTAATACGCATGTTGTGTATTTAAAATCCGGGGAATGCTCTTGTGGAAAATGGAAAGAGTTCGGAATACCTTGCTCGCATGTGATCCAAGTGTGTCGAAAGTATGGCTTAAACGCTAAAACTTTTGTGAAGCCATATTACAATATGAATGAATATTGGAGCACATATCAAGGAGAATTCGAACCAATGTGGGGGGAGGAGCATTGCGACACCCCATGTTTTGAGTTGTACCACAACTCCACTCTGCGAAAAAACAGAAGAGTAGGTCGAGATCGAACAACGCGCATTCAGAATGAGATGGACTGGCCAGAAGCCCGTGCAAGACGACAAAGTGCTTCAACTTCTCGAAATCAATAAATTTTTGAACGTGTAATTGATTGTATGTTTATTGTGTAAATGATTTTACGTTATTGTGACATTATTGTATGTTTACGTTACATTATTGTGACATTATTATATGTTTAATTACGAAATTATTGTATGTCGATTGTATGCTCAAAGAACAAACATTTTCTCAAATTTAATCTATAAGAATCAGTTACTATTTACAACATAATGATGACTTCACCGACGACGACGATGAGCTAGATTTCCTCCAGTACCACAAGGAGGAGGATTTGTCTGTCTTATAACTCTTCGTTGTTGAACGACTTCTTCGCCCCTTTCCCTTGCCACAGGTGTGTTGGCAGGCTGCTGAATTGGCGTCAACTGAGGGAATAGAACTGGCGAGACATCGAAAGGTGAAGTCCTAGCTGCATATGTCGCAAACCCAAGACTGACATCTGTACCCATGCTGCTGAACTGGGGTTGAGTGGACATGGGGGGATATGGCGTGAAGGGAGATAAATCATATGATTGTAAAGGAACATGAATATAATAGTCTGTACACATATCTGGCTCTGTCCACGTAGATGGACCTGCAATATCTGTCTGCATATGTGCAGATGGACCTGCAATATCTGTCCACGTAGATGGACCTGCAATATATGTCTGCATATGTGTAGATTGAGTGTCTGCATGGAACCGACGTGTATCAACAGGCTGGACTTCATTGTATGGCGGGAAGTTTCTGTCTCGTCGTTCACGAGCCACTCGCACCACATTGTCGAACATAGTCCTGTGTTGCCTCATCGACTCTGTCGTAATAGGCACTCCTTCAGCCAGATGTCGATCATAGCTTGTAGTTAACTGTTCCATCTGCTCAATCTGCAAAGTACAAAAGTTCATATAAAATTTATACATCGAAACACAAATATAAAAATAAAATTTCACGTAATTAACGTACCACATGCTGCCATGCCAGGCCATCACCATGTTGATATCCTGTCTGTACAAAATATTCTTGACGCCCAATGTATCTACGTGTGACTTGTTCATACCACTCAATGTATCCGTCAACAACGTAGTAACCACCGTCAGTAAATCGTGGTCTGTCTACACGTAGATCATTTGCCCTCTCCCAGCAAAGTATGTGTGCTCTATGCCTAGTGCTCCAGTTTTTGTTGACATTTCCCCTTCGACCAACATTATGCAATGCCTCATCCCCCGATGGTGGATCTTCTGGGATATCTTGTAGCATCCCAAATTGTCGCAGTACTCGATCAGACCGTTGCATTTCAATTATGTCGAAGAAAATCAGCGGTCCCTTGTATGTCCCCAACTCAGTGATTCCTTCAGTGTACTAATCAGGGTACGGCTGCCAATTAAACTGCAAAACAACATTGCTTTTACATACTATGGAAAAAGTTTATTTTTGTACAAACTAATTTAACAGCATGTTTACTTGAGTTACTGGCTGGTCATCGAGGATGTCCCTTATGATACGTATGGAATGACTCCTAGTTTCTGTAAAGATTAAATGACACGACCACCTGTATATATTCAAATAAATGATTAAATGCATTAACACATAAAATCAATTATAAAACAATGCATATTCGTATTACATTACACCATATGGAGCAGAAGGTAACACATTGTTTGGGCCGACAATTATTGGTCCAATATCAGATCTATCGCTACCCAATTGCGGAGTCAAACTTGGGATTCGTGACCATGCCCAAATCTCATTTATTGTAGTGACATCAATAACACAAGTTAGATTGACCAGAAACATATTTTAATTATTAAAAAAAATAAACATATTATTTACCTGTAAGAGTTGCAATGCACCACCTATAACTTTTTTCCCTTTCTCTGATGACGTGGACAACTCACGATATAAGTATGCCAATACAGCACTGCCCCAACTATATGTACTGGCAGAGTCTATATCCTCCAACTTTTGTAAATATAATAACCTAACAAAATTGTATATATTTCATATTAACTTCAAGTGTAATAAGTACCAAAATTGTATTGTTCTCATACCAATTTTATGTGTAATAAGTACGAAAATTGTATAGGATTCATACCTATTTTATGTATACTTAGTACCGAAATTGCATATGTTTCATACCAATTTTAATTGTAAATAGTACCAAAATTATATAGATTTCATATTAATGTCACATGTAACTAGTACCTAAGTTGTAAAGATTTCATATCAATTTCATGGATAATTAGTACCAAAATTGTATATATTTCATACCAATTTAATGTGTAATAAGTACCAAAATTTTATAGGTTTCATACCAATTTTATGCATAATTAGTACCGAAATTATAGATGTTTCTTACAAATTTTATGTATAATTAGTACCAAATTATATAGGTTTCATACCAAGTTCACGTGTAATAAGTACCAAAATTTACAGGTTTCATACCAATTTTATGTATACTTAGTACCGAAGTTGTATAAGTTGCATACCAATTTTATGTATACTTAGTTCCAAAATTGTATAGATTTCATACCAATAAGTACAAAAATAGTTATGTTTTTTATTAATTTAAAGTATAAATAGTACCAAAATTGTATAGGTGTTATATCAATTGCATATGTAACTAGTACCAAAATTATATATGTTTCATACCAACTTCACGTGTCAGAAAGCAAATGTATTTTAGTATTTTTATTTTAATAGAGAGTTAGAACTAATGTAATTTATATCTTGGAGATTGACACTAAAAATTCTCTTATACAAGAACTGATATTAAAATTTAGTTTGTTTTTGAGGTTTTATTCTGAATTTGCAAGATTCGATTTCGATTTGCGTAGAAGCTCTAGATTTAGGACCGGCCATTAAAACCCCAACTCTAATGTACTACGTGTCGACCAATAGAGCAGCCCACGATTACGTCTCATTAATTCTGTGTACTGCGCTGGACACCCTCTCAATTAAGCACGCAAAACGGAAGGCAGCGAACATTCCGTTTCCGCATTCTAGCGAACAGTTTGTGATCTCCTCATTATCGTGATTCAACACAAATTTTATAAAAAATAAAGGAAAATTCATACATGCAGCATCCGTGTCGATGAGGAGCCTTGCTGCCTGCCTTAGACGGAATCGTCTTCCGATTCAACATGCGAGTAATTCCTTTCTTTTTGATTTTTTGGGATTGCTCATTATTTGTTGCTGTATCTAGTTATTATTTGCAATTTATTGTTGGTTTGGTTAGTTCTCCGTGGAATTAGATTAATGGGATTGAGAAATTTTTTCCTTGTCTTACGCTTTCTGGATTTGTGAATGCGTGATCTGGTATTTTCTGCACGTGTGGTGAGTATACATTGATACGCAATTTTGGGACTTTTGCAGTTTTCCGGAATGGGAATTCGTACGAGACTATCCGGTGGAGGTGGATGCTTTTAAGAGGGCCAAAAAATCTTGTCACAAGAGGGTATGTTGAAGATACTGTATGACTCTTTTTGCACCCATAATTTGTGAGAATTTACCCAGTTAAAGAGCTTGCATTCCATACGATGTCACGGAAAGTAAATGTTGTTCGAGCTTGGATTACAACTGAAGACAATATGGTACCGTATCCCAGTCTATGACGTGTTTCTGGGAACCTGTGTCGCGAGAATTATATTACGCTAAATAATTGATATATTTATTGCTCCATGGCGTGTTGCAATATGTTATGCCCTTTGTTATTTTGAGCCATCCATACCTCGCCTACGATCTCTGTTGTGATGAATGAGAAATCAACCAATACCACAAGTTGATGTCATTATTACCTAAGTTTTGAATGTGATGTGTGGGACCGTCATTCTGCAGGTGCAGCCTTTTAGATGTGGCAAATAATCGGTTACTCTGGAGCACCCTTGATTAAATCGATCCATATAGTCTTGAAATGACTTTGATCTTACTCTTTAGTTCCTCATATTTTCCGTATTGGATTTGATGCAGTTTTTCCAGTGGCAATTCCAGTGTGCATGGTGAAAAGCCATCTGCAGAGTATGCAAAGCTGAGGAAAGAGTCGCTTGAAACACTTTTTGGACTTGCGCTTGGTTTGAAAAGTGTTTCCATGTTTTACCGTTTCGGCCCATTCTTGGCTTTGTATAGAGCTGCGATAATTTCATTCCATGTGTTGAAGTTAACCATCTGGCGCTTATTTGTCGAAGATATGAAAAAGCGTTCAGTTAAGGTTGGTTTCTACTTTTTACTAGCGCATCAAGAAGTGAAAATACTTCATTTCCCATCTTGTAACAAAATGGGTTAATCTCAGTGCTGAAACCTTGTGATTGTGGTTTGACAAAGCATTTGTATTTATTCCTATCCTAGTTCTGTTGTAAACCATCTCCTTAAATTGTTTATGCCTATAATAGATTGTGAACAGAGAAGTTGGCAATTTATAATAAATATTAAATTTTATACATCCCTGCATTGATTGCTGCTTTTAACTGTCATTTTTTATCCAACTACTAAATTCACAAACTTGTCATTTACAGTTCCGTGAAACTCTTATTCGCTTGGGGCCCTTTTATATCAAGGCAAGTAATATTTTATGATCTTATCCTATTGTTTCTCCGCTGTTGTATCATTATGCTTCTTTTGAAAGAGCTGCATTTTTTTGGTCTTGTATGGTATCAATTTTACTTCTTGGGGTTGTTACCGAGTCGCTGACTACCTTGTTATGCAGTATCGATAACAAATGCGCATTAGACATTTCTGGAGCCATATTTTCTATTTCGAAGTTGTCTATAATAAAGAATTATTTAATGGCAAATTTGATGTCGATTAACTGTTTTTAACCGAGGTGCCATTTGGGTTTGCAGCTTGGACAGGCTTTGAGCACAAGACCAGATATTTTACCAACAGTATATTGCCAGGAACTTGCTAAATTACAGGTATGCCTGAGTTTCCAATTTTATTTTGTAAGGTTGGTTGAATAATGGAACGGGCATAGAAGTTTTCTGACTCACTGTCATGAAACCTGGCCCAATATGTTTTCTGTTGCTTCCTATATATGAACTGAAGCCAGCGATAATACCAGGACCAAATACCTCCATTTCCAACGGATGTTGCTATTAAATCCATTGAGTCAGAGTTGGGGATGCCAGTGTCGCAGATATTTGCTGATATCAGTGAGGAGCCTATTGCGGCAGCATCCTTAGGACAAGTTTACAAAGGTTAGAGAATTGAAACCTGAATCAGGTTTTCCATTGTGCACCAGTACATTTTATATCGATCTGGTTTTTTCGGGGATTTTTTTCCCATTTCCGATTGGGAAGACTAAGTGGCCCTTATTGGTACTGAGGATGACTGTAGCTAATTTAACAATTTGTGTTTTTCGTTTCAAGTTTTGCAGCTCACCTGCATTCTGGAGAGCTCGTAGCTGTCAAGGTTCAGCGGCCGGGTATGTCACATTTATTGACCCTTGATGCCCTATTATTTCGTATGATTGGAGGTCAACTAAAGCGGTTTGCCAAAGCTCGTAGAGATCTTCTTGTCGCGGTGAATGAAATGGTGAGCCTCTTGATCGTGAAATGTTTGATAGCTTAATACATCAGACGTAATTTTATCATGGCTATCACATTTTTTCAAGGAAGTTTGTATACACTCTGACTGGCATTAAATATCTGTGATTCACATTCTCGAGGCACTTCTGTTGTAAACAAGCCGGACGTATATTCTGTTGGATTGCCTGATGAGTTTCTTTCTGTTCCTACTGATTCCAGAACTCTTGCTAATTTTCCTGCTACTTTGTCCCTCTTCAACCTACTTAAGATTAAGATGAGGTTTTTTATGTAGCAAGGGATTGGATCCTCAATTTATTTATTTACTTTTGTTTTGGTTGGGGGTTTTTTTTTGGGGGGGGGGGGGGGGGGGGGGGGGGGGTCTACATGATTATTGTTGCACGTTGGTATAATTCTCAATTTCTTGAGAGCTTGTTGCATTTTACACTTTACAGATTCTATCACAATGTTCAGATATGAAGAAAAATGATTAGTTGCCGGCTTTATATCCTTTAAATCATTTCTTGATATTTTCTTGGTTGGGCTGATACTTATAGGGACATACAACCTTTATGCTAACCGAGAAAGGAAAAAAATTGTTTATGCTAACCGAGAAAGGTAAAATTTTGTTTATAAAGTCAAGTAAAATCAGCAATACTTTACACACTGAAAAAATAGATAAATTTACCAAATAAATATGACATGCTTAAAGAGAAAAGTATGTTATAAAGGTGAAGCACGATTAAGTTGCTGCGTATTTGTTCTTACGAGTGTAGTGTGTATAGCACGATTTAGCTCATTAAGAAGTATTGATGGATATTGGATAGTATTGGAATTATCAATTGTTCCTTTGTATGCATTATTCTTTTATTCAGTTAATATATGTTATATCTCTTTGAAGATTAATAAATGTTTATGGGTTCGCTATTTAGATGGATGGAACAAATATAAACTTTAAGTTGATATTAAAGAAGAAAATCTACCAACTTCATTATGTCATATGGCACCAGCTTTGAGTTAGGTTGTCTATTTATGTGCTTCAGTTTCTTTGGTTTTGCTTGATTGGATAGGTGAGACATATGTTTGAGGAAATCGACTACATCTTGGAGGGTCAAAATGCTGAGCGCTTCGCTGATCTCTATGCTTGTTACCGCGGTACGTTCTTCTAAATATTAGGCAATTACTTTTCTTTGTTTCTACTTTGTGGGATCTTGTTTAACACACCGCGTGTGTTAGGACGTGATCAAAATAAATAACTCAACTTCTAGAAATTAGAACATATCAATATATTGGAATAGAAATTATGTTCAAACTGAAATGTAGAAATTAAGAAACCCAGAGAATCAATCTCTGTACGATCACTACGTGATCTCCCTATCAAGAAAGCTAGTAACTTCTCTCACCAAAAGATGATAACTGAATAATCCCCCACTACCCCATTCTCTATTACTTAAATATAGTTTTCTTTACGTGTTTTCCCCCTCCCTTTTCTAGAATAGACAAATTCAATATTGGACTTCTCATTAATTGGGCCTGAACTGCTTGGGCTCGTAACATTCCCTGGTTCTTCAAGATTCGCCTTGTCCTCGAGGCGAAGATCGGAAATTGGAGATAAAATTCTTCTATGTCTTCCCATGTAGCTTTCTCCAATGCCCTGCCTTTCCAGCGTACTAAGGCCTGAGTCATTGATTTTCCTTGTTTATGCTTCAGCCTTTTGTCGATAATTTGTTGAGGTTCATAAGAGTAGAACATATCAGCTTCTAAATCACTCGGTAATCTTGTCTGCACTTCCACATTCCCGACTCCTCTCTTCAAACATGATGTATGAAACACGGGATGAATTCTCTACCCTTCCGGTAATTGTAATCTATATGCCGTCTGTCCCACTTTTTTTATAGTCTTGAAAGGCCAATAATACTTTGCAACCAACTTTTGGAACACTTTTGTACAGACAGAGCTTTGACGATGAGGTCTCAATTTCAATAGCACAAAATCCCCTTCGTCAAATGTCACATCTTTGCGCCTTTTATTAGCAAACTTGGTCATTTGTTGTTGTGCTCGGTCGAGATTATACCTTAGCTGTCTCAGTACCTCATCCCTATCCAACAATGCTTGAGAAACCGCGGCTACTGTAGTTTCCCCTGGCAAATAACGTATGATGTTGGGCGGTTTTCTTCCATAAACTACTTCGAATGGAGTCATCTTGGAGCTGTCTGATATGAAGTATTATACCAATACTCGGCCCACGGAATCCACATAGCCCAAGTCTTAGGTTGCTTTGAACAAAAACACCTCAAATATGTCTCAACACATTTATTCAAAGCCTCACTTTGCCCATCAGTTTCCGGATGATATGCCGTACTCATCTTGAGGCGAGTCCCCTGCATTTTGAATATTTCAGACCAGAAAAGACTCATGAACACTGAATCTCTATCGCTTACTATCGTTTTAGGAATGCCATGTAGTCTTATCACTTCTTTCACAAAAATTTCTGCCACAGAAACGAGGGTATATGGATGTTTCAGCAAGATGAAATGGCCATATTCAGATAATCTAATCAATAACCACCAAAATGACTTCATAGCCTTTGGATTTTGGTAAGCCAATTATGAAATCCATGGCTAGATCTTCCCATATTACTTATGGAATGGCCAATGGTTGTAACAAACCCGCTGGAGATGCTGCGTCATATTTCTGTTTTTGGCATACCATACATTCGGACGCAAACTGACACATCTTGCTTCATGCCTGGCCAAAAAATCCGCTGGAAAGCCTTTTGTAAGTTTGTAAAGCCCCCGAGTGCCCACCCTCAGCTGTGCAATGAAATTCAACCAATAGATCGCTGACCCACTGGGACTTCCTCGGAACGACTATCCTCCCCTTATATAATAGACAACCATTGATCAACGAGTAGTTCTTAGCACCACAACCCCATTTCCAAATTGTGTAATATTTTCAACAAGTTAGGATCCTGATGAACAACTTTTTGGAGTTCCTTTACACCCACCCAACTGCCTGTAGTTAAGGCATTTAGATTTCTCGTGTCATCCCTTCGCGAAAGAGAATCGGCTGCTCCATTCTCTGAACCTGCCTTGTGCTTGATTGAAAATTCATATCCCAATAGTTTGGCCAACCAATATTGTTGATCCGGTGTTGATATGCTTTGTTGCAACAAATTCTTAAGTGGCCTGTGGTCTGTTAATACCACAAATTTCCTTCCCAACAGATAGTGTCTCCCATGTTGTACAGCTAACATCAAAGCCATCAATTCTTTCTCGTAAGTCGACTTAGATAAAGCTCTGTCCGATAGAGCTTTGCTGTAATACGCTGATGGTTTCCCCTCTTGAGCCAAAACTGCTCCCAACCTTACTCTTGATGCATCACACTCAATAACAAATTCTTGATTGAAGTCTGGCATCCTCAATACCAGTGCTTCACTTAATGTTTTTTTAATTTTTCGAACGCCATCTCAGCTCCCTCATTCCGCGCAAAATTGTTTTTTCTTCAGTTGATCGGTCAATGGCCTTGCCCACTTCCCATAATCCTTAATGAATTTTCTGTAATACCCCGTCAACCCAATAAATCCCCTTAAGCGCTTAGGTACAGTTTGAAGTGATGGATGTGATAAGTAATGTAAAGATTAAAAAAATATGAAATGATTGTAAAAATAAATTGTGATAAGTTATATGATGATTGATTGGGAGATAAGATAGTTGATAAGGATTATTCTTTGATATAAAGACTAAAATACCCTCATTAATGCAATAATATATATATATATATATATGTGAGTGTGTATATGTATAATATTTTGATTATTATATAATATTGTAATAATAAAATATAATAATCATAATATATTAATATATACATATATACATGTATATATATATATATATATATATGAATATATAAATATATATATATATAATAATATATAAGATACAATATTGTGTTTAGAAAATAATAATAATAATATAATAATAATCATAATATAAGATAATATATATATGTATAGATAGGCATTAATAATAAGAATAATAATGATTATTATTATTATTTAATAGACATATAGATACATACATAGATATACAAAATAATAACAATAATAATTATATAATAATTTATAAGAAGAAGAGGAAGATAATAATAAGAATTATTATTATTATTATTGCATAATATAGAGAGAGAGATTAGGATTATTAGAGAAGAGATATGTACAGATTTATAATAAGAAGAGTAAGAGAAATAATAATTAGGATTAGAGGAGAGAGAGAGAGAGAGAGATATAGATATATATAGAGAGGAGATTATATTATGATTCTTCTAGATATGATTATATAAGATATATATACATATTTATTAATCAGAAGCAAGATATATATATATACGGAAGAATAATAAGAATATATATAGAATATGAATAATATAGTTAGAATATAAATTATGTATAGAAGAGTCTAATAATAAGAAGATATATAACACAGGGAGATATAAGAGAATACAGAAATAAATAATAATAAGAATATTAGATATTTCATTACATATAGGAGAGAGATGTAATAGAATACGAATATATTAGTTTCAATAATATAAAAAATAATAATAAATAATTAATAAGAATAATTATGTATATACTACCATACTGATAATAATTATTATTATTTTCTACTAATAATATTAATTAATATATATATATATATATATTATAGTCATATAATAATAAAATATGATAATAATAATAATAATAATATATAAACAATACAAATATAATAATAAGTTGTAGGAAATAAATTGTAGTTTTGGCGGGAATTCCCAAATTTGGAAGAGGAATAAAAAGGCGGGAATGGGTATTTATGTCATTTTGTTGCAAAGTGGGATTAGAATGTGATAAATATGATGGGATAATTTTTTTAAAAAAAACAAAACAAACATTTGATGATCTTAGTAATCCCGGGATTACTAATATTATCATGAACCCCAAACGGTGCCTTAGTGTTTTGCGGTTTAGGCCAATGCGTAACACTTTCCACCTTTCGAGGATCCACCTCAACGACCTGGGCAGTAATAACGTGTCCCAAATATTCTACTTGATTCAATCCAATCTGACACTTTTTTTCGTTCAATACAAACTCATTATCAAGTAGCACCTTTAACGCCACTTTCAAATGTATTAAACGTTCCTCCCAACTTGTGTTATAAATCAAAATATCATCAAAGAATACTAGAACAAATTTGTGAAGCCGGTGCGTTCTTCAATTCAAAAGGCATTACAAGGAACTCATAATGCCCATCATGTGTTCTAAATGCCGTTTTGTGTACATCCGCATCCTTGACACGTATTTGATGATAGCCCGATTTTAGATCCAACTTAGAAAAATGTTGCGCCCCATGCAACTCATCTACCACCGAAATTGGATAATTGTTTGCTATGGTGATTTCATTCAATGCTCGATAATCAACACAAAATCGCCAACTCCCAATTTTTTTTCTTTACTAATATGATTGGGCTGGAATATGGACTGTCACTGGTTTGTATCACCCCAGAATGAAGCATTTCTGCCACCATACGTTCTATCTCATCCTTTTGTTGATGGGCATAGCGAGAAGGTCGCACATATACTGGGCCACACCCTTCCTTAATGTTTATCACATGATCCTGACCCCTATTTTGGCTCCTGAAATATCCCTTTGAACTCATCAAGGGCTTTTTTGATTTCTGCATCATGTTTACTTGAGCTCATTGGATGCTCATTTCCCACATCACTACATCGTCTCATCACCACCGATCCACATTACACTACTTCACTCATCTTGGAGAACGATTTCAAGGAAACCATGGATCTATTAAGGGATGGGTCCCCTTGTAGGACAATGGTGTTATCACCCCAAGTGAATTTCATTTGCGTATTGGACCAATTTAATAACACATCTCCCAACGTGCATAACCAATCAACCCCAAGAATCGAATCCACTCCTCCCAACTCGAATAAGTACCCCTCGATTTGTATCTGACACTGCCCCAAATCCACGAACAAATCTCTACACGCTCCTTGGCAAGATATGCGACCCCCATCTCCCAGACACACTCCAAATTTAACACTATCATCTACCTTCAATCCCAACTCCGATAACTGTTTCGAGATGAAATTGTGACTCGCCCCACTTTCTACCATCGCTATCACCTCCCGTTCAGCCACTTTTGCTCTCATTTTCAATGTTTGGGGTCGAGTAATCCCATTCACTGAATACAAGGGCAACTCTAGGGTATTGTATTATGTGTTGGGTAGAGTAACATTTGCTCCAACTTCCCTACTGCCTTGATTAATTTTATCATCTAACACCAGCCTATTCACTTCCTCCCCTTCTTCCTCTTCCTCAGCTAGAATGGTGATCCAGAATGGTGATCCTTAACGACTTGTTGGCACACTTGTGAGTAGGACAATAGGGCTCTCCACATTTGAAACAAAGCCCTTTTCTCTACGATGCAAGTATGCTTGAGGTGACACGATTCACCCATCTCTTCCCCTCTGTATAGATAGCTTGCCATTGCCCCGATCATTTCCGACTCCACTACCATAATTTACCCGCTGCCCACTTACATCGTTGACTGGAATTAACTTATGATTCCAGTTTTCTCCCCTCGCAACTGCACTTGCAACGGGGGTGATTCTACTGTGATCCTTATCTGCATAGGAGGATTGATTAGCCCCTCCTACACTCGAACTAGGGCTGGGTCTACTCCTACCGCGGTCCACCACATTGCCATAAATATCCATCTCCAACCCCGAACTAATGACATTGTTCGATCCGCTGTATGAGGATTGTGAACAAACATCTTTCTCCGAATTTCACTCCGCAACCCACTCAAAAAAAATCCCAGGCATTGCTCTTCAGTTGCATCCCCAATTTGAACAATAACCGTCTCAAATTGTTTGATGTATCCATCCACGGGTTGATGCCCCTGTTTCGATGATGCTACTAATTCAAACAAGTTAGCATCATATCTACTATATCTTTTAATTAATTCCTCCGTGAACCTATCCCAAATCATGTGCGGGATCCTCGTCTTCATCCATCGAAACCAATGAACAGTGGAGCCCTGCATACAGATGTATGCTAGCTTGAGCTTAATCGCGTTTGGAGTACCATGAATTTCGAAATACTGTTTCGCTTTGCCCAGCCATCCCAAAGGATCCTCACCTTCAAATACATGTAATTCAATCTTTTTCAGAGCTTGTTTCATCTCCTCAAACATTTCCAAGTGTTCGCCCCCTCCTTCATTCATCATGTCCGCATCCTTCCGCTTGAACCCAAACTCCTCCCGATGTACGGAGGCTATAACCCCCTGATTTTTGATCCACCATATTACGTAAACTCGTTAAACTCTCCTCCACGCGATCAACCTTGTTCATTTGACCTTGTAATTGCGAGAAATTTTCCTGTATTGAACTGATCGATTTTTCCACTGCTTCAATCCGCGCTTCCGAACGTGTGTTTGCCATTAAATGTTCCCTCCGTTTGAATCCGGCAGGTCGGACCAATGCTAGGACTTGATCAAAATAAATAACTCAATTTCTAGAAATTAAAACATATCAATCTTCTAGAAATTAGAACATATCAATATACTGGAATAGAAATTATGTTCAAACTGAAATGTAGAAATTAAGAAACCCAGAGAATCAATCTCTGTACGATCACTACGGGATCTCCCTAGCAAGAAGGTTAGTTACTTCTCTCAACAAAAGATGATAACTAAATAATCCCCCACTACCCCATTCTCTACTACTTAAATACAGTAAATACAGTTTTCTTTACGTGTTCCCCCCCCCTTTTTCTAGAATAGACAAATTCAATATCGGGCTTCTCATAATTGGGCCTGAACTGCTTGGGCTCGTAACAGCGTGCAGAAATTCTATTAGATGCTTTGTATTCGTCTGCATGTTAGGATGTTAAATTTGTTTCTGAGTGCTGGTCATCCGTTTTCTCATAGTGAAAGTAGACTAGTAATCTCATTCTGAGGGTAAATAGCTTCAGAATGTTAGCGTTTATCCGCTTTCGTACCAAGTATTAAAGATGTTTTTGGCATTTCCAAAATTTACTATGTAAAAAAAGCATTTGATGAAAAGTTTCCTCGTCTCCCTATTATTTATGATAATCATTATTTTTTTCAGTTTTGCTGATAAAAGTTTTATCTAGGAATATAATTGTCCTCTCAAAACTTCAGTATTTCTTTTCTAAGTCAATCTCCTGTTATATGGTATTCATCAGTATAAACTTCAACTTAAATGTTATTGTCTACTGCCAGGTAATGACAAAACTAATTCAAATGATAACACAGCATATCAGAAAGCAAGTGGTATAAAAGTGCCCAAAATATATTGGAATTTAACCCGAAAAACTGTGCTTACCATGGAATGGATTGATGGGATCAAGCTCACAGATGAAAATCGTCTGAGAGAGGCCTGTTTAAACCGAAAGCAACTAATACATGAGGTAAATTTACGAAGGTCCCCATGAGTTCTCTGCATTCTTGTACTTACTATTTGGGTTTATATTTTTCATTAGCTTTAAGTCACCTGGTTCTTTTGCTATTTCAGAGGTTAGTTGTTTGATATCTTATGATTTTTGGGTTTATATTTTTCATTAGCTTTTTAGTCACCTGCTTCTTTTGCTATTTCAGAGGTAAGTTGTTTGATATTACATGATTTATGCAATTATATCTCCAGTTTCATGTGGTGTTGAATGCTTCTGTCAGTTAGTGTAGGTAAACTAATTTGGCGTTGAATGCTTCTGTCAGTTAGTGTAGGTAAACTAATTTTTAATCCTGGATTACAACGTTTAGGGTATGTATTGCTCTTTGATGCAATTGCTTGAGGTGGGATTTTTTCATGCTGATCCTCATCCTGGAAATCTTGTAGCCACAGAGGATGGGTCCCTTGCTTATTTTGATTTTGGTATGATGGGTGATATTCCACGTCACTATCGTGTGGGACTCATTAGAGTGGTGAGAACAATTGTTGTCCTCTTTCCCATGAAAATATAATCTTATGTTTGACTTATTTGGAATGGGTGTTTATGTCAGCTTGTGCACTTTGTCAATCGAGACTCTTTGGGGTTGGCAAATGATTTTCTATCTCTGGGATTTTTACCTGAAGGGGTTGATACACAATCGGTCTCAGATGCTTTGCAAGCATCTTTTGGTGATGGAACGAGACTATCTCAAGATTTTCAGGTATTAAGTCTATTGTGTTTCATGTATAAATTGCTTAAAGGGTGTTAATAGCGTGATAAGAAACTAATATCCAGAACTGTTGACCATTTTTTTCATTTCTTCGCTCATTAGTTCATAGTGTCTCTGAATATTATCCTACTTCAGTTTGAAATTTTATCTTCCTTGGACACAGGGAATAATGAATCAGCTGTACGATATTATGTATGAATTCAATTTCTCTCTTCCTCCGGACTATGCCCTTGTGATAAGAGCCCTGGGATCTCTTGAAGGAACTGCAAAACTGTTGGATCCTGATTTTAAAGTTGTGGAGAGTGCATATCCTTTCGTTATTGGTAGGTTATTGATCGACCCAAGTCCAGATATGAGAAAAATTTTGGGTCAGCTCCTCATCCGTAATGATGGCTCATTAAGATGGAATCGGCTAGAGAAATTGGTGGGATATATTCTGTTTTAGCCTTTTTACCATCTCTCTCCCTCTCTCACCCCAACCCCAACCCCCAATCATGAAATTAAAGAAATAAGCACTAACTTGTGAGCTAAGAAAATAGATAATTGGACTTGTGCGGAAGTGTAAACAAGGCAAATAGATGTCCTTTTTTATATTATTTGAAAACTTTTCTGGTCGGTAACTGCCGGCTTCGCCTGCATAGAGTAACTCTCCTGTTGACATTTCTCTGTTTTACGATGTGATCACACGCTTCTATTGTCAGCAACTCAGCATGCTGTAACTGTTTACGTTGCATATCTTGGTATAATCTTATTGATCTTCTTGTTTGAGTTTTTTAATATTTATCCATATTGGATTCAAGCATTCCTTTTTGTTAACAATTTTATTTATCTATCCATATTGTTTAGATAACAGCAATATCAGAGCAAGCTTCTCAACTCAATGAGACATCGAAACCCCAAGAAATCTCTGCAAGTTCATTAGGATGGAATTCATTTAACATCCGTGCTGTAGTATCTGCGACTGAGGATCTTTTCCAATTTATTTTGTCCAAAAAAGGCTCAAGGGTACGGGTTTTTCTTATTAGGGATATCCTCAAGGCAGCTGATACATTTCTTGATGATGAAGTAATTTCTTGCTTTTGCAACGAAAAACTTCAAGTTGGAAAATCTGTGTCAGAGGTTTGTCTCTATTTTTCAGATCTTTGATTAAATAATACGTATAAAGTTGCTTTATGTTCAAGGTTCTAGATATTCTTTAAATTCTACATTTAGATATTTTTCTGAAGAATGGTTTGGTAAGAAAGTTGCAGTTATAGATTCAGAATATGACTAATAGTCTAATATGTTGATTGATTTTGTTTTGGGAATTTAGGGATAGATTTTTGGGGGATTGGATGGAAATGTTTTGTGGGAAAAGAAGTGCCGTTTTATTATATGCTTTGGGGAGACATTTTATATTGTAGACATGAAGTTGTATCAAAATTTGTTTGAAAGTGATGACATGTCATAATATAAAATTGTTTTAAAATTTAAAAATTCCTTTTTTTGGGTTAGAGAAGAATGTAATAACTTGATATTTTCGAGAGGTGATAAAAAATTAAATAAAAATAATGATTATGTTGGATGACGTATAGAGGAGACATGTTTTGGGGAAAAGACAATGAAAATAAATAATCATATGTTTGTATCTATTGGAGGGGCGGAAAATATTTAGTGGAGACAACCAAACAAAGGGTAAATCTCTCTCTTTTTTTTATAGCTCAATTAGCTGTTAATCATGGTTGCATATCCTTGGAACCTGCATCATATTATCATTTATCTTTATTTTGGGAATGGAAAATTATGAAAACAAAACCGAACAGATTGTAAATCTCTCTGGCTTATGTTAGCTCAATAAGCTGTTTATTGCCTTTTTCTTGAACCTGCGTCATGCCAACCTTCCATTAGCTGTGGAAGATATTGACGAGCGAAGAGTTTCAGTAAAATCGTGTTCCATCCATGTAGAGAATGGAACATGTCCTTCACAAAATACCTCAATACTGAACCCAGTACCTAGAGTCGGATTTTGACTGTTTAGATTCCCTCGAGTTATTTGGCTATCTGCATTATCATGGGAGACGACACCCCTGATTTGCAATTGGGTTTTTCTTACTGCATAAACATGTTGAATTCATGAAAACATATAACCTGGTTACTTTTAGGGCCACATATCTTTTTTATTGAAACCAGGAAACGCCTCAGGGCCGACCAAATATCCTAAAATTCAAAAAACTCACGGGACAATTGGTAGTTTTTTGTTTCCCTGGATGTGTTTCTCATATTCAGTTCTGTGGAATATTTGACATTCAAATCCTATTTACTCAACCATTTTTCCATACCCCATGATTCATGTCATACTTCTCTGCCATTTATAATTTTTGGTTATTTCATTATTTGTCAACCTGGTTCTCGTTGTTGATAAATATGTTCGTTCATTCAATTCACAGGGTCATAAAATGCTACTGGGAGTTGTTACTGGGTTTCAATCTCTACGGAATGCAGTGAAGTTAGCTCCAGATGTGTGGACAGCAATGTGCATACGCCTTGCATTGAAACCGGAGTTCCAAAGATTTGCATTTGATATAGTATCAGCATTATTATCACATTCTTGCCACAAATTACCAGATGCATTTTGGATTTGTATGTCAAGAATAATTCACAAGTCAGTGAAGAATGGTCCTCCAAATTTATAATATAAACCTTTTCTCTACTTTTGTATTACTCTTCGTTATTATTTGTTGCGAGTTACTCTAGCTAAACCCTATATTTTCTCGGCCCGAAAGTAATTCGCCAATGCGGTCTTACCTCTGCTCGACAAATACATTTTACCCAACACTTTCTTGATACAAGAAGACGCTTAAAAGAGCTAGTGACGGATTACCTGCTGTAGTTTACCCATTGTGGTTTTGAAAATAGGCAGGTTATCCCTATGTTGTTCGAAAATAGGCCCTGTAGGTTTGAATATTGACACTTTACCCCCTTATGGTTTGCAAAAAATGACATCCGTGGAGGAGGTATTTTGCACCTATTCACAAACAACAAAGGGGTAAAGTGCCTATGTTCAAAACCACAGGGGATAAAATACCTATTTTCAAACCACATGGGGTAAAATATCTATTTTCAAAATCACAATGGGGTAAATGACTATTTTCAAACCATATGAGTAATATGTATATTTTCAAAACCATGTGGGTGTAATCTGTCATTAGCTCCATTTAAAATGATAAAACATCAACTTTTAAAACCAAAGGTTCTTAATTCAAAATGCATAGCATGGAGACCCAAGAAACATTAGTGGAAAATGCTGAGTATCATCAATTCGAGCAACTTGGGTACGTTCATGAATGATTTAAGCATTTTAACTAATATAGGTTATTCACATCATATAACCTGATAAAAACTGCTGTATTTTGATTTCTATCATTTATCAATGGCAATCTTTTAAATTACTAGCATCATATTCTAAAAATTTCTATTCAACCCCGAAACAAAATATTTCAACATGGTCGAAATTAAATGAGAATGAATCCAATGGACACCTCTTGATGCATTGGAGCCAAGTGCTTAGCAACCGCAATTCAAGTTACATCAATTTGTGTCTCTGACTCTTCCCTCAGATTACCTCATTTTTGTCTTCTGGATCATGCCTCTATTTGATGTTCTCACCTTGATTCAGGCACAAGTAAGGGAAGCAAGAAATGGACTATAGGTTGAAAGCAGGAATACGAACTGTAGGTCTGTTTGAGACCGAGCCATCTATCGATCCACCGATTGCATCAAACCCCGCTTTTTAGGCATTTTGAGGGACATGCCAAGAGAGATTTTTTTTTTTTTTTTTCAGAATATGTTGTAAGAGAGTCTTTTGCTTCTATTCTAGACTTTAAAACATTTCCTACTTTCCTCAACAGAGACTTTTGCTTCGTTCACCTAATATTTAGATCTGGAGATGTTGGATGTCTTATTCTTTCACCATGGAATTCCATACCTTCGACCTTGGGTCATCTATCCTTTAACTCCTTGGGACCTTCTCTAATGTTGAGAAGCTCTCGAGTAAGAGGACGTTAATAGGATGGAACTTCCATGAGAGGGAAATGCGATAAAAAGAGTAGAGTTCGGGTAACTTTACTTTACTTTAATTTATTCTTATTTTTGTGGAGCTCCGCCCATTGATCAATTTCGGCTAGGTGAAATGGTATTTGACCATGACCTTTCATTTGATTGTTGAGTGGTTTCATTTATTAGTCCAGTAGGGAGTGCTGAATTTTTATTATAAGCTCATAGGAAGACTTTCTAGCCAAGAACCCGAAAGAAGCAGCGAAATGGCTGATGCGGGAAGCATATCAGAGAGGCATCGCTGATAACATAACCATTGTTGTGGTTCGGTTTCTTGCTAACCAACCTGAACCCTCGAATAAGAACTCTGGTTAAGGGTCTCCTCCGCGGTTTGCTTCAACATCTTTTATCTGGTTCTCTACTTTATGGAGGAAGAGAGAGCACATACGCAACAAACATATAGAAAGTTGTTGATATGGTTGAATATTACGCGTTTTTATGCTATGATATGTATATGTTTTCGTGTTGATCCTTGGATTATTTTAAGGTTTATGGTATATATTTCTCTATTTCAGGAATCAATGTTGAAATGTAGGGAAATGTGAAGAAATCAAGCTAAAATGATGAAAGAATGAATAAAGTTGAAGAGAAGAGGAAAAAACCAGAATCCAAGACACATGTTGCTCATTTCTCCTCAAACTACTATATGTTCGAGCCAAGTTTTGGAAATGTGGTCCATATAAAAGTTGTAGAACTTTCTTGTATCTTCGCGTGGACAGCTGATTCATCAAATTTGGAGTTCGTATGAGAAAGTTACGGCCAAAATACGAAACTCGCCAGAAGCTGAAAAAGGCGAAGAAAAACATTCTGGTCTTGCCGATCGATCGAGCAAGCATTTCCGATCGATCGAGCAAGGCTGAAAAAGCCACTAAATTCTTACTGTGAAGCTCGATCGATCGGCCGCTTTGTCCCGATCGATCGGCCGAAGAAATTTTCAGAAAAAATAATTTCCTTATAGAGTTTGTGTCCAACAAGGAAGTCCTTGATTCCCTTCCCCTATATATTATACACGAAAATTACAACCCAAATCAGACTTTGAACCCTAGGAATAGCCTCCACACCTCCATACTCCATATCACCTTCATCCATCTTCACATATTCATCCTAGGAATTGGAACA
Organism: Haberlea rhodopensis; assembly: GCA_907163345.1. Classification (NCBI taxonomy): domain Eukaryota; kingdom Viridiplantae; phylum Streptophyta; class Magnoliopsida; order Lamiales; family Gesneriaceae; genus Haberlea; species Haberlea rhodopensis. The sequence goes on along the minus strand of CAJQUN010000004.1, from coordinate 28,084,930 downwards.
ACCCAACAAGGCGATTAAAGAGACGATCGAGAAGGAAGCAAGAGAAGGAGCGAAGATCTACAACCGGAGTCGACGCTGGGAGTTTTTTTTTGTCTTTAATTCTTAGTTTTGTTGTGTTTTGATTTATTATGAGGAACTAATTTTATTTATCGAGGCTAGGCGAATCCTTTGTTATGAACCTTCGATTTAATGATTGAATTCTTATAGTTCTTCGCGTATGTTTTATGTTCTTCATGCTTTTAGAGGATTGATCACCTTTGAATGATGTTAGTAGAGTAATTGAGATCGAGATATGATTTTATGATACTGAATTAATAACTCATACCATGGATTTCAGACCAAGATCGAGAGATGACGTCAAATACATGCGTGATAGCCATATATATCTATAATTGAAAGCTATGAGTTTTCATGGATCTTATGCAACATTGAATTGTTAAATAAGTGAACGAGAGTTACTTACTGCAATTCAGTGTTATGTTTAATATAGCTCGAGAGAGTGCATTAGATAAATTGGGAGAACTCGTCACCTTAGAAATATTTGAATATTCAATCGAGAATTGTAGGGAATTGCATTGGTGAGCCAAAGTCTCGATAATCTTCTCTAGTGGATTTTTCTCGTTTACTTTTATTGACTTGGTTGGATTAGTAGTTTATATTAATTAATTAGTCGTTAATTATAAATTAATTATCGTAGGTTAAATATAGTTAAAAGACATCTTATTTGGTACTTGTTTGTTAGTCCCTGTGGGTTCGACAATCCGTATCATTCATATCTATATTAAAACTTGACACCGTGCACTTGCGGTCTAAAATCGCTAGATTGAAATTAATTGTTTAAAAAATAAGCGATCAGTTGTACTTTACTGAAGTTTAGAAAAGACATAGATTGACAGACCCCAGTCTGGCTGAGATTGCTTTATTTAAGAAGTTTTGATTTAGAACTAAAGAACGTCTAACTTCAGATTTTCAAGTTAACGAGTAACTCGTAATAATATTTGCTGTTAACGTTTTGAGAGCCATTTGGTATATATTTATTTGAAGATCTTGTTACCACATTTTTCAGATTGTTGGAGGCTGTGCTCCGATTCTTCTATATCTTTAATTAACTATTAACAGGGTATACAGACACAGTAAACCAAATTTGATGTAAATAAATTATGGTTTAGATATTAAAATATGAGATATAATATGATTATATAGTTTGATATTGGTTGTAACAGATCCATTCATCTAATCACTTGGTATCTTTTCAAACATAAATATGTTTTACAAACAAATTAGATTAGTTAGCCAAAATCCCACTTTTCTCCAAGGATATTCAGCAGAAAAAGGTGCTTTTACAAGGCAAGTCACTTGCTCGAGCTCGATCATCAAGTTAAAGTCCCATCTGGTGTTAACGATTCTTTTTTATCCCAATTTCGAGTACCCAGCCAAATACTGGAGCTAACTGAGTCATTATTTTTTTAACTTACTTTTAAAATTTATAATATTAAATGACTACTTATTCAATATATTACAAGTTTTTATCGACACTGTTAAAAAGTCAAGCTCAGCTTAATTCGAAAATCAACACTAGATTGAGTTTGGAAGAAGTTTTGTGCTTTTTTTTTATTTTATTTTATAATTTGACCCGAACCCAAATGGCCTCGATTGCATATATAGATGTTGATATTAGTCAAAAGCAAATGGACCACGTGGAAAGAAAAATGAAAAAGGCAAGTGTTGAAAAAAAGAAAGGTGCCGAAGACATTTTGGCCAAGATTTGTTAACAAATCTGGCAAATTGTCAAAAGAAAATATGAGTGATGAATTTTTGGGGAAATTTTTCATGAAGTTTTTTCTATAATAGAGATCTAATTCATTCAGTATACACACCAAAAAAAATTGTAGAGAGAAAAATAATACAGTGCAATCAGAGTAAAAATACTAGTGAGAGAAAATTGATGTATAATTTTCTGAGTGTTTTTTCATATTGAGTGTTGTCAGTGTTTTGCAAATACTTGTATTTTTCTTCAATAAAGATCTGCAGCAGCCCCGTGGACGTAGGCTAATTTTTGCTGAACCACGTAAACCATGTGTTTTTTATTCCGTATTTGTTTTTGCTCCCACATATCTGACCAGAAAATATTGTGTTATTTTATCAATAACTGGTATCAGAGCCAGATTGTTAATTTTTTGTCAAATTTTTTTCCGGGTCACTATTCACGTGAATAGTGATTTCGAAAATAGTAGAATTTGGTCGGCGATACCAAATTCGTCCACAGCGGTGTTTTTCAATAACACGGTGATTTTCAAAAAATGTCAAAACAACAATCCGGTGGGAGTCAGGTTCGAGTGGGAGTAATAGCGACAGATGAAGGAAAAATGAATATTGAAAAGTTTAATGGTTCAGATTTTGGCTTTTGGAAAATGCAAATAGAAGACTATATGTACCAGAAAGGCCTTTATCAACCTCTCTCGGGTGTGAAGCCAGAAGGCATTAAAGATGAAGAATGGGCTCTTCTAGATAGAAAAGCTCTCGGAGTTATCCGACTGACGTTGTCACGCAACGTTGCTTTCAACATAGCAAAAGAAAAGACCACGGCGGGTCTTATGGCGGCTCTTTCAAGCATGTACGAGAAGCCATCAGCTTCAAACAAAGTCCATTTGATGAGGCGGTTGTTCAATTTGCGGATGGTAGAAGGCGGATCGGTAGTCAACACCTCAATGAACTCAACACAGTGACAACCAGTTGAGTTCAGTTAGCATTGATTTTGATGATGAAATACGAGCATTAATACTTTTGTCTTCCCTACCGGAAAGCTGGAATGCTACTGTCACAGCTGTGAGTAGCTCATCGGGAAGTACAAAGTTGAAATCTGGTTCTCAGTGAAGAGATCAGACGGAAATATTCAAATGAATCATCAACCTCTTCATTATTACATACAAAGTCAAGAGGTAGAAAATCAAACAGAGGAGGTGGACGTGGCAAACAAATGGACAGGAGGTCCAAATCTAGGAATCCCCCTAATTCTCATAACTCATAGACTATCGAGTGCTGGAAATGTGGGCAGCCCGGACATTATAAAAATCAGTGCAAAAATGCACCGAGAATCAGGAGGTGAAGGCAGTAGCAAACGTTGCTTCTGGAAATGATGCATTAATATGTTCCTTAGAGTGCAAAGAAGAGTCTTGGGTGTTAGACTCCGGAGCATCATTCCATGCTACTTCGCAGAGAGAACTCTTCGAGAAATATGTCCACGAAAACCTTGGTAAAGTCTATCTTGGTAATGAACAATCTTGCGAGATTGTTGGCAAAGGTATCATAAGATTAAGTTGAACGGATCTGTATGGGAACTGAAGGATGTCAGGCATATTCCCGATTTGAGAAAGAACTTAATATCAGTTGGCCGGTGAAGGTCATACAACAGTATTTCACATTGATACTTGGAATATCTCAAAAGGTGTAATGATAATTGGTCGAGGCAATAAGAGTGGTACTCTTTACATGACAGCAGGAGCACGCTGTTCAATTGCACTTGCGGCAGACACAGAAAGTCATACTCAGTGGCACCAGAGACTTGGCCACATGAGTGAGAAAGGAATGAAGGTTATGCATTCAAAGGGGAAACTTTCGAGCCTTCAGTCAATTGATATTGACACGTGTGAAGGATGTATTTTTGGAAAGCAGAAAAGAGTTAGCTTTCAGACAAGTACAAGAACCCCAAAGAATGTGAAACTTGAACTAGTTCACTCTGATGTTTGGGGACCAACGACTGTCTCATCCATTAGTGAGAAACACTACTTTGTGACTTTTTATTGATGATCACTCCAGGAAAGTATGGGTTTACTTTCTGAAATATAAGTCAGACATATTTGAGGCTTTCAAGATTTGGAAAGCGATGGTTGAAAATGAGACATGTTTAAAGACAAAGAAGCTCAGAACCGACAATGGTGGTGAATATGAAGACACCAGATTCAAGAAGTTCTGCTATGAGCACAGAATCAGAATGGAGAGAATCGTGCCTGGTACGCCTCAACACAATGGTGTAGCTGAGCGTATGAACCGGACGTTGACAGAACGAGCTAGAAGCATGCGGGTACAATCAGGCCTGCCAAAGCAGTTCTGCGCAGAATCAGTCAACACAACAGCTTACTTGATTAACCGAGGTCCATCGGTACCATTGGAGCACAGAATACCAGAAGAGGTATGGAGCGGAAAAGAGGTAAACCTCTCATATCTTAAAGTTTTTGGATGTGTAGCATATGTGCATATCAGTGATGCACATAGAAACAAACTTGATCCCAAATCAAAGAAGTGCACTTTCATTGGTTATGGCGAAGATGAGTTTGGCTACTGCATTTGGGATGATGAAAACAAAAAGATGATCCGCAGCAGAGATGTAATCTTCAACAAACGAGTGACGTATAAGGACAGGCATAACACAGTTGGCAGCGACTCAAAACAGAGTGAACCAGTGTATGCAGAGGTGTACTATGTCCCAGAAAGTCATGTGGAACAGATAGTTGAGATTCCTCAGTTAGGGGAATCAATTAATCAAGACAGCGAGCAACAACATGATGCATCTCCTGCTCCAGTTCATGAATTGATAAGGAGTTCTCGGCCTCATGTACCTAACAGAAGGTATATGAACTATCTGTTGCTAACCGATGCAGGTGAGCCCGAATGCTACGATGAAGCATGTCAGACCAAAGATGCCGGCAAGTGGGAGTTTGCCATGAAAGACGAGATGAAGTCTTTGATGTCCAATCAGACATGGGAACTTGTTGAGTTGCCTATGGACAAAAAGGCACTTAACAACAAATGGGTGTATCGGGTGAAGGAAGATCACGATGGTTCCACGAGATACAAAGCCCGACTGGTCGTCAAAGGGTTTCAGCAAAAAAAAAGGAGTTGACTACTCAGAGATTTTTGCTCCAGTTGTGAAGCTCAATACTATTAGGACTGTATTGAGTATTGTTGCCAGTGAAAATCTCCATCTTGAACAATTGGACGTGAAGACTGCGTTTCTTTACGGAGAAATTGATAAGGAAATCTATATGTTTCAACCAGAATGTTTCGCGAAGAAAGGGATGGAGAATAAGGTGTGCAAATTGAAAAAGAGCTTGTACGGCCTAAAACAAGCTCCAAGGCCGTGGTACTTAAAGTTTGACGGCTTTATGCACAAGGAAGGTTTTCAGAGGTGCAACGCTGATCATTGTTGATACTTCAAGAAATATAAGTCCAGTTATATCATTTTGCTACTTTATGTAAATGATATGTTAGTAGTTGGTTCTGATATGGACGAGATCAGAAACTTGAAGCAGCAGTTGTCAAAAAAATTTGACATGAAGGATTTGGGTCCAGCAAGAAAGATTTTTGGAATGCAAATCACAAGAGATAAGCAAAAGGGAATTTGCAGTATCTCAGGCAGAGTACATCAATCGTGTTTTGTAGAGATTCAACATGGGCGACGCCAAATCTGTTAGCACTTCTCTGGCTAGTCATTTTCGCCTATCCAAGGACCAGTGTCCTCAGACGGAGGAAGAAAAAGAGTCCATGGCTAAAGTTCCTTGCGCTTCAGCCATTGGGAGTTTGATGTACGCAATGATCTGTACAAGGCAAGACATTGCCCATGTAGTGGGAGTTGTCAGCAGGTTTATGTCAAATCCAGGAAAGGCTCATTGGGAAGCAGTTAAGTGGATTTTGAGGTATCTACGAGTCACTCCAAAGAAGTGTTTGTACTTTGGAAAAGGAGAACTAAGAGTACAAGGTTACGTAGATGCAGACTATGAAGGTGACGTCGATCACCGGAAAAGCACCACAGGTTATATATTCACTGTTGGACCACATCTGTTAGTTGGATGTTGTGGATACAAAAGATTATAGCTTTATCCACTACAGAGGCTGAATATGTTGCAGTGACTGAAGCCAGTAAAGAATTGATATGGCTTCAAGGTTTGTTAACAGAACTGGGATTCAACCAGGAGAATAATTTTTTGTATAGTGATAGTCTGAGTGCAATACATCTGGCAAAGAATTCGGCATTCCACTCTAGAACAAAACATATTGGTCTCCGTTATCACTTCATCAGGTCTCTGCTTGAGGATGATGTGCTAACATTAGAGAAGATCCAAGGGAGTAAAAATCCAGCAGATATGTTAACAAAGGTGGTGACCATTGATAAACTGAAGTTATGTTCAACTTCAGTTGGCTTGCTAGATTGACATACCAGACGAGGCAGCTGCATTGATCGAGATGTGAAGACAGTTTGAGATCAGTCTTCAAGTGGGAGATTGTTAGTCAAAAGCAAATGTACCCCATGGGAAGAAAAATGAAAAAGGCTAAGTGTTGAAAAAAAAGAAAGGTGCCGAAGACATTTTGGCCAAGATTTGTCAAAAACAAATCTGGCAAATTCTCAAAAGAAAATCTGAGTGATGAATTTTTGGGGAAATTTTTCATGAAGTTTTTTATATAAATAGAGATCTAATTCATTCAGTATACACACCAAAAAAAATTTGTAGAGAGAAAAATAACACAATGCAATCAGAGTAAAAATATTAGTGAGATAAAATTGATGTATAATTTTCTGAGTGTTTTTTCAGATTGAGTGTTGTCATTGTTTTGTAAATACTTGTATTTTTTTTCAATAAAAGATCTGCAGCAGCCCCGTGGACGTAGGCTAATTTTTGTCGAACCACGTAAACCGTGTGTTTTTTATTCCATATTTATTTTTGCTCCCACATATCTGACCATAAAATATTACGTTATTTTCCCAACAGTTGATTCTTTCTGGATATTGTAATCTACCAAGGTCCTGCCATCTTCCAACTGTTTACCCGCAAATATACCGCACGTCCTAAAATTCAGAAACCAAAACATAACCTTTCTTTCTGTGCTACAGCCTAGCATCCAGCCGTTCCCCAACAAAAAAAAAGAAAAAGAAAAGGTAAAAAAGGAGCAATGTTCAAGCATACGTATTCTATATTTTCCCCAACAGCAACTAGAGTTGGATCCTGGAGATCAAGGTTGGGCGGAGAGAGTCAGGGGGGTGGGTTGATGGATTTTTTTAAATTAAATTTTAATCTTTTTTTCACTAGGAGAGGGTGATTGCTCTATCACACCCTGCCAAATAAGCCACGAGCTGCAGCTACCATAGAACGTCCCCTCTCCCAACAGGAGATGTTCGTTCAGTAATAAAAAATCATCAAAATTTTACCTACAACATACACCTGAACGGCGGCTAATAGTGTTCGATTTGGAAGCAATAGTAGGAAGAAAATAATGATTTATTGTTTAACTTTTCAAGTAAGAATTCTTACCGCGCTTTCTTTATTTAATAGCAATTATGTAACTTGGTTTTTCTGCGCACACCCTTATATGGTAGTAGATACTTATAGGATTGTATAGAAATTTCTAGACATAAGAATACTAAGGGTTGTTCAAAACTATGTTAACTACTTGAAGCATTCTAGAAATTTATTGCAATTTCTAAGAGCTCTCATTCTTCCAAGGTACTCCATATTCCAAAGTGAAGATTGCAAATTATCTTCAATTTAAAACCCCCTCTTAATTTGTGATCTTGAGCCGCTTCTTAAATTTATCAAACTTGTCAGTATAACTGCCTTTATCATGATGTCTGCTGGTTGATCATCGGTCTTGACTCTTGACGAACTTCATGCCTATTTCTCCTTGATTCACTAACTCCCTGATGAAATGATGACGAAGTTCAATATGTTTAGATCTAGCATAAAAGACTGGGTTTTTTGTCATTGCAACTGAAGACATATTATCACAAATATTGTTGTTGGCTCCTTTTGTTCAACCTTTATATCTTTCAATATTCTTCTAAGCCATATTGCCTCGCAAGCTGCATCAGTAGCAGCTATGTACTCTGCTGAAGACAATGCCACAGATTTTTGCTTCTTTGAACTTCATAAAATTATATTTTTTCCAAGGCAAAAAAATGTAGCCAAAAGTGCTTTTTCGATCATCTACTGATCCGGCCTAATCACTGTCAGTATAGCCAACTAGCTCACAAGCGCTTTCCTTTTTAAACTCGATCCCTTGACTTATTGTACCTTTAAGATACCTCAATATTCTTTTTGCTGTGAGATGAATTCTGCTTGGTTCATTCATGAACCTTGAAAGTAGACTAACCGAATAAGTGATACCAGGCCGTGTGTTGAGGTAGATCAAAGAGCCAATCAACTTTCTAAATAGTGTTGCATCAACTTTTTCAGCATCATCATGGTCTTGAAAAATTTCATTTAATCCAATCGGAGTGGAGACTGGCTTACACCGGCTCATATTGAATTTCTTTAGGAGATCATCAATGTACTTAGCTTGGGAAAGACAAATTTTTCCTGGAGTTTGCTTCACTTGAATACCGAGAAAATACCGCATTGGCCCCATCTCGAGATGTTCGTTCAGTAATAAAAAATCATCAAAATTTAACCTACAACATATACCTGAACAACGGTTAATAGTTGTATATAACCAATAAGTAACTTTCAGGTGTATCATAATATAGTGCACTTATAAGTCCACCAGGATTCATCCATGATCATGGCAGATATTAGCAACTGAACAACTGGTCATTCAAAGTCCTTCAAAAACTATACACAAAATTGACACAAACTAATCATCTAAAAAACATAATAAAAATTTGTTAGAATCCACCTAATTCATTCAATATCATCAGCAACTACAATATAAAAAAAAAACGAAGGAAACAAAAAGAACGCACTCAACCAACAAGCTGAATACTAACAAAAACGAACCAAAGGCGAATATTTCGTGATTAAATTCATTTGATTCTCGTTCTTACGCTTAATAATAAAAGAAAAATAACATATACATTGTACTTGGAGAGAAGTGTAAAGAAGGGCCCCAAACTCATATTATTAAAAGCATCCATTACAACATACATAATCACAAAATTCTCAAAATGGATCTGTCCAGGGTTACAAAAATTGCCGAAACGTTTCAGTGATTTCATGTAACCTCTCCAAAGAGCTAAGGTGATAGTTTCGTTAAGGATCCATATTTTAAATTTTATGATTACATAATTATAATGAATGCTTTTTGTAATAGAAGTATGGAGCCTTTCTTTTATACATCTTTGCAACTGCAATGTAAATGTTGCTTTTCAGTTTAATTGCAAAATCACATCTTTATTGGAAAACCAATTGATTATTTAGCCCAATTATTATGGGCCACCCTTCTCTGATCTTTTTCTTCGAGTGGCTGGATCTCGGCATAGTTTTTTGGGAAAATTTCGGGCCGGTACTATCTGGTAAGGCCAGTGTTAATGCCAGATCTCATATTGTGCTCCCAGAGCAATGTTTATGAAATTCCAGTTTTACCCTTCAACTTTATAAAGAATTGGTAATATTGAACAAAAAGAATTAGATTGGGTCCCGCGATACATATGGTGACATATTAATTTGGTAGTAACATGTGTTGCGCAAGTATATGACTCGAGTTGAGAATAAAAAAAAAATCCAAATGTTAAATGATATTAATTTTAAATATAGTAAAATCTATTGTAATTGATCATTGAAGAATTTAAATTTATATGTCGAGCAATTTATATTTAAAATACTTGATTTCAAATAACAAAATTGAAATGTGATACATTATTAAATTTAATTATAATATTTTTTCTGTGATGGAATTTATTTTAAATCAATTCAATACAAATATCAAGACAAATGTTATACAAAATCAAAGATAATCTGCTTAACTCTATATGATAATATTTATAATATTGTAAAAATAATATTATTATTTCTGTTCAAAAAATAATAACAATATATTATTATTATTTAAAAAATAATAACTGTAATTGCAAGAAAAATAAAATACAGCTAAATCAATTTTGTGTGTTAAATATAACTCAACTCAAATTTGCCCAGAGGATTATGAACACTTATCAATACCGGTTGGCCGGGGAGCTCTGATTTTTTTTTTTAAAGTGTAATATATATAATGGATCATTTTATCAATACTTTTGTGATGTTATATTGCATAATATATATTTGTTTAAAATGCTATTTTATAAACATAGTCAAATAATTAACAAATTAGGTTGAGGATAAATTACAAAAAAAAATGGTCTCAGAAAATGGGACTTTGTAATTAACTTTTAGACTTATCAAATTTAGTCCAACAAAAATTATTTTTTCACAACAATAGGCTAATATAAATATTTTTAACAAATTTAGTCCCACTTAAATTAATTTTTTAACAAAAATGATCTCATAATTAAATAGGAGTTTTAATACCATATTTGTCAAAAAACAATTTCCATGAGACTCAATTTGTTAAAAATATTAATGTGTACCAATTTTTGTTAAAAATAAGTTATTATCATTATTATTTTTTGAACAAACAATGTCGGTCATATAACCTTATCAAAACATGAATAATTGTTATTTTAAAAAAAAAATATTCTTTTTTGTTCAAAACATGCTTTTGTTAATAAATATTTATTATTTATAATGCTTTAATACTTTATTTTTATATGTAATCTGATTTTCATGAGTTTTTACTTAATAAATATTAATTATCTTGATTATTTAATTATATAATAAAATATTTAATTTTGTATTCGATAGGAATTTTTCCATTGGTTAACCATCAGTTAACTAGTTGAATTAATACTCGATAATCCATTATTTTGAACGGGTCAATGTAAGGGTCGGGTTTAAAAACTATGGGAGGAGGGGAATCATTTTGCAGTTGTTATTTTTAAATAATATTATTATTTTTACTATATGATAAATATTATCAGTTAACCGGATTCTCTTTGATTTTGTATAACACCTCTCTTTCTTTTGAATTGATTTAAAAATTTATATAAATTTCATTACAGAAGAAATATTCTAATTAATTTAATAATGTATCGCATTTCAATTGTGTTATTTTAAATTAAGTATTTAAAATTTCAATCAGTCCATATATAAATTTAAATTCTTCAATGACCAATTACAATAGATTTTAACCATATTTAAAATTAATATCATTTTATGATGCACAGACACTCTTAAAAATTACTCGGTGCTGTGTCAGACACTTCTCGGACACCGACACTTATCGGACGCTCGTCGGACACGTGTTAGACACTCCACGTGGCGTGACCTTTATTTTATTATAAAAATAAAATCGGACACCCGTGTCGGATACTCCCATCAAAATCGGACACCCGTATCGAACATGACCCATCGACGTGTCCGACGCTGAAAGGATACTTCTGGGTGTTAATTGTAAAGTTTTGGCTAAAATAAAATTTAGACGTGTTAGTTAAACTTTATGTTAATTGAAATAATATACATTTTTTGTTAGTATGATTGATACCATGATGATTTCAGTGACATGTATTTATTTATTTATATGCTTCTTGAATTTGGTAAGAATATTTTTGTTGATTTTAAAATTTAAAAAATGTGAAATTTAGTATTTGTAATATAGTATTATATATATATATATATATATATATAGGCGTGTCCTAGCCGTGTCGTATTTTTAATTTTTTTTAAAATCTATGTCGCAGTGTCTATATCATGTCAGTATCATCGTGTCAATATCCATACATCATAGATATCATTTAACATTTGAAATCTTTTTTTTAATTCTCAACTCAAGTGAAATATTTAAGCAGCAACACATGTTACAAACAAATCAACATCACATCTATACCGTGGGACCCACCTTTTTCTTTTGTTCAACATTACCATTATTACTTTATAAAGTTGAAAGGGCAAAATTAGAATTCCATAAATGCTGCTGTGGCAGCAACAATGTGGGCTCTGGCATTAACACCAGCCATCTGGTAAAAGATTTTTCGGTCCAGTTACCCCAAAAAAAATTCTTTCAACTAGGTCCAATTTTGGTCAAAATGACCAAAATAGTCTTCTGCCTTCCTTGGATCACCTCCTTCAACATCAAAACCCTAGTCTCCAACCCTCACATCAGCCACATGTCCCAACCACCAACGCCGTCGTCGAAAGTTGTCGATCCTCCCATGGCGTCGGAGCTGCGCGCACTGGTCAAACGAAAACAAAAATGTCGTGCAAGAAGATAAAATCATCACATTCTTCTATTTATCATCTAATGATTTTGTTTTATATTTCTTATGAATTTCAGTTTTTTGTAATGTCTGTACGTAGATTTTTAATGTGAAACGTAAAAGTATAACGTATTTGAATTGTTCGATCAATCGTTTGAATGAAAATTTTATATTTATTGTGAATTTCAATTTTATTGTAATGATTGTTTGTAGATTTTTAATGTAAAACTCAAAATTATAATGTATTTGAGATGTTCGATCAATTGTTTGAATGAAAATTTTGAGAATGTAATGATATTGAAACCAGTGGTGCATGTAATTTACATGCACCGGCAGTTCATGAGTCGATCGGTGCATGTAATTTACATGCACCGATAGACTCAGTGGTGCATGTAATTTACATGCACCGGCAGTTCATGAGTCTATCGGTGCATGTAATTCACATGCACCGATAGACTCATTGGTGCATGTAACTTACATGCATCTTTAGACTTAGGTGTTGCTTTCTTATTCAGTTTGTTATTTCACATCTCGAGCCTTCTATTTCAGTTTGTTATTAATTAAAAAAAATTAATGAGAAAAAATGTTACATATTCAAAATTAGATATAAAAATGCTATGTTTTTGGTTAAATATAGTATAAGTCTATAGGTGCATGTAACTTACATGCACCAAAATAAACTCAGCGGTGCATGTAATTCACATGCACCGACTTGCTAAAATATATCAATGCATGCAATTTACATGCACCGATAAGCGGAGATGCACTAATATACGATTTTTTATCTAGTTACTAAATAACAATGATCAAATCAAAAAAAAGTGAATTAATTTTTCATCCTATAATTTTTACAGTTGATCTTATAACAAATTAAAGATACAATATATTACTTTAGAAATTAAATTTTTATTATGAATTAGTATATACTATATGATAAATTATTGCATAATCTCATAACAAAATTCTATTATTTTTCAAATGATAATATATTACACAAACATGTCTTAATTTTAAGTGTTATTTGTGATCGTGTTTAACACTTACTATATGATACTTATTTATTATGTAATTTCAGAACCAATGCAAATATTGAGTTTACCGATGCATGTAATTTGCATGCACCGGTAGACTATCGGTGCATGTAAATTACATGCACCGGTAGACTAGCGGTGCATGTAATTACATGTATCGATAAACTAGGGCGCATGTAATTTACATGCATCGCTATATGTTGCTTGCTTGTTGATCTTGTAACAAATTAAATATACAATATATTATTTTATAAATTAAATTTTTATTATGGATGATTATATAATATATGATAAATTATTGAATAATCAAATAACAAAAGTATATTATTTTTCAAATGATAATATATTACACAAACGTGTCTTAATTTTTAAGTGTTATATGTGATCGTCTTTAATAATTATTGTATGATACTTATTTATTATGTAATTTGACAACTAATGCAAATGTTGAGTCTACCGGTGCATCTAAATTACATGCACCGGTAGACTAGCGGTGCATGTAATTTACATGCACCGCTATACGTTGCTTGCTTGTTTAAGATTGTTAGTTCTTCTACTTTGATTTGGGAAGATAAGATAGTGCTACCTCACTGATATATTGTCAGGAATTTGATATATGCATCGTTTATGTTATTATAGATCATTCCACTAATGTAGTGACATGATGTCTGAAAGTTTAGAAATGAAAACAGTATGTAAACGAATGAAAATAGAATTTTAGAGTCTATTTTTTACTTGGTATGCTGTACATAAACAAATGAAAATTGAAAAAAATAAATCAAAACATTTGGAAGGAGATGATATGTTGTTTATCTTTTTCAAATTTGCTACAAAAAAATTTGTTTACCTGAAGAGACCTTTTAGCAAACACATAATGTGCACCAAAATTGAAATAAAAGTTCAATGTTAATTAAATCCAAAAATACCATAAAAACAGCAAACAAAATTGAAACGAAACATATGTTTTCTGTGGTTGGAGAAGGACATTTGGCGAAACGAAAAGGAGTCACCGTCGCATCCACCACAACGCCGCCACCGCTCCATACGCCTCGCATAACCACCATTGTTGATTTCCTAGAACACGCGACAATCACCAACTGTGGTACCCGACTCGGGCACATATTAAATTATCCCTTATCCGGTACCACATTCTCTGAACATTACGCACAGGGGGTTTTAAAACCTTTTCGGAAATAGCGGAAGCGTTTAGTAAAACATTCATTTTTAGTAGCGGAAGAATTTATACGTTCTAATTAGTAACAAAATACATCCCAGTACAAACTCCTTATAATAGTCCGACACTTAATAAAAGAGAAAAATATTATAACAGTCCCGGTAAGCCAACATTTCCATTTTCCTAATTTTCCTCTGGTTCTGGCTCCGGTACTCCTGTATCTGGAACTCACAATAAATTACAAGGAAAACAGAGGTTAAGTCTTTGAGGACTTAGTGAGGGAATAACAATGGCTTTATATCTGTAATTATCAAATAATGCAATTTCTCAATATGATATGTCATGTAACAAAGATCTTGCAGTCAAGTAATTGTCAATAATGAACAGTGATGATTTAGGATTTCAGAGTGAATATCGTGGGCTAAAGAGGTGGCTCCCACCAGACAGTTCGGTGTAGCACTTTTCCCCACATATTCAGCTAGGATCTGTACATTCAGTCATTTACGAGCCAAGGTGAACCATTCTCCGGACCGTAAAACGGTGCGCGTTGTTCAGATGAACCATATACCCGGACTGTCATCCGTTGTTCATTGGACTCACTTTCCGGGCCGAAGCCGCGTTGTCCAGTGGATAAATATCCAGGGCTCCATTCATTCAGTCATTCAGTCAAATGATTCGTTCAATCAAAGGAATCGATTAGTAATCGATAACATTCAAGATAAATAAACATGCAGATCAAGATGACCAATGGGACGAGATAATGTACAATATGATGACAATATATAAAAGGTGAAACAATGAATAACAAGATACTGTAAATTCCAGGCCAAATGCCAAAAGGGCTATATAACAAGAATTCGGTAGTACACCTCACCTCACTATTTGATGTCTTACTGGATTGGCTCGATTTTGAACCCAGATGTCAAATAAAGTCCTATAAACATAATATAAGTAATTTTGGTGTTTAGAAACCCAGATATGTTGTTGAATCTTCTGCAAATCATTTTTGTACAAAACTTGTCCGGGTAATTTCTAAATAAGGCTTTAAAAATTCATTAAAAATCAAGTTTAAGTCGAAACTTCACGAAACTTTCCAGAAATGCCTAAAATCAGTCCAGCAACGTTCGCCGACCGGAAATTTGTCAAACTCGTCGGCGCGTGTGTACACGCGCCACCGTGCCGGCGCGTGGCCGTGCTCCTGCCGCCACGCGCGGCTGAAATTTTTACAGTATGATCGCCTCGGTTCGATCTACAACTTTTGTTCAGAAACCATTTTGAAATTCCAAACCGATTTCGCCCAGAATTCTATTATTCGAAATGTTTAACGAGGTGTTTTGGTCGCCGAAAATCCGTTCGTACAGCGGCATTTTGGGCGATCGGCCGACATACCCATACACTTTAACACATTTTGAATAACTTTCATTTTATACACAAGATCAAAATCGGTTTTAAAATAGAAGAAATGAAGGTATGAACATGCTACCTCAAAATAGATTTCTGGGTTGCATTTCTGCAAATGTTCTTCACGGGTTTTCGATTTTTCTGGGTGATTTGGCTTTGATTTTGTTACACCTCTCAAACTAAATGTTTTCTGGGTGTATAAGGATGATTGTGTGAAATTTTTGGATTTTTTGGAGGAGGTTTGGTATTTTCCTCATAATTTTCTTATTTCCACCATATTTCCTACACTCTCTCTCAAACTTGCTCTTGATTTTGTGGGCTAAATCAGATGAAATGGGGGGGTATTTATAGGGGTTTTGCATGGATTGAGGCTTTAAGGAGTTGACATGTGTTGGGGCAATTGTATTGACAAGTGTATGCCTAATTCTTAATTAAATATTTTCTTTTATTAGTTAATATTATGGAATATAATTAAACATAAATTCATAATTATTATTATTATTACTATTATTTGTTTAGGATGATTATTTTAGTAGCATTGAAGATAGCTTCAAATTATTGTCCAATTTTGTAATTAATATTTTTGGGGTGTTATAATCTCCCCTCCTTCAAGGAATCTGGTCCCCAGATTCCATCATTGTCACCGCAAAACTCTGAAGCCTTGAGTTGAAATCTTCTTTCCATGTCCTAGCTTCCTTTGACATGATTTCAGTTGCGTAACGTGGTTCTTCATCTAGCCGATCTTCTGTTGTTGTCGTCGAGTCGAGAAAACTACACTCGTGGTTTTCCATTTCTGGTGAGCAGCATGGTCTACTATGACTCTCTGAGCTTGTGAATAACGATCCCTTTAGTATTTGGATAAGAATCAAGAAGTATAAGAAGAAACACATGGTTGAGAGAGAGAGAGAAAAAACATTTTATTCCACTACCCGGGAATGAAAGCAGGGCGTAGGTATTCAAAGAAAATGTCAATATCAACATCAAACTTTTGATATTAAGTCCTAATTAATCCATGACCGGATTTGAAAGACAAAGAAACTGGGTGGAGCAGTGTATGTCCGTAAAAGGTTCTCTGGCTGAAAAGAGTGAATGACTTTAAAGGGAGGAAAAATGTTAGGCTCAAATCCAACATCAGGTAATGATTTTACTTGAGACTTCCTCTCTGGTAGCTATATTTACCTCGGTTTGAGTTTCTCATCTCTTCTATCTGTCCTTGATTCCAATGTAGATATTACCACCATCTATCATTTATGATTGATGGCATCTGGTAGCTGGTGTAGTCGCACCTGGTGAAGTTACTTCCTCGGTATAGCAGTTTATGTGTGCTTGATGTTTGAACAACCAGTCCATGCTCAGCATAATCGTAATCATGTATGTAGCTTGATTAAATCTGCCAGATATTCTAGTTCGTAGAATTTTAGTGGGTAGTTTTTATTGACGGTGTCGGTGGTTACCTCAATTCTATCGGTAAATCGATTCCTAGATGATATGCCAATATAACAAAAGAATGTGTAGCTCTAGGGCCAAACAAGATTTAGTCAACTTTTGAAAGTGAAATAACGGTACCTTCAACCACAACGATCGGGTCAACTTCTTTATTTCCCATTAAGGCATAAGCCCTTGCTGGGATTCTCGGTTTTTGTGGCGGTGGTACCTTCTGGGTCCTTTTTGGGCAATCTTGGATACGATGTTGTTCACTTCCACAGACCAGACATTTTCCGTTCTTTCTCCAGCAGTTTTCTTCCTTGTGAGTGGGCATCTTGCAATAGCCACATTTTGGCGCATTAACATTACCCAAGTCTCTTTGTGGTTTCTGTCCAGTTGGTTCTCCAATCATTTCCTTTCCAAGATTCCTCTTCTTGTTGCTTGTGTCTGTCAAATTTGGGTTATAGAGCCTCTTTTCCCTCTGCTCTCTTTGGATCAATGATTTGATATCGGATTCAACTCGTAACGCTTGGTTGACTGCAGAAAGATAATTAGTGGATTCGGTGGATAGTGTGGCCCAACGGATATCAAGATTTAAGCCTTGAATGAATTTCTTAGTTTTCCTTGGTTCATCATCTATATAATGTGGTGCATAGTGAATTAGTCGGTGGAATTCGGCCTCGTATTCAGCTACAGTATGTCTTCCTTGTACCAAATCCATAAACTCTCGTTCACGAGTGTTCAGTATTACCTGCGTAACATATTTCTCCTCGAATGCACGTAGAAAATTCACCCAGGTCCTCGGGGTTTGATTTCTTTTCCATTGGTGATCTATGACTCTCCACCAGTGATGAGCTGCATCTTCAAATTGATAGACAGCAAAGCTGACCTTCTGTTCATCAGAATAGTTGAGAACAGTAAAAATTCTCTCAACTTTGAGTAACCACTCTTCTGCATGATGGGCATTAGGGGTTCCGTAGAATTTAGGTGGGTGGAACCTCAGAAATCGTTCAAGTGCTCTATCTAGTGGTTCTTCATTCCTCGTGACGTTTCGTGGAGGATTTTGTTGACAAAATTGCATGAACTGTTGTAAAATTTCCATCGCATTCTTGTTGGGTAGCTCTTGTCGAGGATGCTGTTCTTCTTGCTCGTCGTTCCTTCTTGGGTTACGTACTTCCTCAGGAGAATTTTCCTCATTTCCTTGATTTCTCGTGTGAGAGCTACCACCAAGTGACGATGACATCGTAGCTCGTGAATTATTTCTTGACGACATCATCAAATTTATGAGAAAGTGGTGATTTAAAACATATTTCTTTTAAATTGGGAGTTAATAATAATAATGCGTAATGCACAAAATTAATTAACTAGAGTAAGGTAAAGTCACCATTATCTGAAATAGTGACAATTGTGGAAAAACAAAGTTTGGTGATATACTATCAATCCTCATTGGTTGTTCCGGGTTTACTCGATCTGAGTGTCAACCATAATATTCTCAATAGGGGAAACCTTTTCGATCTCGGCCTATGCACCTAACTCTTTAGGTTACTAATAGTTGGTTGCTCTTTCTTACCAAGGTGTTATCAGCATTCCTGTATGAGCACTAGAGACTTTTACCCTGAAATAAACCAGTCAAATTCATCAATATCTTACAACCCAAAGCATAAAATTCTTATGGAGTTTATTCTATTACCCAAAAATATTTCATAATAGACTGTGAGCCTGGGCTCTGATACCACCTCTGTGGGACCCGACTCGGGCACATATTAAATTATCCCTTATCCGGTACCACATTCTCTGAACATTACGCACAGGGGGTTTTAAAACCTTTTCGAAAATAGCGGAAGCGTTTAGTCAAACATTCATTTTTAGTAGCGGAAGCGTTTATACATTCTAATTAGTAACAAAATACATCCCAGTACAAACTCCTTATAATAGTCCGACACTTAATAAAAGAGAAAAATATTATAACAGTCCCGGTAAGCCAACATTTCCATTTTCCTAATTTTCCTCTGGTTCTGGCTCCGGTACTCCTGTATCTGGAACTCACAATAAATTACAAGGAAAACAGAGGTTAAGTCTTTGAGGACTTAGTGAGGGAATAACAATGGCTTTATATCTGTAATTATCAAATAATGCAATTTCTCAATATGATATGTCATGTAACAAAGATCTTGCAGTCAAGTAATTGTCAATAATGAACAGTGATGATTTAGGATTTCAGAGTGAATATCGTGGGCTAAAGAGGTGGCTCCCACCAGACAGTTCGGTGTGTAGCACTTTTCCCCACATATTCAGATAGGATCTGTACATTCAGTCATTTACGAGCCAAGGTGAACCATTCTCCGGACCGTAAAACGGTGCGCGTTGTTCAGATGAACCATATACCCGGACTGTCATCCGTTGTTCATTGGACTCACTTTCCGGGCCGAAGCCGTGTTGTCCAGTGGATAAATATCCAGGGCTCCATTCATTCAGTCATTCAGTCAAATGATTCGTTCAATCAAAGGAATCGATTAGTTCGATAACATTCAAGATAAATAAACATGCAGATCAAGATGACCAATGGGACGAGATAATGTACAATATGATGACAATATATAAAAGGTGAGACAATGAATAACAAGATACTGTAAATTCTAGGCCAAATGCCAAAAGGGCTATATAACAAGAATTCGGTAGTACATCTCACCTCACTATTTGATGTCTTACTGGATTGGCTCGATTTTGAACCCAGATGTCAAATAAAGTCCTATAAACATAATATAAGTAATTTTGGTGTTTAGAAACCCAGATATGTTGTTGAATCTTCTGCAAATCATTTTATACACAAGATCAAAATCGGTTTTAAAATAGAAGAAATGAAGGTATGAACATGCTACCTCAAAATAGATTTCTGGGTTGCATTTCTGCAAATGTTCTTCACGGGTTTTCGATTTTTCTGGGTGATTTGGCTTTGATTTTGTTACACCTCTCAAACTAAATGTTTTCTGGGTGTATAAGGATGATTGTGTGAAATTTTCGGATTTTTTGGAGGAGGTTTGGTATTTCCCTCATAATTTTCTTATTTCACCATATTTCCTACACTCTCTCTCTCAAACTTGCTCTGGGGCAATTGTATTGACAAGTGTATGTCTAATTCTTAATTAAATATTTTCTTTTATTAGTTAATATTATGGAATATAATTAAACATAAATTCATAATAATTATTATTATTATTATTTTTTGTTTAGGATGATTATTTTAGTAGCATTGAAGATAGCTTCAAATTATTGTCCAATTTGCTAATTAATATTTTTGGGGTGTTACACCAACTCTCACGACGAGGAAGATATAATTCATCTGTTATAAATTAGTTTTTAGAACAATGGTGTTATAGGAATAACAAATGACTAATTAGATTAGGGTTTTATAGAAATGGACTTAGTTGAAAGAATATTCCCACAATATGTATTTAGTTGAAAAGAAAATGTTATGCTAGATTTAGTTGAAACATGTTTTGAAAAGTGGTACCTATGTGTAATTTCCTCTAGTTTTTTTCCTATACATCTAACACTGTTTATTGGTGAGAAGATGATGTTTCTGGAATCCGAGATCTTTCGGTTATCAATTCGAACGGTGTCACTTGACCTAGGAGCTTTAATCAACGTAGTTCTTATGTCACGTTAATTATTTAATTTGCTACAAGTTAACATTAATTAATAAAGTTGAAAAACATTTCAAGCTCTAATAACTTAAGACATAGTACATTTGCATAACAAGATATCATTGTTTGGAAATTAAAATAACACCTTAATTTACATGGATGATAAAATTTTCCTTGTACTTGCATAAGGAAACACAGACATTCACCAAACTTCAAAACACCACAGCGAGTATCTTCGAGTCATCCACATCTCAAAGCGAGTTATGATCAAGATTACGCCCCCAAACTGAGCTTGTATCGACTCTTGCAAAAACACCGAGTCTTAGTAAACAACAGCCTGAACGTCATTTGGAACACGAGATGATCGATATTAAAAAGTGGGGACTACACAAAACGAGGCATCATCATAAGCAATGAAGGAATCAAAATCAAGCTCCGAACGCTTAACAAATCTCCCTTTAATTCTTGGCCTTGTCTCGGCGTAGGCCTTTCTTGATGCGTATCGAATGGTTTTCTCAAACTTTCTGCTCTTTCTTTTCTCCCTGTACCTTAAGACCCTTGCTTCTCTGTCGATACCCGATATCGGGATGAGGACTGGGTTGTTTGTAGCATCGGCCATGGAGGAGTTGTGCTCCGGCACCACAACTATGTCCAAGGAGGAAGATGATACCTGCAGCCATGATATCTAAAACTTTTAAGCTCTCTCTTCCAAACAAATTGAAGAGGAATGAATTTGAGAATGGAAAAATATTCGATTTCAAGGATGAAGAACATACACTTTGGCTCCTGGATTGCGAGGTGAAATTGTACATTGGAAAGTTCAGATCATGAGTAGGAAACCCATCCAAAACCGAACCCAGAATCTGGCCCGATTCGAATTCATTTTTGGTTTGAACTCGAACAACTCCATCAAATGATGTAGGCTTCTGTTCAACGGATATCAAATCAAGATCCAAAAATGGATCAGAATCACTAAACAAGTACTCCTGAGAACCCTCGTCCAGTTTGGCATTCTGGTTCGTGAGGAGCCATGATGCGGCCTCCGCCTCCTCCTCAGACAAGTCATCGCCGGTTGCGGCAGAGGCGGAGGAGGTGGATGATTTTGTGGCTGAAGCAGCGCCATGAAAGGGAACAATAGGGAGCCTCTGGTGGCGACGGGCAAGGGGGTTTGCTGAGTGTATGTCGCCATCACACCTGGCGCAGAGTGCGGCGGCGTCGGCTTTGCAGGTGACGACGGCCGGGGCCTGCTCGCACACCTCGCAAACCAACACGCGTGCGTGGCGGGAGGCGAGCTTGTTCGCGGCATGGATTCTAGAGTCACATGTCACGCAGAGGAAGGCGGAGTCGGGGCGGCAGAACACCAACGCCGGCGTAGTTTTGCATGAATCACATATCATGGATGTCATGCTCGACGTTTCAAGGCTCCCCATTCTCTTTCTGACACAGTATAAAGTGTGAATACTTATCTAAAAAGGGAAAGTTAACAGGTAGACGTCCACCAATTAAACGACACGTGGATACATATTAGCCAAGCAATTGCAATTTGATAGGAGATTGGAAATTCAAGTGTATGAGGAGGGAGGAAAAATGAAAAGTAGAGACTTGGCTTTCAGGTTGACTCAAATACCCAGAAAGTATGTCTCTGCTCGCTAGTTGAAGACTTTTTATGTTACTTTATTTCTTTTTATCTAAATATACAATCTGATTCTTGTGACCATTGCGAGGCCGGGAATTATTTTTGACTATCTCATAAGATATTATGAATTATGATATCTGGGTATCATGTCCAGCCCAATTCTTGCCCTTACACTAGTATGATCTCGTCCGGAAGTGCTCAGCCCGAAAATAATTGACAGGGGCGGGTTCTGGGGGCCGTTAAGAGCAGGTCGGGGTACATTACTTACACTGATGATCAACTCGGGATATATGCATGGGTCGGGTGCATTTCAATCAATATGCTCAGCTCAGGGAGTGTCTTCAGTCCTACTGGGTTGGACCAGAGAGCGCGGGTTATTAGCCCGACCTTAAACTTTTAGCTTGGCCTCCCCTACAGAGTTCGGGAAGGTACTTTGGATACTAGTGTGGTCCTCTACCCGGGAAATATATACCTGATTTTTGTCTTATTAGGGGACCACTTGCCAAAAGAACCAATCATATAGTGACTAGTGTTTGGAGGGAATATTTTCTGGTATTAATGGAATCCTCTAGGTAGTGCGCAAGAGGCGGTTATGATGTTTTGTCAGTGGTCCCCCCAGGTCCCAGTCAGGCATGATGAGGGCATCTTTTCTCTCACCATTCCATATATATACAGGGGGAATATCAGGTGAAGGAGGGACCGGACTCCCGCAATTTTCAGAGAAACGTGTGTTTTTTACTATATAACAAAGGATCTTGACTTGATCATCGGAGGTATCCAACCGGAGAGCACTCTCCGACCTCCTTCTCATCTTTCCTTTTCAGAATCACTTATTTCTAGTAAGTGAGGAATTATTGTTAACCAAATTAACCCGCTACCCAAAAATCGAGTTAACAATTGGCGCCGTCTGTGGGAAAGTGAGTATAAGACGTTGATAAAAATGGTGAATACGCGAAGAACGAATCAGGAGTCAAATAATGAGCAACGGGCACCATCGGTGAATCGAGAAGGGCCACCACCGATAGCAGGCATAACAGTGGGAGCACTGACTTTCAAACAACTCACACGCCTCATCTCGATAACGGTGGAAAAAGCCATGAAACGAGCCATGGATCAATCCGAGAGCGGCCGGGGGGAGAGTATTCGAGAAAATGAACAGCCCGAACAGGTGGCCACATCCCACCCGCTACCCGCAGGAGGCCTCAACCTCGAAGGCGAGGTGGAAGAGTTAAGAAAGGAGGTCAGAGTGATGAAGAAGGGAATCGGAGGTCACTGTGCTCTGAAAAAGGGTATTCCTTTCTCCCAGGAGATAGTGGAGGAGAAGCTCCCAAATAACTTCCGGCCCCCGAATGCTGGGGAGTATGACGGAAGCACGGATCCGGAGGAGCATTTGGGCAGATTTGAGAACGCTGCCATGTTGCATTGCTATTCAGACCGCTTAAAGTGTAAGGTTTTCGTCACGACCTTGGTAAGATCAGCCCAGCAATGGTTCAATCAACTCGAACCTTCTTCAATAACCTCTTTCTCAGAATTTAGCTCGGCTTTCCTTCACCAGTTCACCAGCAGTAAGCGTTATAAGAAAACCTCGCTGAGCCTGTTTGAAATGAGACAGGCAGAGGGCGAACCCCTTCGATAATACATTAGGCGCTTTAATGTCGTCAGTCTTGAGGTACCTGCCTGCCCAGCAGAGATTTTGATCAGCGCATTCACCCAGGGCTTAAAGGCAGGAGAATTTTTTCGTTCTTTAATAAAAAGACCTCCTCCTACCTATGATGATCTCCTGACACGAGCGGAGAAATATATTAATGTAGAAGAGGCCCAGAGTACCAAAAGAAAAGAAGGTGCACAAACTGGTGACAGGCATGGCAGGTCTGAAGGAAAAAGGCCCGCGGAGGATGCAAGACTCGGACGTTTCTCCCAGTTTACGCCCCTAAAGGTTGCTAAAGAGGGGGCTGTCCGGATTTGTGAGGGGCAAGCCCCTCACACATCTCCGCGAACTGAGGACGAACCGAGCAAGGGGTCGGAAAAAAAAAGTATTGTGAGTTCCATCAGATCGCTAGGCACAGCATGAGAGAATGTCGTAACCTGGATAGTGGACAGGAGCTAGCCATGCGGAATAATCCCCCGCCCAGTCAGGGAGTATCTCGTCCAAACGTTCCCTATGGTCTTCCACGAGAAATGGGCCGAGGTCCATACCGAGGAAGGGGCAGAAATGGGCGTACTAATTTTCGCGGCTCCTTTCAGGGCAGACCACGTGGATGGAGGCCAGTAAGGAACCCAGGAGAACAGGAACTACCTAAGAATAACCCGCTCCCCCGAGGTTTTATCAACATGATCTCAGGAGGAACTACTGATGGTGATTCTAATAGAGCTCGGAAGGCTATGAGCAGGAGGGAAGTGATGAGCGTGGGAAGGGTTTTCGACGCTGAGGAAGAGGTGGTAATTAGCTTCGGTCCTAAGGATGTGGAAGGCGTGCAAACACCTCACAATGATGCCCTGGTAATAAGGGCTACCGTCGCAAACTATGAGATCGGAAGAGTTTTTGTGGATTCAGGAAGCTCTGTAAATGTATTATTCCAGGAAGCTTTCCAGCAGATGGAGTTAGGTGAGTATACTCTTGAGCAAATATCTACTCCTCTCTTTGGTTTTGCAGGACATACCGTATACCCTTTAGGGCAGATCATTCTACCCCTTTCTATGGGCCAGGGGGAGAGCAGGAAGACCCGTTTAACTTGTTTCACTATTGTGGAAGCCCCGTCTTCC
The DNA here is from genome assembly GCA_907163345.1 of Haberlea rhodopensis. Classification (NCBI taxonomy): domain Eukaryota; kingdom Viridiplantae; phylum Streptophyta; class Magnoliopsida; order Lamiales; family Gesneriaceae; genus Haberlea; species Haberlea rhodopensis. Next base: position 28,059,801 of record CAJQUN010000004.1, on the reverse strand, counting down.
TATAACGTCATTTTAGGAAGGCCCGCCATGAATGATTTCAGGGCTATAGCTTCCACTTTCCACCAAAAAATCAAGTTCCCCGTCGGGATGAAGGTGGGAGAAGTAAAGGGAGACCAGCCATCATCAAAGAGGTGTTACACTAGCACAGTGAGGGTAGAGGTGAAGAGATCAAAACGGACCGACGGCAATGGCCCGAAGGATCAAGGGGTTCATCTCATACAAAGGGCTCGAGAAGGGCTGGAGGTACACGCATTGTTGGAAGGAGAGGACGAGGTGGTTTTGGTCCCAGGACAACCTGAGAGAACGATAAGGGTGGCAGCAGACCTTAGTAGCAACCTGAAACAAGATCTGTTGAGGTGCCTGTCAAGGTATGCTGATGTGTTCGCATGGTCTTCTGTTGAATTGATTGGGATTTGCCCTGAAGTTGCACAACATCGGTTGAGTGTCGATCCGAAGGTCAAAATAATCAAGCAAAAGAAGAGACATTTCGGACCGGAAAAAGACAAAGTCATAAGCCAGGAAGTTCGAACTTTGTTAAGAGCGGGGCAAATAAGGGAAGTCCAGTTCCCGACCTGGCTCTCCAACGTGGTCCTGGTGCCAAAGTCGTCCGGGAAATGGAGGATGTGCGTTGATTTCAGGGATCTCAATAAAGCTTGCCCCAAAGATTGCTACCCTTTGCCCCGCATTGATCAGCTCGTAGATTCCACGTCAGGGTATGAGTTATTATGCTTTATGGACGCCTATCAAGGGTATCATCAGATCCCCTTGGCCAAAGAAGATCAGGATAAAGTCAGCTTCGTCACCTCCGAAGGAACATACTGTTACGTGGTTATGCCCTTTGGCCTTAAAAACGCCGGGGCCACATACCAAAGATTGATGGATAAAATATTTGAAGGACAGGCGGGGCGGAATATTGAGGTATACGTTGATGATATACTGGTAAAATCAAAGGGCAGCTCAGATCTCATACCTGACTTGGAGGAAACTTTTGATACCCTAAAGAAGTTTGGTCTGAAGTTGAATCCTGCTAAATGTATGTTCGGGGTAAAGAGCGGGAAATTTTTGGGTTTTGTAGTGACAGATAGAGGAATAGAGGTCAACCCCGAAACGGTAAGGGCAGTGCAGGACATGGTTTCTCCCAAAAGCATAAGAGAAGTCCAGAAGCTGACTGGCCGAATTGCCTCCCTAGCCCGGTTTATTTCCCGGTCAGCGCATAGAAGCTATCCTTTCTTTCAAGTGTTGAGAAAAGCAAGGAACTTCGAGTGGAACGAAGATTGTGAGAGGGCTTTTGCTGATTTAAAAAGACATCTGACCGAGTTGCCAGTATTGGTCAAGCCAGGTCTCGTAGAAAAATTGTGGGTCTACCTTTCGGCCACGGAGCATGCCGTTAGCTAGGTATTAATCAAACAGGAAGGACCAGATCAGAAACCAGTTTATTATGTTAGCCACGCTCTCCGGGGTGCCGAGCTCAGATATCCCGAGGTAGAGAAGCTAGCACTGGCTCTAGTTATAACTGCAAGGAAGCTGAGACCATATTTTCTACCCCACCCTATCACGGTATTGACATATAGTCAAATCGGGAGAATCATGACGCATCCCGATGTATCAGGCAGATTGGTCAAATGGACTATTGAGCTTGGCGAGTATGATATTTCCTACCAGCCTAGGACATCTATCAAGGGTCAAGCCTTATCAGATTTTTTCGCAGAGATGATTGGATCCGATCTGGAAGAGGCGTGGAATGTGTATGTTGACGGAGCTTCCAATAACGAAGGGTGTGGCGTTGGAATAGTATTGATCTCACCAACCGGCGAGAAAGTAAAAGCTATGATCAGGTTAGATTTCCGGATATCCAACAATGAGGCAGAGTACGAGGCAATACTAACTGGGCTGAAATTAGCTCGGGAGGTAGGAGCTAGTAGGGTGGTCCTTCATTCAGACTCCCAATTGGCGGCCCAGCAGGTAAATGGAAATTTTGAGGTCAGAAGCGAGAAGCTGGTGGAGTATCTTAAGGCAGCCCAAGAAATGTCTGAAAGTTTCTCTGAATGGAGTATAGTGCAGATACCTCGGGAAGAGAATCAAGAAGCTGATCAGCTAGCAAAATGGGCCACGTCATTAGGGCCCATATGCCGAAGAGAGGTCATTTGCCAAACCGAGCTATTGCCATCAACTCAGATAGCATTAGAGCCTCCCGGCACGGAAAGTTGGATGACCCCAATCATAAAATACTTAAGGAACGCAGAGCTACCTTCGGATAAAAAGGAAGCGAGAAAAGTAGAGAGACAGTCTTTTAGGTTTGCTCTGGTTCAGGATGATTTATATAAGTGGTCTTTTGCAGGGCCTTTGCTCAGGTGCCTAAAGGAGGAAGAGGCTAGGTATGTGCTTCACGAGATACATGAGGGTTGCTGTGGGGATCATTTAGGGAGCCTGGCCTTGGCACAAAAAACCATACTAGCAGGGTACTTTTGGCCAACACTGAGAAGGGATGCAGTAGAAGTCGTAGCAACTTGTGAGGGCTGCCAGAGGCATGGAAGAATCCAACGACAGCCGGCTCAATTCATGAAGTCCGTGATATCAGCTTGCCCATTCGACCAGTGGGGGATGGATATCGTGGGACCTTTCCCCATTGCCCCAAGGCAGAAGAAGTTCCTGATAGTAGCCGTGGACTACTTCTCAAAGTGGGTTGAAGCCGAGGCTCTAGCTCGGATCACTGAGGAGGATGTACTGAACTTTTTGTGGAGGAATATTGTATGTCGGTTTGGGGTGCCAAGGAAGTTGATTTCCGATAACGGGAGACAATTCCAGGGGCGAAAGATGACCACCTGGTGCCAGGAAATGAAGATCATACAAGCCTTCACTTCCGTGGCCTACCCCCAGAGTAATGGACAAGCAGAGGTCACTAACCGATCTATAGTACAGGCATTAAAAGCAAGGCTATATGGGGTAGGAAAGGACTGGGCTGAAGAGCTTCCCAGTGTACTTTGGGCTTATAGAACTACGCCTCGAACTCCTACGGGGGAGACGCCTTTCAGCATGGTTTATGGTTCCGAAGCAGTCTTGCCCGCGGAAATAGGAGCGACCTCGGCTAGAGTCCAAGCTTATGACACTGACAATGACGAACGCCGAGCTCTAGACCTGGATATGATCTGCGAAAAAAGGGAGAGAGCCATGATCAGGATGGAGTCCTATAGAAACAAGGTCATCAAAGCCTATAATAAACGGGTGATGCCTCGGAGTTTTCAGGTTGGAGACCTGGTACTCAAAAAAGTCCAGTCAGCAGAAGTCAGGAAGCTTGACCCTAAATGGGAAGGACCCTATAAGGTTATTCAGAAGGTGGGCTCTGGAGCATACTACCTGGGAGATGCGGAGGGAAAAAAGCTAAAGAGACCCTGGAATGTATTTCATCTTAGAAAATATTATTCGTAGGCGTATATTTCTACGATGTATGAGCTCAAGATACCGAGTTTTGTTTCTGTTTTTAATGAAGTCTTATTCAGAAATGCATGTCAAAACCCTGACTACGAAAGTTATGGTCCGCCCTGACTATAAAAGTTATGGTCCACCCTGACTACTATAAAGTTATGGTCCGCCCTGACTATGAAAGTTATGGTCCGCCCTGACTATTATAAAGTTATGGTCCGCCCTGACTATGAAAGTTATGGTCCGCAAAGTTATGGTCCGCCCTGACTACTATAAAGTTATGGTCCGCCCTGACTATGAAAGTTATGGTCCGCCCTGACTATAAAAGTTATGGTCCGCCCTGACTATGAAAGTTATGGTCCGCCCTGACTACTATAAAGTTATGGTCCGCCCTGACTATGAAAGTTATGGTCCGCCCTGACTACTATAAAGTTATGGTCCGCCCTGACCAAGAAAGTCGAGGTCCGCCCTGACTATGAACTCTAGATGGTTCCCTTCACTGTCAATGGTAATTACCATACGCAGAGATCAGATCAGGCAAAAGTAATCTATCTGATTCGCCAGTACAGGTCAGTATTGTTTTATACTTATGACTCTGTCATTTCTTCTCAGTTCAGTTAGTAAAATATTCTTCTCAGCTCAGTTAGTAAGATAACATCATAATACAATTTTTCATTAAGTAAAATGGTGCATGAACTACAAGACGTTCCTTCAAAACAAAAAACAAAAAAAGAAAAAAAAAGGAGGGGAAGTAAACTTTAAGGAGCCGGGTCAGACATCCCGATCTATAAAATCAGAGGGGATGTTATTCACGATGGCCTGCAGATCTAGGAAGTCATCTGGATCTTGATCCTCCGGAGGAAAACCATGAGTCCTAAATTGATCTTTGCAGCCCTCGAAGCCAAGATCCAAAAATCGAAACGCCTTCGCTGCAAGGAGCCTCTTGAACTCCTCGGACTTCAGAAAAGCCTCTTTTCGACCAACTTCTCCAGCGACATATGATTCCAGTTCAGAACGTGCGCGGCTCATTTCAGCTGAAGACTTTGTAAGGGCAATCTCTTTCTCCTCAATAACAGATCGTAGTCGATTGACCTCAGCACGGTATTTTGACAGCTCTGCCTCTACAGTTGTAAGCCGGGCATTGGCTTCATTCGACTCAGCCACAGCAGCTTCAGCCCGGTGTACAGCATCTCGGGCTTTCTTCCTGGCATTTGATGAAGATTGGCCATAGTTGGATCCCCTCCTAACGCTTTCACGTAACATTAGTAAGCCCTGGATAAGGATAACCCAGTAAGAAGATATTTGCAAGGAGGCAGGTAAGAACAATAAGAATATGTACCGATAAAGCTCGGGATAGCCCCTCCTGGGCCAGAGGTCTCCACTTCATCCCCGCCATGGCTTGTTGATCTGCGCCTGTAGTAATACACTCCAAGATCTCAGCCGGTAGTCCAGAGGGGGCCCCAGTAATCAGACTGGTGGACTGTGTATATTCCACGGGAAGTCCAGGAGAACCGGGTTCTGCAGTCCGAGCCGACTGCGGGCTTTGAATAGAGTCCTGTGACGTTGCAGTCTGTGGTCCTGGAGAGGTGGCCACCTCTTCCCGGGCCGAAGGACCAGGGACGTTCTCAGCCCTCTTCCTTTTGAGCAGCGAGTTACCACCACCCCCGCTCTCTTCCGATTGGAGAATGACTATTGGAGCAGCCTGGGAGATAGGAGGCGGCGAGGAAGCTCGCCCTTCAGTGCGGGATTTTGGAATCACCTTTCCTTTCCCCTTTTTCTGGGAAACCATGGCCGAAAGCATCTGATTGAACGACATTTTACCTGTACGGGAATGAAAGACATGAATAGCAAGTTACTAGAAAATAAAGTCAGGTTAGTAGAGGACGCACCAGGAGGAGGACTAGCCGGGTAAGAGCTCAGCCTATATCGCCTGAGTACGTCCTCTCGAATTAGTACAGTTGTATCAAATTGTCGACGCCCAATGGCTGACATAACTCTCTGATAAAATATGTCTTCTTTGTACCGATGCGGAAGAGGACGACCCGGGGGAATATAATCTCTCCAGGCCATTGGGCATGACCAAGGTCTGGGTGGTTTAATAAAGAAAAATGTTTCTTTCCACCCTTTATGGGAGCTCGGGATTTTCTCCAGAAATTTACACGAGGGCCTGGACCCAAAGTAGAACAAACCAGGAAAGGTGGTGTTTTTGACGTGGAAAAAATAATGTAGAAGAGGAGGAGAAAAGGGGAGGTTTAGAGATTGGAACAAGCAGGCCACGTCTGCCATAGGAATTAGGGCTAAGTTGGCTAAGGGAAACGCAGAAAAAGTGGGAAATATCTTGATACAGAGCCGGAATGGGGAAGCGCAATCCACTCCTGATTTGTTCGACAAAGAAGGGGAAGAATCCCGGAGGGGGAAAATGAGGACGGTCGCCCGACCTTGGTATTTGAATTTCATGGTCGGGAGGAATGACATGACGACGGAGAAGAGGCTCCGCCTCAGGCGAGATTCGAGAACTAAGAACCTCTTACCAGGGCAGCCCAGCCCGAACCAGATCGCGAGGATCAACCTCGAAGTTCTGGGGGGAGGGGTCACGAATAGATGTAGGAAGAACTTGAAGAAGAGGAACGGCAGTAATAATTGGCTCTGCCCGGTCACTCAAGGTCGGAGGGCTCGAAAGCCCCGAGCCCAAGGCATCGGCGGCCGACCCCCTAAGGGCAGCCCCGGAAGTTGAGGATGTTGAGGCAGACATGAAAGAGTAGAAATAATAAGAGGAAGGGTAAAGAACTTACAGAAAAATCCGTGCAAATGGAGCGGAAGGAGGCGAAGAAAGAAAGTGATGCGAATGAAGAATGGGGTTTGATTTATAAGCGTCCAAAAGATTGGGCCACTAGGGCCAGGCCCATTTCAATGGCCCGGATCAAGGGAGTTCAAACGTCTCGGCTGTAGATATTGCCGCGTGGCAGTTATATCAACACATCAACGGTCTTATCTTGCTGACACCCTGTCTTGTCAGGAATTCAAAATTTGAATCTGACAGTACGACTCAGGCCTCGATCCAAGCATAGTCGAGAACAGCGTTACACTAGCTCGACTAGGAGGGGATACTCATGATATCTGGGTATCATGTCCATCCCAATTCTTGCCCTTACACTAGTATGATCTCGTCCAAAGTGCTCAGCCCGGAAATAATTGACAGGGGCGGGTTCTGGGGGCCGTTAAGAGCAGGTCGGGGTACATTACTTACACTGATGATCAGCTCGGGATATATGCATGGGTCGGGTGCATTTCAATCAATATGCTCAGCTCAGGGAGTGTCTTCAGTCCTACTGGGTTGGACCAGAGAGCGCGGGTTATTAGCCCGACCTTAAACTTTTAGCTTGGCCTCCCCTACAGAGTTCGGGAAGGTACTTTGGATACTAGTGTGGTCCTCTACCCGGGAAATATATACCTGATTTTTGTCTTATTAGGGGACCACTTGCCAAAAGAACCAATCATATAGTGACTAGTGTTTGGAGGGAATATTTTCTGGTATTAATGGAATCCTCTAGGTAGTGCGCAAGAGGCGGTTATGATGTTTTGTCAGTGGTCCCCCCAGGTCCCAGTCAGGCATGATGAGGGCATCTTTTCTCTCACCATTCCATATATATACAGGGGGAATATCAGGTGAAGGAGGGACCGGACTCCCGCAATTTTCAGAGAAACGTGTGTTTTTTACTATATAACAAAGGATCTTGACTTGATCATCGGAGGTATCCAACCGGAGAGCACTCTCCGACCTCCTTCTCATCTTTCCTTTTCAGAATCACTTATTTCTAGTAAGTGAGGAATTATTGTTAACCAAATTAACCCGCTACCCAAAAATCGAGTTAACAAATTAGATTAATAACTCAAATTTATTAATATTTCATTTTTTATGTATGATTTAATACATAGGTAAATCTGAGTCATTGATCCACTCTTAATACCCCACAAAATAGCCTAGAAGTAATCGCAAAGCGGATAGTGGATTGCGGAATCTCATTCACTTTTATCAATGATCTCTTTTTTTTTTTTCCTTAAAAAAATGGGATAATCCATCATGCTATCGTGTGGAATTTCACGGTAATATTTTATCATCCCCCATTTGCCTTTATTTTCATAGATTACTTTTATATTGTCATTGGAGGGTGATGCTAGACTTGGGATATGAATAGGTTTTTGACATGTAACCGTTGTTATTTTGAAAATAGACAGTTTAACTTATTGTGGTTTGAAAATAGATGCAAAACACTTCATCTGTGTATGATTTGTGTTACAAACACCATATCCTATCTCTGGACTTTGATATTATATATTAAAAGGTCAATTTTATTATTTAGATATTAAATTACACCTAAATAATTACATAAGGGATAATCTGCTTATTTTGAATAACATAAGTGTTAATTTGTATATAAATAATAACATAAGAGGTAATTTGCACTTAATATTAGAAGAAAAAAAATTTGCAGGATTTTATCATGTGACAATTTACCCAAGGTGGTTTCGATCAGGTGCATTATACCGTCATGTGTTTGAAAATAGGCAGGACATACCATGTGGTTTGTGAATATGTGCAAAACATCCATCATAAACGAGTGTATGTTATAACAAGCCAAAATTCTGAAGACAATGATGAGCTATATTTGACAAATCACTGGGGTAAGTGTCTATTTACAAACCACAATCACATAAAATAAATTACTTATTAGTGATACTAGATAGATAAATTACCACTAGCTGTAAGGATTGTAATGACCCGACACTTTACATGATCATGCATACATATCATGGCACATAGTTTGACATTTCGTATGTGCATTGAAAACATAGAGATTGTAAAATATGTAATTGATTAAAGGTAGGAAAATATTGATAAATAAGTGATAAAAATACATAGAATGAATAGAATTGAAGAAAATTGAATAGATTTAAGAAATTGAGTAATGAATAAATGTTAAGAAATAGTGAATAAATGTTAAGAAATATTGAATATATATAGTGAATATATTCAAATATATTGAATAAATAGTATTAAAAAAATTGAATAGTTAGTAAATTTAATGAATAAATTGAAAAAAATAGTGATTAAATTTAGTGATTAAAATTGAAAAAGAATAGAATAGATGTTGAAGGGTATTTTGGTAATTTTCAAAAGTTATTAAAAAAAATTAAAAACGAAATTAAATTCTGGAAACCGACTGAAAATATCAGATTTACACACAAGTACACGTTTTAGTGTGTGTAATGGCCGTGAGGTTGTGAGGAGAGAAAAGAAAAGAGAATTCGCGGTTTTGTTGATTTTCGGACTTCGAAACGACGTCAAAACTCGAAAATAAGTACATATCTGGAATCCTCGCCTCGTTACCTTCCTTTTGAGGTAGTTTTTATTTACTTTTTCTTATGTTTAGGGTATGGCTTACTTGGAAATAATGCCCAAAAATTATGAAATTCATATATGTGATAGATTAAACAATATAAACAATATTTAACAAGAAACTTGAGATTCTGTTGTAGTTTCGAATTTATACAAATTTTATGGGTATAAAAACGTCATGTGCATATACTGGTTACACAAAATGAAATTGAGAAAACATAATTGTAACTGTGAGAAATAATGAATAGTAGAAAAGTAAAATTTGACTTGGTATGAACATTTCATGCATAACTATAATTAATTCATATGAAACCATATGATATTGAGTTTGGTTATGCATTTGATATGCACTGATAGGTTCTACGTTTGATATCGGCACCAGTAAGGCGACTTAAGCACTTCCTACGAGATAAGAGTATCGCTTGTGAGTATATCCTTATAACTTGGTATTTAACTTTATATAAGTATGTGATTTGTGTTATATGAGTACCTGAAATTGGTGAATGAAGTGCAATGAATGCAATATGTTGAGAAAGAACTAAATTGAGTTCTGAAATGTATATGTTGAGACGTGATGGTGAAATGTGGTGTTATACGTTCTATATGATGTTATTTATCTTGTGATTTGATGTTATGCATATGATTATGACATGTGCATTAATAAGAGATTAAAGAACTCTGTTATGGCCACTAATGACCTTGAACCATGTGTTATTTCATTCTGAGTACGGTCAGAATTACAGAATCAAAATAAATATCGATCCCGAGTTAATAATTGAACTCAAGAGGGGATCTACAGAGTGCCAGCCATATCGTGATCACGGATTGTTCTTGGTATTAGTTGGGTCATAACAGAATAACAATACAAACATACATGTGCATCATTTCATTTTATATGAATCATGAGAACTGATGTAACGATTATGATGAATCATGTGAGTATATTCATGTGCTTATGTGGATATGAATTATATGCTTATGTGATTTTAAATACTACGTTGTAAGGACCCTAATCCTTAAGTGCGGAATAAAGGCATAATAGAGCTAGACAAATGATCAGAGTAGAATAAACAAGTTGAGTTTGTGAGCTTAAGCATTTACATGCCAAAATAAAGGACTACCAAAAAGGATTAATTACATTCCAACAAATGAATGTGTCCACTATAGTTTTACGCTACTCCTAGAGTAGGAACTATACAAAAGAATCCTGTCCTTTCATCTACCAAAGATGCTCGAGAAGCTCACTGTCTCAACCCGTTCAAGCCCATCTATCATGCCAAAAAGGTACCTACAAGGACAACCCCCAAACATGAGCAATAATAATCATTCATATTCAACACAATATGAAGATAAAGCGTAAATGCATAATCAATATAAAACACTTCCTGTTTTCCCATGCATTTCAAACGCTTCCCGTTTGGTTGTCCCTGTACCATAACTCATGAGTATAATCAACAGATTATTTTTAATGGCCAAAACATGTCATGACATCATATACCATTTCAACTGTACCACATATTGGTCACCATTCCCTAGTCTGTCCATCACAGTGTATTTTAATGCCCCTCGCTTATATTCATATGGGCGGCATAGGATAACCTCGCTACAATGGACATGCGGCGCTCCCACCCCTCGCTTCACAGAGAGCGGCAAATACCCTTTCCTCGCCCCATATGATAACCACGCTCAAATGTGACATGCGGCGCTCCCACCCCTCGCTTCACATTTAGCGGAACCAATACCAAAAGCGGCAAGCATTAAAATCATCAAAGGATGACCACGACTCATGGGATGTGCATCCAATAATCATAATATGCATCTAACATCAATGTGCATAAATTACCATGTATATGCATCCACTATGCAATACCTCATATGGCATAAATAAACATGTATATGCATCCACTATGCAATACCACATATATACTCGCATCCACAATGCATAAACAATGAGCATATAAAATACATGTTACCGTTGGGTGCCCGTACGTCCACTACGTACCTTTCCAAAAGTGGAATATGGTAGGACTTCAATTCCTCGGCTGTGTTGCCACCTGGGTTGGTTCTACATATTCACAAATACCAATATTAGAACCCAATAATAGTCCAATACCAAAAATCCCGCAAAAATATCCAAAAAAAACCATATTTTGGCTTTCGCGATCGATCGCCCCTCACGGCGATCGATCGCCAATACCCACTGTCCGAAAAATAAAAATTGCACCCTTCGGCGATCGATCGCCACCCCTGGCGCGATCGATCGCCAGACCCGCCGATCGATCGCCCAAGAGTGGCGATCGATCGCCAAAGGCTTGAAAAGCCCACTGCCTGGGCGCGATCGATCGCCTGGAATGGGCGATCGATCGCCATTCCCTGTAACCCGAAAATCCACCATTTTTGCATCTCAAAACCATTCCAACCCATTCCAACTCTTAACCAACAAACCTACAACTCAAATAACAACATAAACCATCAAAATACACCTTAAAACAACCATAAATCCAACCTTTAACCAAAACCACAACAACCCAACAAAACCCATTTTAAAACCCTTCAAAATCAAACCAAACTCAAACAAAACTTCACAAAATTAAAGCATGAGGTACCCATACCTCTTGGGGATCTCAAATCACCCAATATGCTCCACAAATCAAGATTTTTGCAAGGTTCCTCTTCCACCCAAGGCTTGAGCTCGAAATTTGGAGAAGGGAAGGGTTTGTGGTTTTGATTTGGTAAAGTAAGAATGAGGTTAAAAGAGTGGGGTTGGGGATAAAAAGGGGGATTGGGTTAATTTAATTAAAGGTATACCCAAAATAATTCCATGGTGTATAAAACACCCCAACATGATATTTTTCAAAGCATTTACTCAAAATGCACCAAATATCAAATAAACACATGATTTCCAATTAATTGCTAACCAATGCAAATAAATCATGCTTCCCATAATATTTACCCAACATGCACCACATGCACCCTGAAATGCAACCCCGGGTCACCCTATCCATATGACCATGCATTTTCCATAAGGTAAATAAATGCCAACACATAGTCAATTACCACATAATTAATCATGTAAACACAATTAAAGCCAAATAGCAATTAACCATTTCGGGGATGTCACAATACTCCCCTACTTATAAGATTTCGCCCTCGAAATCACATGCACTTACCCCAACAGAAACTAAACATAAACTCATACCAGAGAATAGTTCCGGGTAGTGCTGCACCATATGCTGCTCCGTCTCCCACGTAGCCTCCTCGACACCCCTGCGATCCCACTGAACTTTGATCATCGGTATCACTTTATTCCGAAGTCTACGGTCTGCTCTGTCCAGAATTCTAACAGGCCGTTCCACATAAGATATATCTGACTCTAACTGAACTTCGGAAGGCTGTAACACGTGAGACGGATCCGGCTCATACTTTCGCAGCATCGATACATGAAACACATCATGTATCCCAGATAAAGAAGGCGGCAAAGCCAGTCGGTAAGCCAATGTGCCAATGCGCTGCAAAATCTCGTACGGTCCCACAAACCTCGGAGACAGTTTCCCGCGCATCCCAAACCGCACAACGCCTCTGAAAGGCGAGATCTTCAAAAAGACCTTATCTCCCAACTGAAACTCTAACGGTCTCCGCCGTTTATTTGCATAAGCAGCCTGTCTGTCTTGGGCTGCTTTCATTTTCTGCCTTATAATCTTTATCTTCTCTTCCATTTCCCGGATCAACTCAGGCCCTCCGACTGATCTACTGTCCAAATCGTCCCAACATAAGGGCGATCTACATCGTCTGCCATAAAGAGCTTCAAACGGAGCCATCTGAATACTTGCCTGGTAGCTATAGTTATACGAAAACTCTACCAAAGGCACTGAATCCTGCCAAGAAGCATCGAACTCCAAGACACAAGCTCTTAACATGTCCTCGAGCGTCTGAATAGTGCGCTCGGTCTGACCATCCGTCTGAGGATGATAAGCAGTGCTCAATCTGACCTCAGTTCCCAAAGCTGACTGAAGGCCTTCCCAGAAATGAGATGTGAATCGCGGATCTCGATCTGACACAATAGAAACGGGGATCCCATGCAATCTCACCACATCTCTAATATACAACTGCGCCATCCTCAAAAATGTAAATGTCATGCTATAGGGGATAAAGTGGGCTACCTTGGTCAATCTGTCCACAATCACCCAAATAGCATCGAAGCCTGAAGCACTCCTCGGCAAATGAGTCACGAAGTCCATGGAAATGTGCTCCCACTTCCACTTCGGTATCTCCAAGCTTCTCAATTCGCCGCCAGGTCTCTGCCTCTCTGCCTTAACCTGCTGGCAGATCAAACACCTCTTCACATAAGCGACGACATCAGACTTCATTCTCTTCCACCAAAACTGACCACGCAGATCTCTGTACATCTTCTTCCCGCCTGGGTGGATGCTAAGTCTGCTACTGTGAGCTCGCCCCAAGATTCCCGTACGCAACTCCGGCGTACTCGGAACTACCCAGCGGTTACCCAATCTCAAAGATCCGTCGTCGGCCACTCTGAACTTCGTCGGCTGACCAAGATGCACTATAGACAACCATCTCTGAACCTCAGCATCTGACCTCTGAGCTCTCCTGATACTCTCAAAGATATCTGGCTCAGCTAGCAAAGTCGATACATACACAGGTGATGCATCAATGTCAAAGTCATAGCCCATATGGCAATAGGAGGTCATCATAGCCGACAAATGGATGACGTCCTCAGCAGAACTCCTCACTTTCCGGCTCAAAGCGTCTGCTGTCAAATTGGCCTTCCCCGGATGGTACTCTATCTCGCAATCATAGTCCTTGAGTAGGTCCATCCATCTCCTCTGTCTCATGTTCAGCTCTGCCTGAGTAAATAGAAACTTGAGGCTCTTGTGATCCGTATAGATGGTAAACGACGTACCATACAAATAATGCCTCCAGATCTTCAGGGCGAAGATGATAGCCGCCAATTCCAAGTCATGAACTGGATATCTGGTCTCATGCGGCTTCAACTGCCTCGATGCATAAGCTACCACATGCTTATCTTGCATCAGAACACATCCAAGGCCCTGCAGTGATGCATCAGTATACAGAACAAATCTGGAGTTCTCCGTCGGAATCACTAACACTGGCGCCGTCGTCAACCGGTGCTTCAACTCCTGGAAGCTCTCCTCACAAGCTTCTGACCAAAAGAAAGGCACTCCTTTCTGAGTCAACTGAGTCAGCGGCTTGGCAATCTTCGAAAAGCCCTCGACAAAGCGCCGATAATACCCGGCCAAACCAAGGAAACTCCGGATCTCAGGTACAGAAGTGGGGGCAGCCCACTCCATCACAGCCTCAATCTTCTTCGGGTCCACTGATATCCCACTGCTCGAAATGACATGCCCCAGAAACACTACACTGCTCAGCCAAAACTCGCATTTACTGAGCTTAGCATACAACTGATGCTCTCTGAGAATCTGAAGCACTGTCCTCAAGTGTTTCACATGATCTTCTTCGCTCCGGGAGTAGATAAGAATGTCGTCAATAAACACGATGACGAACTGATCAAGATACTGCTGAAACACTCTGTTCATCAGACTCATGAAGACGGCCGGGGCGTTCGTCACACCGAACGGCATCACCAAGAACTCATAATGCCCGTATCGAGTCCGGAACGCTGTCTTCTGCACATCTTCCTCTCTGACCCGAATCTGATGATACCCGGACCTCAAATCAATCTTGCTATACACCCTGGTACCTTGCAACTGATCAAACAAGTCGTCTATCCTTGGGAGAGGATACTTGTTCTTCACTGTAGCCTTGTTCAGCTGCCGGTAATCGATGCACAACCGCATCGAACCGTCCTTCTTCTTCACAAAGAGAACTGGTGCGCCCCATGGCGACACACTCGGGCGTATATAACCCTTGTCCAAGAGATCCTGCAACTGCTCTTTCAACTCTCTCAACTCTGCCGGTGCCATCCTATAAGGTGCACGAGAGATAGCGGATGTCCCTGGCAGCAACTCGATCCCAAATTCAACTTCCCTGGCCGGTGGAAATCCTGGGATCTCTTCTGGAAATACATCAGCAAATTCTGCCACAACTGGTACATCCTCAACCCTCAGTTCTTTACTCTTTCCAGACGTGTCCACGGCATAAATAAGATAGCCCGTGTGCCCACGTTCCAACAGCTGAGACATCTTGATCGCTGAAATCAACGGAATCTTCGCACGAGACCCGTTGCCAAAGAAAGTCCACTGACTGCCCAACTCAGGTCTGAACTTCACTGTTCTCTGCCGGCAATCTACCACTGCCTGGTATCTGTTCAGAACATCAATACCCAAGATGCAGTCGAAGTCTGACATACCCAGCACAATCAAGTCTGATCTCAACTCGTTGCCCTCAAAATAAATGAGGCAGTCTGCCATAAACTGATCAGCAACAACATTTCTTCCAGTGGGTGTCGAGACTAGTAGAGGCGTGGGCAAAGAAGACGTGCGCATATGGTGTCTTTCCACAAATCCCACAGACACAAAGGAATGGGAGGCACCTGTATCTATCAAAACAAAAGCAGGGTACGTAAATAAATGGCACGTACCGGCAATCACCTCCTCCGGGGCTGCCTGAGCCTGCTCCCTGGTCAGTGCATATACCTGTCCCTGGGGTGGTCCCACTGTCTGACCTCCCGATGGACGAGGCCCAAACTGTTGCCTCTGCTGCACTGTCCTGTCCTCAAATCTCGGCCTGTTGCCCTGATACTCTGACTGGCCTCCCCTGGTGGGACAATATCGAGCAATGTGGCCCATCCTGCCACATACATAACATGCAGGACACTTATTTGAAGAATGCGGCCCTCCACAATTGTTGCACTTAGGCTCTCCCGGCCTATCCCCCTGTGAAGATCCTCGATTGGCCGACCAATTTCCCTTCTTGTTATCCTGCTTCTGTCCAAAGTATTTCTTCCCACCATACCGTGAAGATGAAGAGGCACCACGGGGTTTAAATGACTCACCCCGAGGTCTCAAACTGTCAGTAGTCTGCCTCTGTGGCGGTACCGGTGGTGGCATGGCATAAGCTCCCACTCCTAGCTCAGCAAGCTCCGCTCTTGTGAGAGCATCATCAAATGAAGTTGGGTTATTGATGATAACCCGGTCATAGAGCTCCGGTCGCAGTCCTTTCATGAAATTTCTCATCTTGGCACGTCCATCAGAGGCAATATGGGGGACATACCTCAGTAGTGATGAGTACTGTGTGGCATAATCTGCTACGGTCATGTTCCCTTGCCTCAGATTGGTAAATTCATCCTCCTTTGTCTGCCTTGCTGCCGCGGAGAAGTATCGGTTCAAGAACCTGGTCCTGAAGAGCGTCCAGTCAATCACAGCACCCAGTGCTCTCATCTCCATCACTGTGCTCCTCCACCACATCAATGGTTTCTTAGCCAACTGGAACTCCGTCAGCCTCAGCCAAGCAGTAATAGCACAAGGAGCCGATACAAAGATCTGCTCAAGCCTCTCCAGCCACTCTTCCGCTTCTTCTCCGGACTCTGTCCCCTCAAACTGGGGCGGATGATAAGACAGAAACTGCGTCAAGCTAATCTCACCCGGTAGCAATAACTGGACTACTGGTTCCATTCCCACAGCCGGTGGAGGTAGAGGATTAGCCTGTCCAATACTCGCATTTACACTCCCAACATCTCCG
The DNA here is from genome assembly GCA_907163345.1 of Haberlea rhodopensis. Lineage (NCBI taxonomy): Eukaryota > Viridiplantae > Streptophyta > Magnoliopsida > Lamiales > Gesneriaceae > Haberlea > Haberlea rhodopensis. The sequence goes on along the minus strand of CAJQUN010000004.1, from coordinate 28,043,303 downwards.
ACTTCCTCATTAGCAGCCATGCTGTAACACAAATGTTAACAACAATCCAAAGCAATATATAACATGTCGTTAGATAACAGGAGTGATATAAGCATGTTAGTATAACAGGATATACAGTAATATGCACCACATGCATAAACATGCTTCAAATGTAAGCACCTAGCCAACCATGCTAAGGCTACCCTTCACTCGTTCCCGGGTTCTCTAACCACTGCTCTGATACCACTAATGTAAGGACCCTAATCCTTAAGTGCGGAATAAAGGCATAATAGAGCTAGACAAATGATCAGAGTAGAATAAACAAGTTGAGTTTGTGAGCTTAAGCATTTACATGCCAAAATAAAGGACTACCAAAAAGGATTAATTACATTCCAACAAATGAATGTGTCCACTATAGTTTTACGCTACTCCTAGAGTAGGAACTATACAAAAGAATCCTGTCCTTTCATCTACCAAAGATGCTCGAGAAGCTCACTGTCTCAACCCGTTCAAGCCCATCTATCATGCCAAAAAGGTACCTACAAGGACAACCCCCAAACATGAGCAATAATAATCATTCATATTCAACACAATATGAAGATAAAGCGTAAATGCATAATCAATATAAAACACTTCCTGTTTTCCCATGCATTTCAAACGCTTCCCGTTTGGTTGTCCCTGTACCATAACTCATGAGTATAATCAACAGATTATTTTTAATGGCCAAAACATGTCATGACATCATATACCATTTCAACTGTACCACATATTGGTCACCATTCCCTAGTCTGTCCATCACAGTGTATTTTAATGCCCCTCGCTTATATTCATATGGGCGGCATAGGATAACCTCGCTACAATGGACATGCGGCGCTCCCACCCCTCGCTTCACAGAGAGCGGCAAATACCCTTTCCTCGCCCCATATGATAACCACGCTCAAATGTGACATGCGGCGCTCCCACCCCTCGCTTCACATTTAGCGGAACCAATACCAAAAGCGGCAAGCATTAAAATCATCAAAGGATGACCACGACTCATGGGATGTGCATCCAATAATCATAATATGCATCTAACATCAATGTGCATAAATTACCATGTATATGCATCCACTATGCAATACCTCATATGGCATAAATAAACATGTATATGCATCCACTATGCAATACCACATATATACTCGCATCCACAATGCATAAACAATGAGCATATAAAATACATGTTACCGTTGGGTGCCCGTACGTCCACTACGTACCTTTCCAAAAGTGGAATATGGTAGGACTTCAATTCCTCGGCTGTGTTGCCACCTGGGTTGGTTCTACATATTCACAAATACCAATATTAGAACCCAATAATAGTCCAATACCAAAAATCCCGCAAAAATATCCAAAAAAACCATATTTTGGCTTTCGCGATCGATCGCCCCTCACGGCGATCGATCGCCAATACCCACTGTCCGAAAAATAAAAATTGCACCCTTCGGCGATCGATCGCCACCCCTGGCGCGATCGATCGCCAGACCCGCCGATCGATCGCCCAAGAGTGGCGATCGATCGCCAAAGGCTTGAAAAGCCCACTGCCTGGGCGCGATCGATCGCCTGGAATGGGCGATCGATCGCCATTCCCTGTAACCCGAAAATCCACCATTTTTGCATCTCAAAACCATTCCAACCCATTCCAACTCTTAACCAACAAACCTACAACTCAAATAACAACATAAACCATCAAAATACACCTTAAAACAACCATAAATCCAACCTTTAACCAAAACCACAACAACCCAACAAAACCCATTTTAAAACCCTTCAAAATCAAACCAAACTCAAACAAAACTTCACAAAATTAAAGCATGAGGTACCCATACCTCTTGGGGATCTCAAATCACCCAATATGCTCCACAAATCAAGATTTTTGCAAGGTTCCTCTTCCACCCAAGGCTTGAGCTCGAAATTTGGAGAAGGGAAGGGTTTGTGGTTTTGATTTGGTAAAGTAAGAATGAGGTTAAAAGAGTGGGGTTGGGGATAAAAAGGGGGATTGGGTTAATTTAATTAAAGGTATACCCAAAATAATTCCATGGTGTATAAAACACCCCAACATGATATTTTTCAAAGCATTTACTCAAAATGCACCAAATATCAAATAAACACATGATTTCCAATTAATTGCTAACCAATGCAAATAAATCATGCTTCCCATAATATTTACCCAACATGCACCACATGCACCCTGAAATGCAACCCCGGGTCACCCTATCCATATGACCATGCATTTTCCATAAGGTAAATAAATGCCAACACATAGTCAATTACCACATAATTAATCATGTAAACACAATTAAAGCCAAATAGCAATTAACCATTTCGGGGATGTCACAGTGTTTCTACATAGGTTGGAAGTATGGATCCAAGGTCGGCTGACTGACTCTAGTCCTTCTCCCTCAGCTCATCATTTGCATATACTGTATAGGTTTTGGTTGGGTTGTGAGGGGTACAACCTTGGTCATTTTTGTGGCATACATATCTCGATATGCCTTGTAAATTATTATAAGATGCTAAATGTCTTGATTGCATGATGTTATGAGATTGAAATTTCCGCTGCCATTACATATTATGTTATATGCCTCATGTGTATGTGTTATATGTGTAAGGGGTGTCACAGTTGATTTGGTATCAGAGCACATGTTAGAGGTTATGTAGACTGTCACATGTGCATTGTCATTATCTGGTAAATGGTTGCATAAGTCATCATTTATGTCATATAGGTTTAATGATGAGCAAAGTATTCATGGAGGGGAAGGATCAGCCGAGCCTGAGTCACATTCATCATTTTCACTTCCACCTCATGCACAAAGAATACCAGCTGAGGCATATCGACAGTTTCCACATGTTTATCCTCCAGAACCACGTGAAAGGAGGTATGATAAATTAAGAAAAATGGGAGCTGTTGATTTTATGGGTACTACTGATCCAGCTGAGGCAGAGACTTGGCTGAAACGTACAGAAAGGATTTTGAATCTGATGAAATGTACATCTGAGGAGAAATTTGATTACACAGTGTCACAAGGATTATTGTAGTTGGCATGATACAAGGCCAAGGCCAGTTGATGTGTTTCATAATTGACATGTATTTCATCCTTTTTATGGAGATGGCAATGTTATGGTGACTCAATACTCATCATGTTCCAACTTAATACTTGGTCATATTTGATTTGGCTTCATTCGTTTGTCTTTAAATTGCCACCAGTATTGAATTCAATAAAACCATTTTGTCTTATTTTGACTTGGCACTTGTTGTACTTTAGAGCAGATAAGATAAACATTAAATCATTTGCTTTCATTAAAATTTGTAAAATTATTTGCAATTATACTAATTACATTAAAATTTATTTTTTAAAAACATATACTGTTAAAAAAATATTAAGAATCTGTTACAATAATTTATAGTTTGTTTATCGGATATAAACGTGTTGAACTCCTACCGAATTGACAAGGTGAAATTAGCTATAGCCAAGTGGTTAAAGACGATGACATATGGCAGAACCTTTGCAACTTTTCCCTAGCAACTTTGAGCTCGTGAGACTGATATGTGGTTAGATTGATTCTCGAATATGATTGAATTTACTGGTTTGCGTTATGGAAGAAAGACATATATATGTGATATTAGATATTGACTAGTTATATATGAACTACAAGAACTTAAATAAAAAGACTTAATAGCAATAGCATGACGATATATTTATATAAAACTTCTACCCCGAGCACACGCAATGGAACCGTAGACAGTCAAGTGAAATCCAATCCATGAAATAATCGCTAGTCAATCCTATTTCTGATAGGGGCAGTTGACAATTGAATCCGATTTTGACCATTATTTTGATATCCTAATAGTGCGAAAAGAAGACCAGCTACACTATTGTCGTAACCGAAACGGCGGATTCCCCTGCTACATTACAATACCTAGCTCCTTATACAGGAGCAGCCTTGGCTGAATATTTTATGTATAGTGAAAAACACACTTTAATCATTTATGATGATCTCTCCAAACAAGCCCAAGCTTATCGACAAATGTCTCTTTCGACCATATGAGATCAATGTACTTTTACCACATTACCCCTTAAATATTCATATATTACAATATTATCTTACTTGCCAAGTATCATGTTACACTTGCCAAAAAATAAAAACCACCTTATTTTCTAAATTAAATTAGAAAACAAAACTTTACAATTACCACCATATTTTATAAAACATTTAATTGTACATGCACGCCTGCACTTGCAGGGGACACTAATTTTATTTAATTGTTAATTATATGTTACTTGTGATTAATTCATGGACCCTCCAATAAAGAGATAATTACATATGCCTCCCTTGTAGAATATCTGTTTTACAAATTCCTCAATTCTAGTTTGAACAATTATATCTACCTCCCTTATAGAATAACTATATTACAACAACGCCCCCTTTAGTTTGTAAATATGTGTGATTTGGCACAAAAATACATTGAAGGGGAAATAAACGTTATTTTTCAAACTAGATGGGCTAAAATGATAATTACGAAAACTAGATGGGGTCTATATGAAGGTCACCCAATAAATCATAATATAATTTTGACATAGCAACATTGATATAATCGACGCATATAAATTATAAACAATAATATGAGACACAGTTTTGAAACAGACGTTTAGAAAAATCTACATTAAACATTATCATCCTTTTTACATCTGCTGAAATGCATCCATTTAGTAGTTCTCCATCCCTGGCCATAGGATCATTTTATGTTACATCAACTCTTGGATTTATCTAAGGGTGATCCACAACATACACAGTAAAAGGGTTGGATCACCTTCGGACAAATCAAAGAATTAATGTTGGAGTCAAACTACATGGAATCATCCCATGTCCTCTATCACAATTACTTGCCTCTGGTTTCTGCAAACCATTGTGCAATTCTTCCAGTATCTTAATCTGTCAGCTCGTCTTTTTGACCTTTGGATGCATTTAGGTGATTCTGTTAGGCACCACATTTCAGCTAAACTAGTATAGATAAATGGTAGTTTAATAACCTTACTTATATGTCCCCTGGCATCATTAGAAAACCCCAACTTCAAGGTTGCAGCACTGAATCCAACACTCGTGTGTCAACAAACATCCGCACACTCAATCCATAACGGGAATCTGCTGTTTTCATGCCATTGATGGCTGATATTATCTATACTGACATCAAAATTGAAAGGAACCCGTGTCAAAAAAAAATTGAAAAGGAACCACCACAAATGTATTCTAAACAAAAGACGCGTAGTATATTTGAATACTGCATTCAAAAGGTAGATGTGCGTGACAATGCCAGGAAGTATAAGCTGTTGAACCATCTCAGTCCAAAGGCATATGGCCGCTCCTAACTTACCTTCTAAACACAAAGACCTCATAAGAGTTATATCACTACTGTAATTTATTTCCAAGATAGCATCACAACTGCCTGTATGAACCCAACTTATGTTTTCCCTGCAAATATTTGGAATTTGATTTGAAAACATGCAACAAATATTGATTGAAGCTATCATGGTCAAAAGTGGTTCATGGATGCCAAGTTTGTCATAGTTTTCTCACATAACTTCAACAGACAGATTTTCAAAAATCAATCTTTACACAAAATTTCACACTATGGTCAGTGATTCAGTCTAAAGATAATCGTGTCGCAAGATTTTCAATTAACATCAGACATTTCAGTTTCAGTTACAGTTACGGTTACACCTAATACAAAGAATATACTCATCGCCCCTACCACCCTCAAAGTATGCTTGTGGATAACAACCAACTCGGTGTTAAAAAGGTTGAATTTCTGTGGCAAGGTCCAATGCGTGAGTAAGAAATATATAGGACTTGGTATCTTAATCTCTCCTAAATACGGGATTAAATTCCTTCATACCAAAGCGGTTAAGCAATGCAAATTTCGAAGTACCATCTACTGTAAATTACACTAACAATATCTAACTAAATCAAGAACAATCAGGAAATTGAGCCAGGGGCAAACAACTCCTTAACTAAAGAGGATATCTAAATAAAATTAAGAAGTAATCTAGAAAAGTACATTGATCTGGGGGCAAATAACTTCTCAATTAAATAAAATTAACTTTGATGCTTAATTTTTTAAAAAAATATAAGTTCGACCTGTGCATTGAACTCCAATTCATACGAGACCAAGATATAAGAACAAATGCTAAAATAAATGACAGTAGACAACCAAATAAAGTCATCAATAACAAACCTCATGGATTTTAAGCGATCCAAACTTCCTTTCAACAACGCATCCAAAACGTTGAAAACTGCACCACTTGGCTCTCCTTCGCCCATCTGAGATTTCCTTCCATTTTGAACACTAATTTCACACCTACTTAAAAAATGTGGAAAAAAATCAAAAAACTTCTCCATTCACGCCTCCGAAATTGAAGAAACGCGATTTTAAAAAAATCAAGAAAAACGCTCTTACCGAGATTCAATCAAGTTGAAACTGTATTTGGAGCGATAAAGAGAAATCCGGTCTTTCAATTACTCGATAATTTGGAAGCTCCGTCAGAGAATCCGTAGAAGAAAATTAGATTTTTGAGCGGATAATAAAAGCTGGAACTTACATATTTAAAAAGTTAGAATTTATATAGGCATTCCAGTTGAATAAACAAATCATTGGAGTATAGTAATGTAGAAAAAAGTGCTCCATGCACGCCGTTAGTTCGGTCGCGTTGCTGCAGCGAAGACTACCCTATATTTTTACTACTCGAATTTCTGGGAAGAAGTGTCTTTTCATATTCCTGACTTTTCACCTCCTAAGTTAATCTGATTTAAGTGTGAGATTAAATCGAGTTAATCTGATTTAAGTGTGAGACTTAAATCCGTGATTAAGGTTGAGACTCTTCAGTTACCCCACTAAACCTTGCATTAATGTTTTGACCTTTGGGAGGTCTGCTGCTCAGCTATATAAGCTGCACCAGCTTCAGTCTTTTAGCATCCGCAAAAACATTGTTCATTCATACATTTCATACGTTTGATGGAACTGCACACTACTAGTGTTCGAGAGAGTCTTCTCGGATTTCTGCTTCAATCCGAACATAGGCGATTGAGCGTTGTACCTTGTAACTCTCTTGTTCAGGAGGCCAGAAGCTTGTATATGGACAAATTTGAGTTGCCGACTACCTCTGTCGTAACTATGTACTGAATTCTCTAGAAGATGCACTTTTCAATGTGAATTCCCCAAAGAAACTGTGAAGAATCTTTGTGAATCGTTAGAAATGAAGTACAAAAGTTGACGGCGCAGACGCAAAGAAATTTGTTACCGTCCTCTTGGAAGGACTTCAAGAGCTACCTGAAGCACAAACGAACGATGATGAGTCTCGAGGACCTTATCAGGAGGTTGCGAATCGAGCAAGACAACCGAAAAGTTGACAAGAAATTAATTGAAATGATTTACAATGCCAACGTGATTGAAGTTGGGGACAGCTCCCGCGGGAATAAGCGTAAACGCACTTTTGATTCCAAGGAAGATATTCAGAACAAGAGGTTCACATGTGACTGCTACGTGTGCGGAAAATCCGGCCATAAGGCCAAGGACTGCAACCAACACCAAATCAATGAGGGTAAAAGGAAGGCAGTTCCAAACAGAGGCAAAGGCAAGAGACCTGCTCATGCCCACATTACTGAGCACTACCTGAGCTCAGACATGGATGGCATGCATCTGACTGCAGTGGTGTCAGAGGTGAACCTTGTTGGTGAGAATTCCAAGGAATGGTGGGTGGACATTAGGGCTACTCACCATATATGTGCCAACAAGTGGATTTTCAAGACCTATCAACCTGTAAACAATGAGCACTGCTACATGAGAAATTCATCAGTCTCAAAAGTTGAAGGCAAAGGGACGGTTGTGCTAAAGATGACTTCCGCCAAAGAGTTGACTCTTACGGAGGTGCTCCACGTGCCAGAGATCCAAAAGAAGCTCATCTCGGGAGTAGTGCTGGACAAGAAAGGCTTCCGGCTCTGTTTGAATCCGACAAAGTCATTTTGTCCAAGTGTGGTATGTTCGTGGGCAAATGCTACTTGGTTAATAACCTCTTCAAGATGACTGCAATGACTTTAGCTCCTAAGGCTAAGTCTATTATAGAGGTTGAGATTAATGTAAATGCAGCGAATGAGGCTAGCACAAGCAAAAATAATGTAATGAATGTTGCCAATGTAGCTAATAAAATTTAAAGTTTAATTATTCTTGTGAGTCGTTACATTTGTGGCATGGTAGATTAGGACATGTGAATTATAAATCCTTACAAAGGCTAATGTCTCTTAATATATTATCTAAATTTAACATCAATCATAAACACAAGTGTGAGACTTGTGTAGAGGCCAAATTAACCAAATCTTCATTCCACTCAATTGAGTGAAGCACCGAACCGTTAAACTTGATCCATACGGATGTATGGAATCTAAAGTATGTACAATCTAGAGGCTGTAAAAAATATTTCATAACTTTTATTGATGATTGTATAATATATTGTTATGTCTACTTAATGAGAATTAAAGACGAAGCAATTGACATGTTCATTCACAACAAGAATGAAGTTGATAATCAACACGATAAAAAGATTAAAAATCTTCGAAGTGACCAAAGGGGTGAATAAGTCACCATTTGCACAAATATGTGCTGAGATTGACATTATTCATCAAACCATTGCGCCTATTCTCCCGAGCAAAATGGTATTGCTGAAAAGAAGAATAGAACGCTTAAGGAAATGATGAATGCAATGCCTATAAGTTTTGACTTACCTTAGAACTTGTGGGGAGAAGCTCGGCTTTCCGCCAACTATGTGCTAAATAGAGTACCACATAAAAAGTTGGATAACACGCCTTAGAACTTTGGAAAGGTCGCGCACCTAGCTACAAGTTTTTAAGGGTTTGGGGCTGTCTAGCAAAGGTTCCAATTCCTCATCCTAAACGGATTAGGATAGAACCTAAGACAGTTGATTGTGTATTTATTGGATATGCGCAAGATAGTAGTGCCCATCGATTTCTGGTACACAAGTCAGATAATACAGAAATGCATGTACTATCATTGTGGCTATGGATGTTTCATTCTTTGAGGAAATATTTCCCCACAAAACTCAGACAGTGACTGAAACCAATGTTGAGAGATATGTGGGGGATAGAGATCTCAAGAGAATGTAGAATCACCTAGACGAAGCAAAAGAGCGAGAAAAGAGAAGTCTTTTGGCTCGGATTTCCTAACATATATATTGGAAAAGGATCCGGCTACTTTCAAGGAAGCAATGTCCTCACAAGAATCCGATCTTTGGAAAGAAGCGGTGAACAGCGAAATAGAATCTATCTTACATAATCATACTTTGGAACTAGTGGATCTTTCTGCAGGTTGTAAACCACTACGCCACATATGAATCTTCAAGAGGAAGATTAAAGCCGATGGTACGATAGATAAGTACAAGGCTAGACTTGTAGTCAAAGGCTATAGACAAACTGAGGGTGTTGATTATTTCGACACATACGCTCATGTATTCAGGAAAAAACGTCGATAAGGTTAATAATTGTATTTGCTGCATTATATAACCTAGATATCCATCAAATGGATATAAAAACGGCTTTTCTAAATGGATATTTAGAAGATGAGGTTTACATGGACCAACCTGAAGGGTTTGCAGTTCCAGGTAAAGAACGAAGGTGTGTAGACTTATGAAATTCTTGTATAGATTAAAACAAGCACCTAAACAATGTCACGAAAAGTTTGATAGCGGCATGCTTTCAAATGGGTTTAAAACAAACCAATACGATAAATGTGTCTACGTGAAAGGAGACAATACAAACTATGTGATAGTATGTATCCACGTGGATAATATGATAATTGTTGGTAATAACAATAACATCAAAATTACTAAAAAAATATTGTCGCGAAATTTTGAGATGAAAGACCTATGTTTTGTAGATGTGAGTCTTGGGAGGAGGATCACCAAACATGCAGACGGCTACTAAAATAATCTTCTTTCAACTAAATACATCTTTTAGAAAACTTATTTAAATAAGTCCATTTTATCAAACCATGATCTAATTGGTACATTAATAATGACTAAAATACCCACCTTCATCCCCAACCTTTCATCTACCATGTAACTTAGAAACCATGTATGTAGGTGAAAGCTCAAGCCCAATTTTATCGTGCCATGACATTATCAAAAAATAATATAATGCTCTCTTGAGAGTAAAATTTATATTTTTAAAAATGACTAGTTAACATTTTATTTTAAAAAAAATATTAAAGAGAAGGATTGTACCATAATTAGTATCCTAATTTAACAAGCTAATTAAAAAATAATACTTTTTTTTTTGAACAAGTAGATATATTAATATATGATATATTAACACAAACCAGCAGATACAACACAGTCCCCAAGAGAGGCCGATTGCCGGCAAGGACTAATGACACAACCATGATAGGAGTTACAGCGAGGTCGAATAGAATACAATGACAAAACACCAATAACAATGTTTTGTGAAATGCTGGAAACTCCACCATACCATGTGCCCAAAGGTATTGTTGTAGAAGAAAACTGCATTCAATAATAACTTAATGTATAAACAAGGAGAGCAAAGAAACTACAACTGATAAAAGATGATGTAAGGCCAAAGCTCTTAGATAAACACATATAATATTTCAAGATGATTTTACAACTAATATTGGTCAAACGTATATTTTAAAAAATAACATTAGTCAAGTTTTGGTCATTTTTTTAAATTCATGATTGAGTAGAGTTACTTTTTTAAATGTCCCATTATATATGAAATGTTAAGCAGAGAAGAAACAATTGTGAACACTAATTATTAGTTAATATGAAGAACTGATTTCTCCAAAATATTACTTTTTTCACATTTTAGAATATAGTTTTTGATAGGAGACGAATTTGAGAGAGCCAATTTTCTAAAAAAAAAATATAGAAATAGTGAAGAAGAAAGAATGCAGGATTTTAGAGAGAACTATTATTAGAAACTGAAACTCAATTAATACAATGAAGTTTTCATATTAGTTTTATACAAGAATGGTTATAACTAAACTGTATGCATTATCCTTTCTTGCCCTCGTATCAATTTTCCTTTGCTTTCAGAATTGGGAAAAAGAAACAAAAATAGGTCAACGTTACTTTAATGAATGGATTTGATCTTGGATGAATTTTCTCCTAGATAAAATCCTAATTAAGACAAGTTTTCTGAAGATAACTTTTAGCATTTTTAGTTGGTTGTTCAACTGATTCAGAAACACGTCATTTGGATAACCGAACAATGAGATATGCTCGAAATCACATGTTGTGCAATAAACTTGTACCAGCTGAAAATGAGTTTCTCTTATGGCTTCTTCCTAGCCTATCTGATTTTATCAGCTGAGCTGATTGGTGATTAGGATTCTATCAAGTGAGTTGGTTGACTGCCCAAGACTGATTTTGTTCTTCCAAAACCGATTTGCTTCTCCAAACTTGATTTAAAAAAGATATTCGATATAAACTTCGAACGAAACTTGAAGCTGTGGGCAATTCTAAATTGCCGTGTGCAATTAATGGGCAGTTGGTAGGTGGGAGTTGGGAAGATGGCGGATGTGCTGTCACGCCCCGATATCGGGGTCGATAACACCGGCGTTGAATCCAAACATGATATTCAGATACAACAAGCCTCGTGTATAGATCTATGATAAAACCAGTCTATTTATTCCAAAATCAATAAATTGTCATTACAATTGCAAATACGAATACAATTGTCTCGAATTTAATAAAAGTTGCGGAAGCGTAAATAAATATAGTAAATCTTCTTGAAGACTCCTCATGGATCACCATCCCCAGAATTGTTCTTCTCTTTCTCCCTCGATCTCTTCTCGTTCGACTTTGTCTGGGAGGGGAGGTAAGGGGGTGAGTGTTTGGGAAAAACACCCAGCAAGCGGGGGCTAATCGATGTGACAATATAATATTTTTTCATAATTTTTCCAAAACATATATTATAATCGGAGCATAAACTGATATGAATACTGAAACATAAACTTAACAGAGTTGCTCTAATCAGAGCCAGAACAGAACGTGTTATATCAGAAATATTTTTCATATACGTAAAGCACAGTAAATCCTCTAATTTCCTCATGGTACTGATATCAGTTCTCTAGACTTAACCCTCATAGAGATAAGGTCAGAACATCGGATCACCCACGAATAAAGGGTCTAGACTTTTCAGAACAACGGTTAACCACCGTATCAGGTCAGAATGTCGGTTATAATCCCACCGCATCAGGGTCAGAAACAGAAACAGAACTCGGAATTCCCACCAATTGGATTTCGATATTTAAAGTGCTTCAAAAATATAATTTTCATCAAAACATCATAATTTCATAGTTTCAACATAATTCACATAATCGATTGAGTTTCAAAACATACTTATGATTTTTCAAAAACGAAATGAATGTATAACAAGAGCCCACTTACTGTCGAAGCACGTTGAGATGAGATTCGGGTTGAGAAAATGGTGAAAATCGCATCCTCTCTTCCTTGTAAGTTTTCGAAATATTTGTGTGTGTGTAGTGTATGATTCTTGAAAAATGCTAAGTGTAGAGTAGTCTTTCTTGGCAAGATGTAGGGTGATTTTAATGTGGGGAGGTTAGATCCTCTAAGTTGGCTCCTAATTGTAAGAATTTAGTGGAATGATGAGTGGATTTGTTAATGTAATTGGGAGGCATTTAAGTAGGGAGGATTGATGGGCATGAGTTGGGGTCATCAATGGGAGGCAATTAAGTAGGGATGATTGAGGGGTCATGAGTTGGGGTCATCAATGGGAGGCAATTAAGTGGGGTCATCATCTTTAGTTTAGGAGCATGATTTAGAAAGACATTTAAGTTGATCATAAATCCTAGCCATTTAGTTTATAGTTTTAGCAAAGAGATGACTAATCAAGATTGGAAAAATGCAATTGAATAGGCAAATTGAGTGGTCATCACATTTCATAATTTGAGTAAGTAATGAATGTGGTAATCAATGGGTAATGTAGAAGAACTTATTAAAAATTACAAACTTAGGCAATCTAATGACATGATTTAAGTAAGCCATTAAATGTTATTATATTGTATTGAATGTGATTGAATGGTGGTTGAATGGGATTGGATGGTGGCAAGATTTGTGTTAAGCACATAATGTCATTGAATTACTAATGACTAGATTTGGGCAAGTCCATTAAATGTCTAACATGATTTGGGTCAAGGCAAAATTTGGGGTCATCACATGTGCATTTAATGCACATCTTCAAACCTATAAATAAAGTTTTTCTGATTTCATTTCATCCATTCAATTTCAGAGTGTTCTCTCATATCTCTACATTTGAGTATGTATTCTATAATATTTGTGAGGTAGTTTTCTCCTATATTGAGAGTGTTGTTCTCTTTGAAAGATAGTGAGAGGTTGTAACCTACAAATATTATAGTGAAATCTTTTCATATTGCCCGTAGTTTTTACCCTAATAATTTTTAGAGGTTTTCCACGTAAATTCTTGTGTCCAATTATTCTTCATTTTCGTTATTTTCTATCTCATGTTGCCACACCTGAGGCCAACAAGTGGTATCAGAGCCTTGTTGTAAAAATCTTAAAAATTCTAAGTATGCTCTGTAGTTGCAGCATTGACTGATCTTTCACGTCAGAAAAGATTTTTTGAGATATTTTTTTGAGGCAATTTTATTGTTGTCAGAATGGCGGCACGGTTCGAGATTGAAAAATTCAACGGAAGTGTTAGGATCGATTTCGGGGGTGGGTTACCATTCCACACCCGAGTTCAACCAGCTTGAGCTTCAATAGCTCGTGTTCTTGAAATAATTGCACCGAGAGATTATATTGCTTCCGACATAACCCGCTCTATAACCGATTAACCATTTGAAATGCATTTTAAAGATACGCAAGAAAGTATGTAAAAACAGTAAGGTACATAAATGCAGTAAAGTAAATAACACAAGCATTTGTTTCTAGAAGTTCGAAGCACAACGCTTCTACGTCTCCCATTCTTCCATCTCATGGAAAGATACACTAGAAGACTTTGATTTATACAACTCTTTGTACAAACCCGGTCCAGTTGGACATTCCCCATCCAACTAGAACTCCTAGCAACTTAACTATGTATGTTATTTAACGTCTCACATACAAAGACCTCTCATCCATTTGTGATGAATCACAAACTGTTACAATGGTATTCACTCTTCTATTTTAGCTCACAAATACAATGAATAGAGTGAATACAAAGGCACAAATGATTCCATAATGAATCTGATACAGCAAGGTAAGAGGTGCCAAAGGTTTGGAGAGTGCTCTTTATTTAGCAGCTTTTGTCTTTGAAGTTCTCCAATTGAATCCCAAGTGGTTTGCTTTGGAAGGCTTGGATTGATCTTCAATCAGCTGTTATTGAGCTTCCAAATCATGTATATATAGCCCCAAGTGATGATATATACGTTAGACACAAGAATATGACCGTTGGAAAAGGTTCTGCATCATTCCCGAGCTTGCAACGGTCATATTCTGGTTTCTGGGCTATTTCTGGAAGGCCCGCTGGTCGGGTCCGGTAGGTGTGATCCGGTAAGTGCAATCCGGTAGGTGTGATTGGGTAGGTTCAATCCGGTAGGTGCTATCCGGTAGGTGTGATCCGGTAGGTTCAATCCGGTAGGTGTGATCCGGTAGGTGCTATCCTGTAGGTGTGATCCGGTAGGTGCAATCCGGTAGGTGTTTCAGCTTTGCACCATCAAGCTCTTGCAGACGTCGTTTCGTCAAGTAAACCTTCGAATTTGGTCTTCTGGCCTGAAATACGACTTGTAGAGAATTGAGTTTTCTATCCAACCCTTTTAGAATCAGGTCGTTTCGATATCCGAGCTATGAGATATGATCAATTTAGTCAGCAGCGCTCGGGGTCTACTGGATGCTGAATTCTCATTTCAGCAACCAACTCAAGGCCATTTCTTAGCAGATCATCAAGCTGTAAAATATCATTTATGAACTGCACACTTGATGAAATATGTTAGCAACACAATAACAAGTTTTGTTAACATCAAAACTAAGATTATTTGGTTTTCCAAAACCCAACAATCTCCCCCTTTTTGATGATCACAAAACTTGAATAAAAAATATGAAACATTAAAGCACAATATTGCATAACAAGAAAAAAAATATTTTTAAACAACATATTTCTCCCCCTTTTTGTGTGAATAAAAAAGGAAGACAAATAAAATTTACTCCCTCTCAAGGATTGACATTAAACTCTCCCCCTTAATTTTAAAAGGTTTGAAAATTTGAGCAAGTGAGGGGCAAATGGGGTAGGCTAAAACAAATTTAAAAAAAAAATGCAATGCACATTAATTTTTGAACAAAAATAAACTCTTTTGATGACGGATGAAGCATACTTGACAACAAATTTGAATTTTGACAAAACTCAACAATGTCCATTTCATCTTTCTGCGGTGACAGCACACTTAGTCCAACTTTGCAGAATAAAATGTATCTCCTCGTCAAGAATTAGGCTGCAAGACCTATACCATTGCGATCATCTATGATTCTAGTTTGTAACGCAAAAAACGTTCATCATTTGAACATCCGAGCAAGGGGTTATGCCAATTTTCCCAAAGTCGCTGCAAGCTGCCAGAAAAACTGAATGCTTCGAAATTGTTAGAAAAAAAATTTCAAAATAACAATTTTAAACTGAAAATGAGTTTAGAACAGATTGAACAAAATTAGAACATTTGAAATAGATTTTAAAATTATTTTCGTGCAAGATGAATGCAATGAAATTGATTTTTATGCTAAATATTTTCAAACACCCAAGTTTTAGAAAATTATGTTATGAAAATAATTTCATGCTCATGAGAAGTTGGGGAGATGGCGTGTGCAATTAATGGGCAGTTGGTAGGTGGAAGATGGGGAGATGGCGGATGTGCATTTAATGCACATCTTCAACCTTATAAATATAGCTTTTCTGATTTCATTTCATTCATTCCATTTCAGAGTGCTCTCTCATATTCTACATTTGAGTGTGTATTCTATAAAATTTGTGAGGTAATTTTCTCTTATATTAATAGTGTTGTTCTCTTTGAAAGATAATGAGAGGTTGTAACCTACTTTCATCTTATCCGTGGTTTTCACCCTAATAATTGTTAGGGGTTTTCCACGTAAATTCTTGTGTCAATTTATTCTTCATTTTCGTTATTTTCTATCTCATGTTACCGCACCTGGGGCCAACACAAGCTACTTCCTAGGAAACATCAAACCCGAAATCATATACGAAATATACGCTTGATGACAAAACAATAAAAAGTTCTGTTGTCATATCAAGATTGTTCATGATTCTGGAACCCAACAATCTCCACTTTTTTTATGATCACAAAGCTCGGATAAAATCTAAAAATTAAAGCTCAAGTATTGCATCATATAAAAAAAATCATATTTTTATCTAAATATTTATTCCCCTCTTGTGATAATAATAAAAAAGTGTTGATTGAATAAAAATTAAAGGCAAAGTTTTTCTCCCCTCAAAATTTGTTTGATTAACAAGATTTTATTATCATCAAAATTAAGATTGTTCACAAGCCTCCGACTTTGTCGAAATGGATAAGACTCATTGTCCACTTTAGATAGACTCAGGTTTGAGCTGCGGTTTGCGCAAAACAACAATTTATCCTATCCCCCAATATAAAAAAATCAGTCACGTTTTCAAAGCTGAAAGAAAATTTTCTGAAAAAGAGAAAAAAATACTACAATTTGTAGTCAATTTCCATAATACTACACTACAAATTAAATGAAATCACCGGCATGTGAAACTAATATTCTAGATTTTTTGATTGGAAATATTTAATATCGTTCCCAATCATTAATAACAAAATTTGGACTTTATTAAGTTAAGTAATTTGACTTGCTGCTGGGACAACGATGACTTCGTCATATATTCAATTTTGCAATACTTTGGTCCCCACGACCGATATTTTGCCTAGACAGATTCAAATATATTTAGTAATTTACGCAATTGAAAGGTATAAGTAAGAAAAGTATCGTCAGAACTTGGGATTTTGATTCTCTCATATTTAAGTACGACCCTACAATTATTGTTCTTTCAATTACAAGCGAATTTCACAAATGAGTTTTAAGTATCGCATCAATAACTTTTATAATTACTTTATTCAATAATTTTAAATCATATTTATGTCGGGAACTCTTTTCAATTTCAATTACTGAGACTAACTCAATATTTTATTATATTTTGTTCATCTTTATAACATACATTTAATTATTTTATATCCCCCAAAAGCAACACAATGTGCCTTTTTTCCTCCAAGTTGAAGATAAAATAATCAATTGACTTGCCAAAGTATTCAACAATTTCAAATCATCTTTATGTTTGAAACTCTTTTAAATTTCAATTACCGAGACTAACTCAATATTTTATTATATTTTGTTCATCTTTATAACACACATTTAATTATTTTATATCCCCCAAAAGCAACACAATGTGCCTTTTTTCCTCCAAGTTGAAGATAAAATAATCAATTGACTTGCCAAAGTCTTTATGTTTATTTTTTTGAATTAACTTGCCGAAGTCATTTGACTAAGTCATTTTACTATAATAAATCTATTTAATATTTTTTTTAACATAAAACTGGGATGATATTAGTACATCGATAGGCACAAAATCGGCCGAAGCCCACAAGACAAGACTAAACCACTGAGAAAACAACGATGAATACATTTGTCAAACATAGACAAAGGCTAAATCACACATATGACGAGACGTACAAAATGGACTAAAGATAGAATAAGTCATATGTGAACTACAAGAGCGGAAGCGAGCAAGGACCACTAGAGCCAAATCAGGTCCTCTCAAATAATGTTGTCTAGGATGTGGTCGAACAAGAAGACTACCTAACAAATAAGGAACTAATGAGAGACAAACAAGTCATGGTATCCAAACTCCCACCTTGACAAAGATCCTTCGTTCATTTACGGATACGAAAAAGGACGGATGGGATATTTAAATTCAGACATTTAATTATTAATAAATTAATTTTTTGGGTCACAATACAAACATTTAATTGAATCAACTTCCCCTCGAGAGTCGAGACATGAAGCTTAGCAAAATGAAGGAAGAAGCTTGCAGCCATATTTCCATTTTCCATTTATTATTGTTCTTTTGTGTTTGCATGATGATGAGAACAGCAACGGCACAGGCCACCGCTGTTTCCGTAAGGGTGGGGGTAATACTGGACCTGGATGATTATATTGGAGAGATGGGGTTGAATTGCATATCAATGGCACTTGAAAATTTTTATGCTGAAAATAGACATTATAAGACAAGGCTTGTTCTCAACGTTAGAAACTCCAAAAGAGATGTAGTTGGGGCAGCTGCAGCAGGTAACCATTAATCTCTTTTACATATACAAAATATTGTTATTAGATGCCTTGTTGAGACATAAAACCACACCAAGCATGGTTCCCAAAGACGGCCGGAACACCGGCTTCGGCTATAAAGTTCCATGTTAACGGATGCATGACTATAACGGCGATTTCACGATCGCGGGGTTCCGTGGCCCGGAACGGTGTGGAACATGTGCTCTATCTAGCTTGACGAATTGGTTGAACCTCGCTTTGTTTTGTATCTAGGCGCTTGCTTTCGGGGACTTTTTGCGTAACTGTGATACACCCATAGATGGAAAATTGATGAGTCTTTTGCAAGCAGAACATGTATAGATACTCCTGAGTTAAGCATACAATGAATCTTAGCAACGAAAATTGATACTCTCTGCTTCTCTTTTAAATCTCGGAAACCAAGTACACAATGTCCTTGTTTACACAGACTATATTCCCATTTTCTACGGCATGCTGCTCAAATAGAAGCTTAAGATTCAAACATTAGGATGTGCTTTATATATACATGAAAGTTATACTTGATTACCAAATTTGCCATTGTCTAAACACAAAATTTACTTGCTGGTGAAATGCAGCTGTAGACCTACTCAAAAATGTTGAAGTGCAAGCCATCATAGGCCCCATATACTCAGTGCAGGCAAACTTCTTGATTGCTCTTGGGCACAAAGCTCAAGTTCCCATCATCACCTTTTCAGCAACAAGTCCTTCTCTTTCGTCGATACGAAGTTCATATTTCATTCGTGCAACTCTCGGTGACTCGTCACAAGTACAAGCAATAGCTGCACTTATTCAAGCATTTGGATGGCGAGAAGTTGTGGCTATATATGAGGACAACGAGTTTGGGGAAGGGATTATGCCAAATTTGAGCGATGCCTTGGAACAGGTAAATGCCCACATCCCTTATAGAAGTGTCATTCCATCACTAGCCACAGATGTTCGGATTTTTGAAGAGCTTTACAAGCTCAAGTCAATGCAAACTAGAGTTTTTATTGTCCACATGCGGAACACTCTCGGTTCTCGCCTGTTTACCAAAGCAAAACAACTAGGAATGATGAGTGAAGACTACACGTGGATTATAACTGATGGTATGGCGAATGAATTGAATTCAATGGATCCATCTGTTATAGAATCTATGCTAGGAGTAATAGGAGTACAGCCTTATATCCTGAGAACAAAAGAGCTGGGTAACTTTACCACTAGATACAAGAAAAAACTTCAACTGAAGAATCAAATGGCTCTTAGCCAGGATTTGAATATTTTTGGATTGTGGGCTCATGACTCGGCCATTGCGCTAGCCATGGCAGCTGAGAAAGCATTGCTCACCAATGCTACATTTGAAAAGGTAAATGTTTCAAGAAACTCTACTGATCTTGAAGCCTTTGGAGTCTCAAATGCTGGACCAAAGCTCATTCAGGCATTATCAACAACCACATTCAGAGGCCTTGCTGGAAAGTTTCAATTAGCTGATGGGCAACTCCAATCACCTCCTTGTGAAATAGTCAATGTGGTTGGCCCTGGAGTTCGGGTCGTAGGATATTGGATGAAAAAATATGGGATTATCAGAGAGCTTAACTTCACAGATGCTGACACCAAAACATATTCCACTTCCAAGTCCAACTTAGGCTCCGTTATATGGCCAGGTGACAGAACATATCCATCCAAAGGTTGGGTAATTCCAACAAGTGGGAATAAATTGAAAGTTGGAGTGCCTTTAAAGATTGGTTTCCGCGAGTTCGTTCGTGTTACTTGGAATCCTGATAATTCGTCAAATGTGGAGGGATACTCCATAGATGTTTTTGATGCAGTAATGGCAGGCCTACCATATGGAGTACCATATGAATTCGTTCCATTTGCAACATCTGACCACAAGAGAGCTGGTACTTACAATGATCTGACTTATCAAGTGTACCTTGGAGTGAGTGTCTTCTTCTTGCTTTCAAATTTTCAAGTACGGGAAAAAATGTTATATTTCAAGCAAGATGCAACATGTACAATTTAAAATGTAGCATTATATGGCTAACTCTTTTTCTGGTCAACGCAACAGAACTATGACGCAGTCGCCGGAGATGTAACCATCTTAGCAAATAGGTCACAGTATGTTGATTTCACCCTCCCTTACATGGCATCAGGTGTTTCAATGGTCGTTCCGATAAAAGATGATAAGAGCAAAAATGCTTGGGTATTTATGAAACCACTGACTTGGGAACTTTGGTTGACAAGCTTCTGCTCATTTGTTTTTATCGGGGTTTTAACCTGGATCCTAGAACATCGAATAAATGAAGACTTCAGGGGCCCTCCTTGGCATCAAGTTGGCATGATATTCTGGTTTGCTTTCTCAACCATGGTGTTTGCTCACAGTAAGACGATTCTCATCCTTTAAACTAGAAGTTTTATGATATGCATATCTAATACCCACCATCTACAATATTTTTTTTTTTGTTGCAGAGGAGAGGGTGATAAGCAACTTGTCTAGGTTTGTGCTCATTATATGGTTCTTGGTGGTTCTTATACTAACACAAAGCTACACAGCCAGTCTTGCATCCATGTTAACAGTTCAACAGCTACAGCCTGCTGTTAAAGATGTTAACATGCTTCTTGACAACAAGGATTACGTGGGATATATGAAAGGATCATTTGTATTAGGACTTCTTCAAAAGATGAATTTTGACGAATCTAGACTTGTGGCATTCAACTCTCCAGAGGAAATGGATCAACTTCTCTCTAAAGGGAGTGGAAATGGTGGCATAGCTGCCGCTTTTCATGAGATCCCATATCTCAATAAGTTCCTTTCGTACTACTGTTCAAAATACATCATGGTGGATCCAACATATAAGGCTGATGGTTTTGGCTTCGTAAGTGACCCTCCCTCTTCATCTTTCTTTCAATAATCACATCTCGCTGATTAAAAAATTCTCCTTTTCTTCTACCATGCAGGTCTTCCCAATCGGTTCTCCTCTAGTACGCGATGTTTCAAGATCCATTTTGAATCTCACTGAGAGTAAAAAGATGGTGGAGATAGAGAGAAAGTGGTTTGGGGATAGGACCAATTGTCAAGATCCAAGTAGCTTAAATTCACCCAAGAGTCTTGGGCTCAGAAGCTTTTGGGGGCTCTTTTTAATAATTGGAATAGTCGGAATCTCAGCCTTTACAATCCATGTAATGAAGTTTCTGCTTGAACATTGGCATGTCTTACAGCGGTCTGATCCTGACTCCACGATATGGAGCAAGGTGGCTGAGTTACTTGGAAGGTTCAACAGCAGAGACCTCACATGTCATACTTTCAAGAACATGAAACTGATCGACAAAGATAATGGATGTGGAGGCAATTATATGGACAGATCAATGCATCCATCACCTCAAACTTATCAACAGAGTCCATCAATTTTCTCACTGACCTCTCCAGGTACTAATTGCCCACAAAGTCCAATCTTCTCGAGTCCCGGAGGCCAGAACTTATATTTTCAAGGAGATCATGGCAGTTCAATGGAGAATGGCAATTCCTCAGGTCCAGCAGAGCAGAACAGAAGTTTACGCGCATGGCAGGGGAGTTCAATGGAGCATGCAACCATAAATCCACCCACCACTGAAGTGTCTCATGTAAACAAGGAGGAAATTGAGCTTGCAAGGCAAGATGAAAATGATCAAATTCCCTCAACCTCTGGACAGGCAATTCACAGCCAATTCTGTACTTAACATGGTGTCGTTTCTTCTGTAAAATGGTGAGAATGGCAATTTGTACTTTGTTGTAGAGGTTTTATTTTACTTTTTAAAAGTATTTTTTTTCCTAACATTTTTGAAAGAAACAAGAAAACATGTAATAGCATTACTTTGTTTGGTTAATACGGGTTTCTGATAATGTGAATCATATAATGAATTAGCTTGTGATGGTTGAATACGAGAAACAAGTCAAAATTCTCAAGGAATTGAACTGGTATTGTCGGTGACCAAGAACATTATGTGAGGAGTGGAAGTGCACGGTTGGAATGAAAACCTCCGGTGGAAGAGGATGAATCACAAGTTTGCCAAAGTTGTGTTTGCACTCCCAAAAAGTTGTAGTGACAATTCTTTCTTTTAGACACCGTTCATACAATGTATAAGATGTGATAAGTGATTGACGAATAGTTAAAATACCACATGATCGGTAATATTCATTGTTGTTTATCAGGCAAAGTGCAATTTACCTTCCTATACAATATAAAAGGAGCAATTTAGCTCCATGTGAATAAATAAGGGTCAAAATACCTCCCCTTAAAATGAAAAATGAGCAAATTACCTCCCAATAAAACAAAAAATGAGTAATTTAGCTCTTCTGAAACAAAAAATAGCAATTTACCTCCCTTGAACAAGGAGAGGAGGCAAATTAGCTACTGTTTCACAGTACAAACTGCCATGATAGAGAAAATGTTGAGGTAAGCGTGATCACCCATTGTCGCATCTTATGGGTTCGTTTTTGGCATGCATAGTAGAGAAAATGTCGAGGTAAGCTTGATCTCTTCGAAACTTGGTTGAACATTTTTATTTTCTTATATGTTTATTTATGGTTTCCCTTACAAATATTCTGCTATGCATCGAGTCCTAATGATGGCACTGAATGGAGGCTTTGTATCCAATCTGAAGCAGAGTATTTTATTGATGTTTTTTCAATGTCATCTGATATGATAGCAAGGATGATCAACGAACATCATAAACAAGTGCTCAACAATATAAATGAGTACAGAAAGGTATCAAATTGCCATAATGTTACTGCAATTTTTTTCTGTCCATTATCGTATATTTGGTCTCCGATGGCTGCATTATTAAGCTCTCCTAGGATTATAAATGATTTTGATTCAATATGCTATGCAGGGTGCAAGAAATGAAATATTTGATATGCTATGCGGCTTTTTCATCTTGTAATTTTATAGGGAGGCGTGTTGCCCCCTTATATATTCACAAGAAGGTAAATTATTCATTTTTTGTTTTACATTTTTTTTTATATTACATGGAGGTATTTTGGCCCTTATTTATTCTCAGGGAGCTAAATTGCTCATTTGATATTTTATAGAGAGCTAAATTACACTTTGCCCTTGTCTATCAGATCATTATGTTTATTATATATCGTATAAAAGTTAGTATTATTATTAATACGGCCATTGCTCTGTGTGTGAAGTATTGCTTATTTGTATGAAAAAATTTATCTCTATTTTTATTAAAATTGAATGACAAATAAAACTTGTTGACTAGATATTAAAAACTCGTAAATAAGTTTTTAAAAAAATTAAATTGAAAAGGCAGAAGAATATTATCAATAGATAAAATATAACAATTATTGTTATTTTCAAAAAAAAAAAAAAAAACTCAATCATTAACTATGTATCCCTTAAATTAGTATTTGATTACAAAATTATACATGTGGATATATTTCATATGGGTTGTGTATATTTCATAATGCGAAAATTATTATTCATGAATTTTTTAAACCAATTAGCATAAAATTGCTCGATCTCTACCGGGGCTGAAGGTCGAAAGGCTATAGTGGGTCCATATTCACCCTCACGGGATATATTTAATAAATGGTCCGGATCTAGACTCGCACTATTATCATTCCTAGAATCGTAGTATAAAATAAAAGAGAATATAATAGGGGGCACCTGCAAGCCGGTATTATTTGGTGGACAATAATTCAACCTAGTCCACAAAAAAAAACAGCAATTCATTTAAGTCAATTTCCACTTGAAATGACATTAATAACTCACAGCCAAAATAAATCATGCACCCAACGGGCCAACAAAATCGTGCACCACCAGGCCAAATTTACATAATCGTGCATCGTACATTTTAATTTTTTGAAATTTCAAATGAAATTTGATTTTTTTACATAATCGTGCATCATGCTTTTACATAATCGTGCATCATACATTTGAAATTTGTTACATAATCGTGCATCACATTTGAAAAACTGTTGTGATGCAAGATTTTTAAAATTTCAAAAATTATAGTGCACGGTTCGAGAATTTCAGAATTTTTACCCATGATGCATTATTATTTTGCCCAAAAATTTCTTAAAATTTTGTCAAGTGCTGCACGATTTTACCCCCAACATGTCTAAATTTTTTGAACGTGAAACATCCCACATGATGCACGATTTTTACCCATGATGCACGATTCAAGAATTTCAGAATTTTTACACATGATGCACGATTTTTTGCCCCAAAATAATAATTTTGTCAAGTGTTGTACGATTTTTTTGCCCCAAAATTTCTTGAAACTTTGTCAAGTGCTGCACGATTTTGCCCCCAACAAGTCTGAATTTTTTGAACGTGAATAGTGCGCCAAACTTCCCACGTGATAACGATTTTTTACCCATGATTTGCACGCTTTTTTTGCTCCAAAATTTCTTAAAACTTTGTCAAGTGCTGCATGATTTTGCCCCCAACAAGCCTGAATTTTTTGAACGTAAACCGTGCACCAAGCTTCCCGTGATGCACGATATTTTTTGCCCCATAGGACCAAATTTTTCAGAATTTTTGGGGTGAAAATTGTGCACCACAGGTCCAAAATTTCAGAATTTACATAATTTTTGGGGCAAAAATTGTGCACCAAATTTTACATAATCACGCATCATACATTTGAAATTTTTATATAATCCTGCATCATACATTACTTTTTTACATAATCGTGCATCACATTTGAAAAAGTGTTGTGATGCACGATTTTTGAAATTTCAAAAATTATGGTGCGCGGTTCAAGAATTTCAATCTCAAAACATCCATTGAATTGCCATGTAACCCAGATATAATATCCCGTAGCCCGACTTCTCGGGTACATTGATATAACTACATGTACAGAACATGAAGCAGAAGATAAACAAAGCATGCTAAGAAGAATGAAGACTGAAGGGACCTCCAAAGCATTTGATAGATTACATTGTAAATAATAATAGCATAAAAATGAAATAAACAAACAAAGAAAATTGATACAATCCGCGCAAAAGTATTCACTCCCGAACTGTTCTTCTTCAACTTATGCTGCAAATTATTCATCATCTTCAGCTTCCTCAGTAAATTTTTCTATTTACATCTACGTCATTGAGACATTTCTCATCAATCGATGGCAACACTACGCCCGCTTACAGAAAGCGAAACCCTAGATTCTCTGTATGCCGCTTAGCCATGTATCGTTACCTCATTACTTTGCAATCTTGATGATGTCATCTAGCGAGATGCCATTGTGCTTGATGTTCTTCGTCTTCATGACGTCAAGTTCGGGTTCCTTGAAAGCCTGATGACCAGTGCGACAACATTTTGGGGGATTAAATTTGAATTAAAAAACGGATCTAGGTATGATTTCATATTATGGTTAATAACCCAAAAACTTAAATTATGGCCATATGTGAATTGTGTATTTTGTACTGAGTATTTTTATGCAATGTTGAATTTTTTTCTTGACTTATTTGAATTTTTGTTCTTATAATTGATACCATTATGTAATTTTTCCATAAAATTGCACTTTAACCTGATAATAAAATCCATCAACTTGTTATCGATCGGTTATTAGGCTTAATTTAGCCCCAATTGGTTTGGGCCTAATCCAATCCTACGTCATTAATTATTACAACAATGAATAAAAAAATAATGCAAATATATGTTAGTTCTCTTTCAGGTATCATCATCATTAATGTGAAATATTTCATATCAATTAGAAATCAACGATATAATAGGGCACTACCCCTGAGTAGCATCAAAATTGCCTTAAATATGTTAATATATTTTTTTTAAAAAAAGTCATTTTGTGTTTGTCTACTATTATTGTAAAGTAATATGAAATGACTTGATTATTTTATTTTAAGTTAAATTCTAATATCTAATTGTACAGATAAATTATAAATATTTTTATAAAAAAAAGTCATTTGGTGTTTGTCTACTATTATTGTGAAGTAATACGAAATGACTTGATTATTTTATTTTAAGTTAAATTCTAATATCTAATTGTACAGATAAATTATAAATATTTTTATTGCATATATTATATAATATACAAACATATATTACTGTAACGTTGGAAGATGCTTGTACCTGTCGGTGAAGTGTTTCTGTATTATTCTTCCAGCTCTCTCGTTTTATTTTTATTGCATTTTTCACCTAAAGTGGGAGTATATATTATAAATTTATTTTTAGTTGAAAACATTTAAGATTAAAATATGTTATTCTTTAAATTTGTTTATATTGACCAAAAATTTGGAGGTCTCTCAAATTCTATATTCCCACCATCATACGTTCAATAAGATTCAAAAGTTAATAATCCAAATATTATTAATATGCGAGAAATAAAAGATAATAATGATAATAAATAATAATAATAATCTATACCACTTGTAATCAATTTGTCTCATGGTGCAGCCAGTAGATCGAAATACCCCTGAGACCGTTGCTGATCAAAATTGATATGGCCAACATACGTAATGATCGAAGTGCACTTCAGACTTTTACTAATTAAAAACGTCCTATTATACTATATTCATAAAATAACGGTAATGTCATGTTGGTTCCATATATTATATAAATTTATGGATTGAATCAGTTTAAACAATCATTGATTCGATAATATAAATTACACTGAAATACAGAAACAGTAGAACAATTTATAAATTTGTAAAAACACAACAAGAAACTGGAAGCAAGTCGTGTGCCCGTAAACTCAAATTTGTCCGACTAAGCTTCTGACTTCCCGGACAAGTGAGTTCTAAGGTACAACGCCCAACACATCTGCTCGGATTGAAGCAGAGTTCCGAGCAGACTCTTTCGAACTATTGTAGTGGGTAGCACTGTCAAATATGAATGTATGAATGAATTTTCGGATGCTAAGAGACTGAAGCTGGTGCAGCTTATATAGTTGAGCAGCAGACCTCTCTCACACTTAATACGGGATATCAACTCTGCAGGAGATGAAAAGTCTCAAACTTAATATTCAGCAGAATGTGAAAAGTCAGGTAGGTGAAAAGTCATTTCAGAAAACCGAGTAGTAAAAAGATAGGGTTGCCTTCGCGGCAGAGACACGCGCGACGCGACGTGGCGAGTCGAGTCGAGACGAGACGAGCCGAGCGGACGGACTGCGCGCGAGGGGCACCCATCTTTTCTACGTAACTACACTCTATTGATTTGTTTCTCAATATAAACAAATCACAAGTGTATCAAAATTTCAATGTGGGACTTCTTTAGCCAATTGACTATTCAAAATTAACTTACCAAATTTTGTTGTCATTAACAAAATTAGTGGGCTTTTAAGTTATTAATCCCAACAATCCCCCACATGAATGCAATATCGCAAAAAAATTACACAATGCACCTAGATGAAGATTTGAGAGTACTTTACGTAGTCAATGCATCATGATAGGTGGTGGTTAACCTTGAACCTTCATACACTTGTCAACCAGTGGACGCGATGCCTTGAACTGTTTGACGTTTTATATATACCAAAACAACAATACTCACACAGCTTCATCTCCACACTAGTATTTGTTCTTTCGTTGTTGTCCATTTTGGTCCTGGACTGCCTTTGTTGTTTCATCGAATGCTCTAGAGATTTAGCCATCGGGTCATCTAATAGAAGTGACCCATTCACATTTGATATAGGCGATTTCTCTTAAGAAGTATCATGTCATACCCTCACTTTATCATCTCGAGATAGAAGAATCATTAAGAGCATGAGCTCAGCCTTCCCAGAATACAGGTCTATCACTCTTTCATTACAGGAATATGTAAGAAACTCAATTTTTCGAGTGCTTTGTTCGATCTCCTCCCACAATTCGGTATTCCCATTGAACCCGCAAATTGGATTTTACAATTCGGGTTGGGTTTCCATCATGGTAGAAATCAATTTCGTGGGCTTCAACTCCATTCTCCTCGATGAAACATCTACTCGGTCTCTCGTTAGACCTTTCGTAAATGGGTCCACATTGTTTTCTTTAGACATCACATAATCTAAAGAAATAACACCGGTTTTCAGTAGATTTCTCACGAATTTATGTGTCCGACGTATGTGTCTAGATTTTCCATTATACAAATTGTTTTGTGCTCTTCCCATAGCTGACTGATTATCACATTGCACGCTAATGGATGTCACGGGTTTTGACCACATTGGAATGTCCTCCAAGAAACTCCGAAGCCAATCAGCTTCTTCTGTTGCAAGATCTAAAGCTATGAATTCAGATTTCATAGTTGATCTAGCAATGCACGGCCGTTTGCATGATTTCCATGAAACAGTTGCACCGCCAATTATAAAGATATATCAACTCGTGGATTTTATAGTCTTGGAGTCCGATATCCAATTCGCATATGAGTACCTTTCAATTACTGCTGGATATCTCGTATAATGTAGTCCATGGTTAGTAGTGTATCTTAGATATATAAGAACTCGAATTACTGCCTTCCAGTGCTCATAACTGGGATTACTCGTATATCTACTCAATATTTTGACTGAGTTAGTTATATCAGGTCTTGTGCAATCCATGAGGTACATGAGACTACCAATGACCCTAGAGTACTCAAGTTGTCGCATACCTTCTCAGCGATTCTTGCAAAGATTTGACACCACCTCCATAGGTGTTCTCGCGATGGTATTATTTCCCTTGTCAAACTTGTCAAGTATCTTATCGACATAATGACTCTGGGAGAGAGAATAGACGTATGCATGTTTGGTGATCTTCATCCCAAGAATCACATCTGCAAGACATATGCCTTCCATCTCAAAATTTTGCAACAACATTTTCTTGGTAATTTTGATGTTATCGTTATTACCAAATATTATCATGTCATCCATGTAGAGACATACTATCACATAGTTTGTATTGTTTCCTTTCACGTAGACACGTTTATCGCATTGGTTTGTTTTAAACCCATTTAAAAGCATGACACTATCAAACTTTTCGTGCCATTGTTTACGTGCTTGTTTTAATCCATACAAGGATTTCACAAGTCTACACACCTTCGTTTCTTTACCTTGAAGTACAAACCCTTCAGGTTGGTCCATGTAAACCTCATCTTCTAACTCCCGATTTAGAAAAGCTGTTTTTACATTCATTTGATGGATCTCTAGGTTATATAATGCAGCAAATACAATTATTAATCTTATCGACGTTTTTTCTGGATACAGGAGCGTATGTGTCGAAATAATCAACACCCTCAATTTGTCTGTACCCTTTGACTACAAGTCTAGCCTTGTACTTATCTACTGTACCATCAACTTTCATCTTCCTCTTGAAGATCCACTTGTGGCCTAGTGGTTTACACCCTGCAAGAAGATCCACTAGTTTCCAAGTATGATTATGTAAGATAGATTATATCTCACGGTTCACCGCTTCTTTCCAAAGATCAGAGTCTTGAGAGGACATTGCTTCCTTGAAAGTAGCCGGATTCTTTTCCAACAGATATGTTAGGAAATCTGAGCCAAAAGATTTCTCTTTTCTCACTCTTTTGCTTCGTCTAGGTGATTCTACATTCTCTTGAGATTTTGTATCCCCATACATATCTCAACATTGGTTTTAGTCACTGTCTGAGTTTTGTGGGGAAAGATTTCCTCAAAAAATGAAGCATCCCTAGCATCAATGATAGTATTTACATGCATTTCTGCATTATCTGACTTGTGTACCAGAAATCGATAGGCACTACTATCTTGCGCATATCCGACAAATACACAATCCACTGGCTTAGGTCATATCCTAGTCCGTTTTGGAGGAGAGGAATTAGAACATTTGCTAGATAGCCCCAAACCATTATAAACTTGTAGCTAGGTAAGCGACATTTCCACAATTCATAAGGCGTTTTATCCAACTTTTTATGTGGTACTCTGTTTAGCACATAGTTGGCCGAAAGCAAAGCTTCTCCCCACAAGTTTCAAGGTAAGTCAGAACTTATAAGCATTGCATTCATCATTTTCTTAAGCATTCTATTCTTTCTTTCAACAATACAATTTTGCTCCGGAGAATAGGGCGCAATGGTTTGATGAATGCCACTTTCAGCACATATTTGTGCAAATGGTGACTCATATTCACCGCATCAGTCACTTCGAAGAATTTTAATCTTTTTTATCGAGTTAATACTACTTCATTCTTGTAGTGAATGAGCATGTATATTGCTTCGTCTTTACTTCTCATTAAGTAGACATAGCAATATCTTGTACAATCATCGATAAAAGTTATGAAATAATTTTTACTGCCTCTAGATTGTACATATTTTAGATCGCATACATCCGTATGGATCAAGTTTAACGGTTCGGTGCTTCGCTCAATTGAGTGGAATGAAGACTTGGTTAATTTGGCCTCTACATAAGTCTCACACTTGTGTTTATGATTGATGTTAAATTTTGGTGATAGATTAATAGACATTAGCCTTTGTAAGGACTTATAATTCACATGTCATAATCTATCATGCCACAAATGTCACGACTCACAAGAATAATCAAACTTTAAAGTTTTATTAGCCACATTGGCAACAATCATTATATTACTTGTGCTAGCCTCATTGACTGCATTTACATCAATCTCAACCTCTATACTAGACTCAGCCTTAGGAGCTAAAGTCATTACAGTCATCTTGAAGAGGTTATTTGCCAAGTAGCCTTTGCCCACGAACATACCACCATTGGACAGAATGACTTTATCGTATTCAAACACAAGCCGAAAGCCTTTCTTGTTCAGCACTGCTCCTGAGATGAGATTCTTCCGGATCTCTGGCACTTGGAGCACCTCGGTAAGAGTCAAATATTTGCCAGAAGTCATTTTTAGCACAACCGTCCCTTTGCCTTCAACTTTTGAGACTGTTGAATATCTCATGTAGCAGTGCTCATCGTTTACCAGTTGACAGGTCTTGAACATCCATTTGTTGGCGCATATGTGGCGAGTAGCCCCAATATCCACCCACCATTCCTTGAAATTCTCACCAGCAAGGTTCACCTTTGACACCACAACAGTCAGATGCATGTCATCCATGTCGGAGCTCAGGTTGTCCCCAGCAATGTGGGCATGAGCATGTCTATTGCCTTTGACTTTGTTTGGGACTATCTTTGTTTTACCCTCATTGGTTTGGCGTTCAGTGTAGTCATTGGCCTTATGGTTAGGTTAACCGCACACATAACAGTCACCGGTGAACCCCATGTTCTGAGTATCTACCTTGGAATCAAAAGTGTGTTTGCGCTTATTCCCGCGCGAGCTGTACTCAACTTCAACCACGTTGGCCTTGGAATTCATTCCAATTTCTTGTCAACTTTCCGATTGTCTTGCTCGATGCGCAACCTCCTGATAAGGTCCTCAAGATTCGCTTGTGCTTCAGGTAGCTCTTGAAGTCCTTCAAAGATGGCGGTAATTTTTCAATCATCATCGCCACTTGGAGGGCATCATTTAGCTCCATACCTTCGGCAACAAGTTCATGATATATTAGCTGCAGCTCTTCGCATTGCTCAACAACGCTCTTGCCATCTACCATTCGATAGTCACGGAATCGTCCGGCTACAAATTTCTCTGCGCCTGC
Organism: Haberlea rhodopensis; assembly: GCA_907163345.1. Lineage (NCBI taxonomy): Eukaryota > Viridiplantae > Streptophyta > Magnoliopsida > Lamiales > Gesneriaceae > Haberlea > Haberlea rhodopensis. The sequence continues at coordinate 28,011,364 of CAJQUN010000004.1, read as the reverse complement.
GTCATCAACTTTATACTTCATTTCTAACGATTCCCAACGATCCTTCACAGTTTCTTTGGGGGAATACACATTGAAAAGCGCATCGTCAAGGGAATTCAGTATGTAGTTGCGACAGATGTAGTCGGCATTCATCCATGATTGACTATTACAGCAGATTGGTGATCCTTTTTGTCCTCCACTGGTTTCTCCTCTTTGAGAAACCTAATCAAGTTCAAGGTGGTCAAGAAGAACATCATCTTCTGCTGCCAACATTTAAAGTTGGAACCTTTGAACTTTTCCGGTTTCTCAAATTGAGAGAACGACATTGGGTTTCTCAAAACTGTCATAACGACCTCAGCGCCGCTACCTTTCACCACTGGAATTTCAGTATTCTCAGCATTTTGGTTTGGAATCTGGTCAGCCATAAACTAAAATAGAATACACAAAAAACAACAGTATAAAATCTTTGATAGTGCACAAACAGTGATTTTTTGAAAATTCAACACTTTTCTAATTAGCAAAGTAGGATTATTCCAATTGATCCAATTCCGAAAAGTAAAGAACAAAATTTGAGTTTACGATTGTTGGTTCCGTATATTATATAAATTTACGGATTGAATCAGTTTAAAAAGTGGCTGATTTGATAATATAAATTACACTGAAATACAGAACCAGTAGAACTTACAATAACAGTTCATAAACTGTAAAAGCACAACAAGAAACTGGAAATGGTTCAGGACGAGGCCACAGCAAGCCATGTGCCCGTAAACTCAAATTTTCCCGCCTAAGCTCTGGCCTCATGGACAAGTGAGTTCCAAGGTACAACGCACAATCACCTCTGCTCGGATTGAAGCAAAATTCCGAGCAGACTCTTTCGAACGGTTGTAGTGGGTAACAATCTCAAATATGAATGTATGAATGATTTTCGGATGCTAAAAGACTGAAGCTGGTGCAGCTTATATAGCTGAGCAGCAAACCATACAATGAGCAGCTTATCATCTTATTTTAATAAATTTTGAATGTAATGATTTGTAAATCAATTGATTTAAGTATCAAAACCGAAATCATATCTAATCTTTTGTTATATATGCTTTATCATTTTAATCATATCATTCAAAATAAACACAAAATACGGATATATTTGAGTTCAAATTCAAAAAGTTGATAGAAGCCTAATCAAGCATATTTTTTCTTAAGGTTGCGAGTACTCATGTCAAGTGGTATCAAGGTGTATAAAACATAGAAAATATTTGTATGCGTTTAGTTTGAACTCTATTTTATATAATTTCAATATTAAAATACAATTTTTTTTAAAATAAAACATACAGTATATAAATAATAGATTAATCATTTTACACTGATCATATTAAGTTGATATATAAATAAAAAAGAAATCGGGTTCATGCAAACAATTGATATAAAACATGACAACTCCTCATCTCTAATTGTTGTTCCATCTCATGTTACAATTCACAATCAGTGATTGACATATGTACACAACATGTACACAAATTACTAAAGATTAACCCAATCAAAGCTTTCGTCTCATCTCAGGGCACATCGTCCTCAATCGCAATCAGTGATTGACATATGTACACAAACTGGAACGGTTGAGTTATAGAATTCATTGTATTGTTTTCAGCTTTCTCGTTGTAGTTTTGCACATTTGAATTCAACAATATTTTCCAGAATCCATCGTGTTCGTAGTCTGTTCTATTTTCATATTCTTCCCTAACAATTAAATTCTTCATGGACCAAGAACACTGGCTCTATTAGTATCAAGAGGTAACAAAGGACTTTGCAAAGTCTGTTTGTTCGAAGAACTTATCTTACTTATTACTTGAGCAGCTTATAAATCAGGCTAAATAATCTTTTGTATAGATGCAAAATAATTGAAAAAACGATTGTATAAGCGCAAAATAATTGAAAATGATTGAACAAGCACACAACTCGTTCAGATGTCACTAGTATTAGTAAAAATAGAATAATTTGCCCACATGGGCATAGAGGGATTGGTAAGGGCTGAGGTGATGTTTGGAAAAATCCTCCGACGTCGCAGGTTCGAATCTTGTGTGGGACAAATTTTCCACCAAAATATTGTGGGGGTTCGTCTTGGGTTCTTGTCATGTTGGTCCGCTCCCTCGGATACCTGACATCCGTGCATATCCCTTGATTTACCTGGTGGAGGTCCTGAGGGGCCGGGTCGTTACCCAATGATTAGTCAGACGCAAGTCTAGATACGTTATTAAACAAAAAAAAAATAGAGTATTTTAAACCGTCACTTTTCAATTATCACATTCCCTAATTATACAAATGTAGGACCAATCTACCAAACATAATTCCTCCACTAGACTTAATGGTATTATTCTATTTAATAATTAATCAATTAACCAATCGTTTGACCCTGCCCAATAATAAGTCACGATAATTTGTACTATTTTTTCTCCAAATAAAATAAAACTGGGAGGGTAACTTAGCCTAGTTCACATGCTAATTCACATTAAATTATACCCAAAATTTACATACATTTTTTATGCCATTTATTTTTAAAAAATTATATCTTGAAAGAAATTATTTGTTTTATGTTAAAGTAAAATATATGGGCTGAATGTTGGGGTAAGTAATTGCTTAATAATTAGAAGATTGGTTGTTGGGTTTTTTTTAATGGGAAAATTTCGGGTCGGTACCATTTGGTAAAAGATTTTTCGGCCCAGTCACCCCAAAAAAAAAATTTCAACTAGGTCCACTTTTGATCAAAATGACCAAAATAATCTTCTGTCTTCCTTGAATCACATCCTTCAACCTCAAAACCCTAGTCTCCAACCCTCACACCAGCCACATGTCCCAACCACCAACGTCAGTCGTCGAAAGTTGTCGCTCATCCCATGGCGTTGGAGCTGCGCGCACTGGTCGCGAAGAAACGAAATCAAAAAGGTTGTGCAAGACGACAAAATCATCTCCTTCTTCTGTTTATCATCTATTTACCGATTGTGTTGATTTTGTTTTATATTTCTTATGACTTTCAAAAATTTTTTGTAATGACTGTTTGTAAATTTTTAATGTGAAACGTAAAAGTATAATGTATTTGAGATGTTCGATCAATTGTTTTAATGAAAATTTTATATTTATTATGAATTTCAATTTTATTGTGATGATTGTTTATAGAATTTTAATGTAAAATTCAAAACTATAATGTATTTGAGATGTTCGATCAATTGTTTGAATGAAAATTTGAGAATATAGTGCATGTAATTTACATGCACCGATAGCTCATGAGCCTTCTATTTCAGTTTGCTATTAATTTTAAAAAAAAATAATGAGGAAAAATGTTCCATATTCAAAATTATATATAAAAAGATTGTTTTTGGTTAAATATAATATAAGTCTATCGGTGCATGTAATTTACATGCACCAATAGACTCAGCGATGCATGTAATTCACATGAACCGACTTACTAAAATCTATCGATGCATGTAATTTACATGCAACGATAGGCGGTGATGCACTAATATACTATATTTTTTTTATCTAATTACTACGTAACAATGATCAAATCATAAAAATGTGAATTAATTTTTCATTCTATACTTTTTACAATTGATCTTATAACAAATTAAAGATACAATATATTATTTTAGAAATTAAATTTTTATTATGGATGAGTATATAATATATCGGTGCATGTAATTTACATGCATCGATAGACTCAGTGGTACATGTAATTTATATGCACCAACAACTCATAAGTCTATCGGTGCATGTAATTTGCATGCAATAATAGGTCTAAAGGTGCATATAAGTTAAATGCACCACTGAGTCTATCGTTGCATGTAATTTACATGCACCGATAGTTCAGTGGTGCGTGTAATTTACATGCACCAACAGCTCATGAGCCTTCCATTTCAGTTTGTTATTAATTTTAAAAAAAATAATGAGGAAAAAGTGTTCCATATTCAAAATTATATATAAAACGATTGGTTTTTGGTTAAATATAATTTAAGTCTATCGGTGCATGTAATTTACATGCACCAATAGACTCAGCGGTGCATGTAATTCACATGCACCGACTTATTAAAATCTATCGATGCATGTAATTTGCATGCAATGATAGACGGTGATGCACTAATATACTATATTTTTATCTAATTACTACATAACAATGATCAAATCATAAAAATGTGAATTGATTTTTCATTCTATAATTTTTACAATTGATCTTATAACAAATTAAAGATACAATATATTATTTAGAAATTAAATTTTTATTCTGGATGAGTATATAATATATGATAAATTATTGAATAATCGCATAAGAAAAGTATATTATTTTTCAAATGATAATATAATACACATACGTGTCTTAATTTTTAAGTGTTATTTGTGATCGTCTTTAACACATACTGTATGATACTTATTTATTATGTAATTTGAGAACCAACGCAAATGTTGAGTCTACCGGTACATGTAATTTACATGCATCGGTATGTGTTGCTTATTTGTTTAAGATTGTTAGTTCTTCAACTTTGATTTGGGTAGATAAAATAGTGCTACCTCACTGAGATATTGTCAGGAATTTGATATATGCATCTTTTATGTTATTATAGATCCTTCAAGTGGCATGATGTCTGAAAGTTTAGAAATGAAAACAGTATGTAAACAAATGAAAATGGAATTTTACAGTCTATTTTTTGCTTGGTATGTTGTACATAAACAAATGAAAGTGGAAAAAAATAAATCAAAACCTTTGTAATGAGGTGATATGTTGTTTATATTTTCCAAATTTGCTACAAAAAATGTGTTTACCTAAAGAGACATTTTAGCAAGTACAAAATGTGCACCTAAATTGAAATAAAAGTTCAGTGTTAATTCAAATCCAAAAATACCATAAAAACAACAAATAAAATTGAAACAAAACGTCGATTTTCTGTGGTTGCAGAAGGACATTTGGCAAAACAAAAAGGAGTCGTCGCTGCCTCCACCACAACACCTCCACCGCTCCATACTACTCGCCTAACCACTATTGCTGATTTCTCAGAACACGCAACCATCACCAACTATCACGACGATGAAGAGATAATTCAACCATTATAAATAGGTTTTTAGAACAAGGGTATTTTAGGAATAGCAAATGACTGATTAGATTAGGGTTTCATAAAAATGGACTTAGTTGAAAGATTTTGACAAGATGTATTTAGTTGAAAAGAAAATATTTTGATAGATTTAGTTGAAACATGTTTTGAAAAGTGGTACATATGTGTAATTTCCTCTTTTTTAATTAATTAATCTAATTTTTAACAATATTTAACAAATTAATTCAATTTTTTTATTATGAAAATAACCTAAGTCGCCATCTAACAGATGACTTCTTTAAAAAAACTTTTTTTTTATGTCACCATGTGAGATGGCGATATCTTTAAAAAATCTTTGTTGTCGCCATCTCACATGGTGACAACATTTAAAAAATAGTTTTCAAATGATGTCGGTAAATAACGACGTAAATTTTTTTTTAATCTTTGTCGCCATCTCATATGGCGACATCAAAAATATATATATTTTATTTGATGTCGCCATTTGAAATGGCGACAACATTCAATTCATTCGCTCTATATAACTCAGTATAATGTAGGTCGTAGAATTCGTAAACAAAAATTTGCTCGTAGAATTCGTAAACGAAGATTTTTTTAAACCAAAATCTTCGTTGTTTCCTCCGGTCGTTACCTCCTGTAGGCACATTGCAGATCCGTTGATATATAAATAATCAAATTTAACAATATTATATATCATGTACTAATTTATAAATGTTATCTTTATTTTTTAAGGTATGTCAATTAAAGTTTTGTTGTATTGGCGAGACGATATATTACAAGATTCAGAATCTGTTAGATATGATCGTGGTCCGTCAAAATGCATGACAATATCTCGCACTATAATTATTTGCAGTTATTGAACAACATATATGATATTACTGGCATCAGTCGTAGCCAGTTCATTATGAAAATATATTATAAATATATATTCAATGATTTTCGGGGATGAAACAAACAATTTTTCCCGTTGACAGTAATTATAATTTAGCATGGCTATTGGATTTTGAACAAAATCATAGTTGTTTGGAGATGTCTATACAAACATAATGAAGGGCTTATGGTTTTATTACAGAAATGCCAACAAGTGTTAGTTCCCCATTTGTAGTAGTTACAGAAAGACCAACTACCAAGTATTCAGGATGATGCTCCCATAATTGCAGACAATATTGTTCCCGAGCCACTAACAGACAGTTTTGTGGATTTTGGAGATGATATTAAGTCTGAACCGGAGGGTATTCCATCTGAGGATGAGTCTGATAACGATGAGGTTGCTATTGAAGAAGTGTCAGTTAATGTAGCAGACACAACCGCGACAAATGACCTTGGACTTTATCCAACAATTCCATTTTTCTCCACGACACATCCAGATGTATTTGGATATTCGATCGACCTTCCAACTGGGAGTTACTACGATTATTCCAAATGAAATATCCATCTGAATATGGTATTTAATGATAAATGTCATCTTCAGACAGCTGTGAAGGATTACTCTGTACGGATGCAAAACGTGAATATCTTTTTGTCAAAAGTACAAAAATATTATGGATAGTGGTGTATAAACATAATACACCAGATATGCCTTGCAGATGGTTTCTGGCGCCTCATTGAGTAAAAAAAATGGACTGTTCAAAATAACAAAATATGGGGGTTTTCACACTTGTCTTTTGAGTGATATATCGATCGATCATGCAAATCTGGACAAAAATATGATTGCTTGTTTTTAGTGGGAATCGTTTGGCGTGTCCATCCTATGAGATAAAGTATGTTACTCAGACTGTTAAAGATAACTATGGATTTGAGATCTCACATGAAAAAGGCTGGTATAGTTTGAGACGTGCGGTTGAAAATGTGTGGAACATGGGAGAGCTCTGTGAAAAAGTTACCTTATTACATGAGAGCTTTGCAAAAATGGAACTCAGACACAGTCGTCGAATGGGATCACCTACTGAATGCTAGACCAATAAAGATGACTTTGAATTACGTGTTTTGGGACTTCCAACCATGTGCAGATGGATTCCGACACTGCCGACAAGTTATAAGTGTAGATGGAACACATCCGTATACAAAAGATCAACATAAGATGTTGATTGTCGTGGCCATTGATGCTAACAATCAAGTCTTACATTTGGCCTTCGCAATCGTTGACGAGGAAAGTTTTTTTGTCGTGGAAATGGTTTTTAGGGTTGATTAGCAAGCACATTGTTAAAGGATCTGCTGATGTGTGCTTGATATCTGATAGGCATCTGGGCCTTATTGCAGCCGCTGAATGTATTACGTCCTCGTGTGGAGTGCATCGATTTTGTTTGAGACATGTGTGCTCAAACTTTAATAGTCGCTTCAAAAGTGTTCATTTGAAAGACTTATACTGGAAGGCTGGATCAGAAAATCAGCTCTGAAAGTTTGACTCTACAATGGAAGAAATAAAAAGCATGGAACCAAGAACATTTGATTATTTGAATCGGATTGACAAGTCAAAATGAACTATTGCTCATGATGGTGGATGGCGTTGTGGTATTCTTACGACAAATATGCCCAGTGCATTAACGGAGTTATGAAGTGTGCTCGTCGCCTTCCAATCACCGCCATTGTACAATTAACTTTTGATCGATGTGTGCTATATTTTCTTGAACGACTGAAGATGGCGGAACGAATGACCCAGAATAATCAAGATTGGTCGGATTATGTCTTTGAAAATATGCTCGTGCTGACCATCATTCCATTCACCATGATGTTCGGTTGTTCGATCGAAGACAATTAACCGCCTCTGTAATCACTAGGGAGCAAGCAGGATGTGGCGGCAATACTCACGTTGTCAACCTCAAAGCAGGGGAATGCTCTTGCGAAAAATGGAAATAATTCGGTATACCATGTTCACATGTGATACAAGTGTGTCGATATTATGGCTTAAATGCAAAAAAAATTGTCAACCAATATTATAATATGTCAGAATATTGAAACACATATAAATGACAATTCAATCCACTATGGGCAGAGCAGTATTGGGACACCCGTGCTTTGAGTTATTCCACAACTCCACTTTGCGTTAGTCTAAACGTGCAGGTCGTGATCGGACAACACGTATCCAAAATGATATGGATTGGCCAGAAGCCCGAGCAAGACGACAGATGGGCTCAACTTCGTCGTAAAATTAGAAAATTTGTAATTTGTTCGAGTAATGTAAAAAATAATAATTTTCAGGTTGATCGTTGTAGAATATTATGAAATATCATTGTAACATGTTATGTTACTATGTTTTACGTTGTTGATGATATGTTACTGTAATGTGCTATATCGTAACATTATAGTAACACACAAACAAACTGATGTAACATAACTCATAAATATTTACAACATAAATGATGACTTCAACGATGACGAAATAAATTTTCTCCAGCACCACAAGGATGAGGATTTGTCTGTCTTCGAACTCTTCGTTGTTGAAAGACTTATTTGCCCCTTTCCCTTGCCGCATGTGTGTTGCCAGGCTGCTGAATTGGCTTCAATTGAGGGAATACAACTAGTGACACATGATAAGTGTATTTTATGCACTTATATTTCTTCTTGTTTTGCATGGTTTAGTGTTAGTTTTCGATCAGAATTACGCTTTTGGTTTTGTTATGTGTTGTTTTGCAGGAATCCAGGTAATTACATGTTTTGTGGACTAAAAGGGTGCAAATGACGGAAGGAACGGATGAATTGAAGTAAAAAATCAACACTTTGAATCAAAGCAACAGGCGTAATTACGCCTGTCCTGAGGCGTAACTACGCCTAAGCTACGGCATTTGTGATTTTGAAAAATTTTAAGTGGCGTAATTACGCCACTTTTGAGGCGTAATTACGCCAGTCACGCGGGAAGTCAGACTTTGGACACGTCGACAGGCGTAACTACGCCACTTCGGAGGCGTAATTACGCCTGATGAATTTTGGCAATTTTGGAGACTTTCCTTAGTTGATTGCACGGGACTTTTAAAGGGTTTAGAGGAGGATTTTCGAAGGCTATTCAGACTTAGACATATTTTGGGACTGAAAGAGGCTAGGGTTGAAGAACGGAGAAGAATAACGACGACGGCTCGGAGCAAAAAGTAGAGAATTCATCACGAGACGGCGGCGTTCATCGGAGATCGAAGAATAGCGTCCAATTCGTTTTGTATCTCTAAACTTTTATCAATTTTTATGGGTTATTTAAACATGTCTATGTGTTTAAATACTTCTAGCATGAGCTAATTTTATTTTCTAGGAGACGATGTAGCTTGTTTTGAAACTACGCTATTTATGAATTGATTGAAGTTTATTTGGATTTCCGTATGGTTTATTTATGTTTTCCTGTTCTTAATGCTTTTAATCTACTGGCCATGGATTGAATGATTCCATATTTGTGATCTATCACTCGGGAGAGGGGGTTATGAATAGGAAAGAAGGAATTCGTATCGTGGTAGTTATATTGTTCGGAAGGCCTATAACTCCATAGAAGTCGTCATAGGAATTACTGCGCTTTTACAATTGTTTGATAATTAATCTTAGATAGGGATATCAAGATTAATGTTAGATAATTACTTCTGCTTAACACCCGGGAGGAGGAGTAGAAACAAATAAGAATTCTCGGCTAGTAAACTAGGAAATCCATAAAATGGAAATCGAGGAATGATAAGTGTAGTGGATGAACAAGTGAAATCGTACTCCTAGATTCGTCTCCAACTGATTTCTTTTCAACTCAATAATTGATCATCGTTAGTTAATTAATTTTTATTCTTCGCATAACACTCAACTATTCGACGCTCTAAATAAAGCAAAGATTATTTTAATTCAGTACTTAGATTTAACTATTTAATCAATCTCTGTGGGTTCGACATCTTTCTATATTAAAACTTGACTACCGTGCGCTTGCGGTAAGGGATTTTTCGCAACAAGTTTTTGGCGCCGTTGCCGGGGATTGATTTATTTAGTACAATCTGATACTGTACCAATTAATCTTGGTTTTAATTTAGAGCTTTTATTCATTTTATTTTGGAGTGAATTTTGTCTTTTCTGAATTTTTTGCAGTGCATGCGAAAGTACACTACTCCTGAATCGTTACTGTTTGATCCTGAGATTGAGAGAACTGCAAGAAGACTGAGAAAAACGAGAAGGGAGGAATTGATAGAAATGGCTGCAAATAGAGACAACAACGAACCACCTCCACAACTTGTTGAACCTCAAAGGGCGATCAGAGATTATTTCAAACCTTTGGTCAACAACAATTACTCTGGGATAGCTCGCCAGACTATCAATGCCAACAACTTTGAACTTAAGCCGGCATTGATAAGTATGGTGCAACAGAATCAGGTTGGTGGATCCCCTGTTGAAGACCCCAACTTGCATTTGAGGATATTTTTGGAGATAGCTGATACTGTGAAGATGAATGGTGTTCCAGAAGATACCGTGAGACTGCGATTGTTCCCTTTCTCTCTTAGGGACCATGCAAGGAGCTGGCAACAATCTCTTCCAAACAATGGTATTAACACATGGGCAGAAATGGCATCGAAATTTCTCTCGAAGTTTTTCCAGCCAGCTAAGTCAGCTCAACTGAGAACTGAAATCAGTACGTTCAGACAAATTGATTCTGAACAACTATACGAGGCATGGGAGCGATTCAAGGATTTATTGAGGAGGTGCCCACAACATAACTATGAAAGCTGGGTGCAGATTCAGTTATTTTACAATGGGTTGAATGGACCAACTAGGATCATTGTGGATGCTGCAGCAGGAGGAACACTATTTTCTAAGACTGCAGATGCTGTCTTTGAATTACTTGAGGAGATGTCGGCTAACAGCTTCCAGTGGCCCAGTGAGCGAGCCATGGCAAGGAAACCCATAGGTATGTATGAGGTTGATCATTTTAGTACTCTTACTGCACAACTGTCTGCACTAACCACGCAGGTAGCAGCTCTGACCAAGCAAGGAGCACCACCTACTATTGAATTAGCCGCCGCTGCAGCTGGAATGGAGTTGTCAAGGGAAGCAGAGCAAGAGCACGTTCAGTTCATAAACAATCGGTATCCCAACAACAATAATAACTACCGAAGCAATCCGTATCAACAAGGGTTCCACAACAATGATAGACTCTCATATGCCAACAACAATAGTGCTCTGAATCCACCACCTGGATATGCTCCACAAAAGAATGAAGGTAAACCTTCATTTGAAGATTTGGTGAACACTTTTGTTCAAAGTTCGAAATTGAGGCTTGAGAAGAATGAGTCGAGGCTTGATACGATTGAGGGTCACATGAACAACATGGGTGCTACAATGAAATCTCTTGAGGTGCAAATTGGGCAGCTTGCTAATGCCATGAACAACCAACAAAGAGGATCATTTCCTAGCAACACCGAAGTGAACCCAAGGGAGCAGTGCAAGGCCGTGTCATTGAGAAGTGGTAAAGAACTTGGGGATGTAGAACCAGTACATGTTGATGAGCCATCTGTTGAGGAAACTCAAATTCAGGTTGAAACCCCTAAAGAAGTTGAAAAGGAGAAGCAAGCCACATTACCGGAAAAGCTTCCTATGTACAAGCTTACACTTCCATATCCTCAACGTTTCAGGAAAAAGGCTATAGATGACCAGTTTGCCAAATTCTTGGAGATTTTCAAGAAAATCCACATAAATATTCCTTTTGCCGAGGCGTTGCAACAAATGCCTAATTATACAAAGTTTATGAAGGATATAATGGCAAGAAAGAGGAAGCTTGGGGAGTTTGAAACCGTGAATCTCACAGAAGAATGCAGTGCAATCCTTCAAAAGAAGCTACCACAAAAATTGAAAGATCCAGGGAGTTTTACTATTCCTTGTATTATTGGTAGTTCTACATTTAATAGGGCGTTATGTGATTTAGGTGCAAGTATTAATTTAATGCTTTTATCTGTTTTCAGGAGTTTAGGGCTTGGTGAAGTGAAGCCTACTACAATCACATTGCAATTGGCGGATAGGTCTCTCACATATCCTAGAGGGATAATTGAAGATGTGCTTGTGAAAGTGGACAAATTTATTTTCCCTGCAGATTTTGTGGTTCTAGACATGGAGGAAGATGGAGATGTTCCATTAATTTTGGGGAGACCATTCTTAGCAACAGGCAGGGCACTTATCGATGTCCAAAGAGGAGAATTATCCTTGAGAGTTGGAGGAGAAGAAGTCATGTTCAATATTTACAAAGCTCTCAAGGGACCTGACGAGGTAAGTACTTGCAAGTTTTTGGATGTAATTGACTCATGTGTGCATAACTTTGAAGTAGGAGCAATACCGGAGGATCCATTGGAGAATTGCATGGTCAACTCTATTATGAAAGTGGATGCAACTGAACCTGATCTTGCTGAGCAAGTGGAAGCACTTAAGAGCCTGCCTAAGGAGAGCAACACTGCTGGAAAAGAGGAAGATGTACGAGATACATCAGTCAAAGAAGATACGAAGGCGAGCTCGGAACTGAAAGAACTACCGGCCCACCTCACTTATGCATTCTTGGGTGAGAATTCGACATACCCGGTAATTATATCTTCATCTCTTTGTTCTTTAGAGAAGGATAAATTATTACGTGTATTGAGGACTTATAAATCTGCTTTGGTTTGGTCGATTTCTGATATCAAGGGGATTAGCCCGTCTTTGTGCATGCATAAAATACTTATGGAGGATTCCTTCATTCCTTCCATTGATCATCAAAGGCGGTTAAATCCAGCAATGAAGGAGGTAGTAAAAGCAGAAGTGCTTAAATTGTTAAATGCTGGGATTATTTATGCTATTTCAGATAGTGCATGGGTTTCCCCAGTACAGGTTGTGCCAAAGAAAGGAGGGATGACAGTGGTAAAAAATGAAAATAATGAGTTGATCTCAACTCGAACTGTGACGGGGTGGCGAGTTTGCATTGACTATAGGAAACTCAACAAGGCCACAAGGAAGGACCACTTCCCTCTTCCATTTATTGATCAGATGCTTGACATGTTAGCTGGTTATTGTTATTACTGTTTCTTAGATGGCTATTCAGGATATAATCAAATTGCCATAGACCCCGAGGATCAAGAGAAGACAATGTTTACCTGTCCATATGGCACCTTTGCATTTAGAAGAATGCCTTTTGGTTTGTGCAACGCACCTGCTACTTTTCAACGGTGCATGATGGCGATATTTTCAGATATGGTGGAGGAGATCCTTGAAGTCTTCATGGATGACTTTTCGGTATTTGGTTCTTCTTTTGATCATTGTTTGCATAACCTATCTCTTGTGTTACAGCGCTGCCAAGAAAAGAACCTCGTGTTAAATTGGGAGAAATGTCACTTTATGGTGCAAGAGGGTATTGTCCTTGGCCATAAGGTGTCATCTCAAGGACTTGAAGTGGATAGAGCAAAAGTGGTTGCAATTGAGAAGCTTCCACCTCCGAACAATGAGAAGGCTATTAGGAGCTTCCTTGGACATGCCGGGTTTTATCGCCGTTTTATTAAAGATTTTTCTAAAATAGCTAAGCCCTTGTGTAATTTGTTAGAAAAGGACTCACCTTTTGTATTTGATGATTTGTGTTTGCAGGCATTTAACAGGTTAAAGAAAGCACTTATATCTGCACCAATCATCATAGTGCCGGATTGGAAGGAGCCATTTGTTTTAATGTGTGATGCCAGCGACTATGCTGTGGGAGCAGTTTTGGGGCAAAAGAGAGACAAGATTTTTAGGGCGATCTACTATGCAAGTAGAACTCTTGATGGAGCCCAACAGAATTACACGACCACCGAGAAAGAGACGCTAGCTGTGGTGTATGCATTCGACAAATTTAGAGCATATCTGATCGGGACAAAGGTCATAGTTTACACAGATCATGCAGCGATTCGTTATCTTTTTGCCAAGAAGGATGCAAAACCCCGGTTGATTAGATGGATCTTGTTGCTACAAGAGTTTGATTTCGAGATCTTGGATAAAAAGGACAGTGAAAACCAAGTAGCGGATCACTTATCTCGTTTGGAGTTGGAGGATCGAATGGATCATGGAGTCATACAAGAGAACTTTCCTGATGAACATCTCTTTGAGGTATGTACTAAAACTCCGTGGTTCGCTGATTTTGCTAATTATTTGTCGTGTGGTATATTGCCTCCAGACCTCACTTATCAGCAAAGGAAGAAGTTCTTTCATGATGTGAAGAATTATTACTGGGATGAACCGTATGTATTCAGACGCTGTGCAGACCAAATTGTCCGGAGATGCGTAACTGAGGAGGAATCAAGAGAGATTCTTGAAAAGTGTCACTCCAGACCTTATGGATGACATTTTGGAGCAGCAAGGACAGCAGCAAAAGTGCTTCAATCGGGTTTCTATTGGCCAGAGCTACATCGAGACAGTTATACTTTGGTGAAGACGTGTGATCGTTGTCAGCGCATTGGTAATATTTCTAAACGCCATGAGATGCCGTTGACAAATATCTTGGAATTAGAAATCTTCGATGTATGGGGTATTGATTTCATGGGCCCCTTCCCACCATCTTGTGGACAGTCCTATATTCTGTTAGCAGTGGACTATGTTTCTAAGTGGGTTGAAGCGATTGCCACATCGACTAATGACGCTCAGGTCGTGGTCAAGTTCGTGCAAAAGAACATCTTTACACGGTTTGGTACTCCGAGATCGATTGTCAGTGATGAAGGGTCTCACTTTTGTAACAAGATCTTCAGTGCTTTGATGACGAAATACACTGTGAGGCATAAGATTGCATTGGCTTATCATCCACAGACTAATGGCCAAGCCGAAATTTCTAACCGAGAAATTAAGCTAATTCTTGAAAAGACTGTCAGTATTAACCGGAAGGATTGGGCCCTGAAATTGGATGATGCATTATGGGCATACCGCACTGCATTCAAAACTCCCATAGGGATGTCCCCATATCGTCTAGTCTTTGGGAAAGCATGCCACTTACCGGTCGAGTTGGAACATCGGGCTTTCTGGGCCATCAAGAAGCTGAACTTTGATTTGAAGGCTGCTGGTGAGCAACGGTTGCTACAGCTCACTGAGATGGATGAGTTTCGTAATGAAGCTTACGAAAATGCTAAGATCTACAAGGAGCGAACGAAGAATTGGCATGACAAGCAAATCGTGAGAAGAGAGTTTATTCCTGGTCAGAAAGTGCTACTATATAACTCTCGTCTCCGACTATTTCCAGGAAAGTTGAAGTCACGATGGTCTGGGCCGTTTACTATTGAGAAAGTGACCCCATATGGAGCAATTGAACTGAAATGCGATGACGGTCACACATTTCAAGCGAATGGGCAGCGGTTGAAGCATTATTTTGGGGAAGAAGTAAGAGACGTGGACGAGGTTCACCTGAGCGAGCCTAAGTGAATGGATGGAAGACAGTCGGGCCGAGGACTATAAACTAAGCGCTTTTCGGGAGGCAACCCGAATCTTGTATCCTTAGTTTAGTTTTATTTTATTCAAAAAAAAATATATATATATAATTTGAGATGCCGTAGGACAGGCGTAACTACGCCTCGCGTAATTACGCCTGTCAATTTTCAAAAATTTTTAAAAAGCCGTAGGCGAGGCGTAATTACGCCTCTCCAGCGGCGTAATTACGCCTCGCGTCATCTTCCCCTCAAATTTTCAATTTTGATTTTTTCTCCTCAATCTCTCTTAATTATGATATCCCACCTCTAAAGTCTATATTTTATCGATTAATTGCAGGTTTTTGGAGTCGACTGGTGCAAGGAAGCAAGTTTAGGGGGGTTGCAACAAAGTGGTCTAGCTTAGCCAACCAAATCGAAAGTTCTTCATCTAAGGATTGCCGCCGACTTTCCAGCCAGCACTTTTTCCACAACCGCCCCCGACGATATGGATGACGATGACCACTGACGGTCATCGATTAGGTATGTGCATCGTTCTATTTATTCCTTCATGTGTATGCATTGAGGACAATGCACATTTCTAAGTTTAGGGGGGGTACTTTGAACTAGTCAAACTACGTGGATTTCTGTTGCTTTTGTGTGTTTGTTTTCCTTATTTTTATTGGTTTGTCTCGATTTAGAGTCTGTTGAGTTTTGAGTGTCATAAGTTGTATTACGAGTCAGTTGAGGCCAATGATGAAAAATTGAGTTGATTTGTGGAAAATTTTAAAATTTTCATGTTTTCATGTTGCTCTTGAGTTCTCACATATTCTTGCACTAGAACCCATGACCATTTGATTAATCAATGATGATTTGAATGAACACAAAAATGATATAGGCAATTCTTGATAATTTGGGCCTTGATTCCTTCATAGAAAATTGCCATAGTAGCCCCTTTGAGCTTAAATGTAAAAGAATGAGGATTGAATTGTCTGCAATATCTTTTAGAATCTCATTCAATTTTTCTCTGATATTACCATGGTTTTCAGATGCAACTGAGCACATTGGTCAAATCATGTAAGTTATTTGTGAATTGAGAGTAGTATAGAACTTACTATAGTAATCTTTGAGGCGAAATACAGACATATGTGGCTTAGGAATGATTTAGGCAAATGTTTTGATCGTTTGAGCCTTTGAAGCCACCAAATGACATCATTTTATCTTTAGTTACCCTTTTGAGCTTATTGAAAATCGAATGGCATGTGCTTAGGCACATAATAACCCCCATTCGACATCATTTCAAAAATCCCACATTGACCACCTTGCTAAAGCTTATACACTATTGCCTACCCTCAAGGGAGTAAGCTTCTATTGCGCTTTAAAAGTTCAAATAACTCCTACGATCTTAATTGAAAATGAGAAGTGGAGTAACGAAAAAAAAAAAAAAGAGAAAAAAAAAGAGAAAAATAATGAGGTGAATAATGATAAGGAGGATGAGAAAAGAGGATGAATTGAAATGAAAAGAAAATTGATGAATCATCAATAGAAGGAGTCGAAAGCGGGATGAGAATGCGCAAATTGATTATAATTTCAACTTACTCTCTTGCTTTGAATACCTTTCCTTTTATTGAAGCCATGAGCCAAAGCCTAACGTTACAAGCTTATTAAGACCTATTGACCAAGCCACATTTGTCTAATATACTAGTGGAGAAGGTTATGAATAGTGAACCTATGACACTCGAGAAACACTTGTAATAAACATGGTTTTGACATTCATATATGAGCATCTCATTACCTAGTCTTGATGCATTGTTAGCATTCATCAAAATACACTCTGTTTTTGAACAATGCAATTTGAACCTATGCCTTGCAAAGTCCTATTGATTTGTGTGAGTTAAGATTGCTTCACTGATTACATGGAAATGGTAGCACACACACACGTGAGAATTCTTGAGAAAATGATATGCATGTCTGAATACTTCTGAGGCCTACACAACTGGAATGTTTTACAACTTTGTTTTGTGTGTCTTTTTGTGTCAGTTTAGTTTTGATTTGTTTTTGTTTTGTTTTTGTGTTGTTTTGCTCGGGACTAGCAAAAGTTTAAGTTTAGGGGGTTTGATAAGTGTATTTTATACACTTATATTTCTTCTTGTTTTGCATGGTTTAGTGTTAGTTTTCGATCAGAATTACGCTTTTGGTTTTGTTATGTGTTGTTTTGCAGGAATCCAGGTAATTACATGTTTTGTGGACTAAAAGGGTGCAAATGACGGAAGGAACGGATGAATTGAAGTAAAAAATCAACACTTTGAATCAAAGCAACAGGCGTAATTACGCCTGTCCTGAGGCGTAACTACGCCTAAGCTACGGCATTTGAGCTTTTAAAAGAATTTCTTGAGGCGTAACTACGCCTGATGTGAGGCGTAACTACGCCTAGCTCACGGCAATTGTGATTTTGAAAAATTTTAAGTGGCGTAATTACGCCAGTCACGCGGGAAGTCAGACTTTGGACACGTCGACAGGCGTAACTACGCCACTTCGGAGGCGTAATTACGCCTGATGAATTTTGGCAATTTTGGAGACTTTCCTTAGTTGATTGCACGGGACTTTTAAAGGGTTTAGAGGAGGATTTTCGAAGGCTATTCAGACTTAGACATATTTTGGGAGTGAAAGAGGCTAGGGTTGAAGAACGGAGAAGAATAACGACGACGGCTCGGAGCAAAAAGTAGAGAATTCATCACGAGACGGCGGCGTTCATCGGAGATCGAAGAATAGCGTCCAATTCGTTTTGTATCTCTAAACTTTTATCAATTTTTATGGGTTATTTAAACATGTCTATGTGTTTAAATACTTCTAGCATGAGCTAATTTTATTTTCTAGGAGACGATGTAGCTTGTTTTGAAACTACGCTATTTATGAATTGATTGAAGTTTATTTGGATTTCCGTATGGTTTATTTATGTTTTCCTGTTCTTAATGCTTTTAATCTACTGGCCATGGATTGAATGATTCCATATTTGTGATCTATCACTCGGGAGAGGGGGTTATGAATAGGAAAGAAGGAATTCGTATCGTGGTAGTTATATTGTTCGGAAGGCCTATAACTCCATAGAAGTCGTCATAGGAATTACTGCGCTTTTACAATTGTTTGATAATTAATCTTAGATAGGGATATCAAGATTAATGTTAGATAATTACTTCTGCTTAACACCCGGGAGGGGGAGTAGAAACAAATAAGAATTCTCGGCTAGTAAACTAGGAAATCCATAAAATGGAAATCGAGGAATGATAAGTGTAGTGGATGAACAAGTGAAATCGTACTCCTAGATTCGTCTCCAACTGATTTCTTTTCAACTCAATAATTGATCATCGTTAGTTAATTAATTTTTATTCTTCGCATAACACTCAACTATTCGACTCTCTAAATAAAGCAAAGATTATTTTAATTCAGTACTTAGATTTAACTATTTAATCAATCTCTGTGGGTTCGACATCTTTCTATATTAAAACTTGACTACCGTGCGCTTGCGGTAAGGGATTTTTCGCAACAACACATCAAAAGGTGAAGTACGCATATGTTGCAAACCCAAGATTGACATTTGTATCCACATTGCTGAAGTGGGCTTGTGTGGATATGAAGGGATATTGCGTGAATTGAGATATATCATATGATTGTGGAGGCACATGAAAATAATAATTTGTAGACATATTTGGCTCAAACGACGTAGATGGACCTGCAAAATCTGTCAGGCTATGTGTAGAAGGACCTGCAAAATCTGTCTGGATATATGTAGATGGGCCTGTGAATTCTGTCGTATGATGTGTAGATAAAGTGCATGTATGGAACCGATGTGTATCAACAGACTGAACGCCATTGTATGACGGAAAGTTTATGTCTCGTCGTTTATGAGCCACTCACACCACATTGTTGAATATATTCTTGTGTTGCCTCATCGACTCTGTCGTAATAGGTTCTTCATCAGCCAGATGTCGGTCGTAGCTTGTAGTTAACTGTTCCATCTGGTCAATCTGCAAAGTCCAAAAGTCCATATACATTTATACATCTAAACACAATTATAAAATAAAACTTCACTAAATTAACGTACCACATGCTGCCATGCCGACCCATCACCATGTTGATATAATGTCTGTACAAAATATTCTTGACGTCCAATGTATCTACATGTGACTTGTTCATACCACTCACTGCATCCTACAACAATGTAGTAACCACGATCAGTAAATTGTGGTCTGTCCACACGTAGATCATTTGCCCTCTCCCATCGAAGTATGTATGTGGTATGCTGAGTGCTCCAGTCTTTGTTGACGTTCCCCCTTCGACCAATATTATGCAACATATCATCCTCCGATTGTGGATCTTCTGGAATGTCTTATAGCATACCAAATTGTCTAAGTACTCTCTCATACCGTTGCATTTCAACTATGTCAAAGAAAATTAACGGACCCTTATATATCCATAACTGGGTAATTCCTTCAGTGTACTCATCAAGGAATGATTGCCAATTAAACTACAAAACAACATTGCTTTATAAAATATAAAAAGAATATTTTTTGTACAAACTAATTTAATAGCATGTTTACTTGAGTTACCGGATGCTCATCGAGGATGTCCATGGTGATGCGTATGGAATGACTCACAGTTTCTGTAAATTTTAAATGACATGACCACCTGTATAATCACAATTTCGAAATCAATAAATATTGTGAATTATATTCAAATAAATGATTAAATGCATTAACACATAAAATCAATTCTAAAACAATACATATTCATATTACATTACACCATATGGAGCATAAGGTAACACATTCTCTGGGTTGATTATTATTTGCCCAACATCATATCTTTGGCTACCCAATTGAGAAGTCAGACTTGTGATTCGTGACCATGCCCAAATCTAATTTATTGTAGTGACATCAATAATACAAGTTAGATTGACAAGAAACATATTTTTTGAATTATTACAACAAACAAACATATTATTTACCTTTACGAGTTGCAATGCACCACCTATCACTTTTTTTCCCTCTCTCTGATGAAGTGCACAACTCACGATACAAGTATGTCAACACAACACTCCCCCAACTATAAGTACGGGCAGAGTCGATATCCTCTTACTTCTGTAAATACAATAACCTAACAAAATTGCATGATGAATCAAGACACATAATTCCCCCTAATATCAATAACATACAAGCCATGTAAACTTAGCAACATCATCTGGCGTACTATGTATATTCAAGGGATTGAGCAACAAATGATTTTTCAAAGCAACTAATCTCAACCTCGCACCTTTAAAGTCTTTGATATCTGATGTGAATCCTAAATACGTATGGCAATATTCTTGCCATTCGGGTAGGCTCCTATCATAATATATCTCCGACACTATGGTGTCATCTCTCAACTAAAGCTGTGATCAGGTGCATGTCAAGATCAATCTTACCACACATATATATACCATAAAATCCAATCACGTGCAACAAATTAACAACACGTATATCTAGTGGATACATTTCCAAAAAAATAGCTATATGGGTTTCTCTCACTAAGTGTGTTATCCATATCACATACACATACATCATCATATCGATGCGAAGACTGCAATGACAAAAGATGTGTGTCAACCGGGCCTGTTTGTTTCATCTGATCCATCCTGAAAATATAATAAAAAATTATCAACATTAGTCTCAACATTACAACCACTCGCCGCCGGCTGTCCACGACTGTCGCCCACTAGCCACCTGCCGCCGCACTTCGGCGCAGTGAAATTTGAAAGTCCACATCGTCATCAAAGAATCTACTCCCAATATATATAAACCAATATATATATATATACATATATATAGTGGCAGACACAAAAAATTTTTTAGGGGTTCAATATAATTTATGGGGGGAAAAATGTTATTTCAGGGGCAAATTACAATTTTTAGGGGTAAAATTACAATTTTTTGTTAAAATTATATATATATATATATATTATGGGGGAACCGCAGCTGCTACCTTTTGGGTGCGCACTGCATAAACTCTATTGCTGACGTAATAGCCTGCAAACCATAAACTGCACTAGGAAAATCGAACTCGTGATCAATGGCATTCGCATTCATATACTCCACCAACTCGGTCACTCTTCATGAACATGTATAGTTATGTAACTTATCTATAAAGAGGATGCTACAATAATTGTCTACATGGATATAACACATCCACTGGAACATAAACTTAACCAACTAAAAAAGTTAAAAGCGTTGTTCTCCTTCTAGATGCTATTTAGGTTTATTTTTAAAAATAATTTTAAAAATAATTAAATTTAAAATATACCACATTTTTAAAAACATTATAAAACTACCTCAATACATCATTCGAATGACGGTTTAGACTTGGTGAGGGGCCGCTTGTAGAGGAAGCAGCCCCCCATTTATTGGTCGCCCAAGTGAATGGCGGCCACTATGAGATGAGTGTTCGCCTGAAAATCAGGTGGCCAGTCACTCATTGAGGGGCCGCCATCGTTATTTTTTTAAAATTTATTTGTTTTACTATAATTTTTTTATTAAATTTATTTTGGTTGATTTTTATGTTTAAAAAAATGATGAATGTTGTTAAAATTTATTTGTATAAGTATGCTGAAATCAATGAGATTAGATTCAAAAACCAAAAAGCTGATCAATAAGAGTTTGATAGTTTGAGATACATATCGAATTAGTTTTAAAAAATAACGAATTATTAAACAATATTGGTTGTCATCTATTTCGCAATGTGAGTCAATTTAATATAATCGATATCGCAACAACATCTAGTGATTGTCATTTATTTCCTGATGTAAGAGGTCCCGTGTTCGAATCCCCCCTCCCAAAAAATAAATAAAAAAATAATAAATTTTTACTATAAAGTCGAGTCGCATTGCATCCACCTATATTGATTAATTGAAATTAATTTTGTTTGGTCTATAAAGGATTAATTTAATCTTTATTTATTCAAATAGTTGAAATATTAATTACTCAAAGTATTCTTAAAAAAATTACAACTCCCTAAATATCTTAAATTGACACGCATTTCTTAAAACTAATTCGGCATGTATCTCAATCGATCAAACTCTGAAACTCTGATTATCATCTTTTTGGTCTTTGAACCTAATCACATTGATTTGTTTTTATTTATTTATTTGTACATGTATGCCAAAATCAATGAGATTAGATTGAAAGACAAAAAGATGATCAATCAGAGTTCGATCGTTTGAGATACATGCCGAATTAGTTTTAAAAAATGAGTGTCAATTTAATATATTTGGGGAGTTATAAATTTTTTTTTAAGAATAGATGGCAACCACTAGGTGTTGTTGCTATATCGATTATATTAAATTGACCCACATTGGGGAATATATGACAACCAATATTCTTTTACTAATTCGTTATTTTTGAAAACTAATTCGGTATGTATCTCAAACTATCAAACTCTTATTTATCACATTTTTGGTCTTTGAATCAAATCTCATTGATTTCGGCATGCTTATACAAATAAATTTCAATAATATTCATCATTTTTAAACATAAAAATCATCCAAAATAAATTTAATAAATAATTAAAAAAAATTAAAAAGTGAGGGGCCGACATCACAGCTGGCGGCCTTTCAATGAGTGAGTGGTGTCACAGTGGCCGCCCAAGTGAAGGGCGGCCACTAAATGGGGGAGTGGTCACTTCCTCTATAAGCGGTCCCTCGCCAAGTCTAAGCCGCCACCCCCGAACGATATTTTAATATATTTTTGTAATGTTTTTAAAAATGTTAGTATTTTTAAAATTTAATTTTTTTAAATTATTTTTAAAAATAAACCTGCTATTTGCTCCCTAGCAGCTTTTATTTAATTTAAGGCTTTTGCGTTATTAAAACAAAACAAATTAACTAACAAAAAAGATTAAACTTTAAAGAGCTGGGCACAATCAATTAGCAATTCTGACTTTCGAATATATGAAGCTCTAACTCAAATAAGTGGAGTAACTCATGTATCTTATAAAGATTTAACATAACTTGTAAATTTACATTGTAGAACGACTCTCAACACGCTCACTCACGTCTGGTATTATATAAGTAACAAGTGTATTGATAGTGCGGTGACGGTGTGCATGCAGACAGAATAACCAATCATATTAAAAACCTGACTCTGATATCATGTTAAGAATACATGTGGTTCCAACTCAAAACAAATTAGTAATAAGTCGTGTATATTATAAAGAGCTAACATATCTTGTCATCATCCACTTTCAATTTTAACTGTGTAAAATTGTTTTTAGGTGTTCTTAATTCCTGTTAGCATGCCCAATTTTTTCACCTTTCTATGTGTGAATTTGCCATTTCAAGAAATTGAGTTCTTATGCTTCTTGGGATCCTCTTCTTGTTTTCACTTGAAAAATTATAAAGGCGAGATTTTGTGGTTCATGTTCACCGAGCGAGTGGTAAATTTAGGGATTTGCGGAGTAAATGAAATCCATTTTTGTAAAGGTATTATTCCTCTGGTAGATGTATATACCTTTCTCTAAAATGGTGCTTTGCTTTGTGTAATGTTGTGTTCAAAGAATATTTGTCAATATTTTAAAACTATTCTGTATTTTGACTTTTTTTTTTTATACTTTTCTGTACTGCTGTTATGAATACAGGACTAGCTATTGCCACTGCCCATTGGACCAACTGGCACAAGCCCCTCACTCCATCCCATGTACTAAAAAAATACAGAGCTAGCTATTTATTAGTGAGAAATTTTATTTCATTTCAGCTACTTTCTTTAGTTGGTGGTGTTAATTTTACTCTGTTCTTTTGTATATTCTTGAGATGTAAAGATTTGGTGCATTTTGTCTCTTAATCTCGTTTTCGAATTTTGGGTCGTTCTCTGTTTTCCTTGCGGGGTGAAATTTTGCCACCATTCTGCAGAGAACAAGAAAATGGCTCCCAGAATGAATCATTCCCACTGGTGGACAAAAGATACAGCACAAGGAACTCCAGTGATAGTGAAAATGGGAAATCCTAATTTCTCCGTTCTTGAAATCGATGGCCCTGATGCTGCATTCAAACCAATGGACAAGAGCCGGCTCAAGAATGCCAAGCAAGTGAAATGGGTTTTGCTTCTTAAGGCTAATCGAGCTGTCGGCTGCGTGGCTTGGCTTGGAGCCATTTTGTGGGGTCTTCTTGGAGACATCAAGAAGAGGTTGATCTTTAGGCAAGGAGTGGCTCTTGCTAGCGAGAAACTAGGCAAGGGTAAATTGATGCTGAAAGTGATAAAATCCTTTTTAATAATTTTATTGGGAATTCTTGGTTTTGAGGTGGTAGCTTATTTCAAAGGGTGGCATTATTTTGAGAATCCAAATCTTTACATTCCACACACTTATGATATCCAAGGCCTGTTCCAAATGTTTTATGTGGCTTGGTTGGAGTTTCGAGCTCAATATATTGCGCCATTTGTGCTTTCTTTGTCGACCTTTTGTATCGTTCTGTTTTTAATCCAATCGTTGGATCGGTTAATACTATTTTTGGGATTCTTATATATCAAGTTGAAGAAGATTGAACCTACACTAAATGGTGATCCTTTTGAATATAAGGATCTCGAAGGAGAAGCTCAAAATTACCCTATGGTACTTGTTCAGATTCCTATGTGTAACGAGCGGGAGGTATGATATGATTTCCTCAATATTCTTCTTTATGTCGCATCAAGTGTTTGATTTGTTATTGTTCGTAGATCATTAAGCATAGCTATTCAAGACAATGTAAGGATACATAAGCTTGGTCGAATTGGAATAAATGGGATAAAAAAATGTCATCCAAAGATTTGAAATCTTTTGTGAATATGAATTTATCTAAATTTGCATTATTCGTACAGGTGTATGAGCTTTCTATATCAGCAGTCTGTCAGCTAGATTGGCCGAAAGAACGTCTGCTAATTCAAATTCTTGATGATTCTGATGATAAAAATATTCAGCTGTTGATTGAATCGGAGGTCTCTAAGTGGAGCCAAAAGGGTATTAGCATAATCTATCGGCATCGTCTGGTTAGGACCGGTTATAAAGCTGGGAATCTCAAATCAGCTATGAACTATGATTATGTGAAGGATTATGAATTCGTTGCTATATTTGATGCGGATTTTCAACCGACCCCTGATTTTCTCAAGCAGACGGTTCCACATTTTAAGGTTTTTAACTTAACTTTGGTATTCTTGAATCACAATCAAATTTCGAATTTGACCAAACAAATTCTGTTGTTGTAGGATAATCCGAAATTGGGATTGGTTCAGGCAAGATGGACGTTTGTTAACAAGGATGAAAACTTATTGACTCGTCTCCAGAACATCAATCTGTGTTATCATTTTGAGGTAGAACAGCAGGTTAATGGGGTGTTCTTGAATTTCTTCGGTTTCAATGGGACTGCCGGTGTTTGGAGGATCAAAGCATTGGAAGATTCTGGCGGTTGGCTTGAACGGACAACGGTAGAAGATATGGACATAGCCGTACGTGCCCATCTCAATGGTTGGAAGTTCATATATCTCAATGATGTTAAGGTACAAATTTTCAATCATTTCAGTTTGTTTTTCAGCCAGCGTGCCTTAGCCAGCATAACAAGCTGTTCCTTGTTTTTGAAGACAAACTTGACTATTATGGATAGTTCAATTACATTCTTTGTGCCTATAAACTTAGGTTCTATGTGAAGTTCCCGAGTCGTTTGAAGCTTACAGGAAGCAACAACATAGGTGGCATTCTGGTCCTATGCAGCTGTTCCGGTTGTGCCTTCCCGCTGTCCTGAAATCAAAGGTACATTTAATATCAGTCCTATAATCTCTGATAGTTTTTAGATGAAAGCCTCACTAATGATCCACGGATGCTGATTCTTTTCTGCAGATATCAATATGGAAGAAAGCCAACTTGATATTTCTCTTCTTCTTACTTCGAAAACTCATCCTTCCCTTCTATTCGTTCACTTTATTCTGCATAGTTCTTCCATTAACCATGTTCATCCCCGAAGCTGAGCTACCTACATGGGTCATTTGCTTCGTTCCTATCCTAATGACGTTCCTCAACATACTCCCTTCACCAAAATCCATCCCTTTCATCGCCCCTTATCTACTATTCGAAAACACTATGTCAGTCACTAAATTCAACGCCATGGTATCGGGACTCTTCCAATTAGGCAGCTCATATGAGTGGATTGTCACAAAAAAGGCCGGAAGGTCTTCAGAATCTGACTTGTTGGCTGCTGCCGATAAGGATATTAAATCACTAATCCAACCACAGATCAATAGGGGAGCTTTGGAAAATGATCTTCCTGAGCTCACTCTATTG
This sequence comes from Haberlea rhodopensis, assembly GCA_907163345.1. NCBI lineage: Eukaryota > Viridiplantae > Streptophyta > Magnoliopsida > Lamiales > Gesneriaceae > Haberlea > Haberlea rhodopensis. The sequence goes on along the minus strand of CAJQUN010000004.1, from coordinate 27,984,648 downwards.
AATGAACAAACAGTGAACAAACCGGTCAAGAAAACTAACAAGATTTATCGAAAAGAGCTAGCTCTTGCTTTTCTTCTGCTAACTGCTTCAATCAGAAGCCTTTTGTCTGCTCATGGACTTCATTTTTACTTTCTACTTTTTCAAGGTGTCACGTTTCTACTTGTCGGTCTTGATTTGATTGGAGAACAGTTCAGTTGACATAGAACCCATGATGAATGGCAAAATGAAGACAAGTCAACCTATGTTATTTTGATGCCTTCACCAGCTCGCTTTGGGGTAAATTTGTTTGTGTGAATATCATTCATCAAGATTCGTGCAAACAAAGTTTCCTTCGTCCTGTTAATCACCTTATTCCATCGTTTTTTCGACACATTTTCTGTTTAGATAGGATAACAGTAACATTTACATGTAATTTCATTATGTATAGGTTGGAAGATCAATTCTTCTGTTGTGGTTGGTCTCATATGTTTGTGTGTATTATGCCATTTCCACTTTCACCTTGTATTGTAAATTATTGAACATTTACTTTAAAGATAAAATTGCTTCTGGAAACTCTTGGGTTGTGTCTATTACACATAATGAGGAAACAATGCATATTTGATTGTATATTCACAAATATCTTCTTGACATGATGGTTATTTCAATTTGACATCTAAATTCCCATTTGATGGGATGCAAGCAATTTGCATCATTGAATCGTTTTACTTTCGATGTTACATATTCTATTGTTCTGCAAATCGATTTGGTGTGTGGTATGGCGTATCTGGCAACAAAGGAACAAGACAATCTTTTAGAATTTAGAACTCAGAACTTGGTAATGGATGAAGCGAAGTAAAAAATTATGTATTGATTTGGAGTCTCAAATTGGTTTCAAGATCTCATAGCTTGTCTAAGTTAATCACTTTTATTCTAATTTGGAGCATTTTGTAGAAAGATGAGTTTTAAGAGAACTAGAAACTATTTATTCAAAACTATATAAAAGAAGAGATACAATGTAGGTTTATATAGACTCCTAATACTAAAGAGTCCTAAGAAAAGAAAACACTCCAATAAATCAAATACAAAGATTATCTTAGCTCCTTATCTCATAACAATCTCTATCTATCTATTTATTCAACACTCCCCCTCAAGCAGGGTCATATATGTCTATCATGCCCAGCTTGGAACAAAGATCTTCAAATAAAGGATGATGATGCCTTAGTTAAGATGTCAGCAAATTGCATGTGAGTGGAGACATAATTGAGATCAATAATTCTCTTCTCGATCTTTTCACTGATGAAGTGTCGATCTAACTCAATGTGTTTGGTACGGTCATTATGCACTGGATTTTTAGCAATGCTTATGGCGGCTTGATTATCACACATCATTTCAACTGGATGATTGTTGTCTAGCTTGAGTTCACTTAGCAACCTTTTCAACCACATTCCTTCACATATGCCTTGAGCCAAGGCACGATACTCTGCTTCTGCACTGCTCCTAGCTACAACAGTTTGCTTCTTACTCCTCCATATTACCAGATTTCCCCATACAAATGCACAGTAAGCAGATGTTGATCTTCTGTCAGTGTGAGAGCCAGCCCAATCAGCATCACTGTAAACTTTGACGCTTCTGTTTGTCGACTTCTTGAAGAACAAACCCTTTCCTGGATTTCTTTTGAGATACCTCAATATTCGATATACAGCATCCATATGATCCTTGGTTGGGTTATTCATAAATTGACTGACAACGCTAACCACAAAACCAATATCCGGGCGTGTGTGTGAAAGATAAATTAGTTTCCCCACTAAGCGCTGATACCTTCCTTTGTCAACCAATGGACTGTCTTCTCTTGCTTCCAGCTTTACTTTAGTGTCCATCGGTGTGTCTATGGGTTTGCATCCCAACATCCCAGTTTCCTTTAGGAGGTCCAATACATATTTTCTTTGAGAAATAAAGATACTGTTGGATGATCGAGCAACTTCCATTCCTAAAAAATACTTCAAATGTCCTAGATCTTTCATTTCAAATTCCCTAGAAAGTAGAGCTTTCACCTGAGTCATTTCATCATTGTGGTTTCCTGTGAGAACAATATCATCAACATACACTATAAGAATAGTGATCTTTCCTTCCTCTGAATTTTTGACAAACAATGTGTGATCAGACTGACACTGTAAGTAACTGTTCCCCTTTAGAACAGTGGAGAAACGATGGAACCAAGCTCGGGGTGACTACTTCAGGCCATAAAGGGATTTCTTCAAGTTGCATACTTTATTAACCGTAGACTGAGTCCCAAATCCAGGAGGAATATCCATATAGATTTCTTCCTCAAGATCTCCGTTGAGAAAAGCATTCTTGACATCAAGCTGATATAAGGGCCAGTCCATATTTTCAGCAATAGAGAGAAGAACTCGGATAGTATTTAACCTGGCAACTGGAGCAAACGTCTCTTGATAATCAATGCCATAAGATTGGGTATACCCTTTTGCAACTAATCTGGCTTTATATCGCTCTATGCTCCCATCAGATTTATGTTTCACTGAAAAAATCCATCTACACCCAACAATCCTCTTATTTGGAGGTAAATCAGTAATGAGCCATGTTTTGTTTTTCTCTAGAGCTATTATTTCGTCTAGGACAACAGATTTCCAATTTGGGTCTTGCATAGCAGTCTCAATATTGGACGGTATCTGGACCTGATCTAAACATGACACAAAAGCTCGATATGTAGGAGATAAGTGAATAGTTGAAACAAATTTAGATATAGGATGCTGAGTGCATGATCTCACCCCTTTTCTAACTGCTATAGGCCTATCATCAGAATCATCAATACTGTGGTTAGAAGAATCAGTATTACCTCGTGGTTTCTCAGCAAAACGTGGATCCAAGGAGGAGTCATGACAAGGCTGAATTTGTTCAGGTTCCCGATGCCTCCTAGAGTAAACCTGCAATGGTGGTTCAGACACATGAAGTGGATGATGAGAGATTGTGAAAGGCTCTATAATGGGTATGGTTGGCTCTATAATGGGTATGGTTGGTTGGATTGCTGCTGGAGTTTGAGATTCATTCAGATTGCTCTCCCCGAGAATCGAAGAACGAGGATAAAAATGCTGATTTTCAAAGAATGTCACATACATGGTATGGAAGAAATACTTGAGAATTGGTGAGTAGCATTTATACCCTTTTTGGTTGGGAGAATAACCAAGAAAAATGCATTTTATCGATCGAGGGTCAAGTTTACCCCGAGCATGTGAGTGGATGTGTACAAAGGAAGTACATCCAAAGATTTTGAGTGAAATAGTCGGTAAAAGGTGCGAGGTAGGATAAGTTCTGAGAAGGGTTTTTATAGGAGCATCAAACTTGAGGATACGAGAGGGCATTCTATTAATGAGGTAAGCTGCAGTCAGAACTGCATCACCCCAAAAACAAGAAGGTACATTATGGGAAAAGAGTAAGGAGCGAGCAACCTCAAGTAAATGACGATTCTTGCGCTTAGAGATCCCATTCTGTTGAGGAGTATCAACATATGAACTTTGGTGGATAATACCTTGGGTATGTAAGTAAGTGCCAAGGTTGGAGTTAAAATAGTCACGGGCACGGTCAGTTTTTAATACACGAATACGGGTAGAGAATTGGGTTTGAATCATGGTGTTGAATTGCTTAAAAAGGTCACTTGTTTCAGATTTGTCTTTCATTAAGAAAACCCATGAGAGTCTAGTGTGATCATCAACAAACAGTAAAAACCAACGAGAACCAGTGACGTTTTTAACTCTTGAAGGACCCCAAATATCGTTGTGAATGAGTGAGAATGGATGGGATGGCTTATACGCAATAGGTTTGAAGTAATGACGAGTATGTTTAGATAATTGACAAACATCACACGTGAAAGAATTCAAATTTTTATTGCGAAATAACGAAGGAAAAAGTTTTGCAAGATACAAAAAACTCGGATGCCCTAAACGATAATGTAATAATAAAATATCATTGTTCAAACTCAAAGAATTAATAGAAAATGAGGAATTAAATGAACGTGCACACTGAGAAGCAACATCACGAGTGGGTCGAATGAGGTATAGGCCTGCACAGATCTCAGCATTGCCAATCGTCCGCCCCGAAGCTAAGTCCTGAAAAACACAAGAGGTAGACAAGAATTTAGTGACACAGTTGAGATCCATACTTAGGCGACTAACAGATAACAGGTTGCACACAAGATCAGGAACATATAAAACTGATTTTAGCACCAAATCCTCCAAGAGGGGTACTGAACCAGTGCCAACAACTGGCACGCATCAACCATTTGCAATCCGACAGAGCAACCTGAAGTGCTAGGCTGATAGGATTGAACCATGTTCAAATTCCCCGTCATGTGCTCAGATGCACCTGAATCAATGATCCAATAATCTGATAACATCTGATGTGAGAACAAGGCTTTGGAAACAATACCTGTATGGGCATGATTACCAGCACCAAGAGGCGGAGCGTTGTTGGATGGAAGTGCTTTAGACAACAAATTTTGAAGGGCATCAAGTTGCTCTTTGCTGAAGGGTTGGGAAGCTTGGCCAGATCCGTCAGATTGGGCAACTTGAGCACGCCGCTGACGGAAAGATTTCCAGTTTGCCGGTTTACAATGAATCTTCCAACAAGTGTCAAGAGTGTGATTAGGTCTGTTGCATTCTTCACACCAAGGGCGACCATTACGCATATTATTGGAGGAACCGGAAGGCTGCCCAACCGAGCCAGTGTGATGAGAAGCAAGATCTTGTTGAGGTGCCGCACCAGGAAGGGTTCTTGGTGCTGCCAAGGCTGATCCCTCAATTAACTGGGTACCAGTGGAGAGCTCATCATTAATTTCATTCGGCTCTCTTCATGGCGCATGGCGGAGAAGGCTTCACGCAGTCGAGGCAGGGGCTTAATGGACAGAACCCGTGCCCGAACATCATCAAGGTTGGTGTTGAGGCCCAATAAAAATTGAAAAAGGCGTCGAGTTTCGACGATGGATCTGTGAATTGATTCATCATCAGAACACTTCCACTCATAGGACTCGAAAAGATCCAGTTGTTGCCAGTATCTTGTAAGGTCTGTGAAATACTAGGTAACGGTGGACTCCCCCTGTTTCAGCGCCTGAATGCGGCTTTCGATGTCAAACAGCTCGGCGATATTATCCTTGCTGGAGAAAGTATCCTTGGCAGCATCCCAAACTGATTTGGCCGTGGAATACAATAGGAATTGTTCACCAATATCGGGTATCATGGAATTGATAAGCCATGACATCACCATATTGTTTTCGATATTCCATGTTTTAAACGCGGCTTCATCAGTTTTGACAGGGCAGCGGCTTGAGCCAGAAATAAAGTCATCTCGACCCTACCTCGAATAAACATCCTCACCGACTGAGACCATTGAAGGTAATTGAGTCCACTTAACCGATGATTCGTAATAAAATTCGATGAAAAATCAGTAAGTGTTGGTGGGGTGAGTGTAGTGGTAGAATTTGTGGTGGCCGAGGAAGAAGAATCTGTAGAAGCCATTTGTGCGATGGGTAGTGATGAATCGAACGGAAAAAAAAATGTGAACAGTAATCGCCCCGCGTGAACAGTAGCCGTGAACAGTAATCGCGACTCGTGAACAGTGACCGCGTCACGTGAACAGTGTTCGCGCCGCGTGAACAGTATACGTGAACAGTAACCGCGCACAGTAACAGCCGCGAAAAACTTTGTGGAAAAAAAAAATTCGTATAAAATCTAATGGCTCTGATACCATGTAGAAATATGAGTTTTAAGAGAACTAGAAACTCTTTATTCAAAACTATATAAAAGAAGAGATACAATGTATGTTTATATAGACTCCTAATACTAAAGAGTCCTAAGAAAAGAAAATACTCCAATAAATCAAATACAAAGATTATCTTAGCTCCTTATCTCATAACAATCTCTATCTATCTATTTATTCAACACATTTCGATAGTTGCTTTAGATAGTTTAGAAGTATGTTTATATAGTCCGATGTTTTGTTTCTGGTATCCTGCTATTTTTAGTTGTTTGTAACATGTTTTGGACTGGTATGCGTTTTCTTTTATGTACTTCTAGTCTTGTACTACTTTTGAGTTTTAGTAAATTTATTTGCCTAAAAGAAAAACATATTCTATTGTTCTTGTGGTTCACTTTTCCGTTAACTTGGTGAACTGTTTTACTATAAATCAGGATATTGAAAGGATCATCCCACCCACTAGTCTATCACATCAACTTCATAAGAAATTATAGGCTGATACTTAAATATGAAAGTGTTCTTACGTAAGTTTTTTGGTCCGGGGTATTATTTTAGGACTGGATTCTAAATTTTCGTTTTTTTGTTGAGATTGACTCAAAAGAAGGGAAGAGTGGCACAAAGAGTCGCTGCCGTTATTGTCGTTTCATGCCACATAACGTAGCCTAGATGGAGGGCGCACTATATTTTGAAATATGCATTTATCTCCTTGTATTTTGTGAATGTGTGCAAAACGCCCTGACAGCCGCTATCAAGGTTTTCTTGCAAATTAGTTGTATCAGTCAGCTTCTATATCAAGGTTTTCTTGCAAATAGATTTTCATCTTTTGTGTTAAAAAATTTGTGTCGGCAATGCGAAATATAGGATGTTGGATATGGGAATTGTTTTAAGCAATCGAGGGGCCACAAATGTTTTGTGGCCATTTGCAAAAGCTCCACCTCTAATAGACTCTGGTCCGCGAGCATTCAAATTTTTTGTCAAATGGGAGTAGGAAACATCTTTGGATTTTGACATGCTACCTATAAAATTGTTGGCTTCTTAAGACATTATTTATTTATTCATATTCCTTAATAGTATTTTGGTCTTCTATTTCATATGTTTACATGTGTATGTGGCACAAACTTATGTTCTTACAAGAAATTTAATGCACCTATTGTAAAAAATTTAGATAAAATAAGATGTATTGGGATTGCGGGATTTGAAGCCATCTATTTTAAATTCATTTAATTGTTTGGATAAATTTATATTGAGTATATTTCAAATCAATATTTATTAATTTATTTAAATGTAATGGTAATTGTGATGGATTTGAAATACACATAATATATGTGTCCTTTCAAACCAAAATTTCAAATTTATTTTCAAATCAAAATCGCTCTATTCAAATTAAATACATCAGTCCAAACACAACATAAATGAATTCACGCAAGAAATTCTACTCAATCCGCATAGGCATAGCCCTTGACTGTATTCATGAAGCATATTCTTAACGAATAATCGGTGTCATCTCCTAGCACTAATTTGGGCCTCAGCTTGACGAAGGCAGGGGCAATAAACATAGGGGGAGGGGGCGGGCAGCTACCCTCCCTCAAAAAAAAAAAAGTTAACAAAATTTTTTTTTTTAAAAAATAGATATATTATATTAAAAAAATTATTATATATTTTACATTTTTGCCCTCCATATATAAAAACCTACATTTTTTCCCATCAATAAATCTTATAATTTTACATTCCTCAATGTTAAAGCTAGATTCGCATCTAGACGAAGGTTCAATTGAATTAAAATATATGTTATTAAAATGACACCTGCTTGATTGTTGCTAATCCCTACTTGGATCCCATGAACATGACCGTCTAACTTTTTATTTTGATAACGTGGGAATCCGCAGCCGCTACCCTTAGGGTGGACACTGGATAAATCCTCGGACTGACGTAATAGCCTGCGAATCACGCCAGTCAGGTAAATCGTATTAGACAAGCTCGATATGATAGACTCAAATTGAGAAAGAAGATACATGAATTTGAACTTTTTATGAAGCAAAAATTCTAAACTCATATATATTATCAAAATGACATTGCATTTCTTATTGATAAATCCCTTTTCAAGTTGGGTTATACGATGAAGCCCATGTATGATATTTATGTGAAGCCCATATGGCTTCTCCCATAGTTTTGGACTCTATTTGGTAAAGGAATTGGTAGATTGAAAATTTAATGAAAAATATCTTAAATAGTGTTTTTTGAAGTCTTATAATTATAATTCAACTTATGCAAAAAAAAAAAAAGAATTTTCAAAAAATTAATAATGAACAAAGGATATTTTTGACTAGATTTTAGTTTCTTCATCATCATAAAAAAAATGCTTAATATTTTGAGTGAAAACATGAACAAAACTACATGTATTCGTGTCATCAAACTTGTAGTAGCTTTTAATATAGGAAAAAATGTTAAAATTTAGTAAGATGTATAAATTTAAAGATATTTCTTGAATGAAAAAAATTTAAAAAAATTATTCAAAAATAAACATTAGGGGATTTTTTACGAGAATTAAGATGTGCCCTTAATCTATTTCTATGAATTAATTCATTGATAAGTTTATAAGCATCATTTAGTACTATGGATACGACGAGATTAGTGACAAATACGTGGAGTGTACCATGAATTTGATAAGATATAAGTATAAAAATTATATAATATTAAGAATGAGTTTTCGTGCAATCTCAGTTATCTTCCCCTTAAGGATAATCTTATTAATTAATAATTGTCTTTTACGCAATCTGTAAATGATATAATGTTTGACTTTGAGTTTTATTATTCTAAACCCATCAATTCCATGGAATTAACAATTAATTGTGCAATGGATTTTTATTAGAATTTCAAGACCAAAAATAAAATAAAATATCAAATTAATCTAAAGAGAGATCTAGTGAAATCTGAATCCTAAAAGTAATTTTCAACCCGATTTATTCGTTGCGTATCTCAAATTATTTTCATATTCTAATTATTTTTTTAATTCACATCTAATCGGCCAATAAAAGACACGACACTTGGAATATATTATTAAAATCGACAAACAAATTCAAACTATTTTATAATATAATTATTTGAGGAAAGTTTAGTTGTTAAATTTTTAATGGAACAAATTTGGTTCAAAACGATTGAAATGCCATATTATCTAAAAACCCAAGATTATAAAGATAATGAATAATTTATTATTTATTCTCTAATAACTAACACGATGAATCAAAACCAAACCATGCCTTTGGTTCCAAATCCACCTTCTTGTTCCCCGACAACGAAGACCAACTTGCAAACCGAGGTCGAACCTGGAAATAGGGATCCTTCAACCTTCCTTAATTGAATATTTTCCAATAACGTTATCAAACTAATCTATTTGATCCAATTTTGTAAACCCTAGTCTTAAATTCCCAGGTTGTCTGGTTCTGTTTTTGTGGGCCAATTTTCTTTTTGTTTTAAATTTTTTACGACGAGGGAACGTGCAACTGTAACCCTTAGGTAGGGGTGTATATTGGTTCGGTTTCAAATCGAACCGAAATTTCGGTTAACCGAACCGAAATTTGGGAAATTTTGAAAATCGAACCGAAATTGTTCGGTTCAGTTCGGTTTCGGTTAAAACCGTAGTTTTTTTTTTAAAAAAAAATAATTTAACTTTTTTTTTAATTTTGGAATTGGATGGTTAGTCGAAAGAAAATCCAACATAAACATAAATACTAATACATCATACATTCGACTCAAAATGATTTTTAATAGTTTAATTCAAAAAAATTAATATTATTTGGAAGTTATTTATACCAAAAAGTCGAGTTTAAAAGAGACAACAAAATAAAATATATTATACTTGAAAACAATAGTTAAACTACGAGTTTTTATTCATGCGATCACGAAAGAAACAATAAAAAAATATTTATTAACCATTTAAATTTTTTAAATTTTTTTTATAAAAGTTCAGTTTTCGGTTTGATTAAACGAACCCTGTAACCGAAAACCGAATTTTTTTTTAAAAAAATCGAAAATCGATCGAAAAATTTCGGTTCGGTTTGGTTCGGTTCGGTCCGGTTCGGCCTGTTAACCGAACCGGTGCACACCCCTAACCTTGGGTGATGCACACTGGGTAAAATTCAGGCTTACGCAGTATCCTGCAAACCATGTCAACAAGGTAAACCGTAATAGGCAAGCCTAATACTACAAGTTTAGACACGAGAAAGTGTTGGCAGGAGATATTAAACTCATGATCATATGATCCGGGATGGATGTGCCCCCTTGCCCCAAAAAAAGTGTAACCTAAATTTTTTTAAAGAAAATTACATTTTACCGCTCAAAATTATATATTGCCACCTGAAACTATATTTTGATTCTCTAAAAAATTTCCCACAATTTTTTATTTTTATATTTTTGCCACCACATCTAAAAACTATGAAAATTTCTGCTTTCGTCCCTGCTTACATCATGATTCGAGACCCAAAATTTATTTTTGTGTACTGACGCGTGTGTGTAAGAGACGCCCCAACTATTACCTTTATTGTTAGCATTTTTGATCATGGAGTTGAAAAAATCAACTTTTTTGGTGCACTTTTGATTATAGAGTTGACAAAATCGGAGGGTATTAAAAGTAAAATACAAAGTTATACCACTTAACCAAATACAGAAGTTCCATTTTAAACCATGTCTACGGATTCTCAACCTTTACTCTTTTGTTACGATTAGAAAACCAACTAAAAATATGTCAACTTGCCCAATAATTTGTTATGTTTTGAATTTTTATCCTCTAATTTATTAAAGTTGAATTTTAAGAGTGCTGATGTGATGTTATACACTGTTGAGATGAAACTGGGTATGTCAACAATATAAATTTCGGTGTTGTGTGTCTGCGGAATAAGATTAGAAAACAAAATTATTGAATTATGAACAAACTTTGATGAGTTAGAAAACCTAACTTCATGCAAGAACAGTCGTGCACTGGAACTGAAGCTGTCAAATCATTCAGAAAATGGAGAAAAAACACAATGAAGAAGGCAAACCCCACTGCCTCGTAATCTCTTTTCCTCTGCAAGGCCACATTAACCCCATTGTCCAATTCTCCAAGCGCTTAAAACACACAGGAATCCCGAGAATCACCCTCGTTACCACCAAATTCTTCCTCAAATCCGTTCAAAATTTCCCGGACGCCTGCTTCCCGGTGGAGACGATCTCAGATGGTTTCGACGACGGCGGCGTTGAGGCGGTGAGCCCGGAAGAAGCCTTCAGTCGCTGCTTGGAATGCGGGTCGAGAACATTGACGGAGCTGGTGGAGAAGCTTCAAAGCTCAGGGTCACCCGCTGATTGCGTGATATACGACCCCTTTTACCCATGGGTACTCGATGTGGCTGAGAAGTTTGGATTGATGACCGCCATTTTCTTTACGCAGCCGAATTCAGTTAACTGTATTTACTTCAACGCGTACAGAGGGGACCTGAAACTTCCGGTTATTGAGGATGGGATTCGGATCCCGGGCGGGTTTCCTGTTCTGGACCGCTCCGATTTGCCATCGTTTATTCGTGATTATGAGTCGGATCCCAAGATATCCGAGATTATGATGGAGCAGTTCAGGAACGTGGAGCGGGTCGACTGGGTTTTTGTCAATACTTTTCACCAATTGGAACAAGAGGTATGCAATTTATTATATAATTTCAAAATTTGGAAACAGGTAAAAACAGTTATAAGAAAAAAATTTAAATTCATGATAATCAAATCACTCTACCTATTTCTGATTTCTCCTCTTATAGCAGTTAATTTCATCATTTATTGTTCATTTAAAGATCATTTAATGCATAAACTAGAGTAGGTAACAGATTGGATAGCGAAGTTCATGGCTGTCAGGACAATAGGACCAACCATACCATCAATGTTCTTGGACAAACGGATTCCAGACGACAACCAATATGGACTCAGTATCTTCACTCCTTTAACCGATCCCTGTATCAAATGGCTCGATGAACAGGCCATCGGATCGGTGGTCTACGTATCCTTTGGAAGCTTCGCACAGCCCACAGTCGAGCAGATGGAAGAATTAGCACTTGCACTAAAATCAGTCGATTTACGTTTCTTGTGGGTAGTTAGAGCATCGGAGGAATCTAAACTTCCAAAAGATTATAAAGAGGAGATACGTGACAAGGGACTCATAGTGGCGTGGAGCCCTCAACTACAAGTCTTGAAACACGAAGCTGTAGGGTGTTTCGTGACACATTGTGGGTGGAATTCGACATTGGAGGCGTTGAGTTTAGGAGTCCCGATGGTGGCGATGCCGCAATGGAGCGACCAATACACGAATGCAAAGTTTGTTGAGGATGTTTGGCAGATGGGGATCAGGGCCAAAATGGACGAGAAAGGGCTTGTTGGACGAGCGGAGATCGTTAGTTGCGTAAAACATGTGACAGAAGGCGAGTCAGGGGAAGAGATGAGATTGAATTCGATCAAGTGGAAGGAATTGGCTAGGGCAGCCGTGAATGAAGGTGGGAGCTCGGATCAAAATATTCAAGAATTTGTTTCAGCATTGAAGCTGAAATTTTGTTAAATTACGACGGTCAAAAGTGATTGTTTCAATTTTATTTTTTTTAATCTCTAGAATATATTACATGATATGCTACAAATTAGGACCACGAAGCCTATTTAGTTTCATTTCAACCAGATATTCTGGTTTTACATTCAAAACATCTATACTTGTTGCTCTCATATTAGTGTTTGATTATATCTCGCCTAATGGTTCACTTTAGTCCATTTCCTTACGAAATGATGAAAATACCCTACGTGCACCGGTGCACTATAGCACGTACACGTGGGGTTTCGCGTAAAAAAATGTTCATATTTTCTGAAAAATATCAAATTTATTATTGCGTGCTCCGATTCTTCTGTGTACACCGTTTTTTTTTTTGGATATAATATCTTCCTTGCATTAGAACATAGCTTTCTACTTAAACGGCTCAAGTTACAAGGAAAATTTTTCTTTCCCCTCACTCATTCAGAAGCAACGTCAAATTTGGATTTCTAGGAGACTCGTCATTACCATGGGAACAGATAAGGCTTTTCATGCAGGAAATCATATTACTTTTATTGAATCTATATGTATGTGTTGGAGTAACTTTCAAACAAAAAAGATGAACACCAGTTTGGTATAAATCAGAGATCTCGCTAGTTCTGTAAAAAGAAATTACATATAAAAATAGGCTTTTACAGAAAATACAATAAAAAATCGCCAGAAACTCTTCTTGTTCCTCTACTTTTCGAAGCTCTCATATGAGCACCATGTCAACAAACTATCTTCTTGTTCAATTTATTTGTTGTAACCATAAAGCTGCTCATTCACTCAATTAATAGCAGATTTATGCATCCACGGTCTCATCAGTTAGCACTAGAGGTGACAAACGGGCCCGACGGAACGAGGCACATCACGCCAAGGGCCCTGTCGGCACGGCCCGGTTCTCTACAGTGCCGGGCCGGGCTATGATTATGTCCATATGTAATTAATTGTGTATTGTTGTTATCTTAAATTTTAGCCCAAATAAAGTGATCAGAATAAAGTTAATAAAGTTGTGTTATAAGAATCTAATATGGTATGGACCTTTAATGCGTATAGACAAACGAGCTTTTCTATTTGATGGGCTTAAATAGAAACCCAACATATATATAAGGGGTCATGGTCCCCAGGTCACACGATTGAGTCATTCTAACTGTATCCCGTCAATGGTTATAGAACGTGAGAGAAAGATTAAAGGACTTTCAAGGCTAATCGTGAAAATCTGGAAGACCGGGTACTCAGATCTGCAGGAATATCAACTATTATGGATTCAGGTACGCTTTCGCATATGCATCTATATTTCTTAATGCTTTAGCATGAGATTCTGTGATTAAGATGATAGTTTTTATCTATAAGGTTATTCCAACAAATAGTATCAGAGCCGCTCATATTGAATGATTGAGAATTTATTTTGTTGATAAATTTTCATTATATTTGGATTTAATTCATGGATTATTTAATTGATATAATTTGTGTTGATATTTATTGATTTAGGTTCGATTCCTGAAATTAATTGTGGATTCTGGAAATTTGGGGAAAAATTAATTTAATTGAAACCTAGGGTTTTGAGGTTGACGGAATAAGGTACAATCGACCAATTCACGGCCGATCTCCGGTGGCATAAAAAAAACCAAGAAGGGACGACCATTTTGGGACCGCTTTCTGCCGGAAAATGCCGCAAAAGGAGCCGGAAAATCGGGATGATGGCCGCGCAAGTTGTTCAGAATTTGGACGATTTCGCTTCTTTTTTTTTTGTTGGCAAAATTGGACCACGAAATCGATGCTAATCGTTAATTGAGTGAAACCCGTGGCATTTGGGTGGCGTTATGTTGCGATTAGGGCAGGAACTTTTCCAGATTTCAGCCGGAAAAACGCTTTGGCGTCGCGTGATTTGCGATTTCGTGATTTACGGCCAATCAATGGACTGTGATGGTTCGGCAATGGGTTGACGTTGTCAGCCATAAGTGGCCGGAGAGGCGGCGTCTGCGGCGGTGGCGTCGGGTCTTGTTGGTTTAAGGGTTAGGGTTTGCAAGTAGGGTTTGATTTTCAATTTGGGAATTAGGGTTCCTGGATTTAAGGCCTTGTTTGGTTTGATATCTGAATTTCTGAATTTTTTGAGGTTGTTTGGTTGTTTTGTTTCTGATTTTGAAAATTGAAAACTTCGAAATTAGGGATTTTGACTTTAATTTGGGAATTCTGGTTAATTAAACACGCTTAAATATTATTTGCACGAAATAAAATGAACTAATGAATTATTCATTATTTTATCATTTTTGCATATATCGATAAAATATTATGATGAATAATTATTAGGCATAAAGAAATTTATTTCTTGCATAAGGAATATATTATAGTAGTGATTCAGTTAGATCTTCTGTTTGGCCTATTAAAGTAAATTATAGTTTCCTGCTTGTGGAAATTTTGTAGTATCTTATGCTTCAAATTAATTTAAATTATTTGTCGCTTATTGAATTTTGTTATTCAAATTTGTTTATTTGAGATACATGGATGTTGTTAAAGTATAAAAAAATTATGTTTAAGTCTATGCAAAAATTAATCGGAAAAGGAAGGTTATTTTGGCCAAACTGTAAATACAATATTTGTCTTTAAATTGTGTTTAAGTCTATGCGAAAATTAATTGTTCCAAAGGAATGTTACTTTTTGGCCAGACTGTAAACACAATATTTGCCCATATAAGGGTGTCTAAATCTATGCAAAAAATAATCGGCCCAAAGAAATGTTATTTTTTTGGCCAGATTGTAGACACGATATTTGGCATTATAGTGTATTTTAATTTATGTGAATTATGACCGGCTCAAAGGAATGTTATAATTTGGCCAAATTAATAACACGCATATAAAGTAAATTTTTTTTTTTTGAACTGGAAATTTGATATAGATAATCAACTTCGGGAGTTAAAGTCGTACATAACATCATGAAAGAAAAACGGACAAGAATCTAACGAAGCATGTATATGCCCAACATGTATTGCTCTAGCAGCAAGTGCATGGGAAATTCCATTCGCAGTTCGCCTACAATGCTGAATGACAAAACCTGATGATGATGAATCACAAAAGGATCTGATCTCATAAATAATAGGAGCCATCAAATGACAAATGGAATGTGAAATGATAGATTGAACAACCAGTTCAACATCTAATTCTAATATACCATGTGTCCAACAATGTTGATTAGCAAGCAATAAACCCTGGTGGACTGCTAAAAGCTCTGCTACAAACGGCGAATACTTTCCATCAATCCGAATAGCAAAAACCATATGAATGATCCCAAACGAATCCCTTATTACAATACCTACCCCAATGAAATCTTTATCAGGTGGCACAGCCGCATCAACATTAATTTTGATGAGACCTGGAGGAGGAGCAGTACATCTATCAATAAGAAACTTCGGAACAAATTAACGTTGATGTGGACAAGCAAGTATTTTTTGGAGTTTGTGGTACACCCGAATTCAACTTGTTCCATGATCGACTTTATTCACATATGGACATTGTTAATAGTGAACATTAACTACTAAGAAGTCACAATCATTGAAACTACAGTTTAAATCCTGAATTGAGTTCTAAGTAAAGGAATGACTAGAATCCCATACGCGATGTGGACAAGCAAGAAGCCTAGCATTTGATACTTGCATATATGGGATTGCCCATCTAAGTTTGGCCATAGAAGCCTAATGAAACAAAGCTGGATTTAAGGACTGTCATAAATTCTTTTCGAAATGAGAAATGCCAAGTTATCGTGGATGTTGACTTTAGTGGGAGTGAGTGAATAGGGAAAGTCAACTATAAGGGAGAATATATTTCATGTTGTTGCTACTGAACATGTTCGGGTACGTATTCCTGATATTGTTTTCGATGCAAATCCGGAGAACCAAAAACTTTTTGGCACACCTATTTCACGACATTCTCAATAACCTCGAGCGAAAGTGACATTAAGAAAGTCCATTAAAGAAAGGAGAAACACAAATTCGGATTATCATGTTGTGTATCTCAAGAACATGAGTTCGACATCGGTCTGAAAGATGATCCAACATCATTTAGTCAAGTCAAATAATGTTCGAATACTAAAAAGCGGATTGAAGTCGTAAAGGATTAGATGAAAACAATAATGTTCAATGGCATTTGGGACCTAATCATGTTGCCTAAAAGTATGAAACTGATTGGTTGTAAACGTGTGTTTGTGACCAAAGGGCTTAAAAGGCAATGTTGAAAAGGTAACAAGCAAACCTATGTAGTTTGCTCTAATGTATGCACAACGTTTGTACGCGTTCTGATATTGTGTACATTGTTGAACATATATTTAAGAAACCTGATATTGTAATATTTAAGCAGGTTATGCAGTATCTAAAGAGAACTAAGGATTTTATGCATACATATAAGAGATCTGACATTTGGAGATCGTCGGATATTCATACTCTGAATAAAGCTGTGGAATTTTATCACTGGCTTGATCACTGGTTTGAGAAACCAGTGGATCAATTGTGATAATCCACTAAGTTGTATTCAAAGAACAACTAAAGCTTGTCGAAGTCTAACCATTTTGACATTAAGATTCTGGTTGTGAAGGAAAAAGATAGAGTAATAATATGTATTGAGCATGTTAGCACAAACTCCATAATTACGGATCCGTTTGCCCACCCAAGGTGTTTATGGGCATGTGACACACATGAGTGTTATCCATATAGATAATATGCATGTATAATGGGAGTTTGTATTCAGTTTGAGTTGGCTCATTTAACATTATTAAATTTCTGTACAAAATATGGATTAATGTTCGATTACTCTAAATTAAAATGATGGCTTTCATTGCGGTTTAGCATTCGGTATGCAATTTTGCATTGGTTGAAATCTGTTATGCGACTCTTTTGAGTCATTAGGAGGACCTGTTAGAAATAGACATGTTGAGATCACATTACCTGTAATTTCCATGCTACACATCCATACTTGATCTATGTCATTTGATTATATGGATATACGTGACTATTGATGGATCTAGTTACAATAAATGTAATGAATATCGCTTTGATCCTATATTTGTATAATTGGTGGACAAGATTGTTCGGGGATGCTTTTGATAATAATAGCAAAAGTTTGAGCTCATAAAGTTTGCACAATTTTATATGGTATATATATGGCTCAAGTGAGAGATTGTTGGAATATAATTTCTAATATGAGTCTACATATGTAATTAATTGCGTATTGTTGTTATCTTAAATTTTAGCCCAAAGTGATCATAATAAAGTTAATAAAGTTGGGTTATAAGCATGTAATGTGTTATGTACCTTTAACGTGTAGAGACAAGCGGGCTTTTTTTATTTGATTGATGGGCTTAAATAGAAACCCAACATATATATAAGGGGTCGTGGTCCCCAAGTCAAAAGATTGAGTCATTCTAATTGTATCCGGTCAATGATTAGAGAGCGTGAGAGAAAGATTAAAGGACTCTCAAGGCTAATCGTGAAAATCTGGAAGATCATAGTACTCAGATATGCGGGAATATCAATTATTATGGATTCAGGTACGCTTTCGCATATTCATCTATATTTCTTAATGATTTAACATGAGATTCTGAGATTAAGATGATAGTTTTCATCTATAAGGTTATTCCAACAGGCACGTCACGCCAAGGGCCGCGTTGGCATGGCCTGTGTCGCTACAGTGTTGGGCCGGGTCGTACAAAGGGTTTAGGTCCATGGGTCGTGCCGGCACGTCCCACGGGTACGAAACGTTTTTTTTAATGTTACGATCGATCGGTAGCATTCGAAGCAATATATTCATTATATTTTAATAGTTGGTTTTACCGATAGTGCCGATCGATCGGTAAAGGCAAAAAACAAATTTGAAAAAAAAAATTGAAATGGGCAGTGTCGGCACGGCACTGCCCATGGCACGACCCTTAGGTGTCGTGCAGTGCCATCCGTTTCGTGGAAACGGGCCGACACGGCACGGCACACACAATGCTGTGATGGCATGATTAAATGATCGTCACCGCCCGTTTGACACTTCTAGTTAGCGTTGATCCAATGTACACGTTCATCACCGACGCACGCGATTTTTAATACATGTGCACGCGATTTCAAACCTTGTGCACGCATTCAATACAGACTTCTTTCTCCTCTCCAATACCGTTGCATGAATAAAAAATTACAAAACCCGGTGCACGTCTTATGTTTTCTTCTCTCTTCTGCTAGCCGTGTGCACGTCTTTGAAACACGTTATTATCTTCTTCGCAGCGTGCACCCGTGCACTTAGACCGTTAGACGTGCACTGGTGCATGTTCTTGTGTATCGGTGCACGCGAAAAGATGTCCACCAGGATTTAGTTCAATTGTAGCCACCATCATTCAAGCTCACCTGTCTTCATTCATAATGTCTCTTCTTTCACTGAACAACATTCACTACTATAGGCGACTTCTGGTTCGAGCTACCGGCGGCGCGTTTGGTGAGGCACTAGTTCACCCAGGTCTTTGGCAGCTCGGTCACCTTTGCATTCTGGAGTATCTTCTAGCTTTTCTCACCGTTCACAGTGGCTAGGAGGCTATCCTTGCTACTGGTTTGACTCGCACTGATCCAAGTTGGATTTTTCGGCGAATGGTGGTGGTGGTAGGATTAAATTCTCCCAAAGATGGCATAAAAGATATTACGATTGGCTCAAGAAATTCGTTAAAGAAGATTGGTTTTTACTTTAGTTTCTTAAATTAAGGGGATTTTAGGAACAATAACTGTACTTACTAGATCAGGCTTTCATCAAATGGTCATATTTGAATATAGTTTTTTTGGAAAATAGATTTATATGGAAAGCTGTTTTTTCATGATTTAGTTGAATAAAATTTTTGCCACCCTTACCATTTTATAATTTTGCACAAAAATGACTACTAAACTATGTTTGGTGTGGAATCTCATAGACTATTATGGGCCCAAATTAAAACAGGCCCATCACTACAAGAAAATATTGCTAATTGCCCTTATAGTCCACATGATAAAATGGACTTTTCATTTGGCAATTACGCGCAAGGATTTGCTTGCAAGTTTTTTTTTTAAAAAAAGTTGTCGGGGAAATTGCAAATATGTGTTGTTTACAGAAATTTATTATAATAAATATGAAGAAAAAAAACTTCTTACCAAAAAATACACTTAGGAGAAAATTATATTCACATAAATTTTTAACTTTTGTTTGAAAATGTATTTTTTAGTTACCAAAATACCCTTCAATTGAAAACACTCTAAACCTAATTTCACATTTTTTTCTTTTTTTCCTCATCATGTCGCCCCACACCTTAAATTTTTTGCTAAATTTTTTTGGCGATTCTCAGATCATTATTTTCTTCCACATCTCGTCGCCTCATCCCTAAAAATTATTTGCTAAAATGTTATGTACATGAAATATGTTTGAATCGGAGCATCTAAATTGTTCGTGGCATTTGGAATCTTTTTTAATCGAAGAAGACCTCGAACTACTCTGCACATATAATTTTTGGATCTACTCTGTACATTCCATAGTGTGTGTGTGTAATGTATGTGTATGTGAATTATAAATTTGAATACCGATGCTAAATGATTGACAACGAAAGTCTGTTGGTATTTTTTTATAATAAAAAAAACTCTCATGCATTTAACTAATGCATATGGATAAAGAAGTAAGGTATGTGTTGGTGTTTGTACTTGTTTGCTCATTTCGAAAATTTACAGCCTGACAGTAAGATATTGCAACGAAGAAGACGACTCAGAGAAAAAAATCATAAAAAGTAACTGATGCGCGAGATGATAAAAAGTAACTGGTGCACGAAAATTTAAAAAGTAACTGGTGAACGAAAATATAATATTGGTGCACGAAAATATAACAATGATGCATGAAAATATAACACTGGTGCACCAACTTTGTGTTAATTAACTGATGCACAAAATTTACAAAAAATTAACTGGTGCAAGAAAATATAAATTTTCGTGCATCGGTTACTGATTTCCGATTTTCGTGCATCAGTTATTGATTTCCAATTTTCGTGCATCAATTACTGATGCATGAAAGTTTTTAAAAAAATTGGTGCACGAAAATATAACCTTGGTGCACGAAATTAAATGGTTCGTGCATCAGTAACTTAATTGTATGGTTCGTGCATCACCCACTTGCGATTATGGTTCGTGCATCACATACTTTTTCTATGTTTCGTGCATCAGTTACTTTTTATATCTTTCGTGCACCAGTTTATTTTTCAAAATTTCGTGCACCATTTACTTTTAATAATTTTCGTGGACCATTGATTTTTCGTGCATCAGTTATTGATTTTCAATTTTCGTGCACCAGTTACCAATTTTCAATTTTCGTGCATCACTTAATGATTTTCAATTTTCGTGCATCAATTACTGATGCATAAAAGTTTTAAGAAACTGGTGCAGGAAAATATAACATTGGTGCACGAAATTAAATGGTTCGTGCATCAGTAACTTAAGTGTATGGTTCGTGCATCACCCACTCATGATTATGTTTCGTGCATCACATACTTTTCTATGTTTCGTGTATCAGTTACTTTTTTATATCTTTTGTGCACCAGTTACTTTTAATAATTTTCGTGCACCAGTTATTTTTTATAATTTTCGTACATCACTTACTTTTTATAATTTTTGTGCACCAATTAATTTTTCTCTGGGTCATCTTCTTCGTTGCATGTTTCATGCCGTAAATTCTAGAAATGAGCAAAGAAGCACGGACAACAATAATCATAACTATAAAACCTCAAATGGCAGCAAACAGTATATATATACACACACACATACACACAAAAAAATACACGCACACATACTAGATTTGAAGAAAAAAAATCTGCACATACCAGATTTGAATAAAAAATCTGGAACGAAGTGCAACTGTAAGAAATCGTAACTAGTGAGAGAGATTTATGAGGAGATTTGAATCAGTCGTGAGAGGAAGAGCTCGAGCAAAGTGCTGAAAGGAAAAGATTTAAAATTTCTGAGATTGTCGCATTTTCTTATTAAGAGCACTTTTGTCATTTCAATCTAAAGTGGGATTAAATGATTACATGTTTTTTTCTCGGAGTAAGATGAATAAAGTTTCAATAATGAGTACCGACATGAACTTCGTCCAAATTTTTTTTACGGATTTGAATTATAAAAAGTCAAATATCTACTCAAAAAATATAAAAGTCAAACATTGCCACCTTTGTTGTCTTGTTTTTAAACTCATACGTGGAAGTTGACTTTTGATTATTATTTTCTTTTTTTGAGAATGACTTATTTTTTTTTTTTCGAGGTTGTTATTATTTTTCATACTCATATCATAGATAGCAAAATTTAAAGTTGACCAAATTTTTTAGAGAAATATATGTAGATTGTAGCCTAGTGGTTCACGGGTTTTTTTAAAGCTACCTTAAAGCAATACTCTTATGTCTTTATGGGCAAAAATCATTGGATTAATATCATTATCTAATATTAATGTAAATATTGACATATAAGAGTTGTTATCCCTTAAAGATAGTGTATGTACAGAGCAAGCAATAAACATGGTTCATATAATGGAAAAATTAAGGGTGATTTTTTATTTTGGATTCTCGATTGGAGATTACTCGGTTCATGAACACGAATAGTTATTACTTTTTTTTTTTTTGAAAGACGAATAATTATTATTTTAATCTTTTTAAATCAGTCTTCTGCCAATTATCTCTACCATTCATTTAGTCGAGTCAAAGGAATTTTAATGTTGATAGTACATAAAACATTATTGTTATTGTGAATACATATATATTTAATAAATGAACTTATTATTCTTGATTTTATATAATAAACACATGAACGAAATCATGACTCACACATGAACTATTCACATGAATATATTTATGAATCAAAACTTGTGCGATGATATTCAACTCCAAAATTTGTTCATTAAAAATCCTAAAAGTTATGTTTGGATGAATGAATTTCATTTAATAGAGGAATTTGATTTCAGAATGGATTTGAAATGATATGCATCTTATGCGCATTTCAAATACACCAAAATTACTATCACATAAAATTAGTAAAAAGACAAATATAAAATATATCAAATATATATTAGTTCAATAATTAAAAAAGATTTAAATTTTTATAGCTTCCAATCTTTCGATTTAAATGGACGCTCACTCTATTGTTAATAGAAGAATGACGTGGGAATGTTTTAGTCTTGATACAGAATATTCAATCACTTGAACAAAGATGGGCCAAGTGTCGCCATTTAAGTATTAGCGGCCAGATCGGTCTCAAGCTCAGTGTTGAACATCAAAATGTCAAAATATTTGCTCAACGATTTCAATAATGAATTTATATGAATTTGTTGAGAATAAAAATTTATAAAACGTTTTTCACCTCCCAAAATATATTTTTTATGCTGACTCTTTGTTTTTTTGTTTTTATAGGTCATTGCCCAGACTCGAATTCGAATCGTCCCAAAGTAGAACATGAGCGTTTACCACCCGACTAAGACCGGAGGCGCTTTTTTGTTTTGTTTTTAGTAATCGATATTAGCTATTCTTAAATTCTAAGAGATGATGTGCAGAATGATAACTTGCATATTATTGATATATATTTAACTTGCATATTTTCATATGCCTTCTTTTACGACTTTAATTACATTTAGAATTGGGAAATGATTGAAAATGTAATAACTTTTCATGTCATCGCTAGGATCTCAAATTTGGAACTAAATAGTCAAAGAAAAATTCAGAAGTAACTTAACTAATGAAAATTCTCAGCAATATAGAAAATTTATTAGGAGAAGCGATCCCTCTGGTGTGGAAAATCTTTATATTTATGATATGTAATGTGTAGTTAATGATGACAAATATAACTATTTATTTTAATCCATAGACCGACCTCATCATCTCCACCCTATAGGAACTGCGAGATCACCCAAAGGGGGCCTTCGGCATCCAGGGGTCACGGACCAACCATAGAACCTGCTCAATAAGTGCGACACATTAGCTGTCCGTTCCCAGGTTGGGCAATAAGGCCGGAGAGTAACTAATCGTGTAGGGAATTTTGGTTTATTACTAGGAATTTTAGGTTTTTGGTAGATAACAGATAGTTTTGAATTTCAGGGTTTATTCGAATTATTTAATAACTTGATTTATGATAATGAAGTCAATCCTCCGTTTGTTACGTTGTGTGCTGCTCTATTATTTTCCGTTGCAGTTGCAAAATCTGCACAATTTATAATAATGAAATCAATCCTCGGTTTTTCTTGTAGCTTGTCATTTTTTATATTTGGTTGAAAGTGTGTAAATTGACTTTTTGTTCGGATGTTTTATTATATACTTATTTTTTATAAACATACAAGTTAGAAAAATTAAAAATATCAAAAAAATATAATATAATCGATATAATTAACTTACATCTGTAATGGGTTTGACAGACAAAAACTATAGAATATTTTCCCCTTTTCCTATACAAATGGCATCGCACTTGCGTTAGTTGGGGGAATGATGTCATACACAACTCGATCCAATTCATATACAACAGGTTCGTTGACATTTCCCATTACCATATAAACTATTCTTTTTAGTTGGAACTTAAGATGTACAACAATCACTAAATTTAACATTAAAAAGGTTTACAATGATTAACACGATAAATGAGAAATTAATTGTGAAAAAAATTGCAAACTCTGTGAACGAAGCTCTAGCTATATGCGAAAAACTTTGGGCCTAATTTATATAGTTTCCCCTTACAATGTAAAAAGTTGTTTCCACGACTCGAATCAATGACATCTAAAATCATATGTCAGCAACTTTAACCATTATATCAAGGCTAACCCTTAATTCTGTGAAACAAAATATTAATGATAATGTCTTTGAAAGCATTAGGCCTGTTTACATTTTCCAATAAATAAGAAAGTCAACGAGTATTTGTTCCTTTTTTATACCCTTTAATTATGGGAAAATTACAAGTCAAAAGTTTGATGTTTTAAATACTCCTAGTTGAATGGGTATGTGTAATAAACTTTATAAAATGAAAATGAAATAGCATTAGTGGCATCCCCTTTGCTTTCAATTGCATTTGACTACTTTTAAATAAAGTGAAGCGTTGAGATTTACTTTTATGTTGGATCCGATCGCCTTCCTTTTTTAAAAAAATCTAATCGAAATAAAGCATATTAGCAATTGTTTTAATGATGCCATTAAATATACGTCAAAAAAATCAACAGATTTGAATATTGTTATCTAATAGTTATTACATCTTTTAAGACACTGTCTTTAAGGATATCAACTAACCAATCATAGCTAGTACAAGCATCTCGAAGTTCAGGTCCAATTGAGATAATCAACTCCTCATTCAAAGTACTATTGTGTTGCTTCTGTTTAAATTTGAAAAAAAATTACTTTAAAGTAAAAATGTTGAATATTTGGTATTAAAATAAAAAAAACAGTTTAATGAACTTCAAAACATTCCAAAATGCACCACACAAGTTAAAACAGTGAACAACATCTCATTACTTGCTTATCTTATTTTATTTTTACATACTTATTTTTAGAGAAGCAGTTGCAGAAACAATGAAATAAAGCACTCAAAATTTAATTTTTTATCTGAAAAATAGATAAATAATTTTAAAAAATAATCGCAAACACCCACGGATTGTACAAATTATAATTGGCTTTAATATGTCGTTTGTTGAGATTGGCTTAACTTAAATTTCTGGATACCATGTATGTCATTGAATAACTTTAAAAAATACAATCTATTTGAAGTCGCGATTTCTAGAACTAATTTACAAAGAATTCGGTTTTATAAAATTATTATTACATTATCTGTCACATTTTTCCAATCCTTGATTTTTTCCCCTTTTCAACTGTGTAATTAAATTAAAACGAGCAATTAAGAGTTGAATTCCACGTGGCGTCATGCTAATGGTTTTGGTGATTAATGCAATTTTCAAAGTCAGCGTCGCTCAAGTGAATCGTGTCCGTTGATAGGGCTGGCTTGATCGTACGGTTGTAAATTATGTGCTTTTTAGTGGCATTTCTGTTGAATAATAAATAAATAAATAATAAAGTGGGTCAACCATATCCCACGTTATGTCTCCCAATTTTAAAAAACAAAAGGCTTTCTTTCTGATATCCAATTTATGTAAAATTTCAGAAAGACCCTTATGTTTTCACATATTAATATTACGATAATTTAATATTTATTTATTAAATAAAATATTAGAACTTTAAATATTTCTTAAACATTATTTTTATGTGGTAATTGTGAGAAACTATTAGTCATTATTATACTTATGAGATTTTTTGTTTTTGTAAGAGTTTAAGTATATACTTATTTGCACTTAATTTTTTAATATTTATTTTTTATTTTTCCTAAATTTGTGATGCTTAATATTTGATCTCCTTTTGAGATGGGTGAGAAATCTTATGGCGTAGTACTTTGCCCTTTACATATTGTACACATATTTGGAAGCATGTAAAATTGATCTGGCAATACCAATTTCAGCGATATTCCATTCAGTGGGTCCCACCTCACCCCATTTTCAACAGAATAAGCTGACATTTTTGCCCATCACAGAATTTTTAAAGACCGAATATCAGCCGTTAGATTGTAATCTACCTTTGACTATCGTCCGGTTCCCCTTTCGTCTTTCTCCCATATATTCCCACTCACTCCCCCTCTTTCCATTCACATTTCTCTCTCTGTTCGAGTTCCGTCAACGAACTGATTAAGATACAGCAGAAAACTTTCGAAATTGGATATTTAAGGTGACCCTTTTTCATCCATCTGCAAAAAATGGCCGTGGAATTGATCGGCTATTCCAATCTAAACGAGCAAATAGCGATTCAGGATGCTGCATTTGCTGGGATTAAATCAATGGAGCATTTGATTCGGGCGGTTTCTCACAATCAGCACCAGCGGCAGAGCCAAAATCAACAACTCGACTGCAAAGAAATAACCGATTTCACGGTTTCTAAGTTCAGAAAGGTTATTTCTATCCTCGACCGTACTGGGCATGCCCGATTCCGGCGTTCTCCTGTTCAACCGCCGCCTTATTCCGCGGAGTCTACTGCTCCTCAGTTTGAAACCCAAACATCGGGATCTAGCGAACCTCAATATCCGACGTCTGGAATCTACCAGCATCAGCCTCTGAGTTTGTTCTCCAAGTCCACTACCCCTCCAGCGACGCAGCCTTTGACGCTTGATTTCTCCAAACCCTCGGTGGTGGCCTTAGGGAAGGACACGTGTGAAGTAATGGGAAAGGATGGATTTAGCTTATCGACGGCGGTGACGACATCGGGAAACTCGTCTTCAACTTTTTTGTCTTCGATTACTGGTGAAGGAAGCGTTTCAAATGGGAAGGGTGGGTCACCGTCGACGATTCTGGCGCCAGCTGTCTCCGCCGGGAAGCCGCCTCTGTCAGGGAAGAGATGCCGAGAGCACGACCACTCCGAAAACTTCTCCGGCAAGAATTCGGGTTCGGGCCGTTGCCACTGCAAAAAGAGGTAATTTCTTACCATATTTTTTGCTGAAAGATCTCATCGAATTCGTTTATTAGCTCCCTTTTTTTTTATCATTTAACAAAATTACAAGAATTTCTTCTATCTACAAATTGCAACCAGATTATTAATTAAGATAATACTGTTGATAATATTATCTGTACAAAAACCAAAAAAATAGGCGATGAAAATTTGACTATGTGATTTGGCATTATTGAAGAATGTCAGGCGCTAGCTGGCACGCAGAAAAATTAAAATTGGGTAGAAACAAAGTGGACAGATAAAAAAAAAAGCTGAACCGAATGAACTCTGTGCATGACACTTCCGGCGTAGAGCAGGGTCTGCCGCCACAGTGACAGCGCTGCTGTCTGCGGCCAAAGTCCGCTTGAGCCGACATTTCTTCAGCTGTTTCGTTTCTGTTGTCCCCATGTTCATGAGCAATTTAAAACAGTGATCTATACAAATTTAATGACTGAATTTATTGAATGAGGAATGGTTTCTCATTGAAATTGCGCCATTGTCACTGCAGGAATTTGAGGGTGAAAAAAACCATCAGAGTGCCAGCCATCAGCTCAAAAGTTGCAGATATACCCGCGGACGATTACTCATGGAGAAAATACGGTCAAAAACCAATCAAGGGATCCCCATACCCACGGTAATTTCAGTGCACCAATACTGATCTACCTTAGATTTAACCAATTCGCATCAATCGACAAACAGTTTGGCTAATCAATCCTTTTGCTCCTATTTTCAGGGGTTATTATAGATGCAGTTCGTTTAGGGATTGCCCGGCGAGGAAGCATGTGGAGAGGGCGAAGGATGATCCGACGATGATGATTGTTACTTACGAGGGTGAGCACCGTCATACGCAAGGTGTATTGCAGGAGATCCCTGCCTCTGGCGCCGGCGGCAGCGGAACCCAGCTTGTGTTTGAGTCAACCCGAGGTTGAATTAAAGATTGTTGAAGGGCACAATTTCGCTGTTGTGAATTAATTATAATCTGAGGGTTTGCTTGGGAATATTGTAGGAGTAATGGACTTAATATGATTTTGTATATTTCTCGTTAGTTCTAAAATTTAAGATTGCGTATGAAATGATTTAAAAATTAATGATTATTTAAATTTTATATTTTTGAAATAACATGTATTATATTGTAATTTCAAATCTTTTCAAAATATAAAGTCAAAATATAAAGTAAGATGTATTAAAAAAAAGGATAAATTTGAAATATTTGAGCTCTCCGATCTTGTCGAGATGGATAAGATATTTTGTCTATTTTGTGCATAATCGAGCAAATAAATTTTAAATTTGTATTTTGATTTTTTTATCCGAACATAAATGATAGATTTAAGTAGGGAATCTTTGATCCAAACATAACTTAAGAATATTATTATTGTCTCAATTTTATTATCATTTTGAATGACCTTCATTTACATATTTATATTTAGTTATACTTCATCTTAATTTTTTTATTGATTTTGTTTTACAAAATACTCATTAATTTGAAATTTGAATCAATTTTGTATTATTCCTTATTCTATTTATTTTGTATTTTATTATAATTATATAAAACAAAATTGTGGGAGGCATATCTCAAATGTCTTGAATCTACGAACACTTCCAATAGCCGTAATCAGCAAGCACAGGGGCAGTCTCGCAACAATCACAATTTCTCCAACAATCGTGGTCGTGGACGTCAATCAGGCCGCCCATATCAGTCCCCTTAGGCGAATCAGCAGCCACGCAGCCCTGCAATATGCCAATACTGTGGCTATCCCGGCCATGTCGCTCGACAATGTCACCAAATTCACCCCACCGTCAACACTGCCTTCGCTCCTCCTGTGTCTCGGGATGGTTCATAATGGCTCTTGGACTCTGGCGCTTCTCATAGCCTCACATCTGATTTGGCAAACTTATTTATTCACTCCGAAAATGATGGTCCTGATGCGGTCACCATTGCAGGTGGTACATGTTTGTCAATAACCCATAATGATAGTTATTCTCTTAATCATCCTTCCCGCCAGTTTACTCTATCTAATGTTCTATGTGTTCCTACGGCTCAACGGAATTTATTATCAGTGCACAAATTTATTAAGGCTAATAATGTTACTGTTGAATTTCACCCGTTCTATTTTCTTGTGAATGATCGAACCACGAGGGTAACTCTATTTCACGGCATATAATGGTCACTATCACTTGGGGTTTTCACCTACACATTCTCCACCCTTCCGCTCCGTTGCTAATGTTGGTGTTAAGGCCTCTCTTTATTATTGGCATCATCGTCTGGGCATCCCTCATTTAAATTATGTTCTAGTTTGGTACATAGACATTCATTGCCTACTGCAAAGGCTTAATTTAATGTTTTCAAATCATGTGTTTCTTGTAATGTTAATAAAAGTCAGCAATTACCATTTCACGAGACATCTCTTCGTAGTACATGTTGTTTGGAATTCATTTATGCTGATGTTTGGGGTCCGATTAAATTTGCGTCAACTGATGGGTGTCATCATTTATCCATTGCAATATAAATCAAAGCAAATACGATGGTGAACCGTAACTGGTATTGTGGATATAGTTATTGTAGTAACACCACTATATCGATTATATATCTTGAGGAGATAGTATGGTGTGTTGATTTTGGCTTGGAGCAATGCTGTCGTTGAGACAATTGGTATTGATTACTGGTTGATTTTGGAATCAACTATGGTAAGCATTACTGGTGATGGATCTAGTATTTGCTTTGAGTTAATTGTGAGACATACGAAGAGACGTCCCTAGAGAGATACTTGAGAGTATTTGAGTGCTATTATGTTAGTACAGAGCATCGTTGGAGTTTGTATACGTCGTGTATACAGATTTGAGAGTGATTTATGTTAAGTGGCATTGACACACTATCATGGGATGCATTTCGGAAGAAATATATCTAGATTGTTCGAACGATGGTTCGAGGTTGGAGAGTCGTGGATGCTTGATGCTTTCATTATAAGGAAAACGGTATTGATATACCTGTTTGGAATCTTTGAAAGATTCGTTGAGTCGGTGCGCGTGTGTTGATGTTGAATTCACACCATTAGTCGCTAATTCGTCAATCATTATTCTCTTCGATGTGAGAATAACTGGATGATTGACAGTCGTGTCTGAGGCTTGTGAGTATTATTGGACATACCCAAGTCGAGTGCATTGAGTATGCATGTGGCGCCATATATATCGGTATGTATATATGTCTGCCGGCATTTTTTTGCTTGTTGAGTGACTGGTTAGTATGTTTGGATTGATGAATCTCTTGTAAGAAATTGTGGTATCCTTGAGGTTGATAACCTCGAAGGGACGATTTATTCTGAAGAATAAATTGTGTGGTTTTGTTTGACTCTCTCATGAGAAGAGGATGTCAAATGAAACATGCCTAAGATCATTTGGTCTAGTGACATAAACCTCTCTTATTTGGAGAGACACATGAGTTCAAACCAATGTATAAGCAATTCACCTTCCCCTATTGCAGTTGTAATAGTTTATAAATAAAAAAAAATTCAAATTAAACAGTATATCAACAATAATTAATATTGTTAAACAAAAATGCAAGGTCGACACCCCATCGAAGCTCCTCATCGGAGCAGAAGTCATATTAGGGTCATATTTAAGAATATGGTGGGTAATTATGGGCGGAATAAACTTTATAAATGAATATTCCAAAAATGTATAACTGTATTATTAGGTTTTTATTCGATTAACTTATATCGTAAGAACAAATTAAGAAGATAATACGTTTTGTTTTATATAACTGTGGTAAATTTATTATAAAGTAATAATTTAATTTATAATTTTTTTGGTCATAATATCATTTGAAAAATATATATTTAATTTATTTAGGTTTGACCATTATTTTTAATTATATTAAGATTTTAAATTGATATATTTATGATTTTACTCTTTAATCTTTCATATAATAAACATATAAAACGATTTTATTTTTTTGTTAGCCTCTGTATTTTTAATTCACAATCATAATATGTCAATATATTATTCTCAATTTTGAAATAATAAATTATAGATTAATTCTAATTTGAAATTTAGGCAAGTTTAATATCCCTGGACCTGTGTTATTTCAATTGGGCCTAGCAATAAGTGGGCCGAACTCGGGTTTTCACTGGTTCCACTCCAAGTCTCCACTACGTCAATTAATTTTCTACTCTCTCTTCCTAGTTTTCCCTAATTGCTTGAATCAAAATCATAAACTTTTGCCCTAATTGAAGAATCAGTAATTCAGCCATGGCTGATAAATCAAAGAAACCAAAGAAGGGCACTATCACTGAAGAAGACGCTTCTAATCTCCTACAAAGGTAATCTCTCGTTCTATAAGCATCATCTGAAGATATAGTGAAAAATTCGAAGATTGATGCGTAAAGGATTCCTTTTTGTTGTCATTGTTACTTTTATTTACCTTAGTTACTCCGTGGAAACGGTTCTGGCGTTGCTGCAAGAGGT
The DNA here is from genome assembly GCA_907163345.1 of Haberlea rhodopensis. Lineage (NCBI taxonomy): Eukaryota > Viridiplantae > Streptophyta > Magnoliopsida > Lamiales > Gesneriaceae > Haberlea > Haberlea rhodopensis. Next base: position 27,953,369 of record CAJQUN010000004.1, on the reverse strand, counting down.
GGCTCTAGTCCCTGGGGACAAAATTGATTGGAGTGCAATGGTGAAGAACACTGCTACTGGAATTTCCAGTGCTAAAGAGTATCAAACACTCTGGCGCCATCTTGCGTATGGACAAAACTTAATCGATCAGTTGGGCGACGATGAAAACCCTATGGCAAGTATTTTCTCACCATGATCTCTACTGTTTACCTTAGCAAGTGTGGATTATTTCACGTGATCTTTTTTGTTTTTTTTTTCCGAAGTTCTATTGAAAATTGTAGTTTTCTTGCCTTTGTTTTGTCTAAAATTAATTTTTTTTGCCATAGTGCACGAATCATGATTGATTGCTATTACAATCACAATTGTATTCTGTTTCATATGAATTAATGCGTGTATCAACTTTTTATTTATGTGTATTCATTGTATGTCTTGGATTGAATTCATTGTATGTCTTGGATTGAATTATTATTAAATTTATAAGTCAGCTATGATCTGGGCGATGTTATTGGCTGGTATTCCACTATCCCAATCGGCTTATTGCTGATACTTTCTCCTTTTATGAATGGATTCTACTTAAAAACATTAATTTGTATTGTGATTTAGCTGTGCCAATGGTTAAAAAACTATTCATGTCACTCTCATCTTACTTATGTCAAAGTTCATATTTGTCATGGATGACATTGTTGTGTTCCGAATGCAGGATGATGATAGTGATCTGGAATATGAGCGAGAAGCCTCACCCGCGGTTAGCCGGGAAGTTTCGGCAGAGGCAGCGGCATGTGTTAAAGTATGTTGATACAACAGTGTTGTCTGGAAGTACATGTCTATAGCAAGTCCCTCCCTTATCCTGATATTTGAAAGTCAAAGTTTGTTTTCTTGATTTTAGTAATACATTGACCGGTAATTATTGTTCTGGGAACCAATCAGCATGAAAACTTTATCGACCGAAAATTGGAAGATTTTTATAATTTTAGATACGTTAGGGTCCAATGAATGAGATTTGATTTTTTAAACGTACAATCTACCAAATTATTTACTGTGTTTCTTTTCCGGAGTCTATCATTATGTGAAATAAATCTGGTCTGTGATATGGTTAGGCTTACCTTCCAAGACCCATTCTTGTTGAAAAACGTTGTCACCCCATCGCGTGAAGTGCATAGAGTCAAATATCACGTTTTCATTTCACAGGGGCCAAATATGCTAAAACTGAAGAAAATTTAATTTGGAATATCTTCATGGATTTAAATCAAATTTTGTCTAATCCGTTTATCCTTGGAAGTTAGAATCAGATGTTTTTTTCTTTTTAAAAATTAAATGTGGTTTGCTATTATGGGAAATCTACCATTGATAATGCCAAGTTTCTTTTATTTAATTATATATTTATGTTTTGATACAATTTTCTACATATATATATATACATATATATATACGTATATATATATATACATATATATATACATATATATATATATATATTCTTTTGATTGGCTTGCCAATGCCAATCCTCATCTGTGTATCTGTGGGAATAATTATGTTTTGCAGGTGTTAATTGCTTCTGGTCAAAATGATTTGCATCTCCCTAACAGCTCTACTATCGATGCACCATTAATTATTAATATTCCAAACAGCAAGGGATGCACTGCTTCTTCAGATAGTTCATCTATCACTTGTGCTAGTCAGGGGACATATGTTAGCATTCCTGTTTCTGTACAAAAACAGCCATTGTCTTCTGGAACATGTGGTGAAAAAAGGCCCAATGGGTCAACTGAAATTAATTTGCCTCCCCGGAAAAGAAGAAGGGGTTGGTCTACAGAAGATGATGCAAAGCTTTCTGCTGCTGTGCGAAAATTTGGGGAACGGAATTGGGCCAGTATTGCTAGGGGAGATTTTAAGAATGATAGGAAAGCGTCAGAGCTATCTCAGGTTCTCTATTTCACTTTCTGTAATCATTGTTTATTGCTTTATTACCATTACAATCAACATATGGACTAACCAGTAAATAACTTTTTTTAAAAGTCCTCGTTTTTTGTGCTGAATGAGTTCTGTACTAAGCATAAATGACTATAATTTGAAAAAAAATGAAAAGTCTTCTATTTCTTCTCTCCTGCTCTTGCTGTATGCTGTTATATAAATCCTGACAGATGAGAATTTTTCCCATATGTTGATTCATGCAATACAATGTGGATCGGAGTCCTTAATATAACAAGCTTATTTGGGATGATTTTTTTATCACATTTTGTAAGACCCCAACCCCTTATACTCCCCTTATACTCGTCATTAGTGCATTTATGACGTTGTTTGAGTATAAAAAAAATTTCATTCTTTAAAAGAATCCTTACATGCTTCACATATTATCCATTGACACTCCAGCACCATTCATGGCCAAACAAAAGTAAATGATTGATGATAGCATAATTCAAGCAATCCACTTAATAAGTAGGCTTTAATGTAAATGACACAATGTATGTACCTTCCTTAGTTAAAGGCTTAGTTAAAGGATGAATTAGGCTTAGTTAAAGGATGAATTATAAGAATGTAATTACTATAATTGTACTATATATATTTGTAATGAAGAAGAGAAAAGATTATTCTGTGCAATTGACATGGTATCAGAGCCAGAACTTCAGAACTAAATTTTTTTCTTCTTTTTTGTTGGGATTCCGTCGCTGCCTTCATCGGAATTATTTCCGACTTTGATTGTTCAGCACTTCGGTTTCTTGCTCGACGTGTTCATTCGCTGATCTACATCGGATATTAATATTCCGAAATTGGTTGGTCAGCCCGTGAATCTCCATTTGCGCTGATCTTCATCCGGAATTTGTTTTTCCGTGAAATTGATTGTTCAGCCCATCGGGTTCTTGCTGTTTTGCTTGTGCGTTGGTCTTCATTGGAAATTCCCTTTCCGTAATTGATTCACCAGCTTGTTATCATCTTCTTGTGCGTTAATAGTCATCGATTTACATTGAAACTGACTAATTGGCTACAAGATTTTTTTTTCCTTCTCTTTTTCCGTATTCTGTCTTGATTTTCCGGAATCAATTATCTTCGGAAATAAGAGATCGGACTGTGTGTGTTGCTCGTACACGTTTCAGATATTTTTTTCTCATCGAGTCTGTCGGTTCCACCAATAATTATAATGAGTAATTTTGAAAGTTTTGGGGTAAAATTCACTGGCAAAAATTACTTAGCCTGGGAATTTCAATTTCGTTTATTTGTATTGGGGAAGGAGTTATGGGGTCATATTGATGGGAGTGACCCGGCACCCAAAGACGATTCTCAATTAGCACAATGGCAAATCAAAGATGCTCGAATAATGACTTGGATATTAGCATCTGTTGATCCTCTCATTGTGCTCAATTTACGACCATATCAAACCGCCAAAGCCATGTGGGAGTATCTCAAGAAAGTTTACAGTCAGAATAATGCGGCTCGACGATTCCAATTGGAATATGAGATTGCAAACTATACTCAGGGCGAACTTTCTGTCCAGGAATATTTCACTGGTTTTCAGACGTTATGGGCTGAATTCGCTGATATTACTTATGCTAATGTTCCTGATGGCTCGCTGGCTGCTGTCCAATCAATTCATGAACAAAGCAAGCGAGATCAATTTCTGATGAAATTGAGATCTGAATTCGAAATAGCCAGATCCGCACTGATGAACCGCGATCCCTCTCCCTCATTGGATGTTTGCTTCGGAGAACTCCTTCGTGAAGAGCAACGTCTTACTATACAAGGGACGTTCCAACACCACACAAACTCGACGAATGTCACTGCTTATGCGTCCCACGTGAAAGGAAAAATGAAGGACATTCGCCACGTCCAATGCTATACTTGCAAAGAATATGGGCACATGGCAAACCAATGTGTCACTAAGAAATGTAACTACTGCAAGAAGCCTGGCCACATCATCAAGGACTGTCCCACACGTCCTTCAAATCGACGAACCACCGGTTATCAAGCCACAGTAGGACCCTCCCCGCCTATAGTTGGAGACTCTTCGGTCATTACTCCTGAAACCATCCAACAGATGATCGTTTCTGCACTCTCTACTTTAGGCCTTCAAGGTAACAATCTCGCTCATTTGAAATCTTGGCTTGTTGACTCTGGTGCTTCAAATCATATGACCAGGACTTCGGATAATCTTCACAATCTTCAACCATATACCGATTCCTTACAAATTACAATCGCTGATGGTACTAAACTTCCGATTCATGAGACTGGCGATATTAATTCCTCTGTCAGAGATGTGTTTGTATCTCCTTCACTGTCTACCAGTCTTTTATCCGTCGGACAGTTGGTTGATGACAATTGTAATGTTTTGTTTTCTCGTTCTGGTTGTCTTGTGCAGGATTAGGTGTCGGGGAGGATACTCGCGAAGGGCCCTAAAGTTGGACGCTTATTTTTCTTACATTTTTCCATTCCTTCAGTTATTTCCATGGCATGTAATGCTGTTAATAATACCAATGATATTTGGCACAAGCGTTTGGGTCATCCTAACCCTACTGTCTTATCTCATATAATAAAATCGGGTTTGTTGGGAAATAAAAATCAATTGTCATCTCAATTTTCTCTAGATTGTACTACTTGCAAATTAGGAAAGAGCAAGTCTCTTTCATTTCCGACCATTGGTACTCGTGCAGAAAAATGTTTTCACTTGATTCATAGTGATGTGTGGGGCGTCTCCCCTGTTATATCTCATGCACAATATAAGTATTTTGTTACATTCATTGATGATTATAGCAGATACACATGGGTTTATTTTCTTCGGTCCAAATCTGAGGTATTCTCTATGTTCCAACGCTTTATATCTTTCGTTGAAACTCAATTTTCTACCACTATCAAAATCCTCAGATCTGACTCCGGCGGAGAATACATGTCTCGTCAATTTCATGATTTCCTTGAACAAAAAGGTATTATTTCCCAGCATTCTTGTCCATATACACCACAACAAAATGGGGTGGCGGAACGTAAAAATTGTCACTTACTAGATGTCACTCGCACTTTGTTACTTGAAGCTGCGGTTCCTGCAAAATTTTGGGTTGAAGCTTTATCTACGGCCGTTTACCTCATAAATCGATTACCATCCAGTGCACTTCAATTTGTCACCCCATATTACCAGCTCCATAAACATCACCCTAGTTATCTTAATTTACACACTTTTGGATGTATTTGCTTCGTTCATTTACCTAGTATTGAACGAAATAAATTGTCGGCTCAATCAGTCAAATGCGCTTTTATGGGATACAGTGTTTCTCATAAGGGATATGTTTGCTATGATTCTCACTCTAACAAGTTTCGTATTTCTCGTCATGTCATTTTCTTTGAAAATCAATATTTCTTTAGCAAATCAATTGGGTCCACGCATTCACCACCTGTTCTTCCATCCTTCGATGAGCCATCTACATCTTCTCCACGCTTCAAGCCTGGTATTGTTTATGAAAGACGACGTCCAACTTTGCATCCTCGAGAGCCCGACCCTCCACCTGACACTGCTCAAACTCTGGATCACGTGATAACCACGGCCTCTGACACTACTCTTCGGCGCTCATCACGTTCTTCTCATCCTCCTGATCGGTATGGCTTCTCTCCTTCCTCATATCATGCTACTTTGTCAGCTAATCCCATTCCTACGTGTTACTCGGAAGCTATTACGCATGAATGTTGGAAGACCGCTATTAATGAGGAGTTACAAGCTCTTCAAGAAAATGCCACATGGGATATTGTCACTTGTCCACCACAGGTTAAAGCACTTGGCTGTAAATGGGTTTACTCTATCAAACTTCACTCAGACGGAACTTTGGACAGATACAAAGCCAGGTTGGTTGCTCTTGGTAATCGTCAGGAGTATGGAATTAACTACGAGGACACTTTTGCTCCTGTTGCGAAAATGACTACGGTGCGTACTATACTATCTATTGCTGCTTCGCAAGGCTGACCTCTACATCAAATGGATGTTAAAAATGCCTTCTTACATGGTGATCTCAAAGAAGATGTGTATATGAAATTCCCTCCGGGTCTTTCTTCTGATTCTTCATTAGACGTTTGCAAATTGAAACGCTCTCTCTACGGCTTGAAACAATCTCCTCGTGCTTGGTTTGAAAAATTTCGATCCAACTTGCTCCACTTCTCCTTTCAGCAAAGTAAGTTTGACTGCTCTTTGTTTCTTTGCAAGACATCGACGGGTATTGTTCTTCTTCTTGTCTACGTGGACGACATTGTCATTACTGGGAATGATTCTGCTCTAATTACACGTCTCCAACAACATCTTCAGGCCTCATTTCATATGAAAGACCTGGGTCAGCTCACTTACTTCTTGGGGTTGGAAATCAGACAAGTCCTTCTGGTATATTCTTGAATCAGTATAAATACACACTGGATCTCATTGCTTTGGCACGACTTCAGGACTCTCCTCCTGTCGACACTCCATTGGAAGTTAACGTGAAATATCGGGGTGGAGAAGGTGATCTTCTTCCTGATCCCACTTTGTATCGACAACTTGTTGGGAGCTTAAATTATTTGACTATCACACGACCTGATATATCCTATGCGGTTCAACAAGTTAGTCAGTTCATGCAATCTCCTAGACATCTACATCTTGCTGCAGTTAGGCGAATCATTCGCTATCTTCGTGGCTCTCCTATGAAGGGGATATTTTTTCCCGCCTCGAATAAACTTCAACTTGTTGCCTATAGTGATGCTGACTGGGCGGCCTGTCCAGATACTCGTCGCTCTGTCACCGGATGGTGTATGTTTCTTGGTCACTCCTTGATCTCATGGAAAAGTAAGAAACAACCTCGCGTATCCAAATCTTCTACCGAATCTGAATATCGTGCTATGTCTGCTGCTTGTTCTGAAATTATGTGGCTACGTGGACTACTAGATGAACTGGGATTTACTCAACACGAACCCACACCTCTTCATGGAGACAACACTAGTGCCATTCAAATCGCAACCAATCCAGTATTCCATGAACGAACGAAATATATTGAGGTAGACTGTCATTCTATTCGAGAAGTTGTGGACAACAAGACAATCACCCTTCCTCATGTCTCTAGTGACCTTCAACTTGCCGACATATTTACAAAACCAATGACTCGACAACGCATCATTTTCTGATTGGCAAATTGCTGCTTCTTGACAAACCAGCATCAATTTGAGGGGGGATGACACTCCAGCACCATTCATGGCCAAACAAAAGCAAATGATTGATGATTGCATAATTCAAGCAATCCACTTAATAAGTAGGCTTTAATGTAAATGACACAATGTATGTACCTTCCTTAGTTAAAGGCTTAGTTAAAGGATGAAATAGGCTTAGTTAAAGGATGAATTATAGGAATGTAATTACTATAATTGTACTATATATATTTGTAATGAAGAAGAGAAAAGATTATTCTGTGCAATTGACATCCATGACATAAATAATACTCAGCAATAAGACTCAAGGTTCACCCATTATCATCACCATTGCACCACTTTTACATTGTGAGTTTTTATAAAAATTTGGGCAGAGTCTCCCCTAGAAATTGAGTTATCCCAAAATAAAACACATCACCAACACAATTCCCAGCCAGGAAAAAACACAATACTAAGAAGACATCAAAAGTGGGCTTCAATACCCTTATACAGTCCATATACATGCTTCCAGTTGCTCACATACGAGCAACAAATAAATGAATACCAATCTAACTGAATAAATAGTGTATACTATTTACCCACACTCATATACGCTTCTGGAAGCGGCATGATCCAACAAGCTCGAACCAATATCCCAAAGTAGCTTAGTACCTGTTGTACCTGTTCAACAGAAACAACCCCCCCACGGTGAGCATACTCCAACTCAATATTCATTCACAAATCAATATACGAAATTGTAATGCAACAATTTAGATTATTCAAAACTCATAAAGTATACTCCCTGTTACAAATTCCGAACCGGCATAGCTATCACGAACTGTTCCTGTTTCAATCTTATATACTTGCATAAACATCATGTTCAATATCATTATTCAAAGCATGATACTCATCAATGCAATAAATACGACATAACCACAATTTATCATTTATACTTAATCATGACGAATCTTATCTCGAAGGCAGCTCTACCTATCAATTAATCTCATTCTCAATACCTATCAATTAATCTCATTCTCAACCACTTCGCATATCGATCATGCCAAAGGCATCAATAATCAACTCGTATACCCGGATCACGTACATCGACGTATCCACCATTCCACGTGTATTAAACTCAATATCAAACTCAATCACTGAACCTTAAACATCACATTAACATATATGTATGCATGAATATATAAATACTGGGTATACCTGCTCGTACGTCACCACGTACCTTATAGTCGACAACATGATGGGCTATCCCGACATCTTGAGAATCATGAAGAATCTATATCGAAATTATCACTTAATATTAGTTCATTTACAATCCAATCGATATCATTCATATCGATTCAATATCTTAATTCAACAACTCAATATTATCATCATTAACTCATCCAAGTGATATAAATCACCAATTTATGCTATGTCACATATTCAAGCATATTCGTAAGTATACAATTTAATATTTGCTTATAACACACATTGACATGTATCTAACTCTCCTATGGACATAATGACACAGGCTCGAAGTCATTAGCATCTCAAATCATAGCTCAACACTCACCAAAACACTACAATATTCTAAGTCATAAAAGTAGACTTTCCTACTACACAACATATAGGGCTTTTTAGCCAACACTTGAATATCACTTAAGTATATGAACAAACACCATACAGGCATGATTTTCAAGCCCAAACAACCCCAAAATTCAGCAGTTAAGTCCCTTAAATTTCGGCCATGTAAACCCCAAAATTCAACAAGAATTTGGCCCAAATACCAGGTTAATTCAATTCTCTACAGCAGTCTATTTTAACTCATTTCAGCAGCATATATAGACTCAGTCAGCAGGAAGGTTAAACCACAATAACAAGATGTGAATCAATTGCAGCAGATTTTCAAGCAAGGATAGCAGCTCATTTACGAACTCAAATTAACTGGTAATTATCGAAGTAAAGTCGGAAAATCGGATATCAAATTTTACCCAATTTCGCACACAGTTCACGCACACATTTCGTACGATTCCGGCGGGCTCCGACGGCGGTAGAGGCGGCGACCGGTGTAGAAAGTTTCGTCCAGGTGCAAGGAAGAGATTCGATGCCTTGGCTTCCTCCAATTCGTGGTTGACTCGAAGAAATCGAACCAAAAGTGTTCAAACCCTAGTCCGCGCGAGTTTCATAGTTCCAGGATAAAATCGAAGCACTTTTCGAACACCAAAGTTTGATTATTTGGTATGGAAAGATGCGCCTCTGAGTTGTGAACACGGTGGTAGGTCGGTCTCGTCGTTAGGTGGTCGGACGGCGGCTAATGGAGCGGATAAGTACACGGTGGTCGGTTGTCGCGCGAGCAGTGTGTGTTTTCGCACCTTTTAGTAGGTGTCCGCGATCTGTGTGTGTTTTACACGTTTTGTTATGTGTTTTACATCATACACCGATATATATTAATTCCCGACCAATTATGAACATCGGGGTGTCACCGGTGTACTGGTGCATGTGCATCACATGTACAGTCCACACCTAACTTCATGTCCTTATTTGAATCACAAAATTAAATCTTTCGATTTAATGCAAATTTTATATTTCTTAAATCATTTTAATAAAATTTCGGTGTTAATTAGCATTATAAATTCGATCCCGGAATTATTTATCCCAACTCCGCTCCGAAATCCGATACCCAAGAATTAAATCTCGACATATCATATAACCACCATAATTAAATCAATTGTACAATTAATAATTATTTCGGAATTGTACAATTAATAATTAATATAACCACCATAATTAAATCAATTGTACAATTAATGTACAATTAATAATTATTTCGGAATTGTACAATTAATAATTATTTCGGACATTACACATTTGATCTGTCATCTTGTAGTACTTCGACTCCACCCTAACTCAATGATTTATTAGTATTAATTATTAAGGAAATCAAGGAGTTGGTGTGGAAGTTTCCTTAGTTTGACTCCCATTTCCTGGCGTTCCCGTTCACAGCAAGGGGAGGTCCGCTCTTCCACTGAAGCTGAATATCGTGCCTTAGCCTCAGCAGCTACTGAAGTCTGCTGGATCAAAAATCTCTTTCGCGAACTGGGCATTACCCTTACCAGTCCACCCCGCATCTTGTGTGACAATATTGGTGCCACCCGCCTTGCTTTACATCCTATTATGCATTCAAGAATGAAACACATAGCTATTGATATTCATTTTATTCGTGATCTGTCGTGCAAAGGCCTTCTCACTGTCGCATATGTTAATACTCTCGATCAACTTGTTGATGTGCTCACAAAGCCTCTTCATCGCACACGTTTTGAGCTACTACGATCCAAAATCTCTGTCGCTGACGGCACGTCGATTTTGCGGGAGCGTATTAAGGAAACATCCCCTACTAAGAAAACTTCCACACCAACTCCTTGATTTCCGTTGATAAAATCATTGTATTTTTAGTAAATAATTATTGTAATTATTCTGCCGTAATTAGCAGATTCTTGTAAACTCTTTATAAGGCTCATTAAGCCATTCAATAGAATCAACCAAAAACTTCACTAAAATAATTGTGTTCATATGGGGAAATCAGCAGCGCCCATCGGTTATTTGTCAGTTATGTGGTCACCCCGGGCGCATTGCACCGTATTGTCGTCGTCTCTCTCCATCTGCCAATGTTGCTCAATCTCCGACAGCCTCTCCTTCGCCCCAGCCATGGCTCATGGACTCCAGAGCCTCCCATCATTTAACTGGTGATCTTCAAAACCTCACAATCCACTCCGAGTACGATGGGACTGATGAAGTTCACATCGCTGATGGAACGGGTCTAACAATATCCCACACTGGTACCTCTGAACTTACGTTTCCCAGTCGCACATTTAAATTATCTAATGCTCTTTGTGCTTCCATCAGCCAAGAACAATTTACTATCGGTACATCAGCTTACTATGGCTAATGATGTATCTGTTGAGTTTCATCCGTCGCATTTTGTTGTGAAGGATCAAACTACGGTGGCGCCCCTGGCGCGCGGCTCATGACACAATGGCATCTATCATATTCGCCCACCATCATTCCATCTCTGATCAATGGGGCATTTTGCATTACTTGGTGTTCGAACTTCTCCATTTACGTGGCATGCTAGGCTTGGACATCCCTCATTTAGGACCAGTTCTTTTGTTATTTCGAATCTTAAATTACCTATTTCATCTAGATCTTGTGGTAAAACAGTTTTTGTGACTCATGTAATGTGAGCAAAACTCACCAATTACCTTTCACTGAAACATCTCTGATTGCATTATATTCTCTTCATTATATTTATGCCGATGTATGGGGCCCTACCTCTGTACCCTCGACTGATGGTTGCCGTTCTTACTTATTGCTTATTGATCATTATAGCAAATATTGTTGGTTGTTTCCAATGGCTACGAAGTCGCAGGTGTCCTTTATTTTTCAACAGTTTCGACCGTTAGTCGAAAAGCAATTTGGTCAATCCATTAAAAACTTTTACCGTGACAATGGTGGTGAATTTATTGCATTGAAGTCTTATCCGATTACTCATAGCATCAGTTGGCTAACCACTGCACCACACACGCCACAACAAAATGGGACTTCTGAACGCCGTCATCGTCATATCTTGGAAACTGGACGTGCCTTACTACATCATGCTCATCTTCTGCCTGAATTCTGGTCTTATGCACTGCAAACAGTTGTTTATCTAATCAATCGCCTGCCTACACCAGTTCTTCGGAATAGTAGTCCTTTTGCTGTTTTATTTAGTCGCCCACCTAATTATCTCAGGTTGCGCACCTTTGGCTGCTTATGCTATCCCTATCTTCGGCCATATGCCAAAGGAAAGTTGGACCCTCCATCACGGCCCTGCCTATTTGTTGGATACTCTACATCTCAGAGTGCCTATCGCTGCCTTGATCTATCCTCTCAGCGCGTGTTTATTTCACGCCATGTCCGCTTCATGGAATTTATTTTTCCGTTCGCCACGACTCCTTCCTCTGGCTCATCCAACTGTGATCAGTCTGCTCTGCCGGCAATAGGAATGGCAACGGGTCGGGTATGGGACGGGTTTTGCCAATCCCAGGACCCGCCCCGCTACACATAAAACCCGGACCCGCCCCGCCCCGCTTAGACCCGCGAACCCGGCGGGTTTACCCGCCCCGCCCCGGTTCCATTTTTTTTTAATTTTTTATTTTAAAAAAAAAAAAAAATTAGCTAGAAATCAATTTTGAAACACAAAAGTTGAGTTTTGTGAATAAATTTTATGTTTTCTCTAGTAAATATTTATAATAAGCATTGCAAAACTATCTTTAAACTACTAAATATTTATTAATTTGCTCTTATTTCCTTCAAAATGTCCAACTTCTTTAACATGAACACATGAATTTTGATATAAAATTAAATAATGACACTTTATTGTTCAATTAAAAAAGTAAAATGTATAATCAATATCATATTTTTTTTTAAAAAAATTAAAAATGTATTGCGGGGCGGGTACGGGGCGGATTCGGCCAATCCCAGGACCCGCCCCGCCCCGCTTCCAAACCCGGTTGAAGCGGGTCCAAACCCGCCCCGGCGGGGCGGGTTCATGGTTTGGACTCGTCCCATTGCCATCCCTAGCCGGCAACCACTACCTCACCCACCATTCCGATATACCTCCCGGACAATACTTCACCGCGGTCATTGCCCACCTTCAGTCCAATTTTGCTGTTAAAGATCTGGGTGCCTTATCCTATTTTCTTGGAATCGAGGTTGCACGTTGCAAAGAAGGACTGCTCTTATCGCAACACAAATATACTCTTGACCTACATCGCCATCACATGGATGGCGCAAAACCCTTAAGTACTCCCATGGCTGCAAACCCCCTGTTTCGACCACTGGAACTGTCACTCGCACTGAGTACAGGCGTGCTCTAGGCGGCCTCCAATATCTCACATTGACACGTCCTGACATTGCCTTCACTGTCAATCGGCTTGCTCAAGCTATGGCTGCTCCAACTGACCATGACTGGGGTGCAGTGAAGCGTCTGTTTCGCTACTTAAAAGGCACTCTCCATCATGGCTTACTTCTTCATCGGTCATCTAACCAATCTCTTATAGCGTATTCTGACTCAGATTATGGTGGTGATCCGGCTGACAGCAAATCTACGTCTGCCTACATCATTTTCCTTTGTTTGACTCCCATTTCCTGGCGTCCGTAAACAGCAAGGGGTGGCCCGCTCTTCTCACTGTCGCATATGCTAATACTATCGATCAACGCTGATGTGCTTACAAAGCCTTTTCATCGCACACGTTTTTAGCTACTACTGTCCAAAATCTCTTTGCTGACGGCACGCCGATTTTGCGTGGGCATATTAAGGAAACATCCCCTACTACGGAAACTTCCACACCAACTCCTTGATTTCCGTTGATAAAATCATTGTATTCTTAGTAAATAATTATTGTAATTATTCTGCCGTAATTAGCAGATTCTTGTAAACCCTTTATAAGGCTCATTAGGCCATTTAATAGAATCAACTAAAAATTTCAGCAAAATAATTGTGTTTATATTAATACCCGATAAAACCCCCAGAAATATATCTATGGGAATTTTGTATCATTACTCCAAACAGCTTCTTCATAATGTTTTCAATCAAAGACAAACACCGTAGCAAACCTCAATCTCATAAACTAGATGGGAAACCGACGAAATGATCATGTAACAATCTCAAACTGAATTTCAACCAGGTTTTTATGTTGTTGGACTCCTTTTCTTTGATGATTAAAAAAGGATCAAGATTTTAAATGCCACAAGAACAACTCTTTATAACTCTTTTGCTGAACAAGAAGGCTAGAGAAAATGCTCAAGTTGAAGAAAACTCGGAATGTTTTATAATATTATGAATTGTATCTAACAACAAATGTTTTATGTTGCACATTCTTGAAAAACCTGTACTAACAATATAATATGGGTTTGATAAAAGTTTTAGCCCATGAAAATAGCCTGATGAAATAATGCGCAACTGAAGAAACAAGTAAGTTGGGTTCCAAATGACCATCCTAATGTGAATGACTAAGTAAATGTACCCTACCTAAATAAGTCAATTTTGAACTTGAGTAAAGTTGATTCATTCTGAATTTCCTAGTGTAATCTTTCCACTTTTGGCCTTACTCGAAATCAATCACAACTCGATTTTCAATGAACTCGAATTTTTTTCCAATTATTAAGCACGAAAGCCTTTGAATTGGTCTTCAATAATAGCGATAGTCAAAATAGTACCGTTATGGTTAGCATGTCTATGAATTGAGTAGGTTTCCTGCGTTTTGGACAAAAAAAGGTCTGTTCTCTTTGTTTCTCAAGTGCGATATAAATTTGCAGCGATGGTCCAGTCTCAGGAAAAAACAAGGCAACTCAAATGCGGGGACCAGTTCACAACTTTCTGAAACTCAACTGGCTGCAGCTCATCGGGCAATGTCCCTAGCCCTCGATATGCCAATGGGTGATACGTTGAAAATGGCCGCCCAAAGCAATACCAGTAATCCTCTATCTCTCATTCTAAGTGGTGTTTATGTCATTGTGTTGCTTAGGAAAATCTTCTGGTACTTCAATTGGAAGGCACCCTTTGACATGGAAATGCCGCGTGCTCTAACGCTAGGTTAATGCCAAGGGCCCAAAACACCTAAGCTGATGCTGTTAAAAGTTGGTCTATCTCTATTGTTTCAATATTATTGTTCTTATGTGCATATTTATCGTTGTGTTTGTTGCTTTGTATGTAGGTTTTGAATTATTTAGATTTCATTGACTATATCCTGTGGTTTGACATCTAAATTGCTTGTAAGAAAGGATACGTTTTCGTAGTGCCCGCCGTTGACTTTAGAGTTACAACAGAAGAATTCCGATGTTGACTTTCTTGCTTTGGCCATGTGCACTTCTTTCAGGACATATATTGTAAACCATTTGAAAGCAAATTCGTGGATATTTGTTTTTAATCGTTGTCTCCGTGTAAAACTGGTTTATAGATTATGTTGATATTAATCCGGTTGTGTTCTTGAGTTTCTCTCAGCTTTCTTTGGTGTTCCTTCGTTCTTCACTATTTAATTATCCCCAGATTAATCCTCTTTGGTAGATTTTGCTTATGGCCCTACCCCTTCAACATCTTAGTACGTGTTAACTGTTTGGAAATTGGTATTAACTAGTCTAACAACGCACCTCAATAATTTCTCATTCTTATTTTGCCAACACATAATCAGTTGGCACAAAACCCCAGCTTCAATCTTTAAAAGCTTCGGCATCAAGAGCAGATCAGCAGTCTGGAACAGCAATGCCTGTAAAACCTTCTGTTCCAACAAAAGGGCAACCAATTAACCCTATTACAAGTGCCGATTCAATGGTCAAAGCTGCTGCAGTTGCTGCAGGGGCACGCATTGCTACGGCTTCTGATGCTTCATCTCTACTTGAGGCTGCTCGTTCTCAGAATGTTGTCCACATAAAAACTGGAGCCGGCTCTGCGATAAAATCTTCTTCTACAAGCATAACAAATCAACTGCCAAGTAATGTACATTTCATTCGCAATGGCCTGGCAAAAGCTCCGATCTCCTCTCCTGCTACTACTGTACCATTTGTTTCAAGACCTGCTGAAGCTTCGAAAATACAAGGTAACTCGACAAAACTTGCTTTACCAGCAGTAGGCGGGACTATCCCAGCCTTGAATATGTCAGCTGAGGTGTCAAATACTGCAGCATCTATTCCATCCAATGAACTTGCCAAAACTGCAGAAGATCTTGCAGTTATTACCTCAGCAGGTGAGATGAAAGATCCCATCCAAGAAGATGGAGGCTGTAATCAAGATGATATTCCTGTTGATGATCAATCATCTCAACCGGAAGACAGAGACGACAGACATCAAGTCTCTGCCTCTGCTATTGCGTCTAAGGAAAACACTCAAGGAGATCAAAATACTATTTCCTTTTCTGATCAAACCCCGGACAATCAAGTTCCTCTACTATGCTCAGAAGTCGAAGAAGGTAATTATTTCCGGTACCTACCAAGTGAAAAGACAATAGCTGAAGATACTACTTATTTTCTTCGAATGAGTATATGATTGCAAAATATCTGTGTGTCAGGTGAAACAAACACAGATAACCTGTGTGCAAGCAATGAAATTCAAGAGAATCCTAAACCAAACGTGAAGGATGATGATTTACAAAGCAAGCTAACTGCCAAGACTGGAAGCGCGGGAGAATAAGTAAGCCATGTACGATCTCCCATTTTGTTGTTCTCTTTATCGAATGCTACAACATTCATTTTGACAAACCCCGTGGATTAAAATCACAGTTGCCGAATGAAGATGCTTGGTGAAGAAGGAAAATTGGAGTAGGGAATGCCACCGGATAGAACATTAGAAGAGCAAAAAGAGGATAGTGAAAATCATTGCAAGTTGACTTGCAATCCAGAATAATCTTGTTGTTGCAATGAAAGATAGCGAGACATTCAAATGCTATGTCACATTTCAGCATGCTGAGAGGTTGACCACATGATTTAAGATGGCTGTTTTGCGTCGACAATTTAGTTTTTTTTAGTAGTTTAAGAAAAAAATGTTAAAAATTATTTTGGTATATGATTAAAACTTGAGCACTTGTGTTACATGCTTTGGTATTCAGATTCTTTTCCCCTTTGAATACCAAAAAGAACATCTAATCGTGTTCATTGTGGATGAATGGAGGGGATGGATCTCGGAGTTAACCTTCTTATTTAGGGGGCCAAATGAAAATATTAAATTTTGAGGTGGCCAAGCACATATGCAAATCATACAAATTAGTAGGGGACATGGGTTCGATTAACCGATCGAACCGAACTGAACCGAAATTTTTCGGTTCGGTTTTTGTTTTTTGTTTTTTTTTTTAAAAAAATCGGTTTTCGGTTACAGGGTTTGGTTAATCAAAACGAAATTTAAAAAAAAAATTAAATTTTTTTTAAATTTTAAATGGTTTATATATATATTTTTAATGATTTCGCCCGTGATCGCATGAATAAAAACTCGTGATTTAACTATGTGTTTTCAAGTATAATATAATTTATTTTGTTGTCTCCTTTAAACTCGACTTTTTGGTATAAATAGCTTCAAAATAATATTAGAACTTTAGAACTAAAAGGTTAAAAATCCTTTTGAGTTTAATGTATGATGTATTAGTATTTGTATTTATGTTAGATTTTCTTTCGACTAATCGTCTAATTCCAAAATTCAAAAAAAAAAATCAAAAAATCTAAAAAAACGGTTCGAACTGAACTGATCCGAAAAGTAGACAATTTCGGTTCGATTTTCGGTTTTTCAAATTTCCGTTAACAGAAAATCCACACCGATGAATACAAATGAGGTAGTGAAATTGGAAATGAGTGTATATTATGTTTTTTTTTAATATTCGAAATTCTTAAATGTTATCATTGTTCGAAACGTTTGTAAATAATTACTATACATATATTAAGATTGAGATCAAATTTAAATTTTAATATATTAACTATTAACATCTATTAGAAAGATTTTAAATTTGAATTTTTGATTTGATTTAATAGCAACATTTTCATACAATTTTATTATGGAAATTAATTTTAACTTTACTTTTCAAGTACGAGTATATATATATATATATATATATATATATATATATATATATATATATATATATCATTATTACAAAAAAAGTACAATTAAAATTTCTACCTACCCCAATTACCTATTTCCCGTTTCATACTCGAAAATCCACTCACTTGAGAGACATTTCTAATAATTTCATACTATTTGTACTCCATTATATCTCGGGTGCAAACATCAAAGATTTATAGTAAGCCACAAGTGAGGAGTCTCATTCAATTTGTAATCTAAACTAAGAAATAATAAAATTGATATTAGTTGTTTGTCAACCCCGATTAAAAATAGTCACAAAAATCCTGCATGAATTGGTACCCTTCTCTTAACGGTCAAAGTGAGTCATTTAATTCTGAATTCGTTAATTCAAAATAATCAGATCTCCCCAAGTAGGATTAGAAGATAACCATAAAACTTTCCGAAAATCGGAATTCTTATTCAATGGAGGAACAATATCACCCTATTTGTTTAATAAGATACCAAAATTCTAAAAGAATCCTCTTGTGATTATGAACAAGAACAAAGATGAATGGATACTATGTTTCTTTTTCCTGATACTTATTGGGTATAAAGTACTTTGAATCCGATGTAGCATAATCACAACTAATCTACATATTTTGATTTTTTTTTTTATATATATAATATGGAAAGGGAGTTGTATGACTGAAACTCGAGTCTTCTCAATTGTTGGGAGATCAACCAATTAGCTAAAGCCTTGATATTTACGTACTTTGATTTCTACGAAATATAATATTTTTGATTAACTTGTATATATCATGATGTCGTCAAGTCGAGTTGATGGAATCAAGACGAACAATCAAAATTAAACCAAGATGTGATGTATGCTCGAGTAAAGCCAAGAAATATAAAATTTGTCAATAAAACAAATACACAAATAATGTAACCTCAAGCTTAATAATCTTATCTCAATTCATTGTCATCCCATCGTTTCTATTCTAATGAACATCTTACTTTTGAGTCGATGAACATATAATTTATTTAGTAAATATGGTTGCTGACACAATTAATTAAATACATCGAATTAAGGGAGCCAATTAAAATAGTATGCTGGTAGTGAACCCTTGTAGCCTATTTGTTACCGATCATAATTGTAATACAGGAGTTTCGTGTTCGAGTCTCCGCCCACAACCTCCGGGAGTTGTAATAGTTACTAAAAAAAAAAAAGGTCCAATCATGATGTGGTATTAGAGCAAGTTCGTGAGACCCCAATAGCTTATTTTTTTAAGCAAATTGTAGCTATATTATTTTGGTGTATATTTATGGTTGTTTTTTTAGGTTTTTCGTAAATTTGTGGGGGGACAAAAACCTAATTTTGTTTCCACTTTCTTTCACGTCTTAAGGATTGGGTTGTCTATATGAATGGTGGATACAACCCGAATAATGTCTTTAGAGGATAGCATCAATACTTCCATCTCTTTATAGGTTTCATCACTCAAGTGATTGGTAAAAATTTTATTCCTTTAAAATTCTAAAAAAAAAACACATTATTACTTGGTAATCATTTAGTTCTATTCCATTTTATGCGTATTTATATGGGGAAATTTTGTATGGATCGGGTCCTGTCATACACCAATAAATATAAATATCTATATATATGTTGGTGTATGACAGGACCTGGTCCATACAAGAATTCGCTATTTATATGTGACAGTTTATCATGCTATGCGATGAATACTAATGAATAATTTGTGATTTTTTCAATTTTCTAAAAAAAATAAAATAATAATAATTTTTTGTGTCTAATTGCTGTCGATGCCACGAGACCCCTATATAGATTGGACGAGTTGGTCGACAATAAGGGAGGATGAGCCCACTGGGCCCTTGATCCGAGTCTTAGGCAGCCCAATAGCCCTTAATCGTTGACCTTCCAAATGTGCGTATCCATATCCGACGGCTAAAATATGTTCCCAAGACATCAAAGGCAGGACGGCAGTCCAGCGGTGATTTGTTGAGGATTTGTTTATTGTTAATGGTTTCCCAATTCGCATAAAACCCGGTCTCCCGTTAGCCTCGGTTCGTTAACATTATAGGCAAGATGAATTATACGTATACAAATACATGAAGTTACGTACATATATCTGAGCGTACACCTCTTCCAGAATATAGGCCAATACCCTTTCCGTATCGTGTAGTATTTGGAATTTCTCTTTTTCTGGTGGTGTAGGAAAAGCGAATAACTGTGGAAAAGGAGGAAGAAAGGTAAAGGAGGGAAAATAGAGCGTTCGTGGGCTTTTTGATCGAGATGTTTGAATTTTCTTGGTTTCTTGATTGTCATATTTCTGATTCTTGATTGATTTTATCGGATTATTTATTTGGCTGTGTTGTGATTATTTATTGTTTACTTTCTTAATTGATTCTTGTCAGATATTCGGTGTCTTTGAGAATTTTGAATTTTGATTGAGGATTCATATTTTTAAATGGTTTCTTGAATTTTCTCGAGCTGTGTAAATTTTGAGTCCATGCTTGATTTTCTGCCTATGGGGTTTGTTTGAAAATCAGGATTGACCGAGTCCTGCAATAGTGATTGGCGGCCTCTTGTTTCATTTGGGAATTTGATTTTTTACCCCCAGCAGTCAATACTTTAGTGTTTCTTGCCGGGGGATTTTTTTCTTAATGTTTTCTTTTGTTTTGCTTTCGTTGACCAACTGCGACTCTGTTTTTACATCAATTTCCCGTTTTTAGTTGTTCGATAATTTTCGTGAAGAAAAAATATTTTGTTCTCTTTTCCAGCTTTTACCGCTTGTCCGTTGTTGAAGAGAGTGAGTGCAGAGTCATCTTTGTTGAAATTTGTGATGGCTCGATTCTGACAAGTATTTCTTCACGAATAGAAAATGAAGCAATCAAATTAGATACTGTAAAAATTTGTCACTTACTTGAAGGAAAGAAGAATGAAATCCGCCTCTCAAGGAATTTTAAATTATGAAAACTACATATGCTATGCCCTTTTGACAAATATGACCTCTTCTATCTCAATTTGCCGTATATTCTTTCCATTTTATCTCATCTCGGGTATATGTATCATTTTTGTAGCTTATGGTTGTATGCATTAATCTTGTTGGGATACACTCATAATGTTTAAGGTGAGTTGTAGAATTTATTTCTCTGATTTTGATACCATATCGATAAGTTTTGGCTAAGCTTCTACATGTGAATGTACTTGTTATTTTTTTCCTTTCTAACCAAGTTCTGTTGATTCTGGCACGTGGCAATTTTAAATATTTAAAGCTTCGCAACAGTCCCAAACCGCTGACATTGATTGAGTGTATCTATTCAAGCTGGAGGATGTGATCATGGATGATTCTTATGTTCTTGTTTACTAATGTGTTTTAAAACCATGTACATAATCTGCTCATGCTTCATTCTTTAATCTGCATGATTCACTTCCTTCATCCCACACTTGAGCCGCATTATATTCTTTTAACTGTTCTAAGCTAGGTTGGACAATGTTCACCATTGGCAAGCCCTATAATTGCAAAATTCTTGTGATTTTTTAGCATTTGTTTTTCAGTTATTCCGTTCTTTTATCTATTCGGACAAAATGTAAGAGCTCCTATGTGTTGCTTAGACTAGGCACGTTAATATTATTTGAAAGTTTCAAATCTTTTGCTGGAACAGGATAGAATCTCATTACAACAAATAGTCATGGATGCATGCTGTGGTAAAAGAAGCATAGGTGGGCTTACGAAACACAAAAAAAGATATAATGTTGGTTTAAAAGATGCAGCTACTGAAAGGGATCAAAATCTTCAATTTTGTTACCGAATAGGATGCAGTGGGAGAATTAAGTACGGTCAGAATACAAAACATGGAACCTCAGTTATATCCAAATGTTCTGAGCCTTCTTTACGTTCTTTGAATAGGAACAAAACAAATGGAAATTCCTCTAGGAGCACTTGTGTGAAAACCAGGCAAAAAGAGTTGAATTCTGATTCAACGAGAAAGGTATCTTCCCAGTTGGAATGTTATCCATCAGAAGGTAGTCTTTCCGGTGATTCTAAAGCTCTAGTCCCAATACCTTTACCTAGTACAAGTCTAACTGGAAAACTTACTGTGACTGAGACAGGAAGTTCTAGTGTATCACCAAGCATTAGACCTCAAAAAAAATCTCAGATGAGATCAGGTCTGCACAAGCCAAACGCTCTACCAGCTTCCTCTAGTCCATCGGTCTCTAAAATCCCAAACCAAGGTCCATCTAAGGACGGTTATGGGAGCAGGTATGGTCTCAGGAGTCTGAAATGCAATTCAATACCCGATGCCATGCCATCAAGTTCATCATCATTTTCAAAGCCAGTCAGAAAGAATCTGATGAATAAGAAAATCCCAGAAAGAGAAGACTGCTTGACTCGGAGAAAAACTACCGCTGCATCATCCACTGATGGGAATGTATCTCCTTCAACTAGTAGTATCTCCATCTCTGATTCAAGAAATAGTAGTCGTGCTTCTGGAGAGGTTAACAATGGTGCCACTTCCTTCAGGACTCAGAGGACCGTGAATATAAACAACAGGACAAGGCTTTCTTCCAGACCAAATGTAAGGAACTGTTCCTCTGGTAGGAAACCTACTTCGGGTTGCCCTCAAATTCCTCAACCTGGAATGCCTATCAACGTTGGTGGCTCAAGTTCCTCACAACATTTTTCAGCAAATGGCTTTTCGAGTGGTTCAAGCTCTTCTAGTCTTTCCAGCAGCAATGATGATTATCAATCCACCTTAATGCCTCTCACTTCGGGCGAACTTGGTTTTACCCATCTCTTGAGTCATGATGCATTGCAGCGATATAACATTGATGGAGTCACAGAGGTATTGTTCTTGTTATGCATCCAAATTTGCTAAGCATTCTGTTTTCCTGGACTAATAATGATTTTAAACATTATAAACTTATTGTGCAGTTATTATTAGCTCTTGAGAGGCTTGAACGTGAAGAGGAGCTGACACATGAGGTTTTTGATCTTTCTTTTTCTCTATAATATCAAATTGAAATATTTAGTAACGAACATGTCTTCTCTCTGACAGCAAATCCTTGCCCTGGGTACCAGTTTTCTCCTCGGCAGTTTTAACATCCACGACCGACACCGAGATATGAGACTGGATATTCATAACATGTCATATGAGGTTGGTTTTGTTAATGTACTTCTGCCGTACCTTGTTGAGTCAGAATCTTATATCATCCGATGAATTTTTTCCATCAGTCATGATAAACGTAAACTTAAATATTAAATTCCAGTATTATAGAGCCGTTAGTTTTGTTCCATGGAGATCATTATCCCAGTTGTTTTTATGGTATCTGCTATCAGTTTTCATGGAATTCAATATGCATTATATCTGACAGGAACTGTTAGCTCTAGAAGATAGGATGGGCTCAGTGAGCACAGCAGTTCCTGAAGAGGCACTGACAAAATGCCTCAGGAGAAGCATTTATCAGGTGACCTCATCAGAAGTACAAGCTTCCGGATTGGATGAAGATGTAGATGCCATCAAATGCAGTATTTGTCAGGTAATCTATTTTTGTTAATTATGTTCACTCATCAGGTGTATATATATATATATATATATATATATATATATATATA
Organism: Haberlea rhodopensis; assembly: GCA_907163345.1. NCBI lineage: Eukaryota > Viridiplantae > Streptophyta > Magnoliopsida > Lamiales > Gesneriaceae > Haberlea > Haberlea rhodopensis. Next base: position 27,930,065 of record CAJQUN010000004.1, on the reverse strand, counting down.
TATATATATATATATATAGGTGAGTTAAAATGGTCTTAATCTCTTGATATGATCATGTAGTACTCTATGATCTCCAATGATTGTAAGAGCTCCATGAGAGCATGCACATAACCCTTAGAATTTCAAAGTTGTAGAAATATAGTGAAGATGACACTCGTAATACAAAACAACCATAATTTGCAGGAGGAGTTTGCTGTTGGGGATGAGATTGGTGCATTGGTGGAATGCGAGCACGGGTATCATGTTACATGCATTTACCAGTGGTCGCGGCTCAAGAATTGGTGCCCCATTTGCAAGGTTGCTGCAGCCCCATCATAGTCATCTTGCCCTTTATTTTCTTGGATTTTAGTGATATCTAGGCATTTGGTGAAAACTGTATTATATGGTGACTGGCAGCCTTTTATGCACAATACAAATGGATGGATGATACAGAACCTTTATTAGAGTTTGAAGTTCTTCTTGGATTTAAATATATTTTGGTACGTGTGTAGGGCAAACGAAATTCGATATCGTAAGCTATTATAAATACTATGGTGCATTTCAGTTTCTTGGGCTGGTTCAGGGATCGGAACAGAATCAGATTCCTATAATCTTTTGTCACATCGTGCTTTCTGATATGGATCAATGAATTCTTGGCGCAGGCTAAGAGAGAGGTGCGTGCGCACAAGGGGCACGTTGAATCTGTGGTGATGTTGAAAGGACTAGATATTGACACAATTCAAGAACACTGCACATTGTGATCAATGATCAAGATGAATACCAATGATGCTTTCATGTATTGGAGAACTTCAATGTAATAATATTGGTAATTGGTTGTTTCTGTAATTTGGTTCCAAAAAAATAAAAATGACAGAAAATGAGCGCCGCGACACATATTCTTTGAATAAAATGAAGATGGAAAGGCCTAAGAAAATCATTCCAACGACTCCACACAAATCCAGATCCCTATTCCCTAAAAAATGAAGTTTATTTAAGCGTCTCGTTTCCATGTTTCATCAACTGAAATTCAGTTGTTTCCAGTGAAACTTATTGCTTCATTAAAGATGACATTTTCCCCTAATTAAGCAAACATCAGCGGTTTCGAACCCAATAAATTTTTGTTTATGGTATGGGATTATCCCTCTTCGCTATCAGCAAAACCCATTATGCTTACCCTCCAGGTTCTTCTCTTTCTTCAAATTATCCTGAATTTTCACATTTTGAAGCACTTAATTCAAAACCCATGTTAAGTCTTTACTCTATCAGGTAAACAATGCAATCATGCTGGCCGGTCAGTGGTAACTGCGCTCACTCTCCTTTCTTTATAAAATTTATGAAATTTTTTTGATGGAAGAAAAAATTGGTATCTTCTCAGAGAGCTACCAATTTGAATCCTACGGTGGGGAAGGAAGAGGTCCCCGGGAGTTCAAATAATCGTTGACGAGTATATTGGGAAGCTCAAGAATTATTGCTCTCCAGGTTAATCGACTCAAATCCAATCCTAAAAATGCCAGTTTGCGCAATTTCGTTTTTATTGCTCTTCGACAAATGTTTCATACCTACTTGTTTATACTTGCATTAGGATGATTTGTGATGAAAGGTTCAGACCAGTTTTTGTTGCTCTTGCGGTTAGCCTTTGATTTGGTCTAGTTCACTAGTGTAACTTGAACCACTTGTTGTTTGGCTCGAAATAGTACCGAAACAAGATTTCTGGAGGTTTGAATTGTGGTATGTGTATATTTGAAGCCTGAGCAATTTGCATCTATCACCACCCAACAAGTGTGAGAGTAGCCTTGTGTATTTCATCACCATCAGGTTACACTTGTATGATTCATATAATAAGCTGGTCGAAGTATTTGTTTTTTTCCATAGGTCCAAGTAATGCCTGAATGATTCGTTTTATCGCTTATCTATCCCATTTCTCTCAAATTATAATTTGTTTCTGTTACTTTTATTTGTCCATGGTATCATGGATATGATGACTCATATTGAATATTTATTTGATTCTCCCCCTATGAGCATTGCCCTTAGGTGTGCACCTCACCAATGATTTGACATATTTGATGATGCTCTTCAGGGCACCGGCTCTATGATCATCTTTTGATTTGTTCGTGGTCCCTTTTCAAAAATTTATTAACACTTTTCACCAAAATTTGTTTTGAAATAGTTTCAAGAAAGCCAAGAGAATAATTAGCATTTCTTATCACAATTTGTCTGAGCAATGCAATAGACTCCCTCAATTTTCCTTTTGAGTTATGGTCTTCGCCTATATTTGAGAATTTCTAGCCGCATTTATGTCTTATCCTATGAGATCGTATCCCCAAGAAAAGTTCGAGCAAGTTATAGGCTTTAACTTCAAGATTTGTTTGAAGCCATTTTTTCCTCAATGCTTTTACGCATTATATAAAGAAAATTTCATACAACATGTTCCGCACTTGTAAGCGGAATATTGGGAATGTTAGAATATTAGTCAAAGTTAATATTCTCCATTCAATTGTATTTATGTATATCCTTATTTAGGTGCTTAATTAGTGGTAAGATTAGAAGCATCATGGTTCAATGTATTTATGTATATCCTTATTTAGGTGCTTAGTTAGTGGTAAGATTATCAAGCATCATGGTTAGTTTGGCTATTAATATGGATTGTAAGTATTGTAATTGAGGAGATTGGACAGATTCTTTCATGGTATCAAAGATTAAGGCAATTCTTTCCAAACCATTCTCTTATCTTCCGATGCTTCATCTCTAGATATCGCCCACCCCTGTTTCGTCTCCGATGAACAATGACCTCCTCCAAATCATCTTTTCACCCGGCTCTTGCCGTTTCCAATATCAAAAATAACATTTTCATTACTCTCGAATTGGAGAATGTTCAAAACGGTACGTAGGTGGAATTGTTTAAGGTTCACACTAAATCACATCGTGTCCTTCATCACATCATCCCTCCAGCAAAAGGCAAGGAGAAGGTGCTTACCATCGATGATGAGATTGAGTTATGGGCAACTCTCGATGCTACGGTGCTTGGGTGGATTTACGCCACGATTTCCACTAATCTCCTTCACACCATTCTCGAACGAGATTGTATGGCCATGGAAGCTTGGAATAGACTGCGTGACATATTCGAGGACAATAAAAATTCATGTGCCGTCACTATTGAGCAAGATTTTTCTCGCACGAACATGGAGGATTTCCCCACGGCGTCCGCTTATTGCCAACGCCTCAAGGAGCTCTCCGATCAACTCAAAAATGTCGGAGCGACGGTCACTAATGAACGCCTGTTTCTTCAATTGGTGGTAGGCCTCACTGACGCCTACAATGGAGTCGCGGCGTCGATCCGTGAAAGCAATCCTCTGCCTCATTTCTATCAAGCTCGGTCAATGGTCACTCTTGAAGAGGCCGGGTTGAATAAGAAAGCTTCTACTACGAGCGTGTCCATGGTTGCTCGTGATAACACCGAGTCGGAAACTTTTTCCGACAACTCATCCTCCACCGCTCATAACAATGGTGGAAAGAGCCAAAATCGGAATAAATGGAAAACTCGGGGTAGCAATTCTGGCGGTCGAAGCAGTGGGAAAGGAGGCGGCCTCGGCGGTGGTCCAAATTCAGGGGGTCGCGGTTGTGGATCGCCATCCTCCGGCCCCCCTCCACCATGGGCGCATCCTCCCTGGAAAAGCGGCGCTGGTGCACAACAGCAGTGGGGATGGAATTGGCCTTGGGTCATACCACCTACTCCATACCCTTATATTCCTCCAAATTGGGCCAGACCCAATTTTTAATCCAGCAAGGCAGCACTCTGGTATTCTTGGACCCAGGCCTCACCAGGCATACTCAGCCGCCGGCTCACCTTCTCCAACGGATATCGAGGCCGCAATGCATACTCTTGTACTTAATCCGCCCGACGCAAATTGGTACATGGACACCGGTGCCACATCCCACATGACATCTGCGTCAGGTAATCTCACGTCCTATTTCAATTCGAGCAATAATACTGGAATTCTTGTTGGTAATGGTCATTCGATTCCTATTCGTGGCTTTGGGCATACACAGTTATCCCCACCTAACCCCCCGTTCGCTTTAAAAAATGACCTCCATGCCCCACAAATCATTAAAAACCTTTTGTCGGTTAGAAAATTTACAACTGATAACTCCGTTACTGTTGAATTTGATCCTTTTGGGTTTTCTGTGAAGGATTTTCAGACAGGGACGCGTCTAATGAGATGTGAAAGCCGGGGCCACCTTTATCCCATCACCACTACCAATTCCAGTTCAGCAGTCCCATCCACCTTCGCCGCTATCTCCAACTCTTTGGCATGACCGTTTAGGACATCCAGGGGCACCTATTTTTAATTCTCTTAGGCAAAATAAATTGATCAAGTGTGATCAAAGACTTAGTTCTAATATTTGTCATGCTTGTTCTCTCGGCAAACATGTTAAGTTACCATTTGTTGCTTCTACTTCGTACACTTTGCTGCCATTTGATATTATTCATAATGACCTTAGGACATCTCCTGTTTTGAGTTCTTCGGGCCATTGTTATTATCTACTTTTGTTGGATGATTATTTTAATTTTTTATAGACATTCCCTTTGTCTAGAAAATACGATGTTTATTCCACATTTTTGGCCTTTAGAGCTTTTGCCCGTACTCAATTTGAAAGGGAAATAAAAAACATCCAATGTGATAATGGGAGGGAGTTTGATAATAAACCTTTTAGGGACTTTTGTCAACATGATGGTTTATAGTTTCGCCTTTCTTGTCCTCATACATCTTCTCAAAATGGGAAAGCTGAGCAAAAAATCCAAACCATTAACAACATTGTGCGTACATTACTAGCCCATTCCTCACTACCATCTTCATTTTGGCATCACGCGTTACAAATGACAACATATCTCCTTAACATCCTTCCTAGCTAATTTTACCCTACTAATCTCCACTAAAAATCCTATATAAAAAAGACCCAACTTACACTCACCTAAAAGTGTTTGGTTCTTTGTGCTACCCCCTCTTTCCTTCAACCACCATAAATAAACTCCAAGCACGTTCAACTACGTGTGTCTTTTTAGGATACCCGTCGAATCATCGTGGTTACAAATGTTATGGTTTATCCTCTGGTAAACTCATCATTAGTCGTCACGTTTTATTTGACGAAACTCGGTTCATTTTTTCAAAATTAAACTCGGCCCCTACTCATTCCTACGAGTTCCTGGATTCTAACCCAACTCCATATATGATTGCCCATTGGACCCAGCCGCTCCAGTCTCCTCCGGCCCAATACCCGGACCCAAACTCGTCAGCAGCTCAGTCTCCTTTGGCCCAATCGACGAGTCCTTCTTCTCGCCCACCTCCTCACTCTCCAGACCCAACTTTTGGGGATCCACATTCCAGCCCACTACCCCGTCCACAGCCCACAAATTCCCAACACCAGCCTGCTCCAATAAATTCTCAGCCCACTCCTCTTTCAAATACATGTCCAGTTACGCGTAGTCAACATGGAATTTTAAACCTAAAAATCAGTTTAATCTCCGTGTAAACATTACTAATCACCCCTACCCCGTAACCCTGTGTCAGCTTTTGATGACCCGAATTGGAAGATGGCTATGACTGATGAATTTAATGCTCTTATTGATAATAGGATGTGGGAGTTGGTGCCCCGTCCAGCTGGTGTTAATATAATTTGTTCTATGTAGATATTCACTCATAAAGAAAAATCTGATGGTTCTTTTGATAGGCATAGGGAAAAACTCAACAGGTTGGCGTTGATTGTGGCGAGACTTTTAGTCCGGTTGTCAAACCCGCGACTATACGAACTGTGCTTAGTTTGTCTATTTCTAAAGCATGGCCCATTCACCAGCTTGACGTGAAAAATGCGTTCTTACATGGAGAACTTAAAGAACCAGTATACGTGCATCAGCCCTTGGGTTTCGGAACCGGGATTTTCCAAGTCATGTTTGTTTGTTGAAGAAGTCTTTGTACGGGTTGAAACAAGCTCCTCGGGCCTGGTACAAAAGATTTGCGTACTATGTTTCTTCCCTTGGATTCTTTCACAGCAAGTCGGATCACTCCCTCTTTATCTTATATGTGGATGATATTATCTTGACAGCTTCCTCTGATACTCTCCGCAAGTCTATTATATCTATGCTCGGTTTGGCATTTGCTATGAAGGACTTGGGACCTTTAAGCTATTTCTTGGGTATCGCTGTCACACGTCATAAGGGTGGTCTATTTTTTTCGCAACGCAATTATGCCACTGAAATTATTGAAAGAGCCGGAATGTCCTCATGTAAACCTTCTTCGACTCCATTTGACACCACACCTAAGCTTGGTGCCAATACTAGTCAGCCTTACATGGATCCATCTCACTATCGCAGTCTTGCCGGGGCTCTTCAGTATCTTACATTTACGCGGCCTGATATAACATATGCGGTACAACAAATGTGTCTCTTCATGCATGATCCACGGGAAGAACACATGAATGCGCTTAAACGCACTGTGAGATATATCCATGGGACGCTCGATCATGGTCTCCATCTTTATCCTTCTTCGACATCCACTCTCATATCGTACACAGATGCTGATTGGGGTGGCTGTCTGGATACGCGACAATCGACATCGGGATATTGTGTGTTTCTTGGTGATAATTTGGTCTCATGGTCTGCCAAATGTCAAGCTACACTGTCACGTTCTAGTGCAGAGGCCGAATATAGGGGAGTCACAAATGTCGTATCAGAGTCATGTTGGTTGCGAAATTTATTGTTAGAACTTCATTGCCCGATTCAAAAAGCAACCTTGGTTTATTGTGATAATGTGAGCGCAATTTATCTATCCAGAAATCCCGTGAAACATCAACGCACGAAACATATAGAGATGGACGTTCACTTTGTTCGAGAGAAAGTTGCGCACGGGCATGTACGGGTCCTCCACGTCCCATCCCATTATCAAATTGCCGACATTTTTACGAAGGGTCTTCCTTTGGTATTATTCGAAGATTTTCGGGACAGTCTCAGTGTACGTAAACCTCATGTTTCGACTGCGGGGGAGTGTTAGAATATTAGTCAAAGTCAATATTTTCCATTCAATTGTATTTATGTATATCATTATTTAGATGCTTAGTTAGTGGTAAAATTAAAATTAACAAGTATCATGGTTCAATTGTATTTATGTATATCCTTATTTAGGTGCTTAATTAGTAGTAAGATTAGCAAACATCATGGTTAGTTTGGCTATTAATATGGATTGTAAGTATTGTAATTGAGGAGATTGGACAGATTCTTTCAGGGAATATTGGGTATTCCCTAGAAAGAAGCGCCTAAGACCATATTATTAATGAAACATAAAGAGATAGCATACCAGGGATGTTAAACTTATCACCTTCCAAGTATAATATCATATTAAAATTTCTTTCTCTAAATCTCTAGCTGATGAAAGGTTGGTTAACTGATCTCACGTACATTGGATATCCAAATTATCAACGTTCGTTAGCTTTTGAGGAAAACTACTCATTAAACTGGCCTCGTTGGTTTGAAATTTCATCATCAATGTGAAATTCTGTTCCTTACTTTACTTTCTACTGCAGGTTGTAAACTTGTAATGTTAGACGAGCATGGAGTCGACGTGGGATCTGAACAAATGGCTTCTCTTATCGCGGGACGCTGGAAACACGGTATGAACTGCCTCAACATATCTTTCTTTCACGAGTTCATTACTAGTTAATGGGAACATCAACTGCTGCACCTATTAACACCAAATGCTTGTATTCGATAACTACTAGGTTCCCTTCTTCTTTGTGTTCTGCATCAGGGGGACCTTATGGCAATGGAAAACAGCTGAAAGAAAGAGCCGATGAATCCATCAGGCTATCATCTTTAGTCTTGAATCGTGAGGTTGCATTAGCTGTACTCATTGAGCAACTTTACAGGTTTGGATTGTCTTCTTTTAATTTATTTTTTGATTCACGAATATCATTTCAATTTGGGTAAAAATAGTGGGATTTGGAAGATTTATTCAATTATATATTTCATTGTTTGATTTTTTCAGGGCTTGGATTATTCTCAAAGGCCGGAAGTATCATCATCAGATATGCTCTATTTTCTTAAATTGAGTGTAGCAAATGGTTAAATTTACCAGATATCATTTTATCTTTCATTTTCCACCAATATTCAGTTATTACAAATAAAGAGTGTGTGTGCACCACATATATGTTTTTTTCTGTTAAATTATTAATTCTCTATGATCAAGAAAAAAGTGCCACGTTGCCTTAATGACCTCAATATTTGCTAATATGGTTTTTTTTTGTTTTTGAGCTAGGGGTGAAACATTTTTGCACACAAAGACTCGAACCCTCGTCAATTAGGAGGGGAGCCGAATGAAAATCCAACAGGCTAAACCTGGCTGGGTTGTCGATAATTTGGTTATGATTGTGAAATGTCGTGAGTATTTTTCGTATGTATGTGATATGATATACACATGAAGCTAATTAATTTATTTTTTGTATCAAATTAATCCATTTAGTTTATAAAAATGATGTACTTCTAGTGTAGTGTTTGTATGAGACGTAAATATAAAAACAAGTTAAACTCGATATAATAAAGAAAATAAGTAAATAACAAGGATGAAAGTTCAATATGCCGAGTGTTACAGTGCTTAGTCTCAAATTCCAAATGTGGTGAGAAATGCAGTAAATATATGGGAAAAGTGAATAAACCCAACCTTTGTTAGAGAAAAATAAGTTTGTTGTTGCGATTCAAATGTCAATTGTAATTGGTTCGGGCAATGCCTTCAGTTTGAGAGGCGACAAATGGGATTCACCAATCAACTTCTCCTTCTGCAACCCACCAAGTACCTTTCTCACTTCATCTGCAAGCTCAATCACATACTCATCTTCGTGACCTGTTCATACATAAACTAAACAAGTTTGAGATTTTTTTCCTATATATTTCGAGTTTTAATTCGAAAAGATATCACCATGGTTCATTAAACGGTCGCGGAACGGGAACAAGGTTGTTACGGTAAAGTTCCATACTAAAATGGATATAATAACTATAATGGCGATTTTGCGGCTTGGAATGACGATTTCGCGGCCCGAAATGATTGTTGCGAAACTTTTTTTCAAATTTTTTTGATTTTTCATTAATAATTTATCCAAATTATATAATTATTTTTATTTTTACTTTAAAAAAAATTTACGGCAAAAACGCGACCGTTCAATGAAATGCCAATAGAACTGGAACAACGACACCCTTGATGACCATATCGGCAAATCATGGATATCACAGAACAGAAAGATGGATGGGAGCATATTTACCGATATCGAACAAGGCCTTCTCCAAGAGGAAGAGATAATCCCTGTTGTTTCCACAAGGGCCAAATGATGTTGCTATTTGAGTAGCCATGTCCTCTAAAGGAGCTGGTCCTAAATAGTACTTATTCCTTATCTTGTCCGGAGTCGACGTGAATCTGCAAACAATTATGATACTTTAGTCTTGCTTAATGACATTACAAAAATGTAACCAAACAGACAAGATATACTCACACTATTACACCAGTTACAAAGGGTTGCTCCGATTCACCTTCCTGTAGTAGAAAATTGTGAGGAAAAAATGGGGTTTTCATCAAAATAAAATTGAACCAAGATGTTTAAAGGTAACTCACTTTGTAAAAGTTAACCAAGGTTTTTTTATCGTACTCGCATTCTCTTCGTTCCAGATACTGAAATAGCACAAGAAAAATCCAATCTGAGCTCCTACATATTATGAGATTGAAAAGGTAGACAAGCGAAGAATCAAAGGGGCATACCGCCATTATTGCCTTTTCTTTCTTCGGCCCCCGCACACAATAGGCTGCTCCCCACTTTTAAAAAAAACAAACAAAGTCAAATCAAGCCCATTTTTCAAAACTCAAACAAAAAAAAAAAAAAATGGAAACAAAACTCGGAGTTGGAACTTACACACATGGATCCTACATTTTCTTCCAAGGTGCAGGTTCTTGCGGGGTGGTCCGGGGTACCTCTGTGATCTATACATGCTGAAACACATCATCAAGGTAAATTAATCGATCACGATTTTTTTTTAAAATTTTCCCATGAAAAATAAATAATTACGCAAATAATTGACGATAGAAACCACTGAAAAAATAAAAACATACCCAGATCGAAGACACGTCTATAACCCCTAATGAACCCAATAACTTTCTCATCAAATTCAAATCCGGGGTTCCACACCAAAGAACCGTAGCCAAAAACCCAGAACACCATCCTCTTCCTCTTTCTCTCTCAAAAAATGTCTGCCCACCAAGCAATTGTATAAGAACGCATTAAGCCACTATCATTCCAGAACCAATGAATACATAACAACAATATTGTTTATAAAAAAAAAACTTACATGGAAGTCTTATGCAACAGGGATTTTGAAGAACAGAGAGAGGAAAGCCAGAATATCGGATTTTCTCTTTGATTCTCTCAATCTCTCTCTGTCTGTGAACTTTTAGCTGAGGGGGGACAAGAAGAAGGGATCGTATCCAAGATATATTTATACATGGAGCTGAGGAAACCGTTGGAATCCAGTAACGGTGTCGGTTGGAAAATCTTGTCTACGTTTGAATTCAATGTAATGTATGTGGATGACATATTTGATAGGTACATAAAATAAACAACTAATAGATTTATGAAATCTTTATTTTATAATAATAAAGTATTTAAAAAATGTTTTATTTATAATAATAAAATATTTGAAAAATTGGTCGAAGAATTTTAAAATTAAGTCATCAATTACCACATACATGCCATGTGAATGGTCAAGTATCGATATTATTTTTTCTAGAGGTTTCGAGTTCAAACATTAAAAGCACAAATGTTTAGGTTCATTGAACCTAGACAGTTTTCATTGAATCTAGACAAATTACCTAGTTAATTAAATTAATTTTATTTAAACACTTTAATCTCGTTAACATATATGGTATCGTCAATATATATTTTACCTCATGTGGTTTGTAAAATATAACATATTGCCCCATCATATGTCGTATACGGAGGAATGATTTGCACTTATTCATAAAGTACACGTGGTAAAATGCAAACAATGAGATGTAAATTGTCTTGCTTGAAAAATCATATGAGATCATTGCCAAAAACTAATTTCCTCATGAAGATATTGTCGTGTGCCCATAATAATCCTGATGGATAGTTGATATTCTGATCTGAGTAGGTTCATAATAGGGAATACTCTAACCCTGGGAACCGGGGCCTGTCCATCCTTCGTTTGAGGTCGACGTTCCAGTTCCTACCGCGAACGGTAGCTCTGCTCAGAACCAGCTAGGCGGGAGAACAAAAATTAGCGTAATAGAGAGAAGATCGGAGCTTGCGTCCAACTTTGACTATTTGGTGATACTTCTGGGGATTTTCATAGGCTGGAGAAGCTTGTGCTGTGAAACAAATTTCTACGACTAGGCCCATTATGTATGATGATAATAATAATCAGAGGCAAGTGTTTTAATTAGTAGACTGGTATTGCTTAATAACTATGATGATTTGAGAGTCGAAATAGTTAGTAACACCTTTTAATACTTAATAAATTTTTTATATCATGTATTATATTTTTATGTTATATAAATATTTATGATATAAATTATCCTTAATTTTTATTTTTTCTGTAATTGGAATTGTATATAGTTATGCAGTCAAAAATAGAGTTAAAAGAGTTCGTGTCAATATTTCTTCCGTGAGTGACGGACATGGGTGAGTTCTTGTTAACATAAAGAAAATGTTATAATGCTTAATTCAATGTAACTATAATGACAATTCTAATGTTTAAATCAATTGTCCAAATTTGATTTGGACATGTAAAGTCCATATAAAACCTCATATATCTAAACTAAATTTAGACTTTTGAATATATCATTATGTAAGTATCTCATTACCCGGTGGATAGAGATTTGACTCATTATCTTCTTGCCGATGCTGTCGTGACTTTGGTCAACCCCAAAATTTACAATTTGATTGGATGGAAATATGGGGACCCACATTGTCAATGCAAATTTTGGGATTGATCCCAATCGACAACCCCTTCTTGCCTATTGTTCACGCTAGTTAATTTGGCACCGCACCTGGTATATATATCCAACAAAGCGTCCGACACAAGTTCAACAGACAGTTCTAGATAATAAAAAGATGGTTCATACGTATTGAACATACATAATCGTACGTATATAAAATCAAATAGGTTGGAGTAAACAAAAGTTTTTCCCAACAGTACACCATAGCAAGAGTTGGCATATGATATCCTTGTAGGGCCCAATAGACTCTCTAAACAAAAGTCATCTACGAAAGTGCAGTAGTAGATGACATCAATCACAATAAAAGTAAATCTCAACGAGCTCCAAAAAATCAATCAAAAGTTGTTCGCAAGAGTTTTCAAAATGACGATGGCTCATTTCATAATGCAGATATGTGTTCGGTTTCTCATAGCAGTAGCGAGCATCGCATAAGAGGAATTATAGTTTATATTTATTGTTGTAGTTGCATTGTTATTTTAGGATATTGCTCTTATATTACTTGCTATGGCCTCATGATTTATTAATCATCTTACTTTTATACTTATTTATATACTTTCTGACAAATAATGAATGTAAATGTGACGTCCCAAATTATTATCAAACAAGTAATATATAATTATCATAATTTAATTTTTCTAATTTTTTTGATATAATCTCCTTATACATGAAGGGAAAATTTGATGCCAAACATCATAACAAAGGTAATCGATAACAATCACATATTAGCAACGTGTCGCAGGTAAGCCAAAACTCAAAATGTATACAAACAAACAAAACTGATGACCTATAATCTACCAAAAATTCATCATGTCGAATATTTTATAAAAAATTATTATTAAGTTTGCCACAACGAAAACTTATTTTTAACTTTTTTTTTTAAAAATAAGTATATAAAAAAATTTCTTATTAAAGTTTGCCACGAAAAAATTTATTTTGAACTATTTTTTTTTTAATTCATACTTGATAAAATCAACAAGTTTTTTTCTAAAAAAAAAAAGATAACATTTTAAATTTTAAAAATTGAGATAAGATGGATGCACTGTTGGGTCAATGGTTTTGATATAATCTCCTTATACATTAAGGGGATATTTGATGCCAAACATCAGAACAAATGTAATACCACATATTAGCAATGCGTCGTAGGTAAGCAAAAAATCAAAATGTACATAAACAAGCAAAATCGACATGTTATATACCAAAAATTTATCATACCGAATATTTTATAAAAAATACAAATACAAAAATAAAAGAAAAAATAAAACAAATTTTTTTAAAAAAAAAAAAAAAAAAAACGCGTAGAAACCTCACGTCGCTTATATATATGGTATAATATGATTATCTCTCTATCCATTAAAATAATAAACAACAAGAGTTATCATTAGTTATTCTTGAAATAAACACATCATGCTATAAAGTAAAAGTGGTTGCCATTGCACACATGATATATATTTTAGCTGCGGAAATTTCTCTTACAACAAGACAGGGGGATCTATACCTACTACACTTCGCAGATAGAATTTGCAAGCTCATTTTATGGTAATTTTCAATGTTTTTATTTTCTTTGTTCTCAAAATTGTTGATAATATGAGATTCATCAATTTATATTTTATTGCTAAGTTTCTTGATTACATCAGCGTGTTTTAATCTCCAATTTAGTTTGATAATCAGAATTAGTTTAATGATCAAAATCAGTTCTCTGATTACTGTTAGTTGTTTAAGTTAATTTCAAGGGACTTCTAATTGAGAAGAGGAAATAAAATATTTAGATAATGGTGTCCGAAATTTCTGAGCTTTGTTTTCAATTTTTTGTTATGTTCTTTAGGAAGAACTGTAACTGTGATATGCACGTATGTTACTAATGATAGCTTTGTTCCAAAAATACAACAAAGGCGGAGCCGGGATTCAAAAATATATGGAGATGAATGAAATAGATAGGACTAAAGGGCTATCGCATTTTAGAGTGTTGTGTTAAAAACTAAATTTCCAAATAATTAATACAAATTTTTTTTTTAAAAAAAAATTTGTATGGACTGGAACCCAACTCAGCCCATAGGGAGGCTCCGCCCCTGACACCGAGTGATGGAGTTATTTACATTACGCTATTTCTACTTCGATCTGATAACACCAGAAGTATATTGCATATTCTTTTTTTATGCAAGTAAGAACATCACTTCTATTATAGAAAGACCAACATTTGGAACAAACATATATATCTCTCAATATATTGCCATTTAGTATTATGTAGTTAGCATTATTTGTTGCTCAGAAATGCCATAAAAATTACCGGCTCACATAATTTCTTTATTGGGGCCTGTTTAATCTATCAGGAAATAAGCTATGTGGTATGCCATTATAGACCTACGCAAACCAAAGAAATTGACTTGCAAAATCGGCTTAATCATCGCAGTTGCAGCGGCAGTTGCATTAGTTGCTATTATCGCTCTTCCTCATATTACGGCATGTAAAGCCCCTAAAATACCAAAAATCAATAGACAAATCCCACAAAGGAGAGCCAAGTTATAGCTAGCCAGAGTAGAACATTCAAGAACGGTGAACGTGTCAAACTACAATTTGTCAGAGACGACAGAAAGATTCGAGTTGGAAGAGTTACCAAGGGCATCCGATGAAGTGTTGGGGAGTCGAAGCTTTGGCTCCTCTTATAAAGCCGCGTTTTTTTTTCTGGCCAACCTTATGCTGTAAGGAGATTCAGACAAATGAGCAATGCCCAAAAAGAAGAATTTCACGAACATATGAGAAAGCAAGGATGATTTTTAAAAACCTTTTATAGTGAACAAAGAGTAAATGTTTGAAAATTCAACAATTTTATATTTTCAAAAATCCGATTATGTTCCAAAACAGGAACAAATAAAAAAGATTTGAGTTTACGATTGTTATTCCCGCAAGGACGGCTGTCACACCCTAATCTGTTGTCTTTGATTGCTTTCTATGGAAAGAAAAGCTTTTTGATCATTGATTTTGCAGAAAAATGGGAGTTGGCTGGTCATCTTCACGGTAAAATTTTAATTCCAGATTTTGTTTCCGATATCTCTCTGTATCTATCTATAACCTGAGAGAACGAAAATATACAGAAAACACAAAAAATCTACGTCTTTTTTTACATGATCTTAACATGTTTGAATTCTCTTGAGAAGGCAAGTGGAGCCCAGCCAACCACGTCTTGACTGGCCAACAAGCCTAAGAATCATCAAAGGTGTTTCAAGAGGATTGACATACCTTTACGAGAAACTTCCGACGTTAACTCTTCCTCATGCCATCTCAAATCATCAAATGTCCTATACAACACATTTGAACCTTTCTAGCTGACCATATTCACTAGCACCAGTTATCAACAAGATCATGCTAAAAAATTTATGGTAGCTTACAAGTCACAGGAATCCTCTCAAAATGACTGTGTAACAAGGAAGTCTGATGTTTGGAGCCTAGGAATTCTCATACTAGAGTTTCTGACAGGCAAGTTCCATGCAAACTATCTTAAACAAGGCAGAGGACCTAGTGCAGACATGGCTACGTGGGTTAATTCTGTTGTAAGAGAAGAGTGGATCTGTTGTAAGAGAAGAGTGGACGGGCGAGGTGTTTGATAGTGACATGAATTTAGTAAGGCGTGGTGAAGGGCAGATGATGTGAGTGGGATGTGGATAAACGTTGGTATTTGAAGGAGGCCATTGAGAAAATCAAAGAGTTAAAGGAAAATGACACTGATTATGATTCTTCATCTTATGCAAGCGAAGCTGATATGAGTTCTTCTAGAGCAATGACAGATGGAGATTTCTCTTTTTCTAAGGCATGAAATTTTGAGAAGCTAGTAGATAGCGACTGCCTTTTAGACTTCTAGTCCTTACATTTTTTTGCACGATGGATAGGTAAATTATGAATATGCAGTGCAACCTTTGTTACGAACAAATTGATGCGATTTTTTGCAAGTTTGCTCGTGTATATTGAAAACAATATGGGTACCACATTTGATGAGTTAATAACAAAAATACTAACCCCTTTTCTCTTCATCTCTACTCCAGAACTCATGAACAGATGTAAAGATTAATGAAAATACATTCGTAAATCATAACCTGTACTAAAGGTAAATAACGAAAAATCCAAATTTGTGTATCCTTATATTTACACTTGGGAAGTATTTTCAATCACTCTTACCAATGCGTCAGCTTCCCATACTTGATTGAAGATTGTGGATAATTTAAGTCAACCTGCCAAAGTTTATCCTGATAATATATCAGGACTAAAATAACAGAGATGATAATGCTAATCTAGCCTACAAAATCTAATAAATCAAACTATGTTCACTACATAAATGCAGCAGAACAAATCTCCACATTATCCATGAATGCAAGTTTACCTTTATGTATATTTGAGATAAGGTAGTCATTCTGTTCAAATTTAATCTTACCTGAATTTGAAATGAAAAGACATGAATCACAACTAGACTAAACATTTTACGTGGAATCAAACTAGTATCCCCATAGAAGATCACATCTGAATTTAGCTAAAACAATTTAACTTCTCTTTGAGGCAACAAATCCAAGACCATATACACACACAACAAACTGAGAATGCAAAAAAACCAAATAAATGGAGAAGACACATGCAGAAGAAGCGAGCGGAATACAAATGTTATCCTAACATGAATCAATATCACTGTCAGCTCACTGACAAGAAGATTGTTGACACACGCTCTCCAAGACGAACTGGTGGATGCCAGGTTTTTCTTCTGTCACTGCCTTTAAATTCTGACCCTCAACTTCCTTAGCCCCCTAAGGTGGCAAAAGCGAACAAGCATAATGACGGAAATACTACTTTTTTTAAGTAAAATGCTACTCTTGTGAATTCAAAAAAATTCTTCCTTTCTTGATGATCCAGATGTTCTTTAGTGTATTAACCAATTGCTTTAGACACAAACTGCTAGAATTTTTTTAAAATTATTTTTTGAAACATAGAAGCGGGAGGAGGGCTGACCAGCCAAAACAATTGCCAATTTTCTTATGTATGGATCTAGAGCATCCATATAGTCGACCTGACTCGATGGGATATAGAATTTTGGGTGTTTTAAAACTTAACCGGTAAAAGAAATCTTGTTTTAAAGAGTATTAGCGTCGTTCATTCAATTCTCAATAGCAACTGACTCAATATCCATAACCCTGAAAACAGAAAATTGTGAAGACCTCAAAATTCAAAACCAAGAAAATCTGCCAAACTTCGTAATCACATCGTGCAGTCCAACTGAAACGAAAGGAAAACAAAAAACAAAAAAAATCATACAAAAATGAATGAAAGGATGAATCTTTCACCTGAAATCTTGTTGTTGATCACAGAGAACCAACTTCCCCGCCTTCACACACAACCCCTGTTCTCCAACATCATCCACCACCTTCCCATAGCTGTACTTCAATGGCATCCTTCCCAATATCCTATGAAACTCCCTAATACACTCCCCTCTCCTCTTCCGATGCTCCCCTCTTCTGCTACTCAACCCCACTTCTGCCACTTCACCTGGTACGGCGTCGTTTCTCGAGTCCCCATAATCTCTAATTCCACCTCCTTTAGCCCCCACCATTAATGGGCCCCTTCCAATTTCATCAGCCACCACAAAATTCATCAAGATATCCTCGCAATTGTTGGTTTTATCCACTATTTTTCTGGCAGTGGCGTATTCTTCACTGCACGAGTATTTTTCGAGGTATTTGATGTTGAGGATCATTAATTTGGTGAGGATTATTGAGTACTTTTCCCTCTCCATGGTGTAGATCCAAGACCTTGATGCTATGTCGTAAGCATGTGATCTGGCGAAAAAACCCGACTACCCGTTCTGGATCCAATTTCCAGACGGCGAATGCGAAGGACACGGAGGTCATGTCGGGTACGATGTCGTCGTCGCAGATGAGGACGGCGCGTGTATTGATGATTTCCCAGGGGTAGAATCGGGAATTAAGGCTGGACGACGGCGAACGGTGTACGACAGCGGAAACATTTTGTGATAAGCGGGAGAGGGTTTTGGAGGAGGTAGAAGGGTTGCACCAGAGGATGACTACACCGGCGACTTGTGGAGCGGCGGAGTAGGCAGCGACGATTGATTGGATTAATGGTATACGGTGCTCCGAGTAGCCGCTGATTACCACAGTCAGTTGATCCGATCTGAGTGCTGTTGGGTCGGGTTTCCTGCATGGTGAATCATGGGAATGCGGATATGCTCGAAGAGGAATGACCAAAAGGGGCCAAAGAAAGAAGATAATTGCGGCTAGTAAGAATGGTAGACTTACAGTTCCCATTTGAATCTTGGCTTTGTTTGCATGTGATTTTTACAGGTTTGCTAAATTAGCCGTTTCTTGAATGAAATATCTAAATGTCATATAGAAGAGCATGCTAAATTCTTACATTTAAGTTGTATTTAGACCGAGGAATTTGAACCCATATATTTTAAATCCTTATTTTTAAATATATTTAATTGTTTAGATGAATTTGTATTCAGCGTATTTCAAATCCATCTCATCATTAATTTATGTAAATATAATAATAATTACGATGAATTTGAAATATACATAGGATATGTGTCATTTCAAATCCAAGTTTCAAATTTATTCTCAAATTAAATCCTTTCATTCAAATAAAATCCATCCATCTAAATCTATTATTTGCCATAAAAAATCCGAAAAATTTAAAATGTTGTGGTGAACTATTACATTTTCAAGAAATTATCACATCTTCCTCCCCTACCAGCATTGAGTCAACCATGTTTGTCGTGTGCAAGATTTGAGGTTGCATTTAATCAGTCAAGAAATGGGCTAACGGAGTTGTGAAACAGACCCATATTCCTACCCGTGCCCCTTTTATCCGCGCCTTTGGCTGAACTGGAGTTGTGAAACAGCTGTTGGGAGGCCACCGTCGACGTGGACAGATGCTCCGTGGAACTGTGAGGCCAATTTCCGACGAGTGAGTAATAGGAAAATGAGTCCTCAATTAATTGGGATAACCATTCCAAGCTCTCCAAACATTCCTCCTGCAAAAAAAAAAAAAAAAGGCAAACATTTCAGTTTTTTTCTTCCACAAAACGTTTCATTATATATTAAAATTAGCTAAATCGCTTCGGGAGTACCTCAACTCTTGGCTCACTTCAAGGAAGAGACCAAAGTCACCATTTTTTGGAGAAAACAAGCTTTTCAGGTGTAATAATCCAAGATAAAAAGACACAAGCCCAATCATCTAGCCCATGCTCTAACTCTCAAGCATCAAGCCCATGTATGGAAGACGCTAGAAGCCTCGAGAAACCAGAATAATTTTGTTATTCTGTTATGTTATTGTTACAACAGATTACCAAAGTGTAAATATTCTATTCACTGTATCGGTTGTTAGAGCAGATATAAATATGTACCCAGTAACATGTAAAAACACCAAGGGGAATTAATTCCTAGACTTCCATTCATTTTATTCTTCTATCTGTAATTACTTTTTCTTCTGAAACAGATGTTGCTTCTTCCCGGTCAGGTTCCTCCTCCTCTGGTTATCCTAAGTACAACTCATTTGAGAAGTTCAGAAGTTCTTCAACAAAGAAGTCATCCCCTGTAACACCGTTGACACCGTAGATATCGTCCCCAACTAGCGTCATCATCTTCGATTGTATTGTTTTTCTTCATGGAGTTGATGGAGATATCTTTCGATTCCCTAGTCGCAGTGGCTTGAGGGTAACATCGTCATAAAAAAATCTTAATAAGGGAAGGTTATTTTTTTTAAAAAAAAATCATTTAAGGTTATATATCGATAAAGTTTATTGATTAAGGTTATAAATCTGTTGTGCCAGAATAGTCAAAATAAAGTGTAAACATCATACACACACCAGAACACGAATATTTACGTGGTTCGGTAATTACTTACGTCAACGGGAAGCAAACACAATTTATTGAAAATTTCATATGAAAACTACAAACTCTCTAAGATCACCTCACAACTCACAGAAGCATATTCAAAAAGCTTTGAAGCTTAATATATGAGAGAAATTCAGAATGAATGATGATTTGTGAGGGTAAGGGTGATGGGTTTATATAGGTGCATAAACTCTTCGGTGGACAATTCCATGCCAACTTGTTTTCCTACCATTATTGAATTCCATAGCCTCCATTTCAATAGTATTCAAAGCCACAATTTATATAGTGCTTGGAAAGAGCCACCTTCTTGGACTCACCGGCCAACAAAATCTAAATAACCTAACATATGCAAAAACAAAGACCAAACAAATGTAAAAAATTGAAATGGAAATATTTCAAATCAAATTAGTGTCATTTGTTTAAAAAATCCCGATTGTAATCCCGTTAGTGTTGATTTGTTTTGTGAAAGTTGTGCAGATTGGAAGCATGTTGTGTTCAAAATGCAAAGTTTTCAGATGCGTTACGTTCCCGGATCACAATGATGGTGAAAACCTCACCTTTTGAGCTCAAAATAACACAATTTTGCACTTTTCTTCTATTTTGTCGATTGAGTTTCTTCTCGTGTATTTGGAAGATCCCAAAATATTGAGTTAGACATCCTACAGAAACCGCAACCATGCAAAGCTAACGTAGTGATATTAGGATGGCGAATGAACCGAAATTGGGATAAATGTTAATCCTTTTTAACATATATTCTATTCGAGCTTGAGCTCGAATATTTTAGCATAGTCAAAGCACAAAAATCGAATTATATGGTTTTGAAGTTGAGCTTGATTTAAAGTTTGAATTCGAGTTTGATTTAATTAGTTCAAAAATTTAATGTTGAATATTATTTAGAGAAAGGCTTGAATTCGGGTTTAAATTTGTGAGCTCGTGTAAATTTTAGGTATATTTATCAAATGAAAATATTATTGAAGCTCATGAAATATCAAAGAAATAACTAAGATTCAGATTTGGCTAGGCAATATATCTGAACATATATTCTCAAGCTTGCTGGAAATTCGATAATTGCAAACATATATAAAATAATATTCAAATTAACTTAAAAGCTTGCGGATTAACTCACTTCATGGCAAATGAATTGAAACAAAAATCATATTGTAAATGATTTATATATCCGAGACAAACTAAATAGACCTTTAGAAATTTTTAGATTCGTAGCACATTCAGTTAGGGCTGCTTAACGGGTTGAGTCAATCCGAACCCGACCTGGAACCAAATCTGTTTAGCCCGGTTCGGAATCGGAACTGTTTAGCATGGTTCGGAACTGGAACCGGGCTAACCGGTCATGAACCACTCCGAAATCGGTAAGATACTGTTCCGGATTGGTTCTACCGTTCCGGAGTAAACAGATCCGATTACGGGCTGAACCAGAACTGGATCCGTTATTTTAAAAAAAAAAGCATCAACAATGGTTTTATATAGATATAATTGAGTTCAGCTTATAAATGTTGGGATTAATAAAATAATAATTGTGTTTAATTGTTAAAAGCCCAATAAGTATTATTAATTTTGTTAATGAGAACAAAATTACGGTAAGTTAATTATGAATAGTCAGTTATGATAAAGAAATCCCACATTGAAAAGTTGAGACACTTATGATTTGTTTATAATGATATACAAATCAATAGAGTGTAGATAAGTAGAAAAAATGTGCCTCTCACGTGTCGCTGCCGCGAAGACAGCCCTATCTTTTTACAACTCGGATTTATGAAATGACTTTTCATCTACCTGACTTTTCATATTCTGCTGAGTATTAAGTTTGAGACTTTTCACCTACCTGCATAATTGATGTCAGATTTAAGTGTGAGAGTTAAATCCATAATAATCCGATGTTAAATGTTGAGACTTTTCATATATCCCACTTAACATTACACTTAATTTCTGAGACCTTTGGAGAGGTCTGCTACTCAGCTATATAAGCTGCTCCAGCCTTATGCTTTCAAAATCCGAAAATCAGAAATCATTCTTCATTCATACATTGCATACTGTTTGAGAGTGCTATATACTACTAGTGTTCGAAGTAGTCTACTCGGAGTTCTGCGTCAATCCGAACAGAGGTGATTGGGCTTTGTACCTTGGAACTCACTTGTCTAGGAGGCCAGAAGCTAAGGCGGACAAATTTGATTTTACGGGCACACGAGTTGCCGTGGCCTCGTCCATAAACATTTCCAGATTCTTGCTGTGTTTTCTTTACAGTTTATAAACTGTTACTGTAAGTTCTACTGTTTTTCTGTATTTCAGTGTAACTTATATCAACGATTGTTTAAACTGATTCAATCTATCTATTTAAATAAAGTGTGAGCAACAATAAATAATTTATAGATGTCAACTAGCTTAGTTGATTAGAGCTACTCGCTTGAACACATGAGTTGTGTGTTCGATCCTTGCTGGTGACAAAAATTTACATCAAAATTTGTTCAATAAATAACTAATTGTAACCGGTTCTGGTTGGAAACCAGAACCGGATTCGATCCGTTTTCTTATTGAACCTGATCGGTTCCACAAAAATGGACCCGGAATCGGTCCGGCGGGTCCGATAAGCACCCCTACATTCTGTCGATCAATTTCTGTAAAAACTAAAAAAAAAAAATTTGAACCGGAAGCGCAATTTCTTGAAGAAAAATATATAAATTCGCACCGGTCAAAAGATGAAAAACGAGGCAACAAATTAACAAACGAACCAGCCAGACATAATTCCCACATGAACAGACCCACACACATTTAATATCTTTTCTTTATCACAGAGGGAAACTCGCTTTTTTTACCCCTTGAATTTGTTGATAAGTCGGTTTTTCTTGCACGCTTCTCCCTATATATATATTATAGCCCATTCAGCTAGCTGTGTAGCATTAATTAAGAAGAAAATAAAGTATCAAACACGTTAATGACCACAAAAAAGAGTTAGGTCTCCCTTAAAAAACATATGAAAATGGAGTGGAAGAAGTGCTATTTGGATGTGATTCTTGTTCCATCAGGGTTGTTAGTGTCCATGGCTTATCATGTATGGCTATGGCATATGGTTCGGACGCAACCCCTTTCGACCATCATCGGAACTAATGCCCGGGGCCGGAGAGTTTGGGTAGCCTCCATGATGAAGGTATGCACGCTTTTATCTTACAAAAATAGGTGGAAAGAAAATTAATTTCTCATATATAATTTTATATAAAGCATATATATTCAAAATGTAGCCTCTTGCCACTCCTCGTTACAAATATTGGAGGTTGCTCGTAAGTGACAAAATTCAAGTGAATTTCAAATCCTCTCTATATCAAGCACTACCTAGAAGTTTTAAGAAGTTTTTTTTAAAAAAACAATACTTGATAATTTAATTAAGTATTTTTTGAGTAATTAAATATTCATATTCAATAACATTTTTATCTAATATTATTTAATAGAGAATTTTAAGTTAACAACATTAGAAATGTGACAAGACGCCGATGACTTGTAGCCTATCTGGCACTGATCGTAATTGCGACTCGAGCTCTCGTATTAATATCTCCGTCGCCATCCCTGTAATTGTAATGGTTGCTAAAAAACAAATTTTGACAAGTCAGGGGAAGTTGATTTATACTTAAATAGTCACTTTGATTGGTTTAATGGAATTAATTTATGTAACTAACTACACCAATTGTCCAATAATTCACACTTTTTTATTCCTTTAAAGTATATAATAATGTACCTATATATAATAATCCGCCAAAATCGAAAAATCCCTATTATACGTACTAAATGAATTTGACACGCAAAAGAACACGAGATAATTTTTTTTTAAAAGTACCTTAATGCGTTTCATGTGTGCAAACAACTAAAGTCGCATTCCCGCTTCCTTAAATAGTATGTGCTAATAATGTGTGAGAGATTCATTGGACGCATATTCTTTTATGGGACAAATTAGTATGCTCCGATGGCTACATGCATCATATTTTCCGTGCGGCTAACGATTTTTACGAGTATATCACTTAAATTGGTTAGGTTGATGCTATCCTTAAGGGTAGTATGCTTGATGGTGAATCAATTTAAGATGAGAATATTTTCATCCACATTGGATGAAATATTCCCATCTAAAAGTGTTGCATATCCTCAAGAGAACAATCCTTAGGTAGCAACAGCCCAAGCACTTAAATTATAGGAGAATATTTTATAATTTAAACTATATAATACAAAAGTCTTCATAATTAAATGGACAGTAATTAGGCATGGGAAACTTATATAATTTATAAAAGGGTAAATTTTAAAAATGATATCATTAAATACGAGCCTTTCTAATAATAGTCTCAATTTTTTAGAACCAATCAAATATAATATCATGTTTTAATCAAAAATAGTTCCAAATTTTTATTTTTAATCAATAATAGCCTCAAACTTTTATTTTTAATCAAAAGTAATCTTAAAGTCTCCTATTCAATTATGATATCACTTTCGTTAAAAAAATCCGTGTGACTAAATTTTTTGAAAACATTTTTGTTAGAATATTTGAGATTATATTTGATTAGTTTTAAAAGTTTGGGGTTAATATTGAAAAAATCAATATTTTACTAGAAATTACTCTTTATGACTTAGCTATTTACAATTAAATATAATAACGTTATTAATTGTTTTTTTTAAAATTAAAAATGCTACTATAAGGAATCAAATAATAAAATTAATTGTAACTAATAGTTATAAAAAAATTGGCTAATACGATTTATTTTCAATAATTCCAGGACAATGAAAAGAAAAACATCCTTGCAGTCCAAACCCTCCGGAACACGATCATGGGCGCCACCCTAATGGCCACCACCTCCATCCTCCTCTGCTGCGGCCTCGCCGCAGTGATTAGTAGCACTTATAGCATCAAGAAACCCGTAAACGACGTCATCTACGGCGCTCATGGTGAATTCATTGTGGCAGTAAAATACGTCATCCTACTCCTCATCTTCCTCTTCTCCTTCCTATGCCACTCTCTCTCCATACGCTTCATCAACCAAGTCAGCTTCCTCATCAACTGCCCTCCGGGTAACCAGAGAGGCGACGTAGTGACGGCGGAGTACGTGTTGGAGTTACTGGAGAGGGGGTTCGTGCTGAACACGGTGGGGAACAGGCTGTTCTACGCGGCGCTGCCGATTCTGTTGTGGATTTTTGGGCCGGTGCTGGTTTTCTTGTGCTCTGTGACGATGGTGCCTGTGCTGTATCATTTGGATTTTGTATTTTCCGGCGAGAGGAGAAAATTTGGGAGTGAGAATGGGAATAAGCATGACTGTGGAGCTGATCTTGCATGATTATGACGTGTACCAAAAATGTCCACAAGACTTGGTCAGAAGACACGTCCATAAGTGTTGGAAGGGAAGTTGAAGGCTTAGTTATTTTAATTACTTAGTTGTTTTAATTAGTTGTAAATATGTGTATAATGGATAACTTAGTGGGAAGATGTATTTAGTGAGAAGTTTAGGAGTTTCGTACTTTGAAATTGTTAATATATTGTCCATGTAACAGGAGGAAGTAGGGAAAAAAGAAATATACAGATTCTTATCCTCCTCTAAACATTCTCCTCTCTTGCTATTTCCTTAAAATTATTCTTATCATTGGCGTTGATATCACCAAAAAGTGTGATCTTCAATAAATACAGTGCGATGATGCAACAAACGATTTATCTTTTATTAAACTGAATCGAACCACCCCCAAAATATATATGTTTATCAAAGAAAAAGGGTAAGATGACTCCGCCCGTAGGCGAAACCACTCCGACGCTCAAGCCAGTATAGGTTTCAATAGAAAAAGTATTGAAATTGTAGGCTTTGCATAATATGAAAGGCGTATTATGAAAGACGTATCTGAATGAGGGTTAGGTGCCCTCTATTTATAGATGTAGAGATAGAGTCTCAATCAATATAGAATAAGAGTTCTAGTCAATCTATAATTGTGGAGTTCTAGTCAATCTGGGAGAAGAGTTCTAATCAACATGAAATTGTATTGTATATGACAACTTAATCCATGTCTATCCCGAGAATATTGAGATATATCTTCCAAAACCCTACAACTCCTTTTTGTTTATTAAAATGGGCCCATTTGGTATTTGGGCTATAACTTGCTTAATCAGATTGGGTCAGTTAAAACCCATTAGATAGATCGTCCCCCATCTAGGGGTATCAGGTGTGATGAGCGCGGACTAAGAAATCATTGACACCCGAACAAATGCCGACTTCCAAAATGAGGTCAATGAAATCTTAGCACATCATGAGTCAAGTTTTGATCAAATTCATGCTACCTTACAAACAGTGTTAACAGAGCTTCAAGCTTTATGAGCCTTACGAAACTCACATTCAGTCAACCTGAAGTAAACCCTTTTGCTTCTGGAACATCGTCTTTTCAAGCCACTTCTTTCGCTCAAATAACAACATTGACCATCAACACCAGCATCTCAAATTATCATTTCCTAAGTTCAACAGTGAGAATCTAACTGGATGGTTTTACTAGGCCGGACAATATTTCGATTTCAAAATATTACACTTAGTCAACAAGTTCAACTTGCGTCCTTTCATCTAGAGGGCATCGCCCTACAATGGCATCGATGGTTAACAAAGTTTCGGGGGCCGCTTACATGGGACAAGTTTACTAAAGCTGCTCTTCTCTGTTTTGGAACAGAATATGAAGATCCATCAGTAGCACTCAGTAACGAATCTACCTGGGCTGCCCAAAAATATTTGTTATTACCTATTCTGTTACAAACAATTAAACAAGCATTGCCCATGATCTAATGGTTGTGGCATAAGACTTTCAATCTTGTAACGAGTGTTCGACTTTCCTTGGGAACATGGGTTCAGTTCAGGGTACAAGGAGCGGACGTGGCCGATACGCTTAACCCTCTTTCGGAATTTTGTGATTACAAATATTGTATGGGGCCCATTTTATTTGTAAATTATATGAAAATGGTGCCCCTGTATAACCAATATTCTGCAACAATATTTCCCGACGTCTATTTATAATCAAAAGTATATTAATACTTTTCTTAAAGGAATGCACCTCCCAATATCGTAATGATTTTTTTGGGGTCTAATACCTATAATAATTATATTTCATATGGACCACAATGAAAAGTACACCTTAATTTTTCTTATTACGATTTACACTTATGTATATTAATATAGTGTATAGGTATCAATTGTTTTATGTTACTAAAAGCATTTCAATTTTTCTTAAAAAAAATTATTATATAATTTGTTACTAAAGTTAAAACAAAATTAGTTCAAAAAAAATATATTATATATTTTGTTACTAAGTTTAAGACAAAATTAGTTTAATACAATCATTTTCCTTAAAAAAAATGATTAACATCAGCAACAAAGTTTTATTGTTTGTAAAACAATTATTTCTCAGCTTTGGTTCTTCTTTAATGATCCTCATAAGAGTTTTATGAGAAACAGTAGTATGCGAGAAAAACCCCGACGGCTCTTCTCTAATTACGTGCTGAAGGAACTCTCCTTCACTCTGATTCTGAGCTAGATTCACCTACATCCTCATAATAGATTTCTTCTTCGTAGATGCTTTAATCTGAGGGAATGTCCTCAAATTGATACACCTGCACCAAATCCTGAAAATAGACAGCATCCTCAAATTCCTTGGTATACTCGAACTGTCTTATTCCTCGATTTTGGTTTTCTAGACAATCTGTAGAGATATATCCTCTTGCTCCGCATGTCCAGCAGTTGCAATCTCTGAAACCCTCATTTGCACGAGTAGATGTGCGTCTAAAAGTTCTCTTCGTTGGTGCTCTGCTAGAACTTGCTTGATTAGAACCTGTCGATGGGATTCTACTCCTGGTTAGTCCTGATCTTTGTCCCTTTCTATAGCTTCGAGCTTTCTGTTTTGACCAGAACTTTCTAGGTCTCCATGAAGACCTACTTCTTCTTGAACTTCCTCCTCGGGCATAAGGATGACTTCTGTGCTTCTTCATCTTTCGCCTTTTGGGTAGTTCCCGGTGATTGCAGGGATATCATTTCTCGTACAACAAAGAGGAGCCATTTTGTTGATTCCTCTGAGCTTCTTGAAATTTTTCTGGAGCTTTGCTTGGTAGCACCACTCCGCCAGCTTTACTTTGAGAAATGACATTCGTCTGGACACTGTCTTGATTGCATGCGGTGTATACTCCTGGATAAGCATTTCTCTCCATGGGCTCGGAATTTTAGCAAAGAACAACTCTACTGCATCCTTTTCTGCTATCTTTTACTTCCATCGATACTCCGTAAAGAGTTTGATGTATTCGTCTACATAGCAGATGTCATGTAGTTCCAGGCTAATCAGAGCTTGTCTGTATTTTTTAGCATTCTCTTCCTCCATTCCTTCGAAGTAGCTTATTCCGACGAAACAGATTTTGAAGAATCTCGCCATCTTGTCCACGATCTCTTTTAGGGACTCTCCGGCTAAAACTTCTTCCTTGGTTCCTGGGTCTCCTAGATCCCAGGCAATCTTGACTGATCCATCCAGACTCATTTTTAGAAGTAAAATGAATCCTTCTTTGCTAAAGTCAAGGGTTCCTGCTGTTATTCTCGTTGCTGAAGCCCATTCATCAATAAGAATTTCTCTGTTTTTGAAATCCAAGATATCCATGTTAATCATAAGTCCATATTGATGGATTTGATCTAACTGTGATTTCCAGTAGGGCGTCTGATGAACATCTGGCCTTCGGGAATGGTTCTTTGTTACAACTGGGGGATCCAAAGTTGCTGAGGTGAAATCCTCCCTGTGTGGCATACTCTGATCACCTTCGGGTGAATTGTGTGACCCGAAACTTTCTTGTGGTGGAGGTCTGTGTACAAGCTCTCCGGTCTTGATTTCTACGAGATTTAATCCCGCAAATGAATCCGTAAGATCCCGTAGATCTTCCAGGTTGATTCTTTCCATTACTTTGTGGGATGTAGTGGTTCTCCTCGCAGGACTGCAATCATTTTCTCAGTCTCTGTCAAAGGCTTTCGGACCTCCTTGGCTTTCCCTTTTTGATGTAAAAGGGGTTCTGTTCCGTAAGATGGTGGCAACCATCCTCCGTTCCTTCTTCCTGTCGGACTTGGCCTTGACTCTAATTCCTTCACTCGGGATTGAACATCTTGAAGGTTTTCAAGAGTCTCATTCCGATGTTTAATCATAATCTCCATCTGACTTTGAATCTGATGGGTCTGTGCAGGGACATGGTATTGAAGGTAACCATAGCGCTGCATTGTCTTTCTGGATCTCTCTAAGATCTTGGGATATCTTAGAAGAATCTGGTTCGATTTCTCGAAAGGTTGGTTCTCCCATCCTAATCATCTGGTCCGTACCCTGTTGGATCATTGGGGTCTGGAACAACATCCTCGTGTTCAGGATGATTGTCTTCCTGAAGTTCGGCTTACTGAAACTGAAGTTGGAGGTTCACTTGATGAAGCCTATTAGCCATCCTTTCCAATTTCTTGTAATGCTTGGTGTACATAAACCTATTCCTCGTGAAAGTTTCCACTTATGGTTGAAGCGTTGAGCTTCTGCCATATGCTTCTGGTTAAGTTTTTCCAATTTCTGGAAATACCACATGTAGGAATGACACTTCGAACATTCGTCCGGGTCCATAATTTCTTGAATCGTCTCCTCCGTATAGGTTACAAATTAATATTCAAGATATTAACATAGTATTTCCAGAATAAACCTAGGCTCTGATACCAATTTTTGAAAGCCGGATCGAAAAGGACAAGTTTATGAGAAAATGGTAACTTTTGGGTTAATTTGAAAATAGATTAAAAACTCCACGGGTTAGACTGCAATTAATCTCTTTCCACTTGTAAGGGTAACTTGGTAAAATGTTGTGTATTAGGGAGTTATGATGAAGATGAAAGTATTGTTGGGGAGTTAGAATATAGAATAATGGATAAGGGGAGTTAGGTTAAAGAAAAGTTTGGGTTTAGGGATTTATGGGTAGTTTACCCAAAAAGAATAGACAGATTCTTATCCTCCTCCTAATATCCATTGATCAAGAATTTTGATTTTCGGGAAGTATCATGATCATCCAAGAAAAAGGGTTTCCATTTTTTCAAACCTCTAATCTTGCTATTTCCTTAAAATTATTCTTATCAGATTATGAGTGAAATTTTTTAATGGGCATGAAAATATTTAAAACAAAAATAATAGGGATAACTACATCAACACCTATCGACTTTGACTTAATTACAGAAATCTCCCCTCAAGTTAAGTTAAATATTACAGACAAGTCATGCCGTTAGTAAAATAGACGGCCGTTACAGAAACCTCCCCTAATTTTAATGAAAATCCAAAATTGCCACTTGTCAACTTTGACCTAAATTTTTAGAGAGATGTTTTTGTAATTATTGTATTTTTTTGGGGGGTGTGAGTAGTTTATTTCAAATATACTTATTACTTACTCAAACTTTCTTTTCCTAATAAGTTTAATTTTTTATCATTTTTATTCAATCTTGTAAAATATCATTACATACCATAAAAATTCAAATTTAATATATATATATATATATATATATATATATCATTTAAAAACTTTTGCTAGAAATAACGATATATTTTTGAACTAAA
This sequence comes from Haberlea rhodopensis, assembly GCA_907163345.1. Taxonomy (NCBI): domain Eukaryota; kingdom Viridiplantae; phylum Streptophyta; class Magnoliopsida; order Lamiales; family Gesneriaceae; genus Haberlea; species Haberlea rhodopensis. The sequence continues at coordinate 27,899,551 of CAJQUN010000004.1, read as the reverse complement.
TCAAATTGAAAGTCAAATTAAAGAATAATATGTTCGATTGCCATTTTCGGAATTGACATCAATAAATATTGGATTGCAAAAAATATTGTAAAAACTTGATAATATATAATCATCGTACTTTTAATATATATTTAAAAATGTAAATATAATGTAAATAATATATAATTAATAATTTGATAAACGAGATAAAAATCTAAACTTTGAAAACAAACTACACAAATACGAGTTCAACTAAGGGTGAGATTCGGTCAAAATCGAACAAAATTTGTTTTTCAGCCAACCGAACTGACTACTTTTTACACTAGATCGAACAAACCGATTCGATAAAATATTGTTTGTCATTAAAGATCATGACATAAAACATATCATATAAATTTAACATCTAAACATATAATTGTCTAAAAGATATTTGGCTAAAGTTATTTTAAACAGTTCGTACGGTCTGAAGTCTTATTCGAACAATAAGATGTTAAATTAATTGGATAATTTTTTTTAAATATGTTAAAGATGTTGATGTGTTTGATATTACAAGATCTTTTTATCATCATAATTATCAAAAAAAGATATGATACTATGAAAATAAATAATTTTGAACGTATTTTTATATATAAGTAGTTTTAAAAATTATCATTAATATGAAAACTAGTTTAAAGTTTTAAAATATTTAATAAATAATTCTTTGAAATAAATAAAAATAATACGACACAAGATGTGGTGTAACAGTAATATATAGTATACTATAGGGGGTGTATATGTAATGTTTTGATAATTTTATATCACATATGATATATGTGGTGTATCTGTAATGTTTTGATAATTTTATATTACATGTACAATAAGCAAAAACATTATTTCGCATGTTCTGTTAATTGTTTTTTGACGGCATTACAAGTCAATGGGAGGTTTCGATAATACTAGCAAAAATATCAACATCTCCACGTAACTTGTAGTGGGAACTAATGGGTCAGTTTATGTGTTCGTTTTGGGGTAAAAATTTGTTTTGACAATTGTATAAATTAAGCGATATGAAATCATAATATTAGGATGAGAAATAAAAAAATTAAGTTTTTTTTACTATTGTATAAATTCAGTGATATACAATAAACATTTTAAGATTATATGATATTGCTCAGTGAAGAGAATATAAAATCAGTTAACCCAAAAAATACTTTTGAGTTTTTTTCAAAAAGCCTTACGATTTTGTGTGATTGAGCCGAGGGAAGAAAGAAATTATCTTCAAACTTTAATTTAAAGTTAGACAACTTTGTGTTAGTGCTTTCACTACTCCAAAATGCACTTCAAAAACAGCCAGAGTAAATATAGAGACAACCTAATGGACACGAATAGTATTATAATTTATATGTAAAAATTGTCATTTTGATCATGTATGTTTTTTTACAATTTTGGTAATCAATATCTCATATATCTTTCAATTTTTGGCAGTTTTAGTCATTTTTACGATGGAGTGTTGATGTGACATTGCACGCGTCAGTGCCATGTCGACACCACGTCGGTGCCATATCACCGCAACGTCCTGAAAAGGACTAAAAATGGAATATATATATATATATATAAAGTTCTAAAATTAGCCTTCATAGAATTGCTCGAGGAGTACGTGTACAATATAGATTCTGATTATATGAAAATGACCATAGGATATAGAATGCAAGTCTCATCTTCCGGTGTTATATCATTTACATTAGGTAACGCATTACCCTTGTGTGATATTAAAGATAATAGACTTCTAAACAGGCAGATATATGACATGATAGAACGACTAACGAGGATAGTGGACGAATAATATTCAGTTTGATTTAAACATGAGATGATATGAGACACGACAAAGCTTACACAGTTGTTTAGTGTAAGAAATTTTATGCAAACTCCTTTGTTACACCAAATATTACTTCGACATCTCTACTGACACATTTTTCATATATCCTCAAGATCCTCGAATATTAATATTATTGTAGATATATAATATCAATCTTACCTTATCAATTAATAACTTGTACATATTCTATCAAGATGTATCCCTATAAAAGGAGAAACTAGTGGAATACTATTCAATTCATTAAATTTATAGTACTTATAAAAAACAGACTTTAACGAATCATTACAACATCGGGAGAGGTAGCTTAATTTCAATTCATTAAGAACATTTTTCCAACAATCTCTCACATGAATTAAAAATAATGCATGAATGCAATGAGTGCCTTTAAAGAATCATTACAGCATCGGGAGAGGTAGCTTGCAGCTTTGAACCTTCCATAGTAGAATTCGATCAAATTTGCTTGACTTAATAGTGAACTTATAGTCTTGAACTATTTAGTCGTTGGTGTAAATCGAGACAATTGAGCCCAACCCATAACAACTCTAACCTTCGTTTTGGTTTTTACTGTTGCGTCCATTCTGGTCATGGACCACGATTGGTTTCATAAGTGCTTTCCATCTTTGAAGCGGTCACACTTCGCATTTACGAAGACAATTCCTAAAAGAGTATCCACATATACTCCAACATATCCTTATATGTATTAGGAATCATTAAGGCCTTTTGTCTATCATTTTACCCTTTTTGCAGGCTATACCCCTTATAATAGGAATAGGTTGAAGATTGATCTCCAAGTTGTTATACAATCTCATAATTTAGTTGTTCCTTTTTAACCTAGATCTTGAGATCTCCAGTCAAGAAGGTTGGGTTTCAACTATGAGATTTTGATTATAGGGTTTTAACCTTATTCCCCTCGATAAACTATATACTTGATCTCTAGACAAACCTTTCGTAAGCGGATCCACAATATTCTCCTTTGACTCCACGTAGTCAATAGATATAATGTCATTAGAGATCAACTGTTTATTGGTATTATGTCTACGATATATATGTCTAGATTTACCATTATACATGCTACTATATGCCCTTCATATAGCAGATTGGCTATCACATATATCATAATTGCAGACACAAGTTTTTCCCAGCAAGTAATTTCTTCCAAGAAACTTATTAGCCTTTCGGCTTCTTCTTCAGCATTATCCAATGTTATGAATTTAGATTCCATAGTGGATCTAGCAATATAATTTTGCTAGGTAGATTTCCACGACACATGATAGACACATAATCACTTGTGGACTTTGAATCTTTTGTGTCTGATATCCAATTCGCATCGATGTATCCTTCTAACACAGCATGCTATCTTGTATAGGCAACCCATAACTTAATATGTACCTTAAATATTTAAGTACCCTTGTCAATGCCATTCAATGGTAATTGCTTGGATTGTTAGTGAATCTACCAAGTTTACCAACCGCATATGCAATGTTAGGATGCATGCAGTTCATGAGATGCATTAAACTACCAATTATCCACGAGTATTCCAACTGCATGACAGGGTCGCCATTATTTTAACTAAGTGTAGATTCGGATCATATAGTGTTTCCACCGACGATGTGTCATTTGCGAGAAACTTCTCCAGCATTTTGTCAACATAATTAGATTACGTCAACAATCGTCCTTTGGATGTCTTGGAAACTTTAATTCCAAGTATGACATTTGCTTCACCCATATCCTTCATTTGAAAATGTTTGGTCAACATTTTCTTTGTTGAGTTTATGATTTCCAAATTGCTTCCCACTATGAGCATATCAACATACAAGTATATTATCACATATGTTTAATGTGTGTCTTTCATATAGACACATTTATCACACTCGTTAATTTTGAATCCATTTGACAACTATCGCCACAAGTCTTGCCTTGTACTTATCAATTGAACCATCAGTTATATTTCTTTTTCAAAATCAATTTGTATTCTAATGGTTTACTTTCGGGTGGAAGATCCACCAATTCCCACGTATGGTTTTGCGTTATGGATTCGATCTCGTCATTAATAGCCTCTTTCCACATAGGATCATCGAGGCTAGATAAATGCATCACTAACCGACCTTGGTTCATTTTCTAACACGTCATGAAGTCGGGACCACAAGTCTTTGCAACTTTGATCCTCTTGTTATGTTGTGACTCTTCCATTTCATTTGAGTCACCTTTAGTGTTAGCATTAAATCATTCAAATCATGGCTGATTATGTTCGATCATATTGACTTGATCATTTGCTTTCTCATGATCCTCTTTGTTACGATAATCATTGGCCATGTGATTTGGCTTACCACATTTGTAGCACTTTCCCTTGAACTTTTTCGCATTTCCACTTTCGGAGGCCATACCGTCAAACTTTCGCTTTGTTCCGGTATTGCGGCTTTGTTCAACCAAGTTAGCATGTGCTTCCATCTGGTGTCTACCTGCTTTCCTCACGGACGTCTCGTTGTCCTCCTCGATACGCAATCGAAACACAAGGTCTTCAAGACTCATCTCCTTTCGCTTGTGTTTGAGATACTTTTAAAGTCTTTTCACTTAGAGGCAATTTTTCAATGATCACAGCCACTTGGAATGTATCACTTGGAATCATTCTATCTGCATGAATATCATACAAGATTACTTGTAAATCTTACACTTGCGCTATCACCGGCTTGGTGTCAAGCATCTTGAAATCCAGGAACTATCCAACAATGAATTTCTTCATGTCGGCATCCTCGGATTTGTACTTCTTTTCCAGAGATTTCCAAAGTTCATTTGCTATTTTCGTAAGACAATAAACATTATATAATTTATTGTCTAACCCGTTTAGTATGTTGTGCTTGCAAAGGAAGTCGATTTGATTACATGCATCAAGTGCAACCCTCTTTTGTTTGTCAGTTTCTCCATCGTCAACCGTAGGAGTATCATCGATTAAGAACATTGCCAAAATTAGTGTGGTCAAGTAAAATGGCATCTTTTGTTGCCATCTCTTGAAGTCGGTTCCGTTGATCTTTTCAGGCATTTCTCCATGATGTACGGTAGTCATTGTACAACTCGATGAAGCCATTTGTAGTAATCTTAGTAGGGATGTGTATCTTAGGAATAATAACAAGCAATGTAACAATTGCTTAGTAGGATGTCGAGATAAGTTCTACTCTTTGTTCTTTCCGCTATGGTGCTCCCGGTTAGCTACAACCTTTTTCCAAGATACAACGACTATAATTTGTCATAGAAGCACTTAAAATTTCAAATTCTTAAACCACAAAGGTTTAAAGGCACTCAACCAAGAAATAGAAAATGATCAATATGAATATGCAGGATTTTTGCTCTAAAAGATGAATTTGATCTTGCAAAAAGTTTTTTAATTCAACCATGAGATGTTCTTTATATAGTAAATCAGAAGACACCGTCAAAAGACATCTTTTGAAAGTGCTTTTCCATAAAAAAGTGTATCTATACACGAGATGGTGCACAACTCTTCAGAAAAAAAACCATATTTCCCGTTTTGGACAGCAGAACAGGCACTAGGGCGCCTCCCAACAGGCGTCTTAGCACCTGCACATGCACCCCTATGTCTGCCATGCTGCCTGGGCACTAGGGCGCCTCCCAACAGGCGCCTTGGCACCTACACAGGCACCCCAGTGTCTCTAGTGTTGCCTGGGCAATGCCCAGGCAGCATGCAGCGCTAGGGCGTTGCCTAGCATTGTCTACATTGCTTGGGTTTTGTCATGACAATGTTTTTTTATCCGATTTTATCTGTTTTTCCTACATTTATACATTCAATTTTTTTATGTTTAATTTCAATTTATTAAATACATTTTTCTAACATTTTCTTGATTAATGAAAAAGCTAAGGAATCATTTGCATGAAGCTGGTAAGACTTTGCCACCTGGGTAGAACTATCAAAATGGGCTAGGCCCGCGGGCCTGGCCCAACTCAACCCGCCAAATAGGTTGGTTGGGCCAGTATTTTTATGGCCCGCCAGCAGGCGGGCCTATACGGGCTGGCCCAAACGGGCCGCGGGTTTTGGCGGGCCAACCCGCGGGTTGGCCCCATTTTTTTAAAAAAAAAAAAATTTGTTATTTCTTTTTTTTAGGCTCAATTCATAGATAAAAACTCAATATCACATTGAAGCATTCGATCTACTATATATTTTTCACTTGATCTTGCTTGAAAGTTGCAACAGGTATTTCAAAAATGAGTAAAATACTGATTCACTAATAAAGTTTTTTTAGTAGCAGTGTTAATATCTAGATAAAAGCTGAAACAAGTTTCAGTATTCTTCTAGCATCAGTTTCAGTTTCGACAAGTTTAGTGGGAATATTTTTTTGAAGTTTCTTAAAAAAAAAATTAAATTTTTTTTTTAAGAAAAACTAAAAGTAAAAAAAAATATTTCGGCGGGCCAGCCCGCCCCAACCCGCGGCCCGCTTCGGGTCGGGTTGGGTTGGGGTTTTCCCAACCCGTCTGGAGGCGGGCCAAAACGGGTTGGGCCCGTTTGGGTCGCGGGTTGGGCGGGCCAGCCGTTTGGATCGGACTGACCCGTTCTGACAGCTCTACACCTGGGTGGAGTTGTGACTTGTGATTTACCTCCACGGCTTCCAAAAAATTAAAATTACACTTTGGACAATTGTTATTGTTTTTTATTTTTATTTTATGATTACTTGTATACCACACGTGATGTGTTCATGCAAAAAGTTATTTCGTTTAAAATTATAATTGTTTGTATTATTAATGAAACCAATATATATTTTAGTAATTTAAGTATGTATATTACCAGGTCTAAATTATAACTCTATCAATATATATTTTTAAAAAATAATTGTGATATTAAAGTCAATTATTGCTTCACATATTTGGAAAAAGGTTTCTTGATAACTCACCAAATATATCAAAAACCGTACAAGATTTTTTTGCTCAATATATGGTATATAAATATTAAATTTCATCTTTAAATATATAATTTAATGTTAGTTTGACTTTTGACAAATATGAGTTTTTATCTGCTTCAAATTTATTTGTTTTGAATAAGCAAAAGTTTTAACAGAAAGCACAAGAATTGCTTGGGAGGATACAAAGTTTGAGGAAACCGAAAACCTTAAAAATAATAATAGCTATGTTGAAGTAAGATATAGCAAGAGAAAACGAAACCAATGTCATGTTTTTTTAACCACCAACCACGATCACAGTTTAATTTTGATCCTTAATTGGTAATTCGTTTTTATCAATTTTATTTTAAATTTTAAATTATTTCACTAACAATTAACCTTTTTTAATACATTACATACTTGGATTTATGATGGGGTTGAGGCTCAAACGTGAGATACGAAACTTCTTAATGATGCTGGTGCCACTTGGAACAAGGTACCGCTGTCAATGTATCAATATCCGTAAATATACAATGAAACATATGGTATCCTTTCATGGATCCTAATTGGAATCAACTTGTTGAATAAATCGATTTCTTTTACATATTAAGAATCTGTCATGTATAAGTTCCATAAAATATTTTAAATTTTTTTGTTAGGATTGTTGGATTATTATATTATGAAAATAGGAAACCAACTCAAAACACTCTTTATTATTACAATATTATTATTATTATTATTGTAGTTTTCTATAATAACAAAGACCATGTAAATTTTTATTTATTTAATTTTAAAAGAAAACTTTAATTTAACCCTTATTTTGAGTTGTTGAATGAATAGGCTTTCCATTAGCATAAATTGTAATGGAGATTGATTTGAACATCACCGATGGTCTATTTTCCTTTTTCTTTTCTTATCTTTATAATAGTGTTGTTTTTAAATGGAGTGATAAAACATAATATATGTTTTCTTTTGTTTTAAATGAGAAATTTTTTTTTTTCACGGGGAAAGTTATAACAATAAAAATTTGTTAGTAAAGGTGCGTTTCAAGCAAAGAACCCTAAATAAGATGGGAATATATTTTATATTTTTGGAACTTTGAAAATATAGTCTGAAAATGATTCCTTTTAAAGAGAGAGAAATTATATCTAGTTACCTCTCTAATTGGCCAAAGAAAGACGAATCAAAAAATCCCACTTTTCTTTTCTTTTGAACATAAGTTTACTTTGCTCAAGAAAAAAATAAGCTTGCTTTATTTCCCTGTTTGCCAATTTCGCACGTCTAATTCTTTTCTTTTTTTTCTTGATCGGGGAGGGATTAAATATTTTTTGCGTCAAACGCTACTCATTACATTTATAGATGATTTCTAGAGATATATCTGGGAGTATACTATGAACCACAAAGATGAAGTTCTGGACATCTTTTTCAATTGGAAGACGATGATCGAAACCCAGACAAGAAGAAATATAAAAAGGCTCAGCTCTGATAATTGCGGAGAATACAGGTCAAATCCATTTCAAAAAACCTGCCAGAAAGAATGGATAGTCAGACATTTCAATATATCAGGCACGCCGCATCAAAATGGTGTAGCATAACGGATGAATCGTATTCTGATTGATAAAGTCCACTGCATGCTATACCAATCTGGACAGAGCAATGCATTCTGGACTGAAGCCTTGTCATATACCTCTTATATCATCAATAGGCTACCAACTTCTGCCATAGATGGAAAAACTCCCAAGAAGGTATGGTCTGGACGATTCGTTTCTGATTATGATTCTCTGCATATATTTGGGTGTCCCGCATACTTTCACGCCATAAAATCGAAGCTGGAACCTAGAGCCGACAAAGCTGTTTTCATGGGCTTTAATGAAGGAGTGAAGGCATTTCGTCTATGATGCACGGCCACTGATATGTCAAGACGGACACGAACGCGACATGACACGGACACGGTGTCACGGATTTTCAAAATCTACAAGATATGACACTGTTGGGACACGCAAGTGTATTTTTAAAGATATTATACATGTATTACATTATACAATATTAAAATTCACATTTTTTAAATTCTAAAACCATGTAAAAACAATAAAAATATTCTTATCAAATTCAAGAAGCCTATAAATAAATGCATGTCACTGGAATCATCAGAATATCACACATACTAACATTAAATGTATGATAGTTCAATTAACAAAGTTTAGCAAGTACGTCCAAATAAAATATAATACCAAATATATTCTTACCAAATTCAAGAAGAGCATAAATAAATGAATGTCACGAAAATCATTATAGTACAACTGATACCAGCACCAAATCCATACTACTTCAATTACCATAAAGTTTAACATACACATCCAAATTTTATTTTAGTCAAAAACTTTTTAAATTGTACAATTAACCTCCTAAAATATCATTTCCTTATCGGACACGTCCCTCGGAAGTGTCTGACGTGCCTTTCGGAAGTGTCCGACATGAGTGCCAGAATTAATTTTTATTTTAAAATTTAGGACACGCCACGTGGCGTGTCCGATACGTGTCCGATAGGTGTTGGTGTCCTAGAAGTGTGACACTGTACTAAGTGATTTTCAGGAGTGTCCGTACATCATAACATTTCGTCTATGGAACCCTAAGCCAAAGAAAATTGTTTTGAGCCGAAAACGTTACCTTTGACGAATCTATAATGGTGAAACATAAAGAGTCAGAGAAAGAGAACCGAGATATGAGTTTTCACTTGCAGGTGGAATTCGAGATTCCCACAACTACAGACCAACCTGTTCAAACTGATGGTCATCCTGAAGAAGACTCTGACGATCAAAATAATCAATCTGTTAAAACGGAGATACCAGATTCAACATCAGTACCCGAATCTGTTGCTACCAGTAAACCCTAGAGAATTATCCGAAAACCTGCTCAGTTTACTGATATGGTAGCATTCGCTCTTGCAATTGATCAATATGGTATTCCGCGAAACTACAAAGAAGTTGTGTCTAATACGGAAAAGGCCATCGACGTACCTTTCTTATACTAAAAACGAAAAATCTTCTTTTTCCAGATAGAGCCGATTCTCTATGCTTTTCGTCATGTACTTGTCATCCAGTTTCTTCCAGAGACTTATTGCAGAAGTCTCTTTCATGACAAGTACTTCTCCTCCTTAGATAAGTAGAGTTGAATCGTGCCGCAAGCTTGTTTGTTGGCAGTTCCAATCCTCATGTGACATGTCTTTGGGCTTGGATTCCAAGGCTATATTAGATCTTTCACGCAATAAGAGATCTAATAATTCACATTGCCACTCGCCAAAGTTGTTGATGCCGTCAATTTTTTTCACCTCGAACTTTGCATTTGATAGCATGGTTTGTCTCATTGAACCATTGGTGGATGCATCTTGATCAATTACTTCGACTTTCTCACTAGCTATTTAGCATAAACGGATGCTATCGTTGCCTCCGGAAGGGTCAAAATAATGGGGAACCAGAAATGGATTGGCAAAAACGAGCGTAAAATCGACGGATCAAGGCTTTTTTGTTCAGATGAATAGTGCCAAGCCGATGAATTGTGTTGGGCCGACGAATTGTGTTGGGCCGACGAATAGTGTTGGATAATGAACATTTGTGGACCGAAAAATTGGGCCTGGTAGTGGGCTGGTTCGAGTCAATCAAATGGGTCATATTTGGAAATTGGATCATTTCTCCCCAAATGTTCAACAACTCACGTACCTTTTTTTTCAAAAAAAAAAAAAATGGTTCAAAACTTTAACTTCGATTTCCCATTGATTCGAAAGTCAAAAGTACAAATCGAAAACTGTTCCGGATTCCCGTCGGCGACACGAATTTAGTGGTGTGATCAGATGTCAATTTTAGAGACTTCCAATTTTTGGGCTTTTTCACGAACACATGACTCTAATATATCATTTGTTTCTAAATACCCAAAATGAAGTGCAAACATCACACACGCACACAAAAAAACACGAATATTATTTGGTTCGACCATCACCTACGTCCACGGGATGCAAACATAATTTATTGAAATATTCAGACGAGAAATACAAACTCTACAGAATTGCAACATATACTAGTATATTGATAGGAGCCCAGGCCTTTTGAGCTTAATTAACGATAGTAATTCAAAGCCCATTATGAAATATGTATATTCTAGAAGGGAAAATGGGAAACGTGGGAGTGGGAGTGGGAGTGGGAGTGGGGTTTAAATTAATGACAGAATTTACACACAAATGAAATATGAATGTTAAATGTACTGAATTAATATTAAAAATTCAATAGAAATCCCAGAGGAAATCCTCTGTTACAAATAAACTCCCTAGCAGTTGCTAGTCTTTCTTCCCCCACTGTGGAAAATAACCGAATGCCACTAACTCCCCACACATTCAGAATTTAAACCACACTCCCACTCCCCACGTTTCCCATTTTCCCTTCTAGAATTTCATAATGGGCTTTGAATTATTATTGCTAATTAAGCCTAGAAGGCCTGGGCTCCTATCATATATAAGCTCAAAAGCTTATTATATGAAGAGAGATACATATTTGAGAGATTATTTTCTGAGGAAGAGTTGATGGGTTTATATAGGCATGCAAGCCCTTGGTAAACATCTTCATTTTGGTTTTGAATCCTTCCGATCTGGACAAAATCAAAGCCACCAAATGAATAATGTTGGAAAGTTGACACCGTCCAAGAAGCCACCGGCCAACAATCAAGACCTGTGAACTCACACAAATGTCTGTATGTAAAAGAGTACTCAGCTCTGAAGACAGGACCAATCTCAAACACGCCCAAAATCACTACAAATGGACATCTGTTTATGAAGCTGAAGAGACTGTGCCAGACATGCAGGTGTTCCTTTGTAATCCAATCTAAAAACAGCATCACCACCTTCACTAGAACCTGCTATCAATTTTGGTGTGTGTATTCAACAAAACCTCCTGACAACAAAAACTGCCTAAAAATCTGCATGGCATGAAAAGTTGTTGTATCCATAGATTTACCAAAAAGTTGTTGTATCCATAGATTTACCAAAACGGAAAAATGAGGCCAACTTCATATTAGCAGATTCCCATGAATAAAATTGGCATTTTAGATGCCAGCAAACCACATCAATCTGAAAAACTAGCAAACATTTGTCTAACTAAACATAGCACTGAAATGGGAAACTGGACCCACACATTGAACAACTATTAAGTGAAATTCACCCGCAAAATGATATCTTGATTCTGGAATTGCACAAGCATTGCCTTTCCGTGAACAAATTGATGTTTGGAACTATATAGATCCAATGACCAGAGTCCATGAACAGATCAAGTGGGCAATACCATTATAAACTACAGTAAACCTCCCCTATCAATACATTAGAACTATTTACTATTTAACTCGACTCATTTACGTCATATATATTTGATTATTTTTTGTCACCACACAAGATTCAGACTTCGTAAAGAGGTATAGGCAAAGTACCAAACTGTTTGGAGAATTTCAGTATTGAATTTCACTGCCAATATTACTAAATTATGTTCAATTCTATTTTTCTATTTAATTGTACATAATGAGTCCTAAATAAACAAATACCTTAAAATTTGTACAGAAAAAGGGGAATACTAGTTTTTTTATTTATTGAAATACTAGTTGTTTTGAACACTAATGAAAATAAAGACTTCTTTTATGAAAACTTTTGAGGCGTATAGAATGGTGCTGAGATAAATGGACAAACCACGTATATAATTACTCAAAAAGGTATGCATACATACATTTTCAACTTGGCACTGGATACGAAATATTGCTTGATTAGCAGCTGTGCGTATGCCAAGAACTCTAAAATCAAACGAGTATCCTGATTTACACGAACTAGCTGCTCACCTGCCTTTATTCAGAGAACGTAGGATCTTTTACATAAAACGAGACATAAATGCAGCTGTACACAAAACAATATTATTTCAGATAATAATCCATAACATCGATACCTGCAGAGCCTTTTCTATTTCAGAATCACTCCAGGCTGCATCCTCAATATTAATAGGTAGTGTGGGCAAAGCTTTGTTGATGCAATAAAGTTTCCTCACCTGAACTTCAACCTATATGAAACAAAACAGTTTAGCCATGAAAGCATTAAACATATACAAGAGAATAAATTTCTTCATGGATCATATTCCTGATGCTAAAATATGAACCCTAGAAAGAATAGCCAAGATAGGTGTTCACCAGTCCTATACTGCCAAGATTTGAGGCATTATCCAACCGCTCATATCCATATAAATATTACACTTGACTAAAGAAAAATAATGTTAAGAATCCTACGCCATATACACACAAAAAAATGATGAAAAAGCTACAAACATTAAGCATTGATATCTCACAGCCGCAAGCACAAGCTAAATGTAAATGCAAGCACAAGCTATATGTAAATGCAAGCACAGACAAGAAAATGGAACAAGTTTTAAGAATCAATCCGCTGACAAAAAAATCAAACAGGAACATTCCTCAATCCCCACTCATCACCTCAACTTTTTGCAACCAAGAATTGCGAAAACATAAAATACAGGCACAAACACAACCTGCTGAGTGGCACCAGTGATAGATTGAGCTGGCACTGATACAAGCCCTTCAACATCAATTATACTTGCCCGACTCAAACTAGTAGCAAACTTCACCATCTGCGGGCTCACCAAATCTTGCATGACACGCAGCACATACTGAACCGTAAACCCCCGCTCCCTCACCACTACAAACGTCATATTTGTAATACCCCAAAAATCTCAATTACAAAATTAGACAAAATAAGTTAAAACTATCTAAAATAATCCTTAAATTATGCACAATATTAAAATTATAATAATAATAAATCAATAATAGTAAAATATTGAAACAAAATTCTTTAAGCATCAAAATACCATTTATCACACTAAATTCAAATATATATTTAAATCATAGAAATAATAATAATAATAATTCAAAATATATATAAATATATCATTTTGAATTAATTTTAAAAACTTAATATTTGGCAACTTACCCCAACACTTGTCCACACTTCAACACCCTAACACATGCACACAACCCCTATAAATACCCCTCATTTCTTCAGATTAACACACACCTTCAAGAGAATTCTTGGCAAAAATTAAGAGAGATTATGGTGTAGAAGAAGATGTAGGAAATATGGAAAATTATGAGGAAAATACCAAATCTCCTCCAAAAAATCCGAAAATTTCAAACAATCATCCTTATACACCCAGAAAACATTTAGCATAGGAGGTGTTCAAAAATCAGTATCCAAATTCGTCCATAAAATCAAAATCGCGAAGAACATTGAGCTGTCCAAAGCCCAGAAAACATATTTCAAGGTATTGGTTTCAAGCTACGATTTCGTGCCTTTCTCAAACGATTTTAAACTTGGAGTCTAACTAAAGTTGTTCAAAATGTGTCACATCTTATGGGTATGTCGGCCGATGGCCCAAAAGGCCGCCGTACGAACTGATTTCCGGCGACCAAAACATCTCGTTAACCATTTCGAAAAATAGAATTCTGGGCAAAATCAGTTTGGAATTTCAAAATGATTTCTAAACAAAAATGGTAGATCTCGTCGCGGCGGAAACACCGGTAAAATATCAGCCGCGCGTGGTGGCTGGATCTCGGCCACGCGCCGTCACGGTGGCGCGTGCACTTCACGCGCCTCCCCGATATTTCGTTTTCCGATGGCCGAACATTTATGGACTGATTTTAGGCATTTCTGGAAAGTTTTGTGATTTTTCGACTTATGGTTGAATTATCATGAATTTTTAAAGTCTTATTCAAAATTACCCGGACAAGTTTTGTACAAAAATGATTTGCAGAAGATTCAACAACATATCTGGGTTACTAATCACCAAAGATTACTTATACTATGTTGATAGGAATTTAATTGGCAACTGGGTTCAAAATCAAGTCAATCTAGTAAGATATCAAGTAGTAAGGTGAGGTGTACTACCGATTTCTTGTTATATAACCCTTTTGGCATTTGGCGTGGAATTTACAGTAACTTGTTATTACTTATCTCACCTTTTATATATTGTCATCATATTGTACATTACATCGTTCCATTGGTCATATTGACCTGCATGTTTAATTATCTTGAATGTCATCGATTACTAATCGATTCCTCTGATTGAACGAATCCTTTGACTGAATGATCGAATGAATGGAGCCCTGGATATTTATCCACTGGACAACGCGGCTTCGGCCCGGAAAGTGAGTCCAATGAACAACGGATGGCAGTCCGGGTATATGGTTCATCTGAACAACGCGCACAGTTTTACGGTTCGGAGAATGGTTCATCTTGGCTCGTAAATGACTGAAGGTACAGATCCTATCTGAATATGTGGGGAAAAGTGCTACACCGAATTGTCCGGTGAGAGCCACCTCTTTAGCCCACGATATTCACTCTAAAATCCTATATCGTCACTGTTCATTATTGGCAATTACTTGATTGCAAGATCTTTGTTACATGACATAACATATTGATACATTACACTGTTTGATAATTACAGATATTAAAGCTAATGTTATTCCATCACTAAGTTCCCAAAGACTTAACCTCTGTTTTCCTTGTTATTTATTGTGAGTTCCAGATACAGGAGTACCGGAGCTAGAACCGGAGGGAAATTAGGAAAATGGAAATGTTGGCTTACCGGGACTGTTATAGTATTTTCTCTTTTATTAAGTGTCGAACCATTATAAGGAGTTTGTACTGGGATGTATTTTGTTACTAATTAGAATGTATAAACGCTTCCGCTACTAAAAATGAATGTTTGACTAAACGCTTCCGCTATTTCCGAAAAGGTTTAAAACCCCCTGTGCGTAATGTTCTTAGAGAATGTGGTATCGTATAAGGGTTAAAGTAATATGTGCCCGAGTCGGGTTCCACAATATTCTTCCCCATAGCTCGGACCGCCTGGGCCCGCCCTCTTATCAATACGACCCGATCCTTCAACTCGCTGCTCAAATATTTGACTTCAGTCCAATTCTTCACCGATATTTCCTTCGATTTCAGATCATTTAACGGGATTTCCCCGTAGTTCGACGCCAATGGATTGGAAGTTTCAATCGCAACGGCGGATAAGGAGGCTGATGCCGCTGCTGCGGCCTCTTGGCGTTTGGGAAGACGGTCTAACTTGGCGATCTCTTTCTTGGATATTTTTTTCTCGGGGTTTTCTTCGGCATTAACGTCTTTGGACCGCTCTTGGGACGACATTCTCACCCAAAGAGGAGGAGAAAATGGGATTTACCCAAAGTGGAGATATATACAGTGTGCTTTTCTTTTGAAGAATCGATTCGCATGGTATATAATTTCATGTATCATGTACAGTGTGTAGAAATCTGGTGGTGGACTCTGTTCCATGGATTGCGAAAACCGGAGACAAATCCAATGATGGCCCTAATTTTCCAGTCGCGGGTAAGTATTAGGAAAATTTTGGTTGGTTTTTGGCGGATTACTCCGGCCAAATAGACGGATTATCCTTGTTATTTGATAATATATATTTTACTCTCTATAATTTACAAAATAAGTATTTTATCTAATGTGATTTGAAAATATGTATTTTATCTGTGATAATATGCATTTTACCTCCTTATAGTTTACAAAATAGACAGTTTATCTCCTATGTGTATGATGTATTTTACACCTATTCACAAGCTATAATTGGGTAAAATACATATTTTCACAAACCACATGGAGGTAAAATGATTATTTTCAAACCACAAGCTGATAAAATGCATATTTTCAAATCACATTGGGGTAATTTACCTATTTGGTAAACCACAATGATATTATTTACCACTAGCTCAACTTTTGGCTAATGATTGGAAAAGAAATTTGTTTTTAAGAAAATAACCTACGCACTTGGGGAGGTTATATAAAAAAAAAAAAAAAAATTGAGGGGATGTCAATTCTCAAAATCTTCCGGCCAAAGACACAAGAAAAATCATATTTATTTTATAATTTATCAAATTTATTAATTTCTAATAAAATGCTAATTACCCGTTTAATTTTAAGTCTTATTTTGCTTCAGACAACAAATCCCAATTTAAAAACGCAAACTGTTCACCTTCTCAACCTGCGTATAACAACCAATGAACGCCTCTGCTTCAAAATTCTAGCAATCCAACGAAATGTCAAGTTTACAAAACGAGGCTAAAAATAAATAATTAAAAAAACCAAATATTAAACTAAAATTTACTTATGACTTGTTTAATGTAAAATCACTTACTAATTTTTTATATTCAAATTTAGTCAAATAAGTTATTTTTTATTGCTAGAACTTCTAATCCATTCAATCGATCTCGAGACATGGATGTTTGTAAATAATTTTTTTATAATCTTTATCTTTGAAAAATTTATTTATACGAATGTAATTGTAACTACTATTGTAAATAATTTTATGTATGCTATAAATTGTTTGGAAAAACAATCAATTTTTGTATTAAATATAATATTTTAATTGTGTCTTTAATTCCTAAATTTGCAACTTTTTACAAAATTTTAACTTCGAAAATAATCTAAATCATTAATATCAGAATACACAATATATATATATTTTTTCCAAATCTCAATCAATATAAAAATTTAATTTGTCAAGACAAAAAAACCCAATATATGTTAATATCTTGTAAATAATTCAAATCTAACATACATTAATGAACCTAAAAATGGGGGGCCACTTGAGCAGCCATACCCACGGCAAAACTTTTTCTTTCCTCTACAAAACCTACTCCAAATAGCCCAACAAATTCGCCATTTTTATTGTTTAACTAAACCATGATGTTATGGTTGTAGGATCGCGTTATGGGATGATGATATTACTATTCACGATCGGGGTACTGTTCACGGATCAGGGTACTTTTCACCTATGTTGTTACAAGGGAGTTTGGGGAAAAATGGAGAGAGAGAGAGCCATGAAGGCAGGAAACCTTCTCAAGGATTTATTTAATTCAAAAACTCCATTCTTGATTTTATTAATCAAAACCACTCTATTTATAATAACATAGTCCAACAAAAATCGAGATAACACAATCCCTAAGATAAACCAAAATCCTAGATAACTATGAATTTGAAATAAAAAATCATATCTCATACTTAAAAGAAATCTCTAAATATCTACTCAAATAAAAATCAATCATAACCTTATAGTAAAAACAAATCCTAAAAGATAAAATTACAAGTATATCTGAGCTCCCATCGATGTATTTGATTTTCATAACACATGCACTCCTCGATTGCTGTTAGAGCTGTGCACCAAGTTCCTCCCGATTTCGGCTCGGATGAAAATTTTATGAGTGGGGGATGATAACGTATATTTTAGATGATAATGATTAGGATCTCTCTTAATATTTACCTCTCAACGGGCTCCGGTGCCTGTATCTTGTACTTATGAAATTTCAATTTTTGTTTCCATTTGCTAATTCCACGAACCATTTCAAACAACCAAAAAAAGTGTGTGTGCTGATGTTCAATCCCTTGACATTGTTATGGTACAAGATAAAAACTATACTAAACACTACACATGAAAAAAGAATTCAAAAAGAAGAGGAAAACAAAACTGTATATTGTCTGTAGTCCACCCCCTATACAATCACAAAAAGTACCAACGAAAATAACAGCACCTTAACAAGCCCGATACCAGGCTCTAACGAAAATCCTCTATTTCCAGGATTTGTTGTCCGGATCATGATGTTAAACTTACAGGTTCCAACCGATGGATCACTCGTTGTAACCACCGAAAGGTTTGGGAACTTGCAGGCACTATCGAGCTGATTATACTGCTGGTAATAATTGTTAAAAGCATATGAAGCGTTACCTTGAGCATTCAAATTCGAGCAAGATGTTTCGTACCCAAGACTCGTGCAGTCAGCATTTGCACAAGCGTAGCTCACACTTGGACCTAATTGAGGGTCGTCAAGACTGGCAGATGTTGATAGAACGCACCAACGTTGGTTCAGATACTCAACGTTGCTAGCTGGTATGAGCCCGTTATTGTTTGAACCGAGGCTAAGGTTGTATTTTGGTGTACCATCATAGTTGAAGATTCCCCAATGTCGTTCGAAATTACCTGGTTGAATGCTCTTGGCATCCTCATCAATAAGGCTAAACAAGTAGACATCCATAGGACCTGGTCTCATTGGAGTACCTTTATTCATATGAGATATGAATCCTTGGTTGAACCTTTGAGCGAATGCAATGTTAGCGTTTCGATCCCCATCAGTAGGCCACCCGATTTCTCCAACCACGGTAGTCAAGTTCCCAAATCCGTTATTCTGCAAGGCCCATACTAAGGTATCATAATTCGCATCAAATACATTCGTGTAGATTCTCCCATTGTCGTTTATGGGTGATGAGTATCCGTCGAAAAAGGCGTAATCCACTGGAAAGTTCGGGTTGTCATGAAGGCTTATGAAAGGGTAGATGTTTACAGTGAATATACCCCCATTAAGACTTAAGAAACTGACAATCTGCACCATGAGATCGTGGATGTCTGGTCGGAAGTCACCGGTTGAAGGATTTTCAGTTGAGCTTTGATACACATCTGCATTGAATGGAATAGTGACTCTTACTCTACTACCAAGACCGGCTTTAATAAGTGCCGCCTGAATATTCCTGAGAGCTGGAAAAGTGGTGCTAATAAAAGTACCATTGGAGGTAAGCAAGAATGGTTCGTTCCCAACCGCAACGTACCTTGTAAAGGGAAAGGCTTTGTGAAAAATAAAGCAAGATTCCGGACACGCCTTCGTATGTTTACAAGCAGCCTGATTTTCAAGACTATAGATCGAGTTTTGGCTTGAATCAAGATTACAGGGCATTCGCATTTTTTAAGGTCATACCATGGCATGTTTCATAATAGACATCTAGATTTTCTCGTCACACGAATTAGAATGCAGGATTCAAAACTTATTAAGACTTTCAAGTCTACCTTAATTTGTAACTTTTTCTAGGCAAACCGACAGAGAAATATGAAGCCATATTAAGATCTATGTATGGCAAAGAATCACCCCATAAGCTTTTTTGTGTAAGGAAGGAATAATTCAGCCAAAAAGAGAGGAAAAAATCATAACTGTTTTCACTTACAAAACAAGTAATTTTCATGATGAAATTTCACTCTACGAAAGATCCTAAGTTTAGCACTGTTCTGATAAAAATCTTGAACAACTGAATGCAAATTGATCAAACCGAAATATCCAGAATTGAAGATCAAGAAAAATTGCTGACTATATAGCATAAGAACACGAAAGACCTTCAAAATGGCCGTAATTTCTCTAAAAATATAAATATTTCACCTGGATTCAACAGATAACCAAAATCCTTCAATCCATCAATCAAGATTAATAAAAAAAAAACATAAAACAAGAATCACCATGCACAAAAATCCAAACTTTTAAGAACAAATACGTAAATCCAAAGGATTGAAATCGAGAATATTCACCTAATATCAACACTATTAGATGAAACGTATGTGGAAAGGTTCTTCTCTACCCATCTCTCAGCAGCATCCACACTATTTGCAAGACTGGACAACATATCATTTGGGATTCCCACCATTGCCTCAATCCCTGATCCACTGAGAGCATTAAAAACGCTAGATTCTGCATCAAAAAGTTTCACCTTTTGAATCCCATTGTCCCTCAGGAGCTTCACCACAGTCGGAGGAGGTAAAGGGTGACTTGATTGTGTTCCCCAGTTGGCTCCAATACCATGAACAGTGTTTATCGAGAAAAAAAGGTTTAATATTGCGAGTGCCAACACTTTTTTCATACCCAAAATACCCATAGAATTTTAAGTATTAAGACTTAACTATATCACCTCCAAAATTTGAAAGAAAGAAAAAAAGAAAGGGATTTCTAGAGGGTTGCAAGATTGTGAAAAAACTATATATTAGCAACTTGGAAACCTTAAGAAGTGTAAAGGGTTCCAAGATTAACAGAGAAAGATGGAGACAGGAATTATCGAATACAGAGAAAGATGATGGAGCCTTTAAAAAATTCAATAAATAACTTTGACCAGTGAAATATAAAGATCCAAGAAAAGCTAGAAAACAAGAAAATTTAAGATGAAAGAATGAAAATTGGTAAATTATGTGATGGAACGGAAAGGGTTTAGGAAAGTTTGATGATTATCTATGTATTTTGGAGCTCAGACTGCGTATATGTAGACTGAAGCGGAGTCCTGCGGTGGCAGCTGATAGCTTCCTTGAGCATGACACTGCATTCGAAATTAAGGTGTTAACTGGGTTAAAATTATTACGACCCAAATAAGACTGGATACTGTTTGGTTCATAACAGCAGTCAGCAGTACAACAAAGATCAAAGATTATGTAAGATAATCAAATTCTATTTATTATTAAAAAAATATTTTGATTAATTATTAATCAAACTTTATCTCCTATTTATGTATATAAGGGCTGCCATTATTTTTAAAATCAAGAAATACAAATTGATAATATAGTGGAAGCTGCAGCAAGTTGGCTAATCTAAAATAATTAGTATGATATTAAATTTATATATTTTTATCTAAAATAATATATATTTTAATATTGAATTGACGTATAAATGGATCCAAATAATATGCATACAGATATTTTCCGTTTTGCTAGTATGTTGTCTATTGAAAAAAATATGATTATTTATTTTCTGACAATAAATATTGAATTATTGATATTTCCAAAGAGATTATATATTATTAAAATGATGCATATTATGGGTCAACTGGTTGAATGAGAAATAATAAATTAATAATTATATTTAGAAAAGAGGCATTGTCTTTAATTATATCCTGCCAATGGCTAAAGCATTAATACTATTAAATTAAGTAGTCATTTGATTAAATTTAGTTTCGTGTGGGAGTGTCTTTCATTTATTTTATTTTTTTTATCAGTAAATAAAATTTTACGACATCAAAATTTCATACATAATACATTAAACTTAGAAAGTTAAATAAGACTAACTAAGTAATAAATCCCACCACATTATATTCTGGAAATAAAATGTGTAAGTAATGAAGGACATGTATTTGTACATTCCTGAATATGGTTGATGTAGTATCATTCTTCCCCTCAAATAGCATTAGGTTCCTAACATTCCAAATGTAGTAAACAGTTGCACCCATGACAATAGTGCGAGCTGTCGCCTTGCGAGAAGCACCTGCATACTGTTTCTTGAACCATTTAACAGCACTACGGAGAGTCGACATGTCACGCCGTAGAGAAAGCCAATCTCTAACATATCCCCAAAGTTCCTTACTGTACTCGCATCTGAAGAATATGTGGTCATGCTTATCAAGTCCATTTGAACACAATTTGCAATCTTTGTTTTCCACAAAGCATAGCCGATCACTAGTCTGTAACTTCCCAAGGATCCCAAGCCATAAAGTAAATGAGTGTTTGGGTAGAATGCCACGTTTCCAAACGATTTTATCACAAATCACCTCACCCTGGAGGCTAACGGCCTGAAGAAGTGATATATTGGGGTTCTTGGCGATTGATGTCGTGCAACGTAGGATTTTAGGTGATAACCAAGGACAATCAAGAATGGATATGCTTAGCAGAAATGATAGAACTTATATCCTTCTTTCTTTGAGATAACTCGAGTTTCAATCATACTATGCACAAAAATTTCTTCCCTCACCCGCTCCATCTATATGTATATATATATAAGAGTTTTAAATATATTATTATTTTTATTATTTAATATTAACTACGGACATATAGGTACGGTGGGAATTATGTCCATTTTCAAGGAAGGCATACATACCGGTCAAATATTTATAACTGTAACACGTTTGCACGTAGATGAGGACCCGGGACCAATTTTTCTTACAAACGAAGGTATTTAACAAATTATGAAAAATAATTTCTATATTTAAAATATATTTATATATTTCAAAATACTATATTGAGAAGGCTCCCAACCACCAGTGTCTTCGTCACTCTGCATAACGAGTCTAGTTCAGTCGATTCATGAGCTTTTGAGCCATCTCAAAAGATATTTGATTTATGTTTGAGATTATCGAATTCTGAGGTGAATCGAATTCGAGCCCAAATTATTATGTTCAATAATTCACGAACTACTCGCGAGCTTCAATATTTTTTAATTTAATATAATTATATATTAAATACATATATTACGAGCTATCGATAATTTATTTTTAAGCAATAGTTCGAAGAGTTTGCAAAATTGAATATTTTGAGCCGAACTTGAACTCGAGCTTTAACTCAAACTAAATTCGAGCCAAGCAATTTAACTACTCAAGTTTCAAATGAGTTCGAACCCAAAATTCAAATTTTAAAGTTTTCTTGATATTGGTTCGAATACGATCGTGTGAGTGTGTTTACAAAATTTGGGAAGTGTGTAAATTAATTTATGGATAAATTTTAAAAATGATCCCATGGATAGGAGCTTATACAATAAAAGTCTCAAACATTTAGAACTAATCAAATATAGTCTCATAAAAATTATATTTAGTTAAAAATTGTCTCTACCTATGTTTTTAATCAATACTAAACTCTTGTTTTTTTTAATCAAAAGTGTTAGCAGAGCCCCAATACAATTATGCGATTAATGTTGTTAAAAAACAATTTATGTTTGACTAACTTAGTTAAAAAAATTTATGCATAACTATTTTTTATTAAAAATATTTTTGTGTATCTATATCTGATTAGTTCTAAAGTTTTGGACGATATGAAAAATCGAATAAGATATTTTTTTAAAAAAAATTTACCCTTAATTAATTTTAATTGATCATATGTGTTGGATTATTGAAAAAGCTACAATAATAAAACAAGTGCATAACTTAATTTATTGTAATTAGTCATAGATTGGATAATTGAAAGCGACAAATAAATTGCAGGCTTAGTATATTATGTCTTTTATTATTCTTGTTCACATTTGAACAATCAGAAAATGATCTTGACTACCTCAACGACTCGACTAGTATCTCGTGAGGTAAATGCTCTTTAGAAAAATCTCTTTGGTTTATTATAATTATATAATTTTTTTAATATATTAACTATTAAAAAAGGAAACTTGCATCTTTTTTTTATAAAAAAAATGTCACGATGTTTTAACCATTTTCTCATTATATTTATAATTAATAACATGGGGCTACTTACTGGGATAATATTATTTTGGAGGGAGTTAATTTTTATGTATCGCTAGACTTTAAAACATGTACTAAAATCATTATGTTCCATTTTTTGTTTTGATTCTACACTTAATTTATTTAACCTTCATCTTATATATTGTGTTATGCATATGTTAATTATATAACTACTATTAAATGTTGATTTTATAATAAAATATAATCTAAAATTGCAATTTATTATGAACGAGCAAACGGTGTGTGAATACGAGACCAGACAATCATCATTTAAAATTTAGTATTGTTAAACTCTATTTTATCATTCGTTTAAAACATAGTAATATTTATGTTATTAGATCCCGAAACTCGTTAGCCGGGTACGAGACCTTTCACTCTTCTCTCTTATGATGAATGGACACTGACAAGACACGATATGGATACGACACAATTTTTTAAAACTTTAAAGATACGACACGGCTGGATCATCATAATATCATTCATACTTACACCAAATACATATTATTTTAATTAACAAACACGTCTAAATAAAATATAATACCAAAAATATTCTTACTGAATTCAAAAATAATATATATAAATATATGTCACTGAATAATCATAGTATCAATTATAAGAACAATAAATTCGTTCAATTTAGCATAAAGTTTAACTAACACGTCTAAATTTCATTTTAGCCAAAACTTTTTAAATTGCACAATTAAAACCCAAAAGTATCATTTTTGTGTCGGACACGCCCATCGGTCGTGTACACACTGGTGTCCGATTTTGAGGGAAGTGTCTGACACGGGTATCCGATTTTATTTTTTTAATAAAATTAAGGACACACCATGTGGCTTGTCAGACACGTGTCCAATGATTATCTGATAAGTGTCGGTATCTGAGAAGTGTCCGACAATGCACCAAGTGATTTTTAGGAGTGTCCGTGCATCATAGTTTCTCCCCAGCCCGGTGTAGTGTAGGTATGTACTCAAATAAAAATTCACGTAATAGAGGAGTAAAAAGAAAATTAAATTAATTATGTTTATTGGTATGGTGAGTCGATGTGAATAAATGGTTGATGGGAACCCTAAAGTATAGGAAAATTCCCTTGAAACAACGAATCTAATCCAATAAACTTGTCTAAATTCATGTAAAAAAATTTCCTTATTTAAGTTACCATGTGAAGAGAGGGAATCCTAGGACGACTAAGAAAAGATTCCAAGAATTTGCAACGCATTCAACCATTTCCTATATTTCCCAGCAAACCCCAACAACAAGAAACATAAGGCAAGTGCTTAGAAATTGGTTTCTATATTCAAATCATTAATGTTGTAGTTTCTAGGAGATAAATTTATAGTTTTTGAAGAAAAAAAATCATGAAATACAATAAATGTACATTATTGAAAGGAAAAATTCGTCATTTTAAACAAATAAAGAAAAAGAAAAAACTTGTTAAACTTGATTGTAAATTTTAGGGTGATACCCATAAAAAAATGATACATGTGTTATCATCAATATCTTGGGATGCGTTACTTATGTTCATCTTCCCAAACACCAACGTCATATGTTAATGTCTCGAGCCTTGAAATGTGTCTTTATTGGCTATAATACCCATAAAAAATGATACATGTGTTATCATCACCTACTAAATGCATGTTTATCACTGTGGATATTGCTTTTTATGAAGATATTATGTATTTCTCCACGTCTGACTTTCAGGGGAAGTCTCTTGAGGAAATTTAGACTCTTATATACAACTTTGAGGAAGATAGAGTAGAAGTTTCTGATCAAAATGTAGTCCTAGTGATTTGGATGATATTGGTCAAAACGTGGATCTAAATCGGTTGGTGCACAGTAGTCAAACCTTGGATTTATTCAAGGCTCTCTTACACCTCCTAAACCAGATTTTGTTGCAAAGAAAAATCACTGAGTTTCGACATCATTTTCGAACAGGAATTAGTGCTAGAACTTCGGTTTTCAAAATAATTGAAGATGAATTAATGTTGGGGGATGCGCGATTCAAACTCCACAACTTGAAGAACGAACAGACGAGAAGAGGCAGACGCGACGATGAAGAAAGGTCTAGTTTTATTTTGGTGATTTTGACCCTGTCAAAAATTAATTAGTATTTTGACGTAAATTTTTGTGCGGATGTGCTATACATTATTTTGGGTCCAATAATTATGAGAGTTTATATTTCAAATCTTTCATAAGAAAGGTTATTTCATTTTATTTTGTTCACTTGAATGAGTGCATGTCTTCTAAATGATAATTTAGTAAATTTTAACTGTTAATCAAAAGAATAAATAGTGTTTAAAAAAAAAAAGATATATAAATATAAGCAATAAATTAAATTTATCGATTCAGGGGAACAGAGTCCTTGTTGGATTATAATTCACAATCTTTATTTGTTTATTATATTTGTCAAAACTTAATATAAGTACACATAAGAAACTATACTAATCACTGAATTTTGTATGGGGAGTGAGATTAGTATTTAAACTCCAAAAATTTATTCTCACACCTCACTTTTTTGACATTTATTATGTCATGTTACAAAATTATTTCACATTTTTATATTGACTATGCCTTCCTTCTTTGATCTTCTCTTGATTTCCTTAACAACAGAGAAGAAAGATAGTATATGTAGTACAAAATTTATGGGTGTATATCTTAGGAAACTAGCAAGTAAAAATAACAAATGGCTTTGTATCAGAAATGTTGAGGTGAGATTTGGAATCTCTGTCCTTAAGACAATATTGTCGCTCTACAGTGCTAATGGTTTACTTTGACAATTTGTCTCACAAGATACAACGACTATGATTTGTGATAAGAGCACTCCAAATCACAAATCATTTAAACCACAAATGTTTAAAAGTGCTGAATAAGAACAAAGATGAAAACCCACAAAATTACTCAAATTTTGATCTTTAATATGATGTGAATTTCAAAAATTCCACGTCTAATTCATTCAAAGGTTGTTTCTTATATAGTATACCAAGTGGTGTCATCAAAAGACACCATTTGGAAGCATCCAATCATGAAAAATTGCACCCCAACATGAATGAACACACCATTTAATTTGGAAGCATCCAATCCTAAAACAATGCACCTCAATATGAATGGATACACCACTTAATTCAATTCAAATTTCCAACAGTATCTAGATTTAGAGTTTGGTGATGGAATTAATCAAATAATAGAACTACCAAGTCCAAAAAGATATTGAAGAAAATTCCAATGAATATTACCTCGGATTTATTTGCTTTATAGAACTACCAAGTCTGGTTTTCTCGGGGATTTCTGTCTATCTACCAGTGGATATTACCTCGGATTTATTTACCACTGTCATTCTATTGGATGGATTCAACTCTCAAAATTCACAAGTTTCGAAGAATACACTAAAACGACAACTATGATTTTACCCGATCTATCTAAACCAAGATCTCGACTTTGCTCATCTTGCTTTACTTCAGGGGGTGGGGTGATGTGGTAGGGAAATTATGCCACATCGGGTAAAATCATTGCCGAACAGGAAAATGTCCGAACAAGATAATGGCGAAGAGAATGATAATCTGTTTGGTCCCACGTAGTCAAACAGCGGCACAAGACCTGGTCATAGCGGCTAGTCAACCCGGATTTTCCGGACATGCTTTGGGTAAAACATGTAATAAACAAAAGAGCAATTAGTGGTTTGGGTTGACCCAATATCCTTTAATTGGGGATTACTGGTTAAAATGGGGTGATCACCGATAATAAAGGCTAGGAGATGGGGATGTGTTGTACACTACTTTGATTGTGACATTAGTGGAGGCTAAGAAGTGGGCGTGGAATGTGGGAGATAATTGCTCAATAATTGAGTGAAGATTAGGGGGCTTGAAAAGAGGAAGTTAGTCCTTTATTAAGGGAAATTCTCCATTTTATCAAGGGTCTTTCGGCTATTGAGAGGGAAGAGAATACATTTATTATCTTAATTTTTTTATGTTCATTTTCTGGGGGAAAAATACACTGTAATTCACCAATATTATAGTGGAATTTTATACTGGACTAGGTCCTGTGGTTTTTCCTTCATTTTGGGGGTTCTCCACATAAAAAATCATGGTGTCTCCTGTTTTATTTTATATTTGCATCTACTTTACCGAACATAGAAAATAACGGATCATATTAATACTTTTGTCAAATTTATCGTGTCATTACTTTGACATTTTGCTTCAGTCAGGCACCCCACACTTTCATGTTTGTAGAAAACTTGTCCTTAACTCATAAGATTTTTTTTAGTCATTGCCTAAGTGTGGTAAGTATGATTGACCAACAGAATTGTTGCCCCCACAATTTTGGGTAATCTCGAACTTATCAAGATTTCATTGTGTTTAACTTTCAACTTTCAAATTCTGAGCTTATAAGTTTATAAATCAAAGTTCAAGATTTATATCTTGCAAATTTTGATTTAAGGGCTCTTGCTTACAAATTTTGAAACTTGGACCATCTCTCGAATAAAATTCACCATTTACATTTTAAGCGTCCAAACTTATAAAACACGAATTCAAGATTTTATGTTTTGCAAGTCTGAGCTTTAAGCGTATAATGCTTAGAAAATTCAAATAGATTCAATTTTAAGAGAGAACAACGCCCAGAAAATCAATTCTGGCATTCGATTCATCATTTGTATTTTAAGCGTACAAATCTTAGAAAACTTGAATTCAAGATTTTAAAAACTTGAAAATTCAGGTCTTAAGCGTAAAATGCTTAGAAAACACAAATAGAATCAACTCACAATTCTTCACTGCAAAACTCATTTGCTTAGTTCATTTTCAACCTCTTTCTCGTATTGTTCAAACACTTCTATGACATAGTCTTTGCTTCGGAGAAAATAGCCATAACAATATCTTCTACAATAATCGATAAAGTAACGAATACTTTTCACATACCTCTAGGTTGCATAAACTTTAATCACAAACATCGATGAGAATTGGAGGCGTCTTTTTCTTTCATCCGAATGAATGACGATTTTGAAATTAGCTTTCACTTAAAGCAATAAATTTAACTGTACAAATTTACGTTTATAATTTACATGACCACAAAAGTATCCATAAATCATAAAACCCAATCAAATGAGTAATAACATAAATTTTATTGCTTCAACGATTAACGAACAACCATCATTACAAATATTTTGAAAGATGCTATAACATTCCCACAACAACCAAGTTTGTATAATACAATCCTTGTTAATATCAAAATATTAATCAAGCCGTAAGCATAAGATCATTCAAGTCGTTTGAGATCCGACCATCTTCGGTCATATTGACTTGATCATTTGCCTTCCCATGACCGTCTTTGTTACGACAATCATTGGTCATGTGATTGGGTTTTTCACATTTGTAGTACTTTCCTTTGAACATTTTTGCCTTTTTATTTTTGGAGGCCGTGCCGTCAAACTTTCCTATATGGTTAGAATCAGACTCCATGGTTCAATCTTATCTTGTCCACCCAACACCAAACATTGGATATGGAGGTTTTGAGCAGGTCTATTTGGTGCAGATATTCCAAAAAGGTAGCTGTTTTCATCTGGAAACTATTGCAAGATAGAATGTTTGTTGACCAAGCTGTTCTCATTGGAGGCTGGCGGTTGGCGGATGTACATTTAATGCACATCTTCAACCCTGTTAATAGAGCTCTTCTGATTTTATTTCAGCCATCTCATTTCAGAGTGTTCTCTCATATATCTATATTTGAGTGTGTATTTTATAATATTTGTGAGATAAATTTATCCTATATTGATAGTGTTGTTCTCTTTAAAAAATATCGAGAGGTCGTAACCCACAAAATATTATAGTGAAATCTTTTCATATTGCCCGTGGTTTTTATCCTAATAATTTTTAGGGGTTTTCCACATAAATTGTGGTGTCCATTTTATTCTTCATTTTCGTTATTTTCTATATCATGTTACCGCACCTGGAGCCAACAGTGCCTTCCAAGTCCAACATGTTAAGTAGAGGTATCAAACTTACTTCAGACCAATCATTATGTGTTTTATGCAACAATCTCATGGAGTCAGTTTCTCACTTGTTGATCACTTGTGATTTCTCATACAAAGTTTGGTTGATGTGCTTTACATGTTTGGGCTTTCATCATATTGGTAGCAATAACTTAAAAGACACATTTCAATTACTTCTTGAAACTACGGTTGAACAAAAAAGGTAAAGATTGTTGGTGTGTTATTTGGCATTGCATATCATGGAGCTTATGGATACAGAGGAATAACATATTGATTAATAATGAAGATGCGGAGAGGCTCGTTGATCTCATTAAGTTTCGGTCTTGGAGTTGGTTTAATGCTTACAACAGTGACAACTTTCATCCTTCCATTTTGGATTGGTATCTTAATCCAGTAAAAATCATCTTTCAATTGTAATTTAAGTAAGCATCCGGTACTCATTTCCTTTTTAGTTTTGTTGTTGTCTTACGTTTTTGATTTTGTAAGTCCGGTGTATTCTGGGTTCGAGTACCTCTTATACTCATTTTGAATAGAATTATTTGTCAATAAAAAAAGGGGTTTGGTTCAATGGGATTTGTGTCACACTTTGACACAAATCGAGAATTTTGTGCTTGATTATCCTATCCATATTTCACGTATGTATCCTGAGGGGAATTCTTTGGCGGATGCAATAGGCAATATAGCCTTTAAAAATCGGTGGTATCACCTCATAACTCCAACTATGCTAAACCCAGAACTTAAACGTTGTGTAAAGCTTATTGTATGGGAATTAGTTAGCTTAGAATTGGTAGAACGGTTATGTAATACTTTGTTGAGATGTTTTGGTTTTGACCCCCTCTCATTAATTTTAATAGAGGGGTATGGATCCGTCTAACCCCAATCATCTGTGGGCAGTTTTTTTTTATAAAAAAAAAAGTAAAGAAAATTATTTTTAACTTATATAATTCAAGTAAATTAGTGTTTATTGAGATCGTGAACTTTCACATTGAATATTTATAGGGTTTAAGACACTCATGTGGTGTATTTTTCTTATTTCAAATTATTTTTAGTTTGATGGTAATAAAAAATTTACATTATTAATAATATATTGTAGCAAATGGAAGAATTATTATCAGACCGGAGCATAAAAATACAAATGTATGAAGCAATAAGTGACTGGGACCCGTTGCTATGGAGGGACTATTGTCACTACTCGATTAAGTTTATTTGAATTCAGTTTTAATCAAAATTTAAGATTTATTTCCCAATGACTTATTAATTAAATTTGGTATTCTTGCTACTCGTAATATCTATTAAATAAATTTCCAGACATCACCTAGCAAATCATCAATCTATGGCATTTCAAAATCTTTTTGAGAAATAATTTTGACAAGCAAAGGTGAGATACCCTATAACCCCATAAATATATTGAACCAATTTCGGGATCCCAGTGTTATAGAACTCGATGCTCAAGAGGTATCGATGAACAACGAGTTTTGATACATAGATTCTGTTAATCAAAAGAATGGAGAGATTGAACCACATGACTCAGTCGGGTTGGTTGAATTGGAGAAATGCCACCGGAGTTCTATGCAATCGTAATATCCCCCTGAAATTGAAATGAAAGTTTTATAAAACAGCCATTAGACCTACACTGTTGTATGGGACGGAATTAGGGGTGGTTACCGGATCATATAATGTGTAGATAACTATTTTAATATATGACAATATGCCTTGTTCTAGTGATTATCATATATTTCCCAGAAGTCACGGGTTCAAGTCCACCCCCTTCCCTAAAAATTTTTTAAAAAAGAACAGAAAAGAAAAACTATTTTAATATATGGTGACGTCCGAAATAAAAAAAATTAAAGGTGTTAAATTATAAGAGAGTGAAATATCACCTTTTAAGCCAGCACCAAGGCGCTCATTCGAGTTCGAGACCTCATTCCATTCTCTCATATAAAATTGCATTTTCAAAAAATAATAATAATTAATTTGCATATTGTTATCCTTATAAATGTAAAAATTTCAATAGATGACATGTTAAACAACTTACTTGGAAACATATCAAAGATCATGATTACTGTCAAGTATATCACCATCTCTCGACATATTATATAAAGAAAATACATACATCTATTAACATGCCTTCTGTTTTTTCATAATTTATAAAAGTATTCAGTCAATCCTTCAATAAGAGTAGACAACCTAGACTTGCATATAAAATCGTCTGGGGAAGGGTGCTTTTATTGTTGAAATAAAATAACAACAGTGAAGACATGTGAAATAATTTCGAAAATGGTGCGTTGATAAGTGTAAAATAATAAACAAATAATCCCACATTTTTAAAAAATTTAGATATTAATCATCAGAGCAACATGCTATTTAGTTTGAGGAAAATGTCAACCAATTTTGAAGATGGAGGCACCAACCGGAACCACCACGACTCAAGTCCTATCCGCCGCCACCACCACCACCACCGCAATCACGACTTCTCTCGACTAGGCGTTAGAATATTGTTGCTATCTGTTGCCGTTGGCCTCTTTTATCTTGTTCTAAGCCAATCTTCTTATCCTACTCGATTGCTTCAAATATCTTATTCACTGAACTACTCGTCTCCACCTTGTAAGTCAGATCAAGAGACTGCTTCATCCTCATCAAATGAAAAGACACGAGAGTTTACATCTAATAATGAAGACCTACCATCTTATGTAAGTTGACCTTGGTTTACTTCTAGTTATTTTTTAGAGGGTTACATTGATGGGCAATCCAGTCCTCCATGTGTCCCAGGGCAGTGTTCACATGGAGGGCCGAGATGCACATAAGTCACTTCTCTCTAGATAGCATCAAAAAATTGATTCTGCAAGATTTCCAATCTAATATGCTAATATTTAGACCGACTTTCCTAGGCGCAAGTCCTGATAGATGAAAGTATAAGTTAATCAAAGTGGTTGTCTAAGTTGCCTTTGCTTTACTTGTAGTTATTTTTTAGAGGGTTACATTGATGTCACATGAAACTGCCCTTCGGTAGCATCAAAAAATCGTTTTAAGAGAATTTCATATTGATTCTGCAAGATTTCTCATCTAATATGCTAATATTTAGACCGAGTTTCCTAAGTGCAAGTCCTGATAGATGAAGGTATAAATTAATCAAAGTGGTGGTCTGAAAAAGGTTACCTATATCTCAAGATCAATCATACAGAAATGCATAACAAAATGGTCGGAGTTAGTATCAAGAATATCAACAGGAGGTTAAAATTATCCACTTTATCAGTACAGAAGTGGATAAATTTGAGGTCAGCAAGAAATTAAGGAATACGAAACTTGAATTTGAGAATTCTCACATGTAATACACTAATATATTGGGTTAGACTCATAATTTTGACATTGTCTCGATTGATTAGACCAATGATGAAATCAAGAAACTGGAGAGCACATTAAAGAAGGCAGCCATGGAAGACAGCAAAACAGTGATAATCACCACATTAAATGCAGCATGGACTGAGCCAAACTCAATCTTTGATATTTTCCTTGAGAGCTTTAGCATCGAACATCAAACACAGAGCCTTGTGAAACATTTGGTGGTTGTGGCATTGGATCAAACGGCATATTCCCGTTGTTCCGCCGTGCATCCTCACTGTTTCGCCCTCACAACCTCCGGAGTCGACTTCTCTGGAGAGGCGTTCTTCATGACTGAGGATTACTTGAAGATGATGTGGAGAAGGATTGATTTTCTCAGGGTTGTTCTTGAGTTGGGTTTTAATTTCGTATTTTCGGTACGTTTTTATCTACTCCTGTTGTCATTTTCATCACCGAAAGTATTGATGGCTTGCCAATTTTCAGAAATCAATGGAGCCCACATTCTGAAGTTACAAGAATTAAACTTCTAAAAACATATCCATTTTTCAGGATGCAGATGTGATGTGGCTGAGGAATCCATTTCCCAGATTTTACCCAAATGCCGACTTCCAAATTGCTTGCGATGAATACAAATCCAACTCCACTGATCCACGCAATATCCCAAATGGAGGTTTCAAGTACGTCAAATCCAATCATCGTACAATCAAATTCTACAGATTTTGGTACAGAGGGAGAGAGTATTTCCCAGGAAAACATGATCAAGATGTGCTGGACATGATAAAGATGGATCCTTACATTAGCGAGATCGGATTGGAGATGAGGTATTTGGACACCGCTTATTTTGGTGGATTCTGTGAGCCAAGTGAAGATCTGGATCTGGTGTGCACGATGCATGCGAATTGCTGCGTTGGATTGGGGAAGAAGATTCATGATTTGAGAATGGTGATTGATGATTGGAGAAGATACGTGGCGCTTTCGCACGCATCGGTGAGAAGATCTTGGAGTGCTCCATGGGAATGCAAGTGAAAATCAATCCTTAGCTTTGGCGGGGAGACTGTGGTTAGGATTTAACTATCGAGATCAATATAAAATTTTGTACTACATATAGAAATATGCAGCGTTTTGAAAATCGAACCAGATTGGCTGATTCAACCGATTTAACCGGTAAGCAGGGCTTGAGCCGGTCCAGTTGACACTATAAAACCATCATGCTAAAAAATCGGTGGGAACCGGATTGAACCGGTCAAAAACGGATTCAACCAGTGAACCGATCCACCGATTGAACCAATTGTTCCTTCATTTTTCTTTATTTTTTAAAAATTTAATTTTTTTATTTTTGTTAAAATTATAAATAAAATTTTTAGAACAAAAATATATTATATATAATTTATTGTTATTGAAATAATTACGAAATAATATTTTATGTTTGTGTCAAAAAATCCATATAATTTCACAAAAACGTCTTGTGTATCATATATATATATATGTTTAGTTCTCGTAAATTATAAAATATGTGAATCATTTCATAATTTTTTAAGTTTTTTCTTATGATTTTGGAACATTGTTCTTTTTTGGGTATTGCTTGTGGTTTTTGAGATGTTTTATTAATTTTCTTATGTTTGACATTTGGTTTGATCTGATTTTTGAAGTTTGACATGTAATGTTGGTGTAATAATACTTTTGTATTGTGAACAAATCAAAACTATAGAAAATACATTAGATACATATTTTACAAAATATTAAAATAGATATTATATAATGCTGACGTCATCACCGGTTGAACCAGTGGTTCAATCGGTCGAACCGATCGAACCTGTAATCAGTAAGGGCATCGATTTCATGTCCTGTCCGATTTTGAAAGCACTGAAAATATGGGAGTGTAAAATTTTGCATTGATCACGGGGTTAATCTAATCCCGAACTTCCAAATTTGCCCACAACAATAAAAACATACATGTTAGTTTCTAAACATTATAACAAAGTATGTAAATATTCAAGAATCGAGAAAACAAAGATCAAGCCATAGTTATTTTTCCTCTAATTGCTATTAATTATATTTTCTAAGGCAAAGGACGTATATACAAAGAATCAAACATTAGGAAATGCTAAACCAACAATTTAATTAAACACAAGTCATAAAGACGATCGGATTGTAACATGATTACTTTCAGATGAAGATGCACTAGTCAAACCTCACATCAAACGTTTATTGTAAACTGATTTTTACCATTGATATATGGGAAATTATTATATGTATTGGGTGTGCGTCTCGATCCATGCACTAACACACACAAAAATATTCAACCATGATTGACAGGAATTTATGTGTGTTTTAGTGCCGCACGGTCCATGCAAGAATTTCCTTAATATTTTCTCCTAAAAACGAAACATAATAACATTTATTTAAAAACAAGCCACGAGAAAGAACACACATGTCCTTACCTGACGATCTCTCATGGGATTCCAGTCATGCTCCATGAAAACAAGGGTACCAACTGATGTCAGGTTCAAGCCAAGCCCTCCCACGTGTTTGTCTTTGGTGCACCAAGACACATATTTTATGTATGTATCTTGGTGCACCCAAACACCGGGTGCACCCAAGACAAACCCCCCTCCCACTGCAATAAAAGTCATTAGATTTACCGGTTGGTTTTGCATGAGATCATCAAATATAAAGTAGTACCTTGTGTCGTGAGCAGCAGAGCATCAATTGTTGGGTCTGAGTTGAAAGCTTTGACAATTTCAAAGCGTTTTTCAGGCTGAACCGATCCTGAATCAATTGTTGGGGAATATATCTCGTCTGACAGTGTAGATTCCAGCTCCTGAATCAATATAAACTGCAAATATTCTGCTCGATATTTCTCGTATAACGTCTCGACTGAGATGTATATTGAGAATGGACTAGTGGTCATCAGATTTTGTATCTTTTGCCTTCCACCGTGAATTCCATTCTATCGTGTAATCTTTCCCAAGATTTGTGTTCATCGAGAAACTCAATCCCAAGAATAAGTTGTTCTGGATCTTCCTGCGATTCCAGCAATTGTTAAATCAATTTCACCAATTTTCAGGTTTCCTTGATATATGTCAACTGTAGGTTATTGTAAATAATATAAGACATCACAATGAAAGATATTATCCTTTTGAGTGATATCAAAGATTGTCTCGAATTCTCGCCAGCCTTCTGGGTACTTCAGTACTCCTGTTGTTTTGAATACTTCAGGGATTTTATGAATCCTGCTTGAGAACAGCTTTTTTTCTTTTTTTCATGGGATATTTGTTGATTAACATGTCCTGTTGGAAAAACATCATTCTGGACTCGATCTACTGCTTCTGTTCAAGACAGACTGGTCATGTAACCTCATGTCGATCTCTCCTATTGTCGGAGTATCAATAATATCCGTCAATACTACTTTTGTGAAATCTTAAAAAATTCTGGGGAATTCTATGAATTTTTTTCTCAAGAATACTTCTGAATGATATGTTTTCGAAAGAGCGTAAGACACCTTGTAGGTGATCGAGTAAGGTTTATTCCCTTCTTTCATCATATCATTTCTTTTAAAATCTTGATGAAGAGTAAGAACCTTGTTGAAATCTCGATCTCCCAAATTGTATGCGATTCTCGGATAGATGTTGAAAGCAATCTTTCCTGCATATAAATTTATTGCAACTGCTCCCAAACAAGAGTCTTTGAGGTTCGAGATTCTTTTGTCAAAGATTGCCATGTTGAGTGACCATCTATTCCTTCCTTGAAAGTTGCTTTGATGATGACTCTAATGGCTCCGATATGAATCCATGAGAGTGTGTTAGCAACTTCTGTTTTGACTCTGTTCTTAATCTCATGTATTTCTCTATAGGGGATTAACTGCATCTAAATTTGATTTTCCGTAAATTCCATCGGGATCGTAAATTCTCATGTTGTTACCGTATGGATAATCTGATGATTCATGCTTCAAAAACCAATCATATTCATGACTTTTTTCCATTGCTCCAATTGTAAAACCATCATACATCTTACCCTTCGTTCCTCTTTCATAATTCTCATGCGAGTTTTATGAGAAACCGTTGTGTGAGAGAAGAATCATGTTGTATCTTCTCTGATCATATGTTGAAGGAATTCTCATTCACTCTAATTCTGAACAAGATCTGCTTCCATCTTCAGAATATATATTTTATTCATAGATGATTTCATATGAGGGGATTTTCTCAAATTGATACACTTGCATCAAATCTTAGAAATAAACAGCATCTTTGAACTACTTGGTATGCTCAAACTGTTTATCTGGACAATCTGTAGAGACATGTCATCTTGCTCCTCAAGTCCAACAGTTACAAATTTAAAACTTTCGTTCGTTCTAGTGTGACTTCGTATGAAAGTTCTCTTTGTTGGTGTTCTGCTAGTACTTGCTTGATTAGAACCTATTGATGAGGTTCTACTCCTAGTTAGTCCTAATCTTTGATTTGACAAGAACTTTCTAGGTCTTCATAAATACCTAACTCTTCTCGAACTACGTCGTCGGGGATATGGATGATTTCTTTGCTTTTTCATCTTCTGCCTTTGTGGGTAGCTTCCAACGACAGTATGGATGTCGATTTGGACAAAACAAAGAGGAAATGTTTTGTTTATTCCTATTAATCCCTTGTAATTCTTTTGGAATGCTGATTGATGGCACCACTGCAAGTTTAACTTTTAGAAATGACATTTTCCTGGCCACTGTCTCTGTTTCTTGCTGAATATATTTCTGGATAAGCATTTCTCTCATTGGGCTCGGAATTTTGGCAAAAAATAGCTCAAATGCATCTTTGTCATCAAGCTTTGCCTTTCATCTATACTATGCAAAAAATAAAACACGGGATGCAATGTGACCTGCTGGTCCCCTCGGCCGACTACATTGATATATACAATGTTTTTATGGCATGTGACCTGTTGGTGTAATAATTTCAAAAAGTAGGTTGGTGTCATTTACTCTAACCACGACTGCATTCAAAAAGTTCCGAGGTGGCCTTTTGTTTTTATATGGACTGTCCCACCAATTGTCACCATTCAATCCTGGCTTTATTCAGTGTACCAAGCACTCATAATAATAATAATAATAATATCAATGATACATGCATCTTCTATTTCTTAATATAAACTACTAAAAATTTATATGTCCTTATTTGCCTTGACGTATGTTTGAAGTTATGGATAAAAATAGAATAAATTTTATATATTATTTTAATTCAATAATTAGTTGTGTTTTTATCACAAAATTATTCTGTCATATTTATCTTATTTTATTTCAACTTTAGAGTAAAATGAGATATATGCCATCCACTAGTTAGTGAGTGTATTTTAGTCATTACAATAAATAATAAAACTAAGCAAACATTTTAAAATCATACCAAACACCATATAACTTATCATTTTATATTATTTAACATCATTTCATAATCTCAATCACTATCATATCCTTAAATTCAAACGATATATTGATGTTTTGAGCATATTCTGAAATTATTAAAATTATATATTTTCTTTTATTTTTCATCTATTTTAATTTATTATTCTAATAATGATATCTTTTCTTATGACATCATTCGGATAATTAATTAAAAATTGATTAAGCTAAGACGCGCTTATGGGTGACATATAATGGTGGTATCTAATATAAGAAATATTATTAGCTATTTTATGGGTAGATCCAATTAGTATATTCTCAATATTATATATGAATATATCTTTTATATGTTTGAATTTATTTTATTGGGCTAAATCCTAATCTAAAAGCTAAGAATCCGACAAAAATTACTTTTCCAGCTTTAAATGGAG
Source organism: Haberlea rhodopensis (assembly GCA_907163345.1). Classification (NCBI taxonomy): domain Eukaryota; kingdom Viridiplantae; phylum Streptophyta; class Magnoliopsida; order Lamiales; family Gesneriaceae; genus Haberlea; species Haberlea rhodopensis. The sequence goes on along the minus strand of CAJQUN010000004.1, from coordinate 27,860,585 downwards.
GTGGCCCCACGTCTTTATTAAGAGTTAATTATTAGGTCAAACATCACATCATCCCTTTGAGATCTTCGAAAAAAAATTCAAACCATCCTTTTTAAATAATAATATATATTATTTATTTAATATACTTTTAAATAATTAAATTATTTTTTAGCGTAATTTTTTTTTTAAAAATACATAAAATAACATTATATATCACAAAATAAAACATTCAAATATAATATTTAAAAAAATCTCAAATTATCAATAAATTAAGTTAGTGCAAGACATCTTAACCACAGAAATATTTTTCAAAAAATGTTTCGTGCGTTCAGTTCTGATGACGGGTTTTTATATATCGGGTGTACACTAATAACAACACACCGTTCATAAAAGAAAAATATATATGGGATGACCGAAGGGCAAGTGGGCAAACAACCCATTTGTTTGCAAAGTTGCAACTGTCACAAGTTGCTTGCACCTTTCCAAAATAAGCCATTTCTTACCTTTTCACATTTATTGCTCTCTTTAAGTCTTATCTCCAATTTTCTGACTTTGTCCTCTCCGTGAACCACCATCTATTTAAATTCAACTATTTTTTTTAATAAATGATTTATATTTTTTTCAAAGATCTGCCATTGAAGATTCGCCAGTGTTCAATTCCTCCCTTTCAAATCAATGGCCACCACAGTTCTTGAATTTGCAGCCACCAACTCCCTCATTTCCACCCAAAGATCCACTGCCAAAAGACGGAAATACGTCCACCTCCAGGCGGCGGCGGAAAAAGAGGAGGAGGAGAACCTCCACCAGCAGCCTCTACTCCCTGGTCTTCCCGACCACATAGCTCAACTCTGTCTCTCCCTCGTTCCCCCTTCTCTTCTCTATTCCGTCTGCCGTTCATGGCGCCGCCTAATTTACACCACTTCTTTCCCCCCATTTCTATCACTATACGCGCTGTTAGAATCAACTGAAACACTTCCCCAATTCTCCAACCGCTTGAAGTTCTCTTCGTTTGATCCCATCACTTGTAAATGGCAAAACTTACCTCCGCCGCCACCGGACTTTCCGTTCAGCTTCCTCTTACGGCACCCATCATTTATTTCTCGGGATTTCTCAGTCCAATCCCTCACCGTTTCTGGAAAACTCGTACTTCTCGCCGCCACCAACGATCAATTTCAGCCGGCCTTATCTGGACCCATCTTATTCGACCCCCTTTCTCAAAATTGGACCCGGGGTCCTTCAATCTCCGCGCCGCGTCGATGGTGTGCTATGGGAGCGTCACGAGCTGCCATTTTCGTGGCGAGTGGGCTTGGATCCCACTACAACTCAGACATCGCGAGGTCTGTAGAAAAATGGGATCTCGATATCCGGCACCCGAAACAACTGCAGGAACAACGGCGGGAGCATCAATGGAGATGGGAGAAAATGGCGGATCTTATGGACGGAAAGTTATGCCGCGAAGCAATTGACGCCGTTGGATGGAGGGGAAAACTATGCATGGTTAACGTGAAAGGCGATGCAGCCAAGGATGGAACAGTATACGACGTGGATACGGATTCGTGGGAGGATATGCCAAAAGGAATGCTGGCGGGTTGGCGAGGGCCAGCGGCGGCTATGGACGAAGAAACCATCTATACTGTGGATGAGACGAGAGGATCACTGAAAAGGTACGATCCTTCGAGGGATTCGTGGTTAAAGTTGATGGAGAATGAGATGCTTAAAGGGGCTCAACAAGTAGCGGCGGCGAAGGGGAAGGTGTGTGTGCTCCGTGCTGATGGTGCCGGAATCGTAGTGGTAGATGTGGCAGCTCAACCGCCGGGTAGACTGTGGGTTGTGGATGCTCCGCCAGGGTTCCATGGTGTGACGATGCATATTTTGCCAAGATTGAGTTGCCCATAAATTAAGTACATGATAATTTTGTAAATCAATGTTTATTTAATTATTAGTACTTCATTTTAACATTTAATGTATGCTTTCAAACATGACAATAATTTAACCGAATAAATTGAATTTATATAATTTTTTACCATAAACAGTCATTACATTATGTAAACAAGTATATAGAAGTTCCGGACAAAACCCAGTAAAATACGATAACACAACTGATAACACAACAATAAAGACTTATGCCAAACATTGTAATATCATAACCAACACATGTGCCAATGCATTCAAAAAGGACTAATCTACTGCATCTCAATACCGAAATCTGAAACTTGCAATGTATTTCCCTACAAAACATAATCATTGATAAAATTTAAATTTAATTCAATTTAGCCAGACACTTATTTCTTTCTTCTTCTTTTTTTGTTACAGCATAAATAATAATGGAATAAGAAAAAAAAATACAGCTTTTTCCAAGTCAGTTTGTAAAAATTAATATCCCACCAAATCTTTCAATTAAATTTAACTATTGTCATAAACACAAACATAATTATCATTTTATGTGATTGAATAATATATTAAATGCAAACAATATGCTAATTATCATTTGAGTACAAAAATGTATCTTACATAAAATCTACAGATGAATCATGTAATATTCTTCAATCCTTTCTATAAATTATCTGATATACTTCACGCAACAATCTCCCTTTCTAACACCATATGGATAAGAAAGGGAAGAGCTGCTCTAAGAAAGGATGAGAATCACAAATATGTCTTATCATATATATATATTTTTGAACAACCTATATATGGGGAGGGAGACTCAAACTTGAGTCCATATGAGGAGAGATAGTGACAAACCATTATATTACTGCTCTGATTGTCGATATGTTTTATCATTTGAATAGACGAATAGACGCGTGAGACATATTTACATAGCCGATCAATTAGTTAAATGTGGAAACAATTGATTTCTCAAAGCTCAAAGAGTACAGTTTTATCAATCTGTTGTTACACACCTCGTCCGAGTCATTCAGAGGATCTTCCAAAAGCAAGACACAAAGTTTTGCATTCACATGTAAACAAGGAGCAACATAACTTTTCCATTCCATTCCAATCTTTGTGAATCTACCATTAGAAAGAAGGAAGCAATTTAGACACAAATATGCTATTCTGAGCTGCTCGATGGCTTTTCTTTCGGATGCTTGGAGGCATAGTGATCAACAAGCTGATTATGATTTGCTAACTGAGCCTGAAATTTGGAATTGTAGTTTTAGATAGCTGTTTAAATTACAGCCGCGATTCAAAACGTATCATATAATACTGATGAAAAGCACAAAATTAGCATCCAAGAAATGTGCGCATCCACTTTCAAGAAAATTGTTAAAACATCACACAACCAATTACCAGTTCAGGACAGATACTGAATTAAACTGGATTAGACAAATTTAATGCCAATATCTCCAGACGAGATTGAGCCAACTAAAGACAACTCTCTCAAAATAAGAGATTCATAAATTACAAGAATCACGCTGCTTTTCTTGGTAGAGCCAAATATAGATTGGCCATCTTTCTTGTCATAGCTGTCGTACAAGAACAATTCACTTCAGCTATATTCTGTCCCCTCTAAATCAAGAAGTTAGAACCACCAAAACAAGACGGTGACACTGATTTTGGGACTTCCACTTCTAAAAAATCGTTGTTTCCTGATGGTCATACTGCTTCCAGCATGCTGAACAGGGGCAGACCCAGACACAGACCGAGTAGTGATCGCCTTCCCTCAAGTAAAAGAAAAAACTGACTTTTTATACGTAAGTTCTATAAGAATATGCATTTGCCCCCCCTCAATATAAGTAATCGCCTCCAACCACCCCCAGCCTTCCCATCCTCACTACGGATTTCCTGGGTCCACCCCTGATGCTAAAGGTTTCTTTCTACCCTTTCTCAAACAACCCCAAAGATTCTCCATGCAAAACAAACAATTAGAATCCACAAGCCACGCATTTGACAGACAGAAAGGCAATGATACACACACACACATATGTGCGTGTGTATGTGTGTGTGTGTGTATAAGGAACTAAAAGTTATAACATAGGAGTTCCTATGCAGCAGTACTTAAAGCATTCTTCTGATATCAGAAAGCAACTAAGTTCTCTAGTGTAAATGGGCCTTACAAGAAAAAGGATGCCTGAGAAGCAGTTGCGAAAATATCATTAAAATATATGTTTGAATGTCTTCAAACATTTGTTTACTTCATCGATATGTCTTTGTTTTATTCGCATATTTACATAACAGTAAGTGCTCATAAAAGCAAGTTGCAATCCTTTATGAACGTAAAATCAATGAAATTTTAAGATCGGCGTTCAGATGTGTGAAGACATCAGGGAGCGAAGCTATAGGTGCAATGCCCTTTAATATGATTGAGATATGGATTGACGAAATGATAGTGATGAATATGGACAATCCTCAAAAAAAGAAGATAAGTAAAGCCTAACAAGAGAAAGCTAAAAGAGTGAACTTATCAATTTACAAAGAAATTTATCAATGTCGACCCATGATACAAGAACATTCAAGAATAGTTCAACAATTTCGTCAGTTTGATTGGACTATAGGATCCACTAAAATACTTAATTTCATCAACAACTCAAACTGCTAAGAATTTTGTTTTTTTTCTTTTTTCACATAAAAACTTTGATTAGCTTCTTCGGATTGAAGACTAATTTTCATCTAGGCTTGAAACACACAATAGCCAAAAGAAACTCGAAAATAGCCACAAGCATAAGCAGTGGTATGAAGACAATTAAATTATATTGCTTCAAGAATACGTTCAAACTTCATTTCAGCTAATATATATCATATATACAAATCAAAGAGTTCTAGTTTAAGAAAACCCGTTACATAAGAACAATCAATAGAAACGAAGAAACATATAGCAGAGAAATGAATTGAATTCTCACAAAGATAAACTGATTACAAAAAATCTCGACTGTGGTGTGCAAAAAGGAAGATTACCTTACAAATGGGGTAGATTACTTTGAGGCCGACGGCTCGAGCCTCGATCTGTGACCCTTTTGACTTCTGATTCTTCTCCGCATTCTTTATTTGTGCCTCGATTTTCTGTTTCCCTCTCGTCATCCCTCTTTTCTCCGCGAATTCCCTGTAACTTCAAGAACACAGTTCACGCTTTTGTGTGTGTGTCAAGGGATTCAAATTTGGGGGTCGCACGTGTGGTGGACCTGGTGGTTTTGCTCACAGAGAAGTAGTTGCGAAAAAGTAGGGATGGCAATGGGACGGGTCGGGTCTGGACCCGCTTCAACCTGGTTTGGAAGCGGGGCGGGGTGGGTCCTGGGATTGGCCGAATCCGTCCCGTACCCGCCCCGCAATACATTTTTAATTTTTTAAAAAAAAATATGATATTGTTTATACATTTAACTTCTTTAATTGAACAATAAAATGTCATTATTTATTTTATATCAAAATTCATGTTAAAGAAGTTGGACATTTTGAAGGTAATAAGAGCAAATTAATAAATATTTAGTAGTTTACAGATAGTTTTACAATGCTTATTATAAATATTTACTAGAGAAAACATGAAATTTAATCACAAAACTCAACTTTTGTGTTTCAAAATTGATTTCTAGCTAAATTTTTTTTTAAAAAAAATAATAAAAAAAAAACTGAAACCAGGGCGGGCCGTGGCGGGTAAACCCGCCGGGTTCGCGGGTCTAAGCGGGGCGGGGCGGGTCCGGGTTTATGTATAACGGGCGGGTCCTGGGATTGCCAAACCCGTCCCATACCCGACCCATTGCCATTCCTACGAAAAAGGATGCCTGAGAAGCAGAGTGGTATAAAACATTTACAATTATGATATATATGAAATTGGTATGAATAATATACAATTTTGGTACTAATTACAAATGATATTGATATGAATTATGATACTAATTACATATGAAATTGGTATGAAATCTATACAATTTTGGTAGTAATTGCAAAAGAGATTTGTGATATCCCCGAAAGGATTATGTGTAAACATGCTTTGATGTACTAATTTTATTATGCGTTAAAGGCATGATTTAATTTGGGGTTATGGGTTATGCTTTATGTGATAAAAGCATGTGATTATGTTGGGGAATTAAGGAATGTGGTTGGTGTTATATTTATTTTGATGATATGATTTAGGAGGCATGTTAGGTGTTTTTGATGATGTATTGATGTGGTAAAATTATAAAACATCAAAGAGGGATATTTTAATACATCGTATGAAATACCGGGACACAATTAAACACCACGAGGCCACCCAAACACACCACCCTCCCACTTGGCCACAACCCATGCCCCTACCCCTGTTTTCCAGAAAAGCAGAGTTGGCCAAGGAGGACTTTTGGTCCATCTGAATTAAACACTTTCCCTCCTCCAAACTCTCCTCCTTCTCTACTAAACCTCGAAACACACTCAGGCAACAGGTAGGAAGAAGAAGATCACGTTTTATTGCTCTTTTGCTTGAAGAAAGTCGAGCCAAAAAGTGGTGAGGAGTCACATATTTTTCCAGTTTTCAGATTTTTAAGCATATGTTTCCTTTGTAGCAGATTTGGCATGCTAGTTTAAGGTTCGACGAAATCTTGTTATGAGTGCTTTTATGTGATGTTTATGAAGCCCCTAGCATGTTTTGTTAAGTAAGTTACATGCTTTATGTGTTAGATTTTCGTTTGTGAAAAGAGCTCTTTGAAAATCTGGGCAAGGGAAGTGCCCTGTTTGTATGTTGAGTATGAGTTTTATTATGAAGATTTGAAGCATGCTAGCTTAGGTTTTGAGTAAACCTTTGACGTGAATACATACATGGTAGTTTGGTGAAATTACCAACATATTAGTTTGAGCATGAACTACGAGTTATGTGGTAGTTTCGTTGCTATAAAGATGCATGTTCGAAAATTCTGGGCTGAGTTTCTATGCCCTGTTCTGGGGAATTCTTGGTTGAGTACTGAGGTAAATGGACGATTTTGATGCATGAGGGTTTGCGTTTGGGGTGTAACTTTTATATGAATACACTCAGAGTAGTGTATTATAGCCCTTAGCATATTTGTTCAAACATGTGGTGTATCTTATATGCTAGATCGAAGGGTGTAAAAATGGGTGTTCGAGAATTCTGGAATTTGTGTTCTTGAACAGGACATCTCGATCGATCGGAATTCCATCCCGATCGATCGAGCGAGGCAGAACCTTGGTATTAATTGAAGGTGTCTTCTCGATCGATCGAAAAGATGGGCCGATCGATCGAGAGACCCAGAATGTTGAAAAATATAAATTGTTATATTTTGTTTAATTTTTGATATTGGATTGTAATGAGACATCTAATATTGTGTTGTACACTGGTGTAGAGCCTTCACAGACAGCTACACAGCGCAGGGGATAGAGTCCTGCAGCACACTACATTTTGGAAAGGTACGTAAGCGACGTACGGGCATCCCAACGGTAACATGTACTTTATGTTTGTCTATTTGACACATGATGAATGCAATGTGATGCATTAAGAGTATGATACATGTTATTATGCATTGTTGTTGCATATTATGCATTGTTGTTGCATATTGTGATGTGGAATAAAGAGGTGTATTCCACGAGTCAAGAGAGATCACAGTGTAGGTTTTAATGCTTATGCTTGTTATGTAGTAATGAAGCGGGGAGGATGGTACCGCTCATTATGAGATTATGTAGTAATGAAACGGGGAGGATTGTACCGCTCATTATGAGATTATGTAGTAATGAAGCGGGGAGGATGGTACCGCTCATTATGAGATTGTGTAGTAATGAAGCGGGGAAGATGGTACGGCTAATTATGAGATGTTGAAGCAAGAAGCATTAAAATAACTGTTGATATATGACTCAAAAGCTGCGTAAAGAAAGAGGTGATATGTCATGACATTATTAAGAACCATAATTTCATATGTTGATTATTTATGAGTTATGGTACAGGGACAACCAATGGGCGTAGTAAATGCGATGGAAATACAGGAAGTGTTTGTATTTATGATTTATGCATTTACGTTTGCATTCATATTATGTTGAATATGAATTATGATGTGCTCATGTGTTGGGGTTGTTCTTGTAGGTGCTTTTACGAAGGAGAATCAGGGTCAGGTTGATAAGCTGAGCTGTAAGGAGTGCTACAAGATAACAAGATAGAGACCTATTTTGTATAGTTCTACTAGGAGTACAGTAGAAGTAGCTTTACCCAAATTGTTAAAGAGTGTAACAATTTCTTTTGGCATGTCTTTTTCTTACATGTAGACTTCAGCTCAATTTGTCAACACGATCTAAATACTCTGATTAAGTATGTTTAATTCTCTTAATTGCACATTAGTATCTTGTTTTGCTAACGGGGTCTTACAAGATTGATATGAAATATTTATAATTTTGGTACTAATTACTTATGAAATTGATATGAAATTTATACAATTTTGGTACTAATTGTAAATGATATTGGCATTAAACATTTACAATTATGATACTACTTACATATGAAATTGATGAGTATAACATTGAATTATTTGTTATTTATCGATAAAAAAACAACACAAAAGTTCTTGTTATGATAAAAAAACTCAGTAATGAGATTTGTCACTAGCAATTTACATAAGAAACAAATGTCAGTAAAGTTATTTTTATGATGATTTCATTGATTAATCATAAATATATTAAGTTAAGAGTTATTAATTTATATAATATAAAGTTAGTGAATTATCAAATTCAATATGTTGTTCCCAAATAAGTATAAGTACATTATTAAAATATTTATTAATTAATCAAATATTACATTATTTGTAAGTCATATTGTGATAAACTAAGATATACTTATTTTAATTATTATATATATAATGTAAATCAAATAATGAGCATAAAATACTTGTAGAATAATTATAAAAGGTATATAATATATTTGTTCAGGTAACCGGCCCGTTGAACCCGGTTATGGTCCGGGTCGGGCCGCGGTTATTTTATAACCGCGGCCATGTCTACTTTCATCGACAATTTAGTTTCTATATAAATTAAACAAAATAACACGTATTTCATGATCATCGTGTTTGTTTAAACATATATATATATATTTTTTTAATAAAAATCATCATTACATTTCTTATATTATAGTTTAATGATTTTGAGATGATCATATTTTCAATTTTCACAATTTCATCACCGAGTATGAGTACATGGGAATTCAACCACCGTTACTTATACATAGAGCCATCAAAACTGGTTGTGTCAATTCCCAACTTGACCTGATATATGGTTTGTCCAAAAAATTTCAGTTCGTTTGAACTTGGGTAAACGGGCCATTCGATTGGACTACAAGTTGAGGCGGGTTGGACCAGTTTAAATCGGGTTGGCTCATATATTAATCAATTAATTTGTTTATAATAAAACCTGCCTCGGGTTAGGTTGTGTTACGATATTTCCTACCAGTCTGGAGGCCGGCCCTTATTTCTTTGATTCATTTGACTTAGTTTAAGGTCATGTGTTGAACGTTGATTTAGGCCTTTATTTCTATGATTCACTTCAAAGTAGAAAATGATCTTAAACAAGTTTTTAGATATAGGCTTCATGAGAAATTCTTGCATGCACCAGGTGTGTGCTTATGTGTGTGTGGGTACATGTATCAAGACCTACATCCGGTGCATGCAAGAATTTTCGAGGCTTCAAAAAGAACCAATTACACATTTCACTTATGCTTTCAAAATCAAGGGTCTGTTTCTCAATGCCGGAAGCAACCTGAAAGCACCACCAGTATCTTCTCTCACACTATGAGGATATAGCATCACTTAACGCTACCTAAGTCTTGAACCGTCGTATTGGCCATTCGCTTTCTCGTCAACTTGCTATCAGCTAAGTAAGCTCCCCCTATCACTATATTCCTCATGTCTTAGCCTTTCATTCAGGCTTTTCCTTATGTATGGGTTGTGCTACTTGAGTTCAAAGTTTTCGATTTTTGAATGTCAAAGCAGCTGAGCCTATGTTTCTTTTTTCCTCATCTTTCTCGAGGTGTTGAGGGCAGGCCGCAGGCGATGACTTGGTTAAGGAAATCTACGAGACCAGGTTCTCAAACAGGGATCAGACCAAATACAGCACCCCCTTTTCAGGCGGACGTGACAATATTTCAATCCAATATTGTTGCCAACATATTTATAAAATACTATGGCACCCACAACTTAAGAAATTCACAAGAATATCTTATTTCATTCCACATTCACAAACATTTCTCATCCTAATATTTATTATACAGATCAGAATTCTGAAAGCAATGACAAAAATGGATTCAAAATATCCCAACCATCCATACAAGCGAGCACCCACATGATCCAACAATAATCAGAACACATTTAATATACAATCTAGTCTCATTTAAACAAAAATAAATAAAAAATACTTGATGCGCCCTTCTAACCGAGTTTTAAGACTCACCACATAGAAACACAAAAACCATGATGCCGAATTTACTGTGAAAGTTCATTTGCCGATGATTTAGTGGCCGGAACTCTGTCTATCTTGGTTACATAAGCAGAGGGAAACCATCCTGTGTTACCTTTGCATTCGCCTTCTGACCACCCATTTGAAGCCACCTTCCAAAGATCAAGTAAACAAATATCACAAGAAAGAGATCAAATAAACTTACGTATAACATAGGCAGTGAGAGCTAGATCATGTAAACATATACAAGTAAACAAACAAATCGAACCAGCTCAAACATTAATAGTTCTGTATTCAGAAGTATCGAAATTGAGGCAACCCGAGCATACAAAATATTTTTGACCAACCTTAATTACTTAGTTTGATTGGTCTCGAGCCACTTGTGAGTTTTACTACATTTGTTCATAATTTATAAACACGTTAAAAATCAACCAAACTCACGAGCTTGAGACATCATTAGATCCTTTATTTATAATTAAATTCGAACAAACAAATTGACTTGAATCCAAAATAGTTTCTTCTTGGAGTTTCAAGTGGATCTTTCTTTAAAAAATTCAAGCTGGAACTCGAAACATAAAGCAACTTTCATTTGCTCCCCTAAACAGGACCCACGGCGAACTTCAGGTCATCACAGTAAGGGATGAAATACCACGTGTTGCAATAGATTAACAATGTTAAACACCAGGGCAATGAATAGGTACCCGTCGAACTACAACGTAGTCATCAACCTCAAGAGTTAGCTCGCCATCTGCTTGGGCGTCAAACGAGTGAATGACCTGATAACAAAAAAACATCAAGAAATCAAAGCAAGTGTACACCTTGCATACAGATTGAAAGAGATAAACAATAGGCAGAAAATCGTCTGTAGTCGGGGTATAATCAAAAAAGGAACTTCTCTATTAATATATTACTGGCCAAAATAATAAAGAACTTACCTTTGCAATAAAATAGGAATCATTTTTATCCTCCTCATTCTGACCACTGGATCTTATTGAACCGTTCTCCTCATTAACAGATGGAATATCACTATTCATTTTTGGATTCTCGGATTGTAGAGATGACTCCTCTGTTTGGTCCTCAAGAACCATCTAAAGGTAAAGACTGAAGTTAAAATGAATGTTTGAACTTTGACCGGAGTAACATGATGAGCTGCATACCTCAGAATACAAATTTTCCAATATGGCAACTGCATTTTGATGATATGATCTCTCGGCATCAACCTGTGGTCTTAAAGTTTAGGATTCCACAACCAAAGAAAATCAAGAAAACTAGAGATATAACCAGATCTGCTTAATGTAAGTATTTTAGATTGAATTCGCTCGGGCATACGTCAGTTTTCCATCAAAATTAAACAAATCAATCCAATAATCTCATTATTGTATGAAACATTCAAATGATTCCACATTCTAGGAATTATTGAAGCGTCATTTTCACGAGAATTTATATTCATGAAAAGATAATTAGGAATCAAATGGGCCATCCTTCCACCGTCCACCTCTCCACACTCGCCTTGTTAGGTGCAAAAAATGAGTACGCGGAAATAATAAACGCAGAACACGGATAAATCCACTCGTCTAAACAAGTCTACATTATCATTTGCATTAATTTTTGAAGAAAAATATCTAAAACTGCACCTGGCCTGCAATTCAAATATTTAACAAGACCAAGATCATATCAAGGGAAAAACATCAAACTAAAATAAATTTGCTAGTTAACCATATAATAAATAATAAATAATCAACAGGTTGAACAATAAATACAAGGTTATAGGGTCCAAACAGATCGCACAGCAATGATACACTAATAAAAGAAAATGATAACTTTAACTATACCATGGCAAGAATCTTTCTGAAAGTAGACTCTTGTTGCTGATCCTCTACAGATAACATAGCAGCTGTCGCTTCTCTTCCAAGTGCAAACATAGAAGACTTGAGCTCTGACAACTTTTTTTCAGTGTTCTTAAGCTTTATGACATTTTCTGCAGAAGAATCCCTGAACTTTGATTGCCTTCTTATTACTTCAGCTGCCTAAATGGGGTTTGGAAAGTAGAAGATTAGAAAACTAAATTAATTTAGTGATTAATTTCCAAAAACCCTTCATATATTGTATTATTGTATTAGTATGTACTGAATTACTAATCTTTGGATTTGCCCAATTTTTGGTACTTAATGATATTCAAGAATACCACACTCTCTATTAAGGAAATGCAGCATTAGATCTACATAAATTTATTGTAATAATTGTTTTTTTTTCATTTTCTAAAATACCCCCTACCTTAATAATGATATAAAATATTAAAATTTTGATATTTAAAAATCCCATGCCATATTTAATCAGTTTAGACACAAGATGTTCGCAGCACTATATTTAATGATTTTTGAACCTGAATTTCAATCTCTTGGCGCATTCTATCATATCGGTGAGTCAAATGGCGAGCATCTTCCAAAGGAGCACCATTAATCAATGCACGAAGTGGTTCAGAAACCTATAGATAATAAGCAAGTTATAAAGATAGATAAATAGAACACAAGAAACTCGAATAACCACTAAAATATAACCAGATACGGAGACGAAATCTTTCATGAGAAAAATGACCGAGTTCTCTTTTTCTAGGTTGAAAACCATAGGCAAGCTATACTTCATATTAGGTTTATTTTTAAAATAATTAAAAAAATCTTTTGATTTAAAAAATAATGCAGAATAGGGGGCATTTCATTAATACCCCAAGGAGAACTGCGGCCTTAAAAAAGAAAATTATGGCACATGTGGCAGCCTGCCACAACAGGGTCCTATAGCCATTTTTTAAAGGGACATGACAATCACTGCAACCAATATATATTTACAGAGGATGCGACAGTTTTTTAAAAAGGGACTTGGATCCCTTTATTTGTGGTTGTTTTTATTAATTATATATGTATGCCAATCCATATGTAAATATCTTGAATTTTGGCCATTTTTATTAATTATACTATTAGTAAAATAATTTGTAGTATTAGTTTTAGTAAATAACTTGTAGAATTAGTAAAATATATTGTAGTATTAGTAAAATAATTTGTAGGATTGACAGTAAATTATTTTACTAATAGTCAATACTACAAAATATTTACTAATATTTACAAATTATTTTACTATAGTATAATTAATAAAAATGGCAAAAATTAAAGATATTTACATATGGATTGACATACATATATAATTATTAACAGCCACAAATAAAGTGATTCACGTCCAAGTCCCTTTTTAAAAAATGTCATATCCCCTATAAATAAATATTGGCTGCAGTGAAAGTCACATCCCTTTAGTTTCATTTTCTTATATATATCCATAGATACACAGTGGTAATGCATTTTATGGAGAATTAGATTGACCTTAAACTGTGCATAAAAAGAACTTCTAAGAAGTTAAGTCCTGCAGATGCCAATCCCAACTAAAATCATAATATTAAGATGCTTGAGATTTCATTAACATCCAATTTAACTAAATACTTCACCTGATAACTAAGAATTCCAAGCATTGTTTCTCTCTGATCTTCTATTGAGGCATGTGATGTACCAAAGTTCGACGCGAACCTTGCAAGGGCATGAGTAGAATCCTGGTTTTCAATGCCATACTTACAACAATCTTCAGCCAATTTTCGGGCTACAAAGTCAAGTCAAAATCAATTTTTTCCCCTCTTCACCAGAGAAATAGAGAAACGTAGGACAACACACCTATCATCATTTGTCTTTTGCTCATCGAAATGAAGCCTTCTAATCCACGGACAATATCCCTCTGGAAATGCTGTGGAACAAAAAACTCCTTAAATGTGACTGCTGAAGTTATATAAGAGGATTCATTAGATTCAGAAACAGAAGATTGCAGGTATCAAAATAAACCTCCATGTATTTACTTTGGCTGCCCTTGTAGATTTGTATAAATTCTGTAGCTGTTGCTGATGATGCATGTCAGTTTCATCAAACATAACCCCTTCATGCCCCAATTGCCCTAGTTGCCTGAGAATTACCTGCAGAATAATCATAGTTTTACGATGACAAAATTTAAGATCAAATCAGCAGAGCCTACCTGCTTTATGATTAAAGAAGGAAATTCCAGAAAGACAACAGACCAGAGAATATTACTCGTTCAATCCAAGTTGCAACAGATGTACAATCATAAAAACTCCTTTAGAGCATACAGCAGGAAATAGAATAATGGCTACTACCCTAGGCAGAGTGGATCCAACAACAGCAAAGGGGTCGGGGAGATCTCACATGAAATCTTTTGAAATATTAGGAGTAATTTCCAAAAATGACCAGTTTTGCTACCCCAAAATCTATTAAATCGTCCTCCCACCCATTTCATTTGCCCCCATTTCCTTATCCATTCGTTGGTCGGTATAATGATAAATGAGAGGTAAATGAACCAGAATAGTTGTCAAATTAAAAAAAAAAAAAACCAGACTTGAAGGTGCATAGTTTCAAAAAATTGGAGGATCTTATGCCATGATAAATAGACTAATTTGTATAATCAATGAGAAAAAATAAAAGGGCACTAGACATCATATCATGTTTTCCTATGAGCATCAAATCTGGCAAATATGAATGTGCTATTACAGTAAACATAATGAACGTTTCTTCAACATATGTCACTACACAGAAGATAAGGGTAGAGCAGTATGATGTCCAAAGATAATTTAACTGGAATTCATTTCACTACAACAGTATGATGCATTTAAAGGGAGTAGGGTACGCTGGTAAAAAACTCTCTCCTACATCAACTTACGATGAAAATAACTTTAGGTGCTCATAGCATTCTGGATCAAAGAAACAAAGGAGTTCCGACTATAATAAGAAGAATTTTAAAATTACTTGTGCTTTTAGAAAAGCTAAATTCATGAAGTACACCACCGCTTGAAACTGATATTGCGGGTTCAAAAAATGAAGGAAAATTAAGCCCCTTGGTGCCAAACAGTAACTCATGATTGTGTCCACACTTGCACAAAATATCCCAGGATATATACTTCTAGACCTTCTCCCAATCAGATTTTTTCGAGTATGGATATCATCATACTTAAGCATATGTAAACTGTACTTGGCATAGTTCATCCATCTGACATCAATATTGCTAGCAAAAGCCCAAAATCATCGCTAATTCCATATATCTTTGTTTCTGGGACTCCTTGTACATTTTAAAAGATTCCAATTCTTTTGGTCAGAATTTCTTGATCCCACAGTTACAGATAGGCAGATAGCATACCAAAAGGATAGACGCAGGATTTATCCAAAAGTGTACCCCAAAACACACGCACAGAAAGAAAATGAAACCCCACAACACACAAAACAATAAATAAACAAGCTGCGATTTAAATCTGCACCCTTACACCAAACAATAAATAAACAAGCTGCGATTTAAATCTG
This sequence comes from Haberlea rhodopensis, assembly GCA_907163345.1. Lineage (NCBI taxonomy): Eukaryota > Viridiplantae > Streptophyta > Magnoliopsida > Lamiales > Gesneriaceae > Haberlea > Haberlea rhodopensis. The sequence continues at coordinate 27,844,863 of CAJQUN010000004.1, read as the reverse complement.
TACCCTTACACCAAAAATCAATCACCTCCATACACATAGTACAAACCTAAAACAAGTTCCCATTTTTTCAACACCAGTTTCCTATTTTGATGAAAATCAAGATTTTCATTCAACAACTCGAATCTTAATAATACGACAACTCCATACCGGTTGCTGTCTACCATCTATGTTCCGATTCCCTTGAATTCAAGATTTTAAATGGACTCCTAAAAAGTTTAAACAATACGATAACTCCATACCTGTTGTTGTCTAGCCACTTGTTCTCTTAGTTTACTCGCTTCCTTCTTGATAGCATCCATACTTGCAGGACCACCATAAACTAACTGCTCTCAAAAACTTCCGACACGCAGAAGCGCGCAGGATGAAATAAAGAGATAGAATTTACACAGGCAAGCGAAGTATGAACCGGAGTGATGGGACTTATTTTGGAGTGGAATGAAAAAGTTTAGGACAAGAAAAAAAGGTGGAGGAACTGTAGGCGAAAGGGAACGTTGGACACGCCACTGCCCCCACAATGCCAGCCGTAATTACAGTATCACGGAGAAAATGGCTCAATTTTGACCTGGAGAAATGGACAAAAGGAGACTTCTTCTGAAATGAAACGGAGGTCTTTTTGGATGTGGACTGTTAGTCCCACTCCACACCCCAATGAGGCAAAGTAGCTCATTGAAATATGTTGTATATATATAAGATCTATTCATATTTTTTTAATTCACAATTTAAGTGAGAGGTGAGACTCGAACATGAGTCACATATATGAAAGTCTTGGATGACAACCATTTAAACTAAACATTTTTTTTTCCAGAGAAAACATAATAAAATATAAATAAGTACCAGAGGTACTAAATAAAGTCATACAAATAACTTAAAAACAAAACCACACAGCCTATCATTGAGCAGAACTACGCAGAGCTAATAAACAAATTCTAGGCTCATGTCTCCAGTCCCAAAACAAGGTCCCCAATGTATGGGTTCCTCTATTACTAATCCAAAACCATGATCTAAAAATGATTAATTCTAACATTTAAACTAAACATTGGTGTCAAAGGCTTATTCATTTAGACTCATTCTAAGTAAATTTTGATTCATTCTAACTAAAGGTGGTAAATTATGCGACCATACGACCCCTTTGTTTTTCAGGCTAACCCAACAAGATCTGCGGTGCATGAATCTACCGTATGTACCGGCCTGGCTCGTGGGCCATAATGTAGTTTTATTTTAAAAAAAAAAGTTGCTTGCGGGCATATATATATATATATATACGCGGTGTCTGGTATGTTATTGTAACAAAACGGGGCCGACCTACCCGTTTTGCCACCTAGAATCCCTTTATACGCTGAACAAAGTATGGTCAAGGGACTAACTTGATAAATTTTTGTATTCGAGATTATTTTAAAGTAAAATTTGTTGTTTCAATTAGACTATAAATTTAAACGAAAGACTCGCTCCTTAACAAGAACGAAACTTTCTGTCCACCTCGACAACATATATGTCTAAAAAACTCATTGAATATCATTTTCATACTTTGAAGTGAGTCAGAGAAATAAGGGTCTAAAATCAACGTCCAGACCTTAAATTTGGTCAAATTATTTTAAAATTTCATTTGATTTATATATAAGAAAATATATATTCAAATCCTAAGTTAAATCTTGATTGATTACTAAATTTTCGATGAAATCTGGACTCAGACCATCTCCAACATCTAACTCTCATTCTAAAGATAATTTTCTTTATTTTATTTAATTTTAATTCTTATCATTTAATATCTAGTTATAAATTTAATGATTTTATTATAATTAAATTTTACATTTGATATAATTAATACTATAGTATTAATAAATGTAAATATAATAATATTAAAATTATTAATTTAAGTATTATATATTAATTAAATTCTATATCTTACGAATTAATAAACATAAATTAAAATTATTTAAATGTTGCCTTAATTATGTTTATTAATGTAATATTTTGAAAATTATTATAAAAATCATATACGTTACCTAATTTATAACAAATTATATATATTTTTCTTCTTTCTTTTTTCTTTTTAATTTTCGAATATACTATGACAACTTTTTCTGCTAGATATAATCTGGAATCCCATATTTCAAACAAACTAGGTATTTTAGTAGAAAACAATCTTTCCTTTTTCGGTTCAAACTTTTTCTTATAGAAAAGTTCTTTTTGGGGGAGCTCAGCATGCTTATTAGTTAGTATAAAATTGTTTGGATATGTATCTTTTGGGTAGTAGCAAATAAAACAACAATGACTTTAGATAAAAAATGTCGAGACGAGATTTGGAATATCCGTCCTTAAGATAATATTGTCTCGCTATGGTGCTAACTTTTCAATTGACAATTTGTCTCCCAAAATACGACTTATGATTTGTGATAAAGCATTTCAAATCGCAAATTTTCAAACCACAAAATTTTAAAAGCACTCAAAATATGAACAAGGATGATTAACAAGATGTACAGATTTTGCTCTTAAATCTGATGTTAGATTCGAAAATTGATTATGAAATTCAACCAAGAGTTGCTCTATATATACTAGACCAAGTTGTGCCATCTAGGGACATCATTTGGAAGCACCAATTCATGAAAAAACGCATTAAAATGTGAAGGGACCCACCCATCTACTGAAAAAGTATCACTCTCTCTTTATCAATTTTTTGCTTGGCGCTATCGATCGCGCTAGACAAAAAATTGTTGCCCGTTTTTCTCATATCGCGATCGATCGTGGCATCCAGAAACTCCGGAGTACGATTTCTCTCGTTTGATCTTTGATGATTAATTGTAATTCAATATGCATCTTTTTCCAACATTTATTACCACCGCAAAATACGGCTGTAAAATCTTTCGAGGCCTGTAATCTAAAAAACTAATGGAGTTGCCACTCGTCCGAATAAAATAAATTAATAATTCGACCACAAATTACATTAAGAGAACTCTACACCACGTGGGCTTACATTAATCCAACAAAATTCTATGCCTCAGCCAACAAAATTCTATGCCTCAGACAACTTCAAACTCAGCACCAATCGGAAGATGATCACTTGGATGATAGTAGTTCGGTAATCCACCATCGACATCTGGCGAATTCGCTGCCGGAAGTTCAAGATAACTACATGGTTTTACATCTCCAGCAGGGGTAAAAAGAATATAATCAAGAGTACCAGTAAAACCAGGTGTACAATTTGTAAACTCAGGTTCTCCTCCAACGGATCCATACACACTTGATAATGGAATTGGCAGCTGGTCAGCCATTTCCTGTCCCAAGGAAGTGGTGCCTGAAATGAGGTATTGATACACCTGAAAAGTATTTGATCAGTGGATAATGTATCATTGAAGAAGAATATGGTAAATGTTACTGACCTGATCACCGGGGTTGGAGTTGAAGTCACCAGCAACTATTATCGGTGGTGTGCAGTTGACTTTGTTTGATACCAATTTCCTGAATCCTGCTAAGCGGGAGAGCAAGTATTTGGCCTGCGCAATCTTCACATCGGCCCATTCGGGATCCCTGCAATTTAGATGGACATGGATAAGTCTAGGGAATTTATGCTTCTTGCTTTGGATGAATCTATTTCAAGTAAAAAGGGAACCTTGTAACAAAGGTGTATAAGAATCAGTACCCTTTAATTAGGCTAGACCCGAGAATTTCGATCAAAGAAGGTGACTTGGTGTATTTGAAGAAAAAAACTTTATTTCAAGAAAAATACATGCAAAACTGGAAGATTTTTTATTCGATTGGGAGCTACTGTCTTACTTGTTATCTTCTGTGTCCTGCTATACTTTTAACTAAAATTATTGATTTTCCAATACTTGCGTCCAAGAGGAGTGTAAGTTCTGAATAGGGACGATACATGAAGAATAACCAGATTACCAGTATAGATGAGTGTTGGCAATAATAATATGATTGCTGTATGGACTGTTAAGTCTGAAGGCAGCCATGATTCCAACACAATCACGCTTCAATCTTACACGAGGGTCGCTAGGATCTCCATGGTCCACTCGAGGGTCTTTTGGCTCTAAATCTGAAAATTTGATTTGCTGATCACAGATGTTTCACATGTACATGATATCAGTAATCTGAGCTAGATTTAAGGCGAACATAGTACATGCAAAAGCCCAAAAAAGTTGTCATAGATAATCTTGGAGACATGGTAGATGATTGTATGGAGCCAGAGGAGGGCTGGAAGGGGCAGTTACCCCAATCAACCACCATAAAATTTTACCATACACTTGCATGAGTTTCTGCATTATATATGCAAAAAATTAAAAAACCTCCTAAAAGTTAACCCTATTCACTACCTTTCGTGCTCCGCTGCTTTGTACATCAACTTAAGAATAACTGCTACACAAATTTCGTGTAGTGAAACTTGGACTAATAAAATTTGTTTTCATGCATTGAATATAAAGTAAAATCAAACAGGCCGATAATGTAGAATGCCTCTCAAAGGGCAGAACCTACACTAAAACAGATATTTGTCACCTTTTCACGTTTAACAGCTTAAGTTTAGTATAAAAAACAAAAGGGAAATCAAAAGGAAAAGAACACGAAGATAAAGCAAATACAAGAATTAATTTTCAAAATTACTAGCTTTTGATTCACCTTCAATATCACCTGCCAAGGATTTGTCCTCTTTATCCAAAGATGGGGTTTTTCCATCAGCAATTGAGTCCACGAGATCATTGTATTCAATTTTCTCTTCGATGACCAACTCTGCACTGATTACAATATCAAGACAAAGAGAGCTACTTTACCCAGCCCTTGAATTAATTTAAGATTGTTGTAAAAGAAATCCAGATGTCTATATCGAGTGAATGAACTCATGAGTGATAAAACTTTGACATAAAGAGTGTTGGAATCGAAGAGGGGGGGTGAATGAGATTCCTTGGCTACTTTAGCTTTTTAAAATGAGTTTGCAAAATAAAAGAGTTTGCGCTTGCGGAAGGCTTAAGTCAATCGATAAATAAAAGAAATAAAGAAGTAAACAAATAAATAAATGCGTAATGAAATAAAGCGGTAAATGACAAGGATATTTGTTATAGAAGTTCGGCGATGAATCGCCTACGTCTCCTCTTCCCGGTTAGATAACCTCCAAGTTAGATAACCTCCAACCGAGGTTCCACTAGAATAAATGATCTTGGCCTTGAGGGCTCCAAGTTAGCCACAACCCAACTCTTCCCGAGTTTACAAAGCTCTTCCCGAGCACAATACTCTTCACGAGTACACAAAGCTCTTCACGAGCTACCAACACTCTTCACGAGTCTTCTTGGCCTTAAGGGCTCCAAGGATAGCCACAACACATGCACCAACTTTACTTGTTGGCGACTTTACAATTTTCCAACTTGCTTTGGTGTTGGAGGACCTTTACAAGAAACTCAATCAAACACCTTCAAGGTGTACCAATACGAAGAATCAAAACTCACACAACAAGAAATAAATTACAAACTCCAATACACACAAATGTATGAAGTTTGCAATGCTAAAGTAATTTGAATTGATCAAGGCTTTCTTGTAGTTTATAGTCTTGTTTCTTTCCTTCAAAAAGCTCCAAAGATCCATATTTATAGTGTAGGAGGCCCCCAAAGCTTCTACTAGCCGTTGCTACACATAAGGCTTGAATCACGCCTCGATCGCCTCGGAAATCGCCTCGGGCGATCACCCATCGCCACCCTTTAACGGTCAAATCTGGCCCAGATCGCCTCGGGCGATCTCCCCATCGCCTGGGGCGATCATCAATGATAAACAAGGCCGTAGGTAAAGTTCTGGATCGCCTCGGGCGTTCCGTGCATCGCCTGGGGCGATCGCCCTTCAAAAAAATGGCCTATGAAGCATTCTGGATCGCCTGGGGCGAGGTTGACCATCGCCTGGGGCGATCGGATCGCCAGCGTGCCCACCGTGCCATCGCTTCAGTCGATGGTGCGCAACATGGCTCGGATCGCCTGAGGTGATGGCCCGGATCGCCTGAGGTGATCTGCCAGATTTCAGCACTCTCAAACTTTGCACTATTCGACCATCTTAAGCTCATTTCTGGGAAAAGTGGTAAACATGAAAGTTGTAGCTCTTCCTCTTATCTAGGTGTGTACAAAATTTCATTGCATTTCATTAAGTTATGAAGAAGTTATGCCCAAAATGCTACAGTCGCTCAAACCTTGCTACAATCTGCACTTGTTATGACTTCCATGACATTTTGCTCCATGATGCAATCCGAATTGGACTAATATGTTCGAATATGAAATCTAGCATATTGAGTTTTCTTTCCAACCTCTTTGGATTCACCTTGTTCGGAGCATCGAGCCAAGAGATATAATCAAAACATTGCACTGCGCTCCAATTGTCTTCTATACGAATTTGCCCACCAACGGACCATTGGTTTGTGGGTCTTCATCCCATCATAAGAAATTGTTCCAACATCATTACACACATGTTGAACATTTAAATTGGTTGTTCATAGATGTCATTCCTTCTCGTCCAAGCTCAATAGATTCCTTGATAAAAATCACCGCTTGTCCTATGAACTCGCATATGTTATTGTATAACTTGGGTTCTCTTCCATTGGTCTTCCCAACCAATTTATCAATATAACCCTGTACACTAAGTAGACATATTAGTATAACAAATGCAAGTTTTGTTGATCATCAAAACTCAAAGATTAACCGGGGATAATTTAACGCATTAAACCTAACCATGCGTTTTTAAGGCTCAACAAAGAGGAACAGTATGTTCATTTTTTACCAAATTTCCAGCACATTACATGAGTCCTAGTATTGACTAGTAGTCAAACACATGTAAAATATTACCTTAATGATTCTTAATTACATTACTTAAAAAATAAAAATAAAAATTGTGTTGTAGGTGAAAAAATTACATTTAAATATTTTAGAGGATGGTATTTTGAAAATAGACATTACACACCTTGATAATTATTGAAATTTACACGTTCAAATATAATTTTAGATACCATCCAATTTTCTCTATTTGTTTATCTATTACTTTAGTTATTGGAATCATGAAGTTGAGCATAAATTTGATGTCACACATTTTATAAACTAAAATAGTTTTTATCCATCCTATCCCAAATAATATTTGGTTATGGATATACAACAAATTTAAATATAATTCTCAAATTCACAGATACCTGTTTTGCTTATAAAAGATTCCACACCCATCACGTTTTTTCCCACTTCTTTGAATATAGCAACTTGCATAGCCCAGGATCTCCATATTCTTCTTATAGAAGGTATCATACTCATCTACTTCCTGAGAGATATTTGATAATTCTTTAAATACAGGAAAGAAAAATGATAGTGAAATAGTTACATCTAAGGCCATTAGAACTTTTATAACAAGATCAAGCAAGAAATAGAAACCTGCAGACAAAGAAAATCTGCCTCAAGGCTCCTGAGAATGTTTAATATGGATTGAGAACGAGCTTTCCACCTACCGATGCACTCAAAAATATATTTAATAAAAACCCCATTAGTTGTAGCAAAAACTGATGTAAATTACAGTTGGCTGGAACAACTCAAACGATATAAAAATTGTCCATTAGGAAATAATTTTGGCATTGGAGTCCATACTTGAGACAAGGTGCCGGTGAGTGAGGAAATAAGGCACTCTTCACGTATGCCTGAAAATGAGATAATTACGGAATAAAGCCAATAGGGAAGAATAACTATATCCAGGAGGCAAAGCACACTAAGAAAACTAAAACTATAGAGATAAATGATGTAATATGCCACCAGCAATTAAGATGACAAGTCATGAACCATTTCGAGTAGTTGAGAGCTACTGTATCAAAAATAAAATCAATAGAGTCGATTAAGAAGAAGGGTGGAGATGGTTCAGTAACACAATATGTTTCCATTTGATATATTCAACCTCATATTTGGAAACCAGGAACTATACTTTATTGCAACCTTATAAAGACGTATCTAGTACTATTCTATTTTCTTTAGTCCCCCCAAAAGGCCTAGAAATGTAAGTCACATAATTTGATACTCTCGTTTACTAAAGTTAACAAAAGAACTTCAATACCGTCAAAAAATGTTGAAACAAAGTAAAATCTTCAATGGCTCAATTCCAGAATCTATTTAATTTATTGCTGTATTTAGTTCTGAGTTATGAATTCCAGGATGCGTTTTAAAAGCTAACATAAGTGCATCAAAAAATATTAAAATATCAAAGAGAAACGATATGCAACTATAGTTGATTTCGAACAGATCAATGAAACAAGCAACATATCACTTGTTTACCTGAGCCAAAATATTATATGACACCAAACGGAATTTGAAGCCTGTGACATTAAGCATTAAATGATATCAGAGCAAAAAAGGTCCTAAAGGTATGTTTTTCTTATTGTCTAAGCGAACCAGAAGAGATCCATACACACGTGAAAGAAAAGAATGCTTCATTCAAGAACACGAAATACACACACCAGCAAGTCTGCTGATTGATAGAATTTCACTCTGCTGAACTGGCACAAATTTTCGACATATTGGTTCGGGAGCGGTACTCATCTTGCTGTGACAAGCTACTCTGCAAGTCAAAGAACTTCAAATTTCTACGCCAATCTCAAAAGTGAACAAAATTGAATTTTATGTCACCGTTGTTAATTAATAACCCCTCATTAACTTTCTTGCCTGCCCACGCTCATGGCCGCACCCACGCTCAACTTGCCATGGTTTTCCCTCGTATGCTTGACCCTTTGCAACAATGCACTAAACGATTTCCACTTATATCAAAGTAACTATAGACAACGAAAATGCAATTATTTTCAAGAAAAAACAACAAAAAGAAAGGATACGCCACCATCCATTCCATGCAATCGGGCCATTTCTCAAAGTAATTTCAGGTTTTCATCAGTGGGTCACCAAAAAAACAAAGAAAAATTTCATTTATAAACATCAATTAACATCAAGAAAAGCATGAAAACATATAAAAGCCCAATCAACTTTTCATCAAAATGGAGCAGCACAGAGCATGAATTTGTCAAGAAACATTCAGTAAGCACGTGAACTCAATATTTGATGTCTCTCTCTGTAATATATATACGACATAGACATAAAATCTGCATATATAAATAGCCAATACCTCGAACGAGGAAACGAGAAACAGCACTTCAGCATAACTTGAATTAATTTTGTGGCCAGTCCCAGAAGTTTACCAACTATTGTTTTCGGAATGAGCTGAGCGGAAACACTCCCAGTGAAAATCTTCCCTTTGTAGGCCTCCCGGAGTTTGGGCATTCTATCGGGCCTGGCTCGTTTTGGGCCAAACGTCTCAAAATTATCAATATTAAAGCAGATGACTGATTTTTGCGACTTCCAAGTTTCGGGCCCTTGTAATATTGGCCAATGATTATCGTTAAACGAATGGCGGATGCAGAATTTTGTTTAGGGGATATGAACATAAAAATGAAGGACAAAAAAGTTAAGGAGAGCAAAATGTAATTTTTGAGGAAAAATCGTGATTTTTTAAAGGTAAAATGCAATTAATTTTTTTTATAAAGATAATACAAATTTTTTTTTGGCGCGTAAGGGTTTTTTAAGGATAAAATACAATTTAAAAAAAATTTAAGATAATAATTTTTTTCGACAAGGGGGCATTTGCAACTTGACTCAACCGGCTCCGCCCATGAGAGCAGACCTTAAAAAAACATGTATTTGTTCGAGAACGAATATATACTTTAAGCATAAAGTACGAAAGATGATAGTTTTTATTTCCTGTTTTTAAACTCGATTGCATCACGACCTTTTCTGAAATTACATTTTGGAATATTATGGCTGTAAAAGGAAAGTGCAGAAAAAAGGGAATGAAAGAGCAAAAGAAGCACCGAATTCATAAAGACTGAGGGAGCATCATCCACTTGGCATTCTTATGTACTGTCTATTTCACTCTTGCTCACATACGAATATGCTGTTTTCAAGGATCAAATTGTATGTATTTCGATGTATGAATAATTTATACTTATACAACACTTTATAGGGAACCTTGATGTTTGCGAGCATATGATCACTATATTCTTGCCTGGGTATATAAAGGATATTTGTGTTTCTTGTAGGAATGAATATTTCAGGATGTATCTTTTTGTATAGCAAGCAAGATAACAAACGGCTTTAAATATCGAGGCAAGAGTTTGAGTCTTTGTCCTTGAAAGAATATCGTTCTGCTATGATGCTCACGGTTAAGCGACAATTCGTTTCCGAAGATACAACGACTATGATTCATTACAGAAGCACTTTAAATCACGAATCCTTAAACCACAAAGGCTCAAATACACTCAAACTTTGAACAAGCAATGAAAAGGACAAGATGCACAAAATTTTCCCTTTACATCTAATGTTTATTTCGAAATCAAGTCCTTAATTCAACCCGCATTGAATAGACCAAGATGTGCCACCAAGAGACGCCATTTGGAGGCACAAATTCATGTAAAAACGCTTCACAACATGAAGGGAAGCACCCATCTGCACAAACTGCACATGGTGCGATTGATTGCGGATAGGGCACGATCAAGCGCGCCCTCTTTATCAAAAATTCTACTAGGCGCGATCGACCACGCATGCAGATCGATCGCGATTTTCAGAAACTCCGACGTACGGATTCCTCTCATTTGGTATTCGATGCTTAATTGTAATTCAATACGCGTATGTTTCCAACATTTCTCACCTTTGAACAATGCAATTTTGATTTATCGATCAATAAGAAAGATTATCCACTTGATCATAACGGCTGAACTTGCAATTGTTATGCAGCTCTGTTTTAGTGGAACACTTAAGATGATCCAAAAATTTAGTTATAATAATCATAATAACCGATTGATTTTATCTTAGGAGATATACTTTATTTTTCTTCTAAAATTACAAATTATTTGAATTTATTTATTATATATTGATTGTTTTGTATTTATAATGTATTGGGTTGTACTCTAATGGTGGCTTATTCACCGGCCCCGAGGCGATGCGGATGTCTTTCTCATAGAAATATATATTTTTTTCTTAAACATTATCTGTACTCCATTAATTCTTTCAATCGTCCTCTCTTATCCGCCACGTTTTAATGTGTCGTCTCTCAAATGTATGGATGTCTCTCCATTGTATAAGAGTAGGGAATAATGATGGACAAAATTATAGGATTTTATTTAGGAGGTAAAATGTTAGTTTTTTTTAAAAAAAATAGTTGTGGCAAAATTGTATATATATTAATATCAAAATTTGATATTATATATAATATTATCTTTTATGTAGATCGCATATATCCAAATTAAAAATAGATCATTGGATATAGCCTTAAAGAAGTCACTGTCATCCACGGACCCCTTAATTAAATTAAGAGAGTGACATGCAAACCAATTGTATAATAATGACATTTTTGTTTGATTAAGTACATAATTTAAGTTTAAAATGTAAAGTTAACATTTGTAAAATTTTGCTGTCACTATTTCGTACTGGTTTCACCCATAAAATACTAAAAATGGTCTACCCCTTTTAGAACATATTTCCAGATGTTAAAACAAAGAGCCCTGAGAAAATTAATTCTTTGCTAAATAAATACAAATTTCTAGTGAAAAGCTTATTAAAATAACTTTTTTTTTTGAACAATTAGAAACTATTACAAATACAGTCCATACAATACAAAATCAATTCAATGAAATCATAAGCCAACAACCCTAATGTATAACACTAATTAAGATTTAAGCTCGACTTATGATCCAATTTTCGATTTTGATTATATTATTATCTTTATCCACCAATTTTTTTGTTCATTCCTAACACATTTAGCTTTATGGGCAAAATATTTTTTTGACAACAAGATCTTAGTCTATTGATTGTCATCTATTTTCCAATATAAAATTTTTTGGGTTTAGGTCATCTTCCTTCCCTAAAAATTAAAAAAAAACCCTAAAGTATAAACAACATTCAATGCAGAGCGCGTTCTTTGATAAGATTCATCTGTGGATCAACATGTGTCAATGGCTCACAGGTCGTGTTCTTACCCATTAAAATATGTAACTTGGTATTGCGATCCCGCTTCTATACATTCGATCTTATAAATATCAACACATATAAAAATATGTAAATACAAATTTATATATCTTGATCTTTACAACACCCGATCTAAAACAAAAGTGTCGGCGGGTTAAATATGCCCAGATATATCTATAATAAATATAATTTGTTCAAAAGGAAGGGTGTTATTATATAAAATTGACACCACTTTTTTCTTACTTCATCATCAATCGTTAAACTTTTCTTTATGAGGTTGAGAGCTTGTTGTTAGCTCCGAAACTAAAAGTTCTGAACTGGGCATTGAGTTTTCAGTCAAGGTACGTTTTTTAAGGGATTTGGATTCATCCTCTCATCGTGATAAAGTAGAAATAAACAGTGAAAATTGAAATGAAATTTGACAGAATGATGAAGGATATGATTGAGAAATGTCTGCAAATTCTGGTTTTTGTGCTGCTGATGATGAGACTTGAATGTTACAATGTGGATATCACTTATGTTGAGAGTGCTGTGGCAAAAGGAGCTGGTAAAGAATGTTAAATCGAATTGATGGAATTTATTTTTAACTTCTTACTTTTTTTGTTTATTGTATGTATTTTTTAGAATATTATCATGATTTATTTCTTTTGGTCTTGTTTTGTAGTTTGCTTGGATGGGAGTCCACCTGCATATCATTTTTCTGCGGGATTTGGAGCAGGAATTAACAACTGGTTGATTCAGATTGAGGTTGGTTCTCCAAAAATCATAATAATTATTTTATCAAAGAAAGTTACAGTTAGCTTCTCGTGGGATTATTTCTAACAGCAAAGGCTGTATTCTGGATGGACTCTTGAATAGAGAGGGATTGTGATCCCAATGATCTTTGGCGTTCTTGTGATACGAGAGAGTTATTGTCGATATATAGAACTTGAAAGCTATATATGCTCCTTAGAAAAGATTCTGGGTTACTTCCCTAGTAATCAAATGGTCATGAGTTGGAATCCATGAATTTTTAACTTGGTATCAGAGTAGGCATTTGATTGGCTATTCCGCCCACAAGCTCACCATCCCCCGTTATGAATCCACGTATTTGATTTATATAATATCACACATGAGGGTGAGAGGGCGTGTTAAGAATAGTTGTCTCATGTTACATGAGGAACTTGAAAGCTATATATTTTCCTTATAAAAGATTTTGGGTTACTTATATCATAACCAATTGGTTATGAGTTGAAACCCCATGAGTTCTTAACATAGTCTGATACATGGGTTTCCAACATAAAACCAATGTGGGACAAGTCTCGACATATGTAATGGAGTATTTTGCTATTAGGCTTCTTGAAGGTTGCTTATGAGACTTTGGATAGAAAATGAGTCTGAATTGTTTACATACTTCTGGGTTTCTAGGGAGGAGCATGGTGCAACAATGCCACGACTTGCCTTGCTCGAAAGAACACCCGATTAGGCTCCTCCACGAAAATGGTCAAGACCCTTTCTTTTTCTGGGATGTTGAGCAACAAACCACAGTTTAATCCTGGTATTATTCAATATCTCATTTATTAGAAGTCTATACATTGTGTTTTTTGGGGCTTTCCGAGTTAATTACACGGTCCAATGTCAAATTCCAGATTTTTATGACTGGAATAAGGTCAAGGTTAGATACTGTGATGGATCATCATTTACTGGTGACGTTGAAGCAGTAAATCCAGTAAGCTTTTCTATGTACTTTTTCGAGCTTGTGTCAATTTACAGATATGCATTTTATCCCCTGTGATTTATAAATAGATATTTTTACCCTTTTATGGTATTCTTATTGCCCATGTGGCTTGTAAATATGCGGTTTATCCCGACATGGTTTTCAAATAGACACTTTAGTCCTATGTGATTTGAAAAGCATAGCATACACTAAAATGCCTACTTTAATTTGTCCATTTGAAAAACCGTAGGCAGAAATTTGCTAAGTATATAGAAGTATGGTTTCTCAGAATCCTCGTACGCCTGATTTGTTTCACATTCATTCAGGCAACTAAACTTTACTACAGAGGAGCAAGGGTCTTCCGTGCTATAATGGATGATCTACTCCAGAAAGGAATGAAAAATGCGAAAAATGTATGCCAACCCTTCTTCCACAGAAAAATAAATATCACATAATGATTCTCCTTTTAATAATGGTATATATATATATATATATATATATATATATATATATATTCAGGCTGTTTTATCTGGATGCTCAGCCGGTGGATTGACATCGATTCTTCACTGTGATGGATTCAAGGCTCTTTTTCCTGCAAGCACAAAAGTGAAGTGCTTTTCAGATGCTGGCTATTTCATAAACGCGTAAGCTTTTGCATCAACTTAAATATCCGAAAAAAACTTGAAATATGTTACGGAATAAAGAATAAATTGTCCAAACTCTCTACAAGTTCGAGCTTTTAGATGAGACGACAATTCAACACGATATCAAAGCTATGGCTAATACTGAAGTCCTGAGTTCAAAACTCATAAATAACTCCACCCACGTTAAATATCCATTTGACGTGCCTAAAAAAAGGAACAAACTGTTCCACAAGTTAAGGGAATAAAGAATAAATTGTTCAATTTCTCTATAAGCTCGACCTTTTAAATGAGACGGCAATTCAACCGAATAATTTAAACTTTGGCAACAATGTTCAATCATTTTCTGAGACAGGAAGGATGTTTCTGGAGCTGAGCATATTAAAGATTTCTACAGTCAAGTTGTTGAAACTCATGTAAGACTTTAATATCCTATGTTTTCTGACTTTTTGTTGATCGTAAATTGTTTATTTTTACATGGCTTTAGGGTTCAGCAAAGAATTTGCCCGGTTCGTGTACCTCAAGATTGAATCCAGGCCTGGTATGATCATATTTCCACAGTAAAACTTTGCCTTTAAACCATGTGAAAAAAAAAACACTTATACGCACAGTTAGGTGATAGAAATGTATTTTGCCCCATAATGCTAAATGTGTTGGGAAGGAACAAAAAAATTGGTGGGTAAAGATAATAATATATACTAATTAAAATCGAAAATTGGATCATAAGCCGAGCTGCAACATCAGCTCTTTGTAGGTTGCCCAAAATCACCAATGCTTTTCGGCTATTTTTTCAACCTTGCGGATCTCATTTGAGATTTTAATTGGTATATATTATGATCTGTATCCCACCAATCTTTTTGTTCCTTTCTAACACCTATAGGATCATGGGCAAAATACATTTCTGCCACCTAATTCTGTATAAGTGTATTTTTTTCATTTATTTTTCATGCAAATAATATTGCAAACAAATGTTTCAGTGCTTTTTCCCACAACACGTTGCCCAAGGAATTCAAACGCCTCTTTTCATTACGAATGCAGCCTATGATTCATGGCAGGTCAGTCTACATATTTCCATGATAACAGACAGATACGCAAACATCTTGATTGTTAAATTTTGCCATTAAATTTTTTTTTTCTGACTTATTTATGTCCGACTATGCGTAAGTAGTGTACGTGTGTAACAGGTAAAGAACATTTTGGCTCCTGGAGTTGCTGATACTCATGGTCTTTGGCACAACTGCAAGCTTGACATTCTTAAATGTTCATCTGCTCAACTCCAAACCATGCAAGGTTTATGCCATAATCCATCCCTTCTTTCTTCTTGATTTTGCAGAGTACTAGAGTCGCATCATGGAGACCCTTGTCGGGCGAATATTGAAGGTGTGGAGGCAGCTGCCTCCTGAAAAAAATCATTACCCTAAAAAAAATTCATTACCCTGAAAAACTGGACGACAGAAAACATGAATTTCGATCAAAAACTTTAATTTCATCTAAATTTTGTTAACATTAAAGTGACAACAAAGCATCATACTGCAGAAGTTTTGGCCGCAATCTTTCATCAGGTGAGCGGTCAACTACACAATCCATTGGTAACCTGTTGGCTTACCTCATAGATTTTGGATTTGATCGTACTAAGTGAGTGATTATGTTTTTAGAAACATAATATGACGACTTTGTGTCTGATATAACAAGTTTTCAGGTTATCATACGGAGTTCTTAAGTGCATTGACTGGATTAGGCCCTTCTTCTACAAGAGGATACTACATAAACTCGTGCTATGCTCACTGCCAAACCGAAACACAAGAAACGTGGCTCAGAAGCGACTCACCTAGACTAAATGGCAAGGTTATACAAATCTATGAGCTACAATTTTGCACAACCATTTCCCGTTTTTCGTTCAAGTTTTTGCGAAAATGAGTGCGTTAACACTAAAAAACTTCGTTCATGTAGACAATTGCTGAAGCAGTGGGAGATTGGTTTTACGACAGAAGTCCGTTTCAGCATGTTGATTGTCCTTACCCTTGTGACAAGACTTGCCATAACCGTGTTTTTGAGCCGTAGGACTATCCTTCTGCCATGGATATACTGAATCTGTCGCGGCATTCTTGGAACTTTATTAAGTTACAAATAAATAATGGATTGAAGTTGTTCACAATTATGAATGTAATTGTGGTTTCTGAATAAAGGAAATATGTAAATGAATTCAAATAAAACTATATATCTGTCTGCATTTATTGAAATTAATTATACTTTTTTTTTACATTACCATGTTCCTGATACTTCAATCTAAGGTGAAGTTGATTGACAAATATCAGACGGACTCACTTATTGAAAATTAAAATTAAGTAAAATAATTTATAGTATAAAATAAAAGGGTAAGAAAAATAAATAAGTAAAAAAGTAATAAAAAGATCTATACTCTTTTTCGAGAGCCTAAAATGACAATTTTGTATTGTTTGGGTACAACAATTGCTCTTGTCGTGTGATCGATCGAAACATGATACTTGTACTGCTGTATGGTTTAAAAGATTTGAGTTGCACCGTTACCATCAGCTATAGTTTTTGGTAAAGCGGCAACCACTTGATCCTACAATTGATATCAGAGTCAATGTCACGTGTTCGATTCCCATGAGTTGCAATGAGTGTAATTATTGATAGAGTGATTGTTGGGGTACAACAATCGTCCTTACAGTGTGATCGATCGAAATGTGGTGCTTGTACTGCTGTACGGTTTAAAATATTTGTGTTGCACCATTACCATCAGATATAATTTTTGGTATTTATGCTCCTTTTTAATTTAACAATTGACATGTTTTAAGAAAAAATTACTATTTAAAAAAATAAAATTATGTGATGACCATATATCCCAAATTTGGAAAATTTAATGCTAGCTTAGAGAGACAGCACCGTGAGATAAATCATAGTATCTTTTCAATTGATGTGAAACTCTACTTACTAATCCCTAAATTTAATGTATAATAGTGCAATGCTCCAAGGCGCATGACACACCACACACATATACATACATGTACCCCTAAATTTAATGCATAATAGTTTGACATCTTGTATGCACCAAGGTGCATGGTGTACCAACAAACACCACACACATATTGTTGAAATTGATTCGTATTTAATTCCTTGATCAACCAATTGAATACCAAGATTATATAGTAAGTTTGGCCTATTACGGACATGTGACGAACCATCAACTCAAAGATGCACACACATAGTAGGTTATAGGCATTCAATATGATCAATATACGCAAAGTAATCAAGGCAAGAATCACTCAATGAAATGCATAAAGAAAACACAAGAAAAAAGATACCAAATTTAAGTGGATTGGCCTCAACATCGGCCTACGTCTACATGAAGAGTTTTCATTGATAACTTTCGAGTATACAAGGAATGGTCATACATGAATTCACTTCTCATAATCCACTTCTATGTATTACAATGGATTCTCCAAAGAATTCACTCATATTCGTTCACAATAAACTCTCGAGCAATGGACACAACCTTGCCTCACTCTTTTGTGTCTCTCACATTTCTTCTTCCTTTTGTGCGCCTCTTTCTCAACCTACTACTGAGCCTTCTTGTCCTTTATATAGAGGTAGAGTTAAGCAGCAGGTAATTAGCCAATTCCAACAAGTCAACAAGTCATCCCATAACTGTCGTGGAAGCTTCTGCCCATTTGTTATACCAGTTGATGCATCAAACCAGCTGTTGTTGCATCCCTCCAAGCATGTGATACAAATCTTACAAATCTCTAGCTTATCGACTTATTCAATATTACATACCAGTCATACATGCATCATGTGCCCTAATTTCAATCAACCAATCAACTTGATTATCAACTCCGGAACAATCGATGGCAAGAGGCGTATCCGAGATTGAAACATACTACTTATTCATCCAAGATTCCGCAGTCTCTCCTAGCCTTAATCTCACCCTCGTAGTTCTACCTCGGTCCATGTATCCTCCCCAACACCCCAACAAATTGCAAGGAATCATTTCTTCCTGAAATTCTTTCCCATCATCCAATGATGTCCAAGAACTTCCCCAAAAAATACCGAGTTATTTCTTCAATCTGTTGAGTTCTTTCAACACAGATAATGATGTAACTATTCTTCTAAATCATCAATTTGTGTTGAAAGCTTTAGGTCATCATCTTCAAGTCATGGGTTCTGCCTTTCACGTAGTGTTTTCTAGTTTCTGTCTGATTCACCTACCCAGTATATGCAAATCTGGTCTCGGTTTCCTCTTGATTTCCACAGAGAGAAAAAAAGAACTCCTCATTCAATCTCTTTGTCCTTCAAGAAACCCACACCCTATCTCTTATTGGAAAGAAACTTGCACGCCTCCTTCTTGGTTGTTCCTCATTGCCCGAACCATTCTGATCCTTGATCGCAATCTGATTGTCGTGGTCGTTCCCACAGATGTACCACCTGTTATGGATTGATTCATCTTCAATTCCTTGATCAAGAACTAACGTGAAAGCCAATTGAATACAAAAATTATAGAGTAAGTTTAACCCACATATTATTTATTGTACTCGATGACTTATGACATACATTTCATCGACACACAAGAACAAATTGATCACACACGACATTTGACCTATTACTGACGTAATGAACCATCAACTCAAAGACTCACTCCCAGTAGGTTATATGCATTCAGTATAATCAATATATACAAAGTAGTCAAGGCAAGATTCATTCAATGAAATGTATGAAGAAAACACAAAAAAAACGACATCGAGTTTACATGGTTCGCCCTCAACATTGGCATACGTGGAGTTTTCATTGATAACTTTCGAGTGTACAAGGCATAATCATACATAAATTCATTCTTCTAATCCACTTCTATGTATTACAATTGATTCTCCAAAGACTTCACGCATACCGCCTCTCCACAAAAAAAAAACTATCGGTCATCAATGGACTCAACCTTTTATCACTCTTGTGTGTCTCTCACATTTCTTGTTCCTTTTGTGCGCCTCTATCTCAACCTACTTCTGAGCCTTCGTGTCCTTTATATAGATGTAAAATTAAGCTATTCAGCAAGTAATTAACCAACTCCCCAAACAGTCAACAAGTCATCCCATAAACCGCTTCAAACAGTTGTGGAAGCTTCTGTCCATTTGTTACACCAATTAATGCATCGAACTAGTTGTTGTTGCACTCCTCCAAGCATGTGATACAATGAAATTGAATTAAGTTGATATAAACCTTACACATATATACATATATATGTACATGTAGGGGTGGGAATCGGGTATACTAAAAGCATACCCAAACCCGAATATGTCGGGTACCCGAAATTCGGGTTTCGGGTACCCGAAATGCGGTTCGGGTACCTGAACCTTGATTTTTTTAATTATTTTTTTATATAAAGAAATGCTACACAGATTGTGCCTAAAAAATTTTTTATTTTTATTTTTAAAAGGAAATTGTTTTTTCCAAACCCCTACCCGAATCCCGTCTCTAACCTGCTATTACCTGATCGGGGAATACCGATTATCCCGAAAAACTCAATTATCCCGATCCGATCGAGAAATACCCGATCTGGTCGGGCCGGGACTCGAATACCTGAACCCGTTTCCTACCCCTGTGTACATGTGGTGTGTCTTGCATATAATAATTTTCCCATGATAATTACACTCAACGGGTCAATTCGACCAAATTATAACGTGTAATTTTGAGCAATTGATTTAACTTTTTAAAGTTTTATAAATAGGATGAGAAGGTTTAAAATGCGGCAAAAATGAACTCCAACGCCAACACTGTGAATCACCGCTTTGGCGCCGCCGACGACGATCTGGATCCCCACCAACCGTCACCCACAGAAACGACCACACATCCCTACCATCCCCTAGTCCAACGTCGTCCCCGTGGCTTCGCAGCCACATTCTCAAACGATTTTACTTCAACCAGTATTCAGGCCAAAAGCAGAAAGGAGAGAGAGAAAGAGAAAGAGCGAACCAAACTCAGAGAACGCCACCGTAGAGCTATCACCAGCCGTATGCTAGCCGGTCTCCGCCAGTATGGAAACTTCCCCTTGCCTGCAAGAGCGGATATGAATGACGTCATCGCCGCGCTCGCTCGGGAAGCTGGCTGGGCGGTCGAGGCGGATGGAACAACCTACAAACAATCATCCCCGGCGCCTCCTCCTCCAACTCCTCATTCTTTTTCTCATCTCGATTCCGTTCAGCAAAATGATCACAATAATGCGGCCACTGTGGTAAGCATATATCTGACTACTGGGAGGAAAATGAACATTTATTTGAACTATTTTAATTCATTTTTGGGTTTATGTAGCGTTTGTATTTGGTGTTGCATGATTGTGAGTTGAAAATTTCATTTGTCAAAAGTAATTGTGCATTCCGGTTAGTTCATGCTTCCTTTTTCTGGATCGTGCTTCCTGTTTTGGATAATGTCAGTCTCTGGCGTTGCATACGGCAACCTCATGTGCTGTTTCTATTCGATAGGAAAATAAAAAAAAGTTGTGTTTTCAAGTTTTCGTTGACCTTAATAGAGTTGCATAAATATGTGGAAATTCCGAGCACAACGTCCGAAATGATCGGAATATTATGATATAATTCTTCTGTCTATGCTGATCTGATGGTATGCGTACAGTATTGAAAATCCTAGAATAGATTCCGTATGTTTATGTTTATGAATAGCTTGTTTCAAAGGCGTGAATTCATAACAAGAGCATGCATCGATCCTCATAAGTTGCTTTTAATCTTGACAGGGGGCATTTCCAGTTCGGTCAGTTGAAAGCCCACTATCTTCTAGCTCTTTGAAAAATTGCTCCATGAGATCATCAGTGGAGTGTCAGCCTTCTGGTCTGAGAATTGATGAGAGTTTATCACCTGCATCTCTTGATTCTGCTGTCGCAGAGAGGGATGCAAACCTTGGTAAATGTGCATTTACCAGCGCTATAACTACTTCTGAATGTTTGGATTCCAGAAAGGTGAACTATAAGTTCTTTTCCTCCTACTTTTTCATAGTAAAAGTTCGTGGCATTTGAGCTCTGTGTAAAGGTAACTTGTTGACTTGTCATGCCTCCTTATACTTGATGCATTAGACAGTAGCTGGTAATATTGCATGTCCTGAATGGGGACAGCATACCCGTGGATCCATTTCAATTGATGATGCCACATAACTGATTACTAAATAGTAAACAATTTATCACGTAATCTGCATGGGTCACAACTTCTACTGTACCTTTTGGATTGCCTCAACCATTTTAAGGACTCGGTTGAATTTTATATCTCCTCTTCCATCCAATTTTATTTCTGTTATTTATTTGGAGCAAATCACATCTTCTTGGATGGAAGATATGATGATGCAAATAAATGCTGATTCCTTATCTCCACCCGACACCCGTGTAAGTTCATTTATCCACTCAGATTCGCTACTCTACTGAACATAGTTGATATAGCGAACAACTGAAAAATTAACAGTCTCAAGCATTACAAAAGTCTACTATTCCAGATTCTAATGCATCAAACACATGATATAGACGGGTGTACATGTTTATCTATTATTTTTTATGGATGTCTAAATGCTTGATGTTTGAAGTTCATTCTCAACGCATTGCTCGGAGGAGAAACATACATCAATTCTATGCAGTAATTCTCTGCATCATGGTGACATTCATGCAGCTTGTGCAAGAGGTTGTCCATAGGGAGCACGCGAATGGTCTTTCTGGAACCTCCTTTATCCCTGTGTATGTGAAGCTTTCTGTAAGTGCTTGATTTACTCCATTTGTTGCAGCATTTAATGTATACTGCCTTGTATTGCTGTGATTTCTTTCCTTTCAATGACAAAATAATTTATTCAGTGTATTTAATTCTGGCAGACTGGTTTGATCAATAATTTTTGCCAGCTGATGGATCCTGAAGGTATTAAGGAGGAGCTACATTACTTGAAGTCCTTACGAGTTGATGGCGTCGTTGTAGATTGCTGGTGGGGCATTGTGGAAGGTTGGACACCTCAAAAATATGAATGGGCAGGATACAGGGAACTGTTTAACATTATCCAGGAATTTGGGATGAAATTGCAGGTGATAAGAATTTGAGTCTTGATATTTATTATAATTCTAAGTTGTTTATTCATTACAAACTATAAATCTCAGAAGTATACTGCCTTGAAGCTATTGTGGACTTGAATAACTCAACTCTTCCTGATGAATCAAAGCATCTTTTAACTCGAAGTCAATTGTAATTGACTATTTGACCTGTGGATCTGGCAATAGTTTCCCAAGGACTTTCTCAAAGAATGTTTTCCCCAACTTTTATCTTGCTGAAAGTTTTTGTTATGAAGGTGGTAATGGCATTTCATGAACATGGAGGATATGGTTCTGGTTTCATATCCCTGCCCCAATGGATTTTGGAGATCGGAAAAACAAATCAAGATATATTCTTCACAGATCGTGAAGGCAGAAGAAATACTGAGTGCCTGTCATGGGGAATCAACAGGAAACGTGTATTGAGAGGAAGAACAGGCACAGAGGTAATTAGACATTAAAATTCTCATGTTTAATCAAGTCAACTTGTCTCATTCAATGAATATTTGAAGTGTTTCCTTAGAGAGCTTTGTACATTTGTAATTTATCATTCACTTTTCCCTTTGTTTTTTGGGTACAATCTGACATCTATGCATTTCAATTTTTTTCTGGGTATTTAGCGCATAATTTTGGCCTGATATGCAGTTGCCGGCCAGATCTGTGGTTTATGTGTCATGATGCTTAACACAGTTAATTTAAGTGGCTACCAGATATTCCTATT
The DNA here is from genome assembly GCA_907163345.1 of Haberlea rhodopensis. Lineage (NCBI taxonomy): Eukaryota > Viridiplantae > Streptophyta > Magnoliopsida > Lamiales > Gesneriaceae > Haberlea > Haberlea rhodopensis. The sequence goes on along the minus strand of CAJQUN010000004.1, from coordinate 27,821,729 downwards.
GCTATAATTTCAGGTGTATTATGATTTTATGAGAAGCTTCCGAACAGAATTTGATGATTTATTCATTAAAGGCCTCGTATCTGCCGTTGAAATTGGGCTAGGACCCTCGGGGGAGCTGAAGTACCCTTCGTTTTCAGAGAGGATGGGTTGGAGATATCCTGGTATTGGCGAGTTTCAGGTATCTAGTATATCTCAATTTCTTATTTTACTTCCGTATTGTATAGTCGGAGACATTGGTAAGATAGGGGCCAATTTAGGACAAAATGTTTGGTGTAACTAAGTTAAATGCCATAAAAATGTGCACTCTCTTTAGTTTTGGGAAAAAAATCGATATGTGTTTGGAATGTTCTATAATTCAGGTTTATCCATAGTTATTAAAGGTGCATAGCGCACTAAAACGCAAAGGGGTCTTATGGCTATAGAGCATAGGGGAAAAGCCCAACATTAATATTATATATTATTAGTCTAATATAAAGCGCTAGAGCCCAACCGGGCTGCTTGCTGCCTATATTTGGTCGTGCTGCTATGGTGTAACGTGCAGTCGTCCCGAGGCAGCAGGATGTATGGTATAGGGCCCCATATTTTCTCTCCCTTGTAGTTTTTTATGGATCCCGAGTCGGGAATAGAGTTGTGGCTTATTCAGCGCTATATCACAATTCAGTCTCGGGCATAGCTGTTCACGAAAGGTGGCATGGGGCATCTGTCGGCGGCGGGGAGTCTTACATCCGAGCGAGAGGTCAGACCAATCCCATTCATTTCGCTTCGCGCTTTACTAAAGTAAAACACACCAACTATATATTTTTAATATATAAAAAGTATCCATAAAATCTAATCAAACTCATTAACTCATACAAAGCAAATCATAAAATTGAGTTAACCAGGTTTTTCAAGTTTATGTGTTCAAGCGGGGCTTGAAATTGATTCATTGTGAATCTGTGATTTATATTATGTAGTCAATGTCATGAATCAAGTTGCAATAAATAAAGAATAAGTTTTGTTTTTGTCCGTTGAAATGAAGGCATAGATTCATTAATTTAGCAACAATTAGCATTATGCTTTAGCAATGTTAATAGCTTAGCAATTTATATTTTGCTATATTCCCAAGTATTTGTCAAACTTTGATTGAATGGACTATTTGGCAATTGTGATGACCGATGAACTTTGTCACGTAAAAATTGAAGGAAAAGAAAACATAAAACAAGAAAGGAGAATCAAACCAAAAATAAATAATAATTTGAGACGAAAAAAGAAAGGAAATAATGCACTGTAATTTTGAAGAAAAGTAAAATAAAGCGCTTGAACACATCAACCTGCTTATTGGTTGGCTGGAGGCTGGAGGGGCTGGGCAACAAGACTTTATGTAACATTAACTCTAAAACTCTATAACTTAACCCTAATATTTTGTAAAGCCCAAATTTAAATTTAAAGCCCAACCTTAGTAATATATTTTGATAACCTGTCAACCCCAATTTTCAAGCCTTAGCAAAGGCGCGCTATAGCGCACGCCTTAGCTAATTGAAAAAGTGCAGATAGAGCGCTTTGCCAAAACACGGGACACATGGCACTGCGAGGCGCAAGACCCGCGCCTCGTTCGCCTTGCGCTTTAGCGCGTGCTATGTGCGCTTTTAATAACTATGGGCTCATCTCACGTTTGATGAAATTTTGATGTTTTCAATTTGATTGGCTGGATAACGTGTTCGTATCATTATGATCAAGATGGATTTATGGGTTGTTCTCTGTTTATTATTGGCAAGCATTACTTGCGTTATGGTGCTATTTGACCAGACTTTTACTGTTTCACGCATCTTTACATTTCAGTGCTATGACAAATATTCCCTGCAAGATCTTGGAATCGCCGCAAAACTCCGGGGACACACTGTTTGGGCAAGGGGACCAGAAAATGCTGGTCATTATAATTCCAAGCCACAGGAAACGGGTTTCTTTGGTGAAAATGGTGATTATGATAGCTACTATGGACGCTTCTTCCTCCACTGGTATGCTCAAGTCTTGTTAGATCACGCTGATAATGTTCTGTCCCTAGCTCGCCTTGCATTTGAGGAAATACAAATTGTTGCCAAGGTGATTCACCTGCCTCTGGCCTTTATTTTTATTTTTTTCCGGCTCTTGTATCTCTGTGTACCTTTTTTGGTAGAAAATAACAATTTTACCATCTAGATTCCAGCTGTTTTCTGGTGGTACAAGACAACAAGTCATGCTGCAGAGCTCACTGCTGGGTATTATAACCGTGCCAACCAGGATGGGTACTCTCGGGTGTTTGACGTGCTGAAAAAGCATGCAGTGACTGTGAATTTTATGGTCTCAGGATCACTGGATTCATGTAATGAAATAGACGAGGCATTGTCAGATCATGAAGGCTTGAGCTGGCAGGTCAGGCACATTCATGCCACCGATATATTAATTCTAAAGAAAATTCCCAATTTTCTGGGATAATTCGTTACTCGAACTTTTTATATTCAATGTATTTTTATACTTGTGGTAATCTGCAGATTATTAACTCAGCTTGGGACCGAGGGCTCAGTGTTGCTGGTCAGAATGCGCAACCATGTTACGATAAAGAAGGATTCACGAGACTGGTTGAGACTGCAAAACCAAGAAACCATCCTGATGGCCGCCACTTTTCTTTCTTTACATTTCAGCAACATTCGCCTTTGTTCCAAAGAACCACATGCTTCTCAGAAATTGAGTGCTTCATAAAAAGAATGCATGGTGAGCTTTCTTGATATATATTCAATGGAGTTTACTTGTGTATTGGTATTCATCCCATTGGCAGTTTGGCCTGCCATTGCTGAAGTCTGATTTGTAATTTTGCCTGAGTCATAATTGAAGCCTATGTTTTCTACCAAAATGGTTGCAAGACACACTAACATAGGTATGCTTATAGACGAAACTTTTTGAAGGGGCTGTAGAGATGAGCATATTGAGGGTAATCTTTGGTGCTCTTTTTTGTATTTGTTTCCCAACTTGAATCCAAAACCCTAGGCCTGACAAACTTAATGCTCCCACCACCTAGCGGTGATTGGGGGAGTGGTGTTGACATGCCATCAAAAGTGTCACATGTATGGTGATGATGCCCTCAAGGACATCATCAAAGTAATCGTGTGGTTGGTTTCTCGTTGCTCCGACTCTTCGATCTTGAATTTTCACTTGGATGGTGTAGTGCTTGAAACTAGTTGTGAATAAAATTGAACATTGGTGTTAGTGCACAAGGTATAACAGACATATCATGTCATGAAGAAAATAAGCAACATAGTAAATGGATAATTGAATCTTCAAAAATGTCTTTAATTTAATCATCACGATTATTATGTTCATCTAGGTGAGTTCGTTGGTTCTAAAAGTGAAGCTAAAGTCAAAGAATTATTTGATTTCTGTTCAAGGAACAGAAAATTAGAACTAGAAACATGTAGAACTGTGATCAAAATCATTAATCATTTGAGTTAATTTGTATAAATTAGAATTATTTCGATTTCATTAATTAAATATATATTCTATTTTTGTTTTTAAATAAAAAAACAAAATATTCATAATGCCTAATATATATTTAATGAGTATTGCTATCTTTTCTTTTAACTATTAAAATTTGGAAAAAGTTCAATAACATTAACCGAATCAAAACAATTTGATACAAAATCAAATTAGTGATTGTATCGTACTATTCCAGATTGACATGTTAATACCCTCGTATTACATCAAGGGCATAGAGCATATATATATATATATGTATATATATATATAGACAGTTCGATTTCTATTTTCCTTAGATTGTCTAATGCTGTCAAGAACTGACCTTATTGCAGTCAAAAACTGTCAATTATAGAAATCGGATCCTTTTTGCCTGGTTTTTCTTCTAGACATCGGGTATGCATCAACAACAATAACTGTACCAGTTCGCTAAACTTCCTCCAAAAAAGAAGAAGCGCATTTTAACTTCAACGTCACTTCTCTTGCTCCACGCTTTCCGGGCTGAAAATACGAAACTGACCCTTCCTTTCGTTCTTCGTCTCCGTCAGCAAAAAGATTAGGACCAAAAAAAAAAAAGAAAAATCACACCGAAGCAAGCTTCCATGGCCACCACTACTGTAGTAACTTGGAACATTCCCCATAAGTTCCAATTCAAACTCAGATTACCATCTTTCAGCAGTCAATCACACTTTTCCACTTATTATACTATTAAAAACAACCAGAAATCCCACCGCTCAACCATTAATGCCCAATTTGGTAGAACATCCGAGAATCCCAGAAGTAGTACCGTCGGCAATCGCATGATGTATCGAAGGCTTGATTCTTGTCTTGTAATACCTCCATCTAAAGGGAAAAAGCCCAAGGCATTAATCAAATTCTTGGGCGGCGCTTTTATCGGAGCCGTGCCTGAAGTTACGTACAGGTAGTTTGTCAGTTTCTGTTTCTATGCTTTCCGGGTGAAGTTGTGACAAATGACAAAACGGGTTTGGCAAAATTGAGCCATGTTGTTCACTGATTCTGTTGTTACAGTTATTTTCTCGAAAATTTGGCGAAGGCGGGCTACTTGATTATATCTGTGCCATACAATGTGACTTTTGATCATGAACGTGTTACGCGGGAAATTTATGACCGATTTCATTCCTGCTTGGATTCTGTTTTGTCGTCTGGATTACCGGAGTATGGGATTTCTGCAGCTGAGATTGCTGATCTTCCATTTTATTCAGTTGGACACAGGTGATTAAACTTCTTACATCAAGGGAATTCGTGTTTTAACCCTAGTTGATTAGTTTCAATGGAGTTGTGCTTCTTCCTGCATTATTTCAGCCTTTCCAGGCATTGTTCAGGAGTAGTTTAACTAAGTACTCAAAATCACCTGTAACAATAGTTTGATAGGTACATGTATTACTAAAAATCAATCTCCGAGAACTTCTGTATGACTTTTGAAGTGTGTCTACATTTGATAATTGAAATACCTATTCACGTGTTTTTTTTTTCGTGACTCTCGGTTATTAATTTAATTTTCAGCAATGGCGCACTTCTTCAAGTACTTACCGGAAGTTATTTCTCTGAAAAGATACCAAAGGTTCATTGTGCATCTTTGTTGTTACGTATGGTCATGTGTAGTTAGATGAAATGAGAAATGTCACATTTGACCAAGAATATATCTATTTGTTTTGAAGGCTAATGCAATTATATCATACAACAACAGGCCAGCATCTGAAGCAGTACCATACTTTGAACAGGTGTTATTCCTTGTGCTTAGTTTGCTTGTGCTGGAGTGATAATCTTGAATGCTATATTTGTTACTGCAAAACTAAAGGGAAAAAGTCAGAGAATAAATTACAATTCCAATAAAACGAAGCATTGTAATTATTCCTGTTGTTTCCATAAATATTCTCATATGTTGTACACTTTTTTTATGGTCAATTTTTCCCCATAGTAATTTTGTTTACTTATATCGTTGATGGTAGGTAACTTATGATTTAAAGTGCCTAGAGTAGTGTTTCTACTATTAGTCTGGTAACCCAGAACTAGCTGGTTCTCCCTGAAATGATATTAGACACAAAAGTTCTGAATTGGTTGATAAATAACAACAGTGATGGAACAATTGGAACAAGACCAATTTTTTTGTGATTCAAGTTTGCTGCCTCATAATTTCATGTTTATTTTTTTTATTCAAGGGCCAGGTTGAGGCATCAACACAAATGATAGATACATGAAATGTTAAAGGGTGGGATATTTCTTTGGATATGAACAGATGAATACAAAATACATGTGGCCTTGTGCTTGGCATTTGTTAAAAACCAGGAAATCAAACATATTATAAGTGGTTAACCAATGTTCTGCATTTTTTTTGTCAAATTGTTTAAACTAATTAAAGGCTCAGAGTAGGGTAAATATATAGATAAAAATAGTTTTTTTTTTGCTTAAATAGTCTCTAATGTGAATACATGTATGAGTGCTGCAATGCTGTATTGCAGTTAGGTCCTCTTGTCAAGCAAATGATGCCTATGATGGAGACATCCCCTATGTATTCAATGGCTCAGAGTTTATCAGGTACAATTCATCCAAATGTTCACCGTCATTGGATTTATCATGAAACTTTCTAATATAAATTTTCTCTTCCGCGTTTTCTCTGTAGCAAGTTGCTGTGGACGAAAACACTGTTATTCATTTTGACTATTATGTATAATGTACAAAGTATGTCTACTTAGATGTATGTGAAGTGCAGAGATGACTTATTGTGCAGGTACTAGGGGCAATTAAAGATCGAGAAGCTTTTGGCATGTGATTAAATTTCCTTATTTCTAGTCACAGTTCAGTAATTTTGTTTTACTCCACAACTCACAAAATGTCTACTTCAGCTTGCAAAGTTATACATGCTTGAAAGAGTTCAATTTGCACGCTAGAAGCTCAGAGTGTAGGGAAAGTACTGAGGACTATTATATAATATTTTCCAGTTAAATGGAATGGCAACTTTCATGTATGAGTTGTTCTTATTTATTTTTTTAAAAAGTCTCTGCAGAGTTTACTCACTGGGAAGGATAGTTTGCATGGCAAGAAATGAATTAACTTCATGAAAACCTTTAGTGAGTTAATACTGCACTTTTCAGTCCAATTATTTGGCCTCGATCTTTCTTCTAGTGTTTGGGTCAAGGCCTTCTGTAGTGTGGTCTTGGGGGGCAGGGTTTTTGGGAAGGGGGCCAGGGTTTTTGGGAAGGGGACCAAGATGTGGAAAGGGGAGGTAAAAACATGATATTTTAGAAAATATGTAAATTAAATTTCAATTTTTTTCCGCTTAAGGGGGGCGACTCTCCCCATCTCCTTGTAGGGTCCAACCCTGGTGTTTGTGGAAAAGCTAATCGCTCAAAAGAACAATAAATTGAGCTGTTAGATTATTCTGGTTCATATTTAGTGGGATTAACTTATCGGTAAAAACACTCGTGCTGTTTGAAGCCATCTCCTGGACTTTGAAATCCAATTAGTGTAATGTTTAGGCAGTCATGTATCTTGTAGAAGTGAAGTGTAGTAGTCTTGTTTTGTCATTTGATAGGATTCTTCATTAATCTGAAGATGTACAAATTATAGGACTGAAGGCATTGATTGATGTGGCCGGAAGCATTGTACCAGATTATGACCCAGAAGCTGCTGTATCCTTAACAAACTTTGTTGATCAATTGCCCTCGGTATTTGATCAGGTAAATGCCGCCAATTTATGGTATTAACCCTAAATCATTGACCAAGGGATGAACTTATTTACCTCTTACTTCGGGTATATTCAAACTTTTCTAGCCAAATTCTGACTAATTTTCGTACTCACTTTGTGGACATATTTTCATCTAGTATCCTATTTTATATTCTATTTAGGTTGCAAAAGGAATTTCTGAGTTCAAGCCGACACCTGCAGAGAATCTTGACTGTTTTAAGAAGTTGTATAGCGTGCAACACACGTTATTGGTACTCGTTTAATTTTGTATCACTCAGAAGTAATTTTGTTTGCTCAAGAAAAATATATTTACCGTGCGAGTGTCGTCTCAGGTTAAGTTTGGTTTTGACGCAATTGATGAGACTGATCTCCTCGAAGAGACGCTAAAGCCTCGCATCGAATCCTATGGTGGTAAACTTGAGAAAGTCGTCTTGAGTGGTAACCACATCACACCTTGTATACAGGTACAATTCATGTAAGAAAACTTTGAAGTTTTATCACCTCTACCACCTTTCACCGTATCCTAAAAGTATATATAGATGGCTTTGTCAATAAATTATTTTTCTGCATTGATGTCATTTCTATAAATCATCAAACCATCAATCCTCGGAAATTCAAGTGAAATGGGTTAGGAAATGAAAATGAGTGGATTATTATGTTTGCACAATCAGGAACCGAGGTGGAAAATAGGACCAAAATTCACCCCAGCAGATGCCATTGCTCAAGGGATTAAGTCGATTTCATTAAATGATACCACTGTTCTATCGACAACCATCAGCAATTGGTTTAGCACCCTTCAACCTTAACTGATTGTGAAGGTTGTCGTACTAGTAAACTTTTACCCTTTTCTTCCTAATCTTCATTCGTTTCGTCGAGTCAAATTCATTGAAAATATATTGTTTCATCTTCATGTAATTGTAAAAAAAGATTAGATAAAAGATATGGAATGACATGATTCTCTTCTTCTTCTTTTTTCATATGCATAGATAAATTTCTTTGTGCGATTAAATTTTTTTTTCTCGACTTTTAAATAGAAAATATGTATTTTGTGGGTGTTATGCAGTTTTACTTTTACATGTCCTAGTTAACATTTTTTGTAGCATAAACGCTTTCGGTTTCATTGTTGCTGCCCTTAAGGGCACTGCCCTCAGGGGCATCATCCCCCATCTATTTGGAATCTTTTTTTTTAAAAAAAAAGATTCCAAATAAAAAAAAGATTCCAAATGAATGGTGATGATGCCCTTAAGGGCACTACCCATAAGGACATCATCAAACAAACCTTTATAATGACTAAATGATAATGTGCTGAATAAAGGTGTTGCAAAGTTGTGTCCTTTCTTGAAGTGACATATTTACAAATAACTGAATAAGAAAGGGAAATTTTGGGCATATTATTGGTAATGGCATATTATTAAATGCCCTAAAGACCCTATTACAACAATTGTATAGTTCACAAAATAATTGCAAATTAAAATAATCAAAATATCAAACTTTCATATTACCAAGTATACCCTTGCTATTATGATTATTTTACCTGACGAAGATAAATAATCTAAAATAATCTATTCGAAAAGTTATTCTAACTAATTATTAATGATTTTATAACAATTTATTTTTAAAAGCTTTTAATTTTGATATAAGTTCGCAGCCATTTATATATTAAGTGGTGATCCAAAATATACTATATAAAAAAAAAATTCAATTCTAACGTGTGCACGTCTCACAGGTTCATTAGTGCTATATCATGTATATACTACAAAATATATTTTTTGCTAGCTCTCAGTTGATTTTTAAAAATAATTCAACAATTTTTCACATTTACAGTCGAAAGTTAGTTTTAAAGTGCTTATTTTCTCACAGTTTATTGTTTTTAAGTTGAATCATCAACTTTAGTGTTAGTATGAAGGGCAGGAATTTAAGATCATACTTTAATAAATATTTAATTAACAGTGTTTTCAACTCCCTTATCTATCTATTATCTATCGCCTATTATCGATTGACGATTATCTATTACTCATATAAAAGTGTAAATGAAAGGGTAAAGTTTTTTATTGTGTTATTACTACTTTGGTCATGATGTGTTTTTTTTTTTTTTGCTAAATGCATGGGCATTGGATGGAAAATTGGTGTCAAAAATTAGAGTCAAACATAGATTATCAAATCATATTTTTTTTAATGTATGACAGTTACTTGGTTCATGTATTCATTTAAATTGTTCGCATTAAATAATATTAACAAAGCAACTCAAAAGGCAAATGGATGGATTCATTCAATCCAAGGAAGATGAATGTTGTCACGTTCCGAGACCAGGGTCGATAACATCAGCGTTGAACAATTCGAAATCAACAAGCCTTGTAGTACAAAATTTGACTAAAACCAGTCTTTTAATCCATAAAATATATATTTCTTACAAGCGTCAGCGGAAGCTTCATAATTCAATGGCAGCGGAATCTTGAATAATAGCATCTAATTCACCATCTCCAAAACTAGTTTTGATCTTCCTCTCGATTTTGATTCACTTCTATCTGGGGAGGGAGAGTAAGTGTGGTGAGTGTTTTGAAAAATACTCAGCAAGCGGGGGTCAATTGAACATGATAAAAATATTACATATACGTGTAACTCTTATCAAAACGCATAACACATATATTCACAGTTGCTCACCTAGAGCCTTATCACATCTTATAATCATATACACATAATCACATACACATAGTCACATAATGGCCATCACAAGTTCAGGAGGTGACTCCCGTATGCACAACACTTTGCTCTTAAGGTTCAAGAGGTGACTCCCGTACATGTAGCACTTTGCCCCGAAGGTTCAAGAGGTGACTCCCATCGTACGTAGCACTTTGTCCCGCCAATTCAAGTGGTGGCTCCTAGACACATAGCACTTTGCCCCGTATAGCACTTCACTTACGATAACATATCACATAACTTGTAGGATATAATCTTGAAAATATTTGCATGTTCAATCATGCTATATGCATTAATGTAATATTCCTCATCCTCCGGTATTGGGTGAGGAGCCTCATCAGGTTCAGAATCAGATGGTGGCATTAGGCCCATAATGATTTGCTACTGGGACTTCACAAATGATGAATCAAATGCAGGTAGAAAGAAATTCAACTTTTATTATGTGCATTAAATATAAATAAATGTATGCATTGAATATAAAGTAACTCAAGAAGCAAGGGATTGATTCATTCAAGGCACAATGAATCGCAAATCAAACGTATTTATGTGAGAGAGGAATGAAGCACCCCGTAGTATTATAATTAAAGGGATTCTGGGTTTGATGATGGGCCGCAAGATCTGTAGCTTCACACAACACAACAAACACCACAAATCAAAGAGGCAAGCGCGTTGCATTGTTATTATCATCAATTCTTTTCCTTACCTTTTTCATCTTTTTATTTTATGGGAGGAGGTAAGAATGTGGTTCCTGTAAATATATACATGTGTATTTTAGTTCTATTCGACTGGTGATATACACATATCTGCTATTGAAGTTTGAATTGCCACTCAGAAAATTTATGGTTAAAGTTTGAAAGTTGGTGATACATATTTCTTTGGAAAGTGTGATTTTGTGATTTGAATGGGACCTCTGTGACGGAATCTTGCTAGAAATTTTCAAAATTCTTTTCGATTAGCAAGTTTTGGAAAGAACGTCTACATAAACATAAATTTTATGTGAAGTTAATCCAAGAGTCGTTGTAGGTATTCATGATGCGACTTTTTTTTTAAACATTAAGTAGTTTGTTAATCGAATATATTCAGGATGATTTGAAAGATGATAGTGAGGATGAAATGAGATTCAGCTTTTTGTATTAGAAGGTGTTTTAAATATGTTAAAATAGTTTGCAAACATATCTGGTTCACTGTTAAAATGTGGCATATCGTTAGTGAAATTTAATTGAAAAATGCTCCTTCTTAATTACACACCGCTACTTCTCTTCTGATCGATGCATAAGAGAGACCCGAGAGATCCGTTCCATTCATCTTATATTGGTGCATAATTTCTATCTGTTTACCATGTCTAAAATCTCTTGGCGCCTCGGAATAACATTGAGCAGAGAGACAAAACGGGAAAGGTTGCTCAAAAGTTGTTTACCAACATGCAGAAGGAGACAAGCTATCAAAATCTGATGATGATGTGCCTTTTCTATGTTTTGTTGGAAATTTTACTATTTGGCTTTTCATCTATAAGTTGCAATCATTTTTAATCATCAGCCTGACGTCTCAAAGTCCCTCAATGCCAGATGTTATTGTTTGGCTGAAAAGTTAAAGAAGTTTGGCTGAAAAGTTAAAGAATTACAGATAATGTCCTGGACATAATTTTCATACTGATTGGTCATGACAGAACAGTTAGATTTTGAATTTTAGAGTCGACTATTTTGGTGGAGATAAATGTGAAAATGTCGTCCATTATCCCAAACCAGATCACAGAAAAATGAGAAACTCAAGTCATCAATAAAAAGATGGCAGTTGAAGTTAGTTACTCTCATAGACTGGACTTAATTTGACTTATGCGGCTGGCAACCTGTTTAAGAGGTGCTCGAGTGCTATCTGTTATAAAAAAAAGGGTGGAAGCACATATTGTGGTTCATTTTGATCATATCATCTTGAAGCAAAGTTAGAAAAATCTTCTTCATTCTTGAGAGAAACAGAGGGATACGATAAAGCAATAGAAGAGAGTTCAAGTGTTTGTTCATTGAAATTCATACGAGTGAACTAGAGTGAATTCTTAATGCTGTATTGGTTTGTAAACTCGAACGTTGTGATTGATTGTCTCCCATGGAGTAGGTTGATTTATAACCAAACCATGATAAATCCTTCGTGTTCTGGTGCATTTTCATTTAGTGCATATTCATTCATACCAGATTCATTCACATTTCATTTGTTGGATTGTTTATGTGATTACTCAATCTAAATTCCCGAAGTAACTGGATTGTCATTCTTTATTGATTTAAAGAGCTTCAGATTATCGCAATTGACTTGGGTTGACTACTACCACAAAACTTGGTCATTGAATGCGATTAAATTGTCAATATTCATCTTTAATTCTCAACGATAAATACAGTATCCACCTTGTTTTAACACTATATTTCTGAAGCCGTGTGGATTGACTGATGTTCTCAACTGTCTTGAGTGGTGTATTACCTTACCTTCTATGTGGGTCCCTTTGATGCTGCTTTGATGCTGCCTTCAAGGGCGATGGGGCATCCACGTGCGAGGCACGTTCTCTTTACTAGTATATTAAAAGGTATGTAGTCTTTTCCTATCTTCACAGACAATTTGCCCCCACTCACGTGAACATATGCTTGTAGAACTAAATATTTAGCCAGCTACGAGACGTTGAAATTGAGATGAAAGCATCCAAAAGAGTTCAGAAAGTGTACAAGATATGTAGTAATTTATAAATATTAACTCATTATGGAGAACTCTGAGCAGAAACACTAACTATGCTTCAGCTTGGTGTCACATTCACTGCACTAACTATGGCATCCCCACATTGATCAGAAGAATGATCGATTTTATTCAATAGACAATCCCTCACACGATCAAGTATCGGGCTATCTAATTTACCCGGAATTCTATCTCCTACAAGGCGTGACATAGCCACAGGTGAGTTTGGATTGCTCGTCACATCTTCTTGCAGAACATCGCCTATTCGGGTGACAATGTTGAATGCCAAGTTAGTGAGTACGCGAGAGTATGCTTCCAAAAGAGCACATCCCACATCCTGGAAAGATTTTATATCATAGAGTTCATAACTTACTCATGAAAAAAGAGCCAAAATATTTGATTGCTTATTTCATTAGTTACCTTGCCGGATTGGATTTTTGTGACATTAAGGAATGTGCGAGGAAGATTGGCATATCTCATCTTTATGTGCTGCAGAAGCAATTCTGCCTTGTACAAGAGCGACTCCATTTTATCAAGCTCGGATAATGGATCTTTCACGAAAGACCATGATGTTCGAATGGGAGACTTGGCGCTGGATTGTTCAATAATCTTCTCTTTCCATGCAAAGGTGGCTGCTTCCAATCTGTTCACGGCCTCAAGAGCACAATGTTCTGATTTCAGGTTCAGCTGGTCGATCATTTCCTCCATCGAGATTGAGTCCACACTGAATATTTTATACATTTCATCCCCTAGACTTGCCTTTCCAGACTGAAACAACAACAGGGGAGGAAACATCATCGGAAAAGGGATAAAGCTGTCATTTTAGAGTTACAATATGAAAAAATTAACCTACCTTCGGAAGTGCTTCTTTAATGATAGTAGGAATTGGCATTTCAGCCAACACATTCTCATTTATTGATTTTGCAGCTTTGAATACTTGATAGACCAGTCTTCCCTGATGTAACAATCTCTTTCTTTCCATATCGGAGAGTCCAGTGTTAGGCACCTTCGGAGAAGGAAGCCACCATCTTTTGCTCTGTCCGCTTCTTTCTTCCGCTCGACCACCAAGTTCCGAGTACCAAAACTCAGTGTTAACCATTGAATCAAGTGTTTCCTATCAGTTTGAGAAGCCAAACGAAGTGAATTTTGGTTTCAAAAGTAATGCAGTTTGCTTTATTTGTGAAGAGAACACCTACAATAAGCATGGAATCCAATTTCTGCAGTGCTGGAAGATTCATATGCACGTCTGCTCGAGCCTTAGGGGTCATTATCTGCACCAAAATAGGGTTACATTTCAACTCTAATCGTTTGGATCATCTGTGTGACTCAGAGAATTTGATAAGGAACTACTGAAGTCATTGTTATATCAAATACACTAAAAACCTAATAGGCTTGAATTTTCCATTAAAGAAAGCCTTTTATCTGGTAGAAATGTTTACATCCTAGAATCAGTTGACGGTGAAATTGAAATATTTTTAAAACATTAAATATAGTATAAAATTTAAAAGGAAGCCCTTTGAAAATTATAAGTACCTCTAGTGTTCCACCATCAATGCCATTTTGCTTAGCAGGAACCAACTCAACCATGTAATCAGTAGGGGACAGCAGCCAATCCATTTCTCTCCGCCACACATTCTTTCTATCTTCTGTCAGAGGCTCTAACTTCCAAAGCTCGCCAAAAACAGAAGCTGAAAATTCAAGCAGAAACATTCAAAAATATTTAGACAATCGAACATTGCAAAATCTTCAGAAGAAACGATATTTCCAAATTCATACCTGCCAGACTCGTAATAGCATTTGATAAAGCTAAAGCAGTGGAAACACCCTTAGTGCCACCTGTAACATCCTCCCCGAGCAGTAGTTTAGCGAACTTCTCTTTCATTGTTTCAACATCTGAAAACTGGTTGGTACAATCTGGTTTGTCTTTTCCAAAATTGTGTCGTGGGCTTGTATATATGTTCCATGCTTCTTGAAACTGATCGTTTTTGTCTTTCTTCATGATCGTCGATAGAGAAGAGAATGATCCAGACGCATTGTTGCTGGACGAGCAGCTGGTGTCATCTTCTTCCAAGGAATCTGTGATGCAGTCGTCTCCCCTGCTGGTGCCACTTTCATCGTTGTGTGGGTGACTGTTGAGAATGCAGCTCTCTAGACCATCGTATGTCATTACTCCTGAAAGAATTGAAGTAAGATGAATTCTAATGCTGATAAGTTCTTTATTACCTTCATAGAGTAAAAGCAGAAATTAACCAAGAGTTCTGAAAATTATAGGCCAATTTCAATGAAAAGAATCAAGCATGTTGGAATTTCAAATGAAGTCAGCGTTGATAAATGATTATAATTCATGTCACAGATGAAAAAAACAATTTTGCAAAGATTTAGCTTTAACTTGGATCAAATAATGCATTGAATAAGATATACAAATAGTGGACAGGAAAAACTTCAAAAACTTATCAGATCATACATGTTTTTATACGTTAATTGTTATCTAGTTTGAGCTGAGAGTGAAGGGTTTCACCTAGAAAAATCTCGGGGTTTAACTTTTAATCGAAGATGGTCTCCCCTATCATTTAGGGCTACTGATAAATCATAATCCCTTTGCAGTTATGATACTAATGCACAGTGCACACTAGAAGCAGAGGCCCCATTTGTCTGGGTTTTAACTTTTAAACGAAGATCTTTATTCTCACAGGTAAATCTTCACTATCATTTGAAAGTGACTTCAACCTTATAAATTGTTTGTTTTCAAAAAAATTTTAAAAAGAAAAAAAACTTTCTACTTTCAAAATCAATATCCATTTTCAAAAGTATACTGAA
Source organism: Haberlea rhodopensis (assembly GCA_907163345.1). NCBI lineage: Eukaryota > Viridiplantae > Streptophyta > Magnoliopsida > Lamiales > Gesneriaceae > Haberlea > Haberlea rhodopensis. Next base: position 27,806,314 of record CAJQUN010000004.1, on the reverse strand, counting down.
ATTACTAATAAATCGATTCATAACTTTTGACCACGCTACATGATTCACCCATAGTTATAACTAATATTGTGTAATAATCAAAGGGCATCAGAATTACCATAACCAAATAAATAGAGTTAACCCACAAGGCCAAAACACAAATTATTTGATTTAGACTTTTAGTATCCTTCATCCATAAATGAAGAGCATTTTTCTTCGTGTCATTAGAGAAATATGCATATGTCTCAATCACGATAGCTAAGGTCGGGGGGTGTTACCTAACCATTATCATAAATTTCCATCCAATATATTTCTACGACTTTGTAGCTAGAATCCAAGAATTTAGAGCACAAATATAGCAAGACCCACGTTCAAATGCTGACTTTCTTATTGTCACATTTCGATATTCATTTTAAAAATCATATTTTTAGTGTTTGGATTCATTTTTTTATGAAATGAATAATCACGTAACAAGCACAAATCTCCAAAACAAAAGATCGTAATACCATCTATAAAGATTATCAAAAGCTCAAGGTAATGAAGAAAGATGGAAAGGACTTACTGTCTTGTTCATTCACATCAGCGCTCATTTCTCTGTTTCCTGTCCAGCAGGCTAATCTTTTCCTCAGGATGATCATTTTTGATTGCTACGGTAAATGATTTCTTGATTCAAAAGCTACAACCCAACCAACTGAACAAGAAACCAAGCAGTAGGCAGAGAAATTAGTAAAATCATACAGCAGTAGAGGGATGCAATCTACATATCTTATTTGACTACTTCTCACTTCATGTGGCACCTCACCAGAGATGTGCACGGGTTAAAATCGGGAGGGCCCATGATTAGTGAGGAGGAGAGAGACAATTAGGTGGTTTCACCAAAATTTTTTAGGTTGTGAATGGCAAACGGCTCCAGTCCATTGCGTCCTTTCTTTGTTAGAACAGAAGATGTAAACTGAATTGAAAGACACTGGAACTCAGAATAAGAAAAAATGTCATACTGAAAGTTTGAATCTTTACTTTAGGATCAGGTCTTCATAGCCAGAGAGAGTTTTAAACACCATTCACTTCCTTGAGAAATCCGAATCAGATATTAATAAAAATACATGTCCCGCTCAGTCCAACCTAACTAAATTTATTCCAAATGGAATGAGCCCAAAAGGGAACACAAGATCCGTCATTTATGTCAGAAAAGTGGTAATCCACCATAGATTAACATTATACTTAAATTGCATGGATATCAAATTTACTAGTTTCCTATCTTTGAAAGGGAAACAAATGCAAGAAATAAATAAATAAGACGGACTACACAATTATTTTCAGGAAAACGCGGGAAAATTATTATTATATGCGACTTGTTTATTTGCCTTTGGACCCGCCTTAACGTCTCTCAAGGGGTCCAAGTTTCGAAGCAAATGCTCCAAGACAAGCATTAAATAGGAAAAAACCCAAATTGTGCATAAAAAATTGAATTCCCAATCCCGAAGTCATTTTCTAGAAGAACGAAGCGAAGGGAATTTTGGGTGCGTTGAGAAAATGAAGGGAAGAACTGAGGAGAAATCCACAGCATTAAGAAAAAGTCTTTCTTTATTTCTTCTTCCTTTTTTCTTTTCAGGCCAATGGGTAATGGTGTAAAGTGTAAACGGAAAGAAAGGCCTAAGGTAAGAGTGAGTCAAAAGTGTGGTTTGTCGTGCGTCAGCTCTGCAAATAAACTATCTTTGACTTCTTAAAAACAACTAGGAAGGAAAATAACCCAAAAAAAACACACACACAGAGGGGAGACACTTTGCGTAAAAAACGTTTGCATTGCATGATGAAAAAATTCGTAGGATCATCAAAAAAACTTAAGGAAAAGATATGAAGAGAGAGCTTATATGTGAGCTAATTCCTTGAAAATAGGAAGCAACTATTGAACCATCGTAAAAAAATTATGGGTTTTACCAGGAACGCCAGAGAGAACCAGGGCACACAGAAAAAAGGGACAAATGCCAAGAGAAGACATGAGAATAAAAACCACTGGCTTACCTTTGATCTGATCACAAACAAAGCAGCAAAACAATCCTTCAGAAAATGTTCAAGAAAAGGCCTGTTCTGCAGGTTAAATCATATATATTTATCGACGCAGAGGTAAAAACAAAAATTGAAAAGGCATGTGGAGACGTGAAGAAAGAAGTGTAAGTGAAGTAACTGGTGAAACGCCAAAGCAGTCCGCTATCAATGATGAAATAGATACGAAATATTAATGGAGAGGTCAGAAATGACAGTACCGTAAAGGAGAGAGAATAACCATGTAGATTTAGAACCCAAGGATTATATTATAAAATAGGTGAAATTAAATAATTAACTTTCATTTGCTCACAGTTTTAATAAATAACTTCTCCATTTTAAAAGCATTACTTTTTTACCCTTAATTAATAAATGTGAAATATTTTTTTTCCTTAATTTTATCTTCTTTTTCCAGTTAACCTCCTCCTTTTGAACAACAACCTTCAATTTACGGACCGTATAATAATTTGCAATATTGATTTAGTTTTAGCATCCTTCTCTGTTATTTCTTTATATGAAGTTTTAAAATGTAATGGATAGTTATTTTATTAACATATATGTGCCCCAGAAGTTCGGAGGTCTACGGCTTGTTCCAGTAGCATTATGGAGGATGAGAATTGTGGGAATTCGGTATGGGATGCGTTTTTATATGGCTGGTTTCACCCAAACTCAATGTGGTTGGGACGCGGTGGTGGATGAGGTGAAACAACTCTATCAACAACAATTTAATTTTTTCACATATTATTCGAGCTTTATTCAATTATCACACTGGAATATGAACACACAACAACAACAATTAAGTCTTTAATCCTAATGAATTGTGGTAAGCTGCATGAACAATAGAGAGAATCAAGTTGGGTCGGACACATGCGTCAGTCTTCTCCAAACGTTTCTATCAGTCAACATATCTTCTGTAATCCCCTTGCACTCCAAATCTTTGCGTATAACTTCGAGTCATGTCTTCTTCGGTCGTTCTCTCGCTCTCATGAACTGGCCGAAATCTATGGACTCCACTCGATGCACATGTGCACTGATGGGCCTACGTCGAATATGATCAAACCAGCGTAAGCGGCTTGAAGAAATGGAAAAAAAATTTGTAGGAAGAAAATGAAGAATCTTTAGAAGAGAGGAGACTAGAAGAAGGCCCGAAAAAACAAAAAAAGACTTACGTACAACATAGAGGAAGGAGCGAGGATTTTGGGTTAATTGGTTTTATGCTAGAAGGTTAATCTTGGCAAAAGGAACAATTAATTTTTAAATGAAGGTTAGTCAACAAAAAAAAAATAAGTGAAGAAGGGCAAAAATCTAAAATATAGGTTGATGAGTCATATTTCAAATTTTCCCAAAATCGAACCATGGTCAACGAGCCGGTTAATCGGGTCAACGGTTCGAAGGGTCAGACCCGTAACCGACATGTCTATAGGCGGGCCGGTTAAGGGTCATAATTTTTTAACCCGTGAACCGCCGGTTAACCATCGGTTCAAAGGGTATATTTTATTTTTTTACATTTTTTTAGTTTAAAACATATGTTATGGTGTAGATTTGAACTCATGTGATAATTAGCTTCAACCACTAAACTATAAGAGCTTTGTTGATCTAAATAGAGTGTTATAATTATATATATTAATCAAACAAATACATCTTACACATTTTGATTATTTAAGTTTGAATTTGTTTCTCGTTATTTTATGTTTAATATGTGGAGTAAACACAATCATATACTTTTTACACATTTTTTCAAATTTTAATTATATTTTTATTTTTTAAAAAAAATAAGGGTCAAACTGTAATCATATCCGTTGGTTAATCGGAACCGTAACCGGCGGTTCATGAACCATAACCGGAAACGTCAAAGAATGTTAAGGGTCAAGGTTTTTTTAATAATCGAACAGACGGTTCTGAAGCGACTAATCGGCGGTTCTGAACCGTGGTCAGATCTAGTGAGATTGAGGGAAAATGTATATATATACATATATATATATATATATACATATACATATATATATATATATATATATATATATATATATAAACATACACACTCGGCTTTATCTATGAATCAAGTAAATCATATATTGATCTAAAATGGTTTATATATATTTTATTTAAAAAGATATATTTTAATAATGAGTTGGTATATAAGTTAAAAACTCTTACCGAGTACTTACAACTGTTTCCCCCGATTGAGGGGCGTACTTGTATTGCGCAGTAACTTAATATTAAAATATAATACATTTTAAATATATATTGTATAAACTAAGATATCAGCTATTTTAGATCAATCATACTATATTGGTTCTTAAATGAGATTTAAACCATCCACACATTTCCGGAGTCAGTGTAGGGATCGACGGATTGGTGGAGAGAGTGTGAGGGCATTTAATATTTTAGTGTGTGAAAATATTTCTTAGGCACAGGGATGCCATATAAGTGCATGTTATTGTAGTTTTAGCAAAAAGTAAACCATAATTAAAATCGTAATTTTTTTATTTAAATAATTTCATCATCCTCGGCAAAGCTATTAATGGAAATGAAGGTGAACGAAGTGTAAGGTCAAGTAATAAAATCTTGAATAACCGATCCAAATAAAAAATAAAAAATCTTGAATAATGTTGTCAAGTATGTCCAAACAATGGATCTCTTGCTTGGATTTACTTACCCTTTTCCAAACTTTTGTTCTCCTGAGTTTCTTGGTTTACATTAGTGATACCATCTCTCAAATTATCTAAACAAGGATTCACCCATAGTTTTAAATCAACAGTTATAATTTGAAATCGATGGTTCAGATTTCAATGCAAGGGAAAATTTTGATGCTCACCGTCGATTTGACATTAATCGACATCTTTCAAATGAGATATGTCAAATCAATGGTGAGATACACTCTAAAGACATTAACATCAAATAAACCAGATGTTAAGAAACAGAAAATTAGTAAATAGTGGACAAAAAAAATTATCGGATAACATGGTTATCCAAAAATAAAAAAACGTATATTAGTCTCTCCAATTTCCATGTCCAAAAATCAAATTTCCAAAATTTCAGAATTCATTTATGGAATGTGTAAAATCTTTCTTCAATCATCTAACATATGATTAAGACATTAATAAACCAAATTCCAGAAATCTACATAGCTTACCTACAAATATGGTCGTAGAATCGCAGATTGCAAATCCACCACTCAAAGGACTTTGGACAAAGAGCTCAGCTGAATTAATCACCAAGATTTGAGTGCAGAAATTCATTCATTTATATGACAAGGAATTCATACTCGCAAATAAAGATCACATTCACAGCTTCATACAACCGCTCAACATCTGGTTTTTCTCATAAAATTGGTTGGCATTTGTGACAGCAAAAGCACACACTGCAAAGAGTAAAGCACCAGATTTTGTTCAGGTATCATATTCCTGGAAAAAATCGAATATTTCAATGTAAATTGCTAAACAAAATTAATATCTTACTCACCTTTAGCGCTTCGGCTGTGCAGTCTGACACAACACAACACATCCTTGATCTTGATCAGAGAAAGTCCATGCCCCTTTGGTAAATTAGCCATACATGGCTGGCTTGAAATCGCCTTTTGGATTTTCTTTTATCTGCATGATTGTAAGCCGTTAATTTAGAGGACATTTTATCACGTTTTGTAATTTTCACTTTTGGAAGATAGTTTAGGATTAGGTTCAAACTTTGAAGGGAAAGTCGACCCAAAAAGTGGTGAGTTGCATGTATAATATTTTTAACACAATTTTTATTTTATCTTATTTTTGAAGTTAAACTGTACCATCATTTTCACTAAATTTCTAAATTGGCTTTAGTCTGTATGTTATACAACAAGCATTTTACCCAAATGAGTGCCCTTCAATGAATGATAATTAGCCTTTTCAATTACCAATTCAACACCACCTTTGGTCGTAGAGAGAGATATCTCAACCAATACCACTGATACAATTAATTAGTTCCAGTTTTGAGCTTTTGCAATACCATCTTTTTAGTTTTGGGTTTTGCGGATCAAGATCTTTTAGTCCATAAAAGATAGGGGCGTAACCTATTTTGCAAAATGTCAAACTATAGCATTGAAAAGGTGAAGTCATGTGTAGGAATAATTGTTTAGTTTGTGGTAGGCATGTATAAGACAAACTAGGTATAAAAAGCTCCCACTATACATGTGATCGGAGAAAAGGTTGGGCTATTTTAGCCTAATGTACGCAATATTGTCATTTAACTACAAAAATGATGTTTCCGCCGCAACTTGAACCCATGACTTCCAGGTTACATTAAGTCATGGTTTAAATTGGCTAGAAAAGTTGAGACCCAATTAAGTTGATTCACATTTGGGAGCTCAATCGTCACATTGAAATTAACACATTTCATGTTCAAAATAAAGAACAAAAAAATGTTCTTCATCAAGTAATTACAGTGTAATAGGTTACCACTCCACTGGAGAAGAGCCTTACATCTTGGTAACCAATCGAGCGACGTACATGGTTAAAAAGTAGGAAATCAATATCTTTTACCACTCATACACACAAATGAGAAATAAAAACCTAACACCATGTTATCACTGAGTGAAAAATAAATATTGTCAAAACTGGGCACACAGTGTACTGAACAAAATAATGACACTCGTACAAGTGCAACTTGTTTTGTTCCTGGATCACCATTGGCAAAATTGTCATCAACTCCACGGACATACAGCGATGAGGAGGCTTAAAACTCCAAACATCACCAGATGAATATCTGGTTAACCAAAAGTAGGAGATAAGTTTGCGCATCAGATAACTTGATTGTAAAACTGATCAACCGTAAGGACATTGGAGACTAAACTAGAAGCGTTGGACGACTCTCTCTAGAAGATGTAATTAAGTGTCTTCATTTATTTCGTCCCCATTGATCATACAGAGACATTGCTAAATCAAACCGGAAAATCAAAGGACAGCTGGTGGAAATTTGGGAAAGTCGGGCCAATTGGCCTTCGTCGACCAGAATGTTCATGGCGTGGCAAACGAAAACCATCCTTGTTAACTCCCCCTCAGAAAAAGATTTTCCTTATTAAATTGAGATTTTCATTTCTTCCTTTTGTGTTCCAAGATCCCAAGCAAACAAACGCATGGGGATGTCTCCAAAAAAAGAAATTAGCGTTCCCATGCCCCAACCTCATGATACTTTACTCTTCACTGAGTTCTGAGGTGTTGCGACTGGACAAGCACCAATTGCACACCTTCATCGAGAAAGTACCCCAACTTTCCAAAGAGAAATGTCTTGGTGAGAAATGCAATCGGAGGGTATTATTTCCGGTCCTCTATGAGATCCTCTCTAAAAGTAACTAGTCGCTTCCTGAATGCCTCAAAACTTTAGTTCAGGAATAGTCTAGTTTGTTTCAATGCCAATTTATATTGTCCATGGTAAGTAATAATCAAATAAAAGGAGATGACATTGGGTTTCTGTTACGTCATTTTTTGGTTCGATTTTGTAACAATGAATTTTTAATGAAACTTAAAATGATGGCTATGGAGAAGAGCACATCCCAGTCTGCTGTTCGGAAGAGAAGGAGGCGATCAAAAATCTTTTTTTGCCCATAACCTACTGTTCCCCCTTTATTTGATGTTAGTGGGCTTTTTATTTAATGTTAATGGGCTAACTAAAACTAAGGTTAATGGGTAAGGGCATTGAGCCCTTAATGGCTTACTAGATGGGCCAATCAATCATGAAGGAAATAACAAAATGGGCCCTCAGCTCCTCTTGAGACCGGGTTGAGCCCATAGAGTTCGGGTCCAAACCGCACCAAATATCGGGGTATCATGAGTATCCCCCTCTAGTCGAGCTAGAGTAGCGCTGTATCGACTCCAACTGGTTAGGTGAGGACCCGGATAAGTAATCCTTCAAATGCCAAACCATGATGTGACCTTGTGATGTGCCGAGTTCCCAAGTCATGATGGCGGCAGAGCCATGACGATTCGAATGCCGATCTTGATAAAGTAGGTGGCTCGTAGAACTCATATGAGGAACCGGTGTAATAAAGGTACCGAGCTCCGGTCAATAAGAGCAGGTTGGACTGGGCTGTAGGAATCCGAACTGAAGCTACTATAATCGAGAATTCCGAGATGACAAAGGGGATCGGGAGCCCCGAGGTGATAAAACTGAGCTGAGAAGCAAATAAACATATATCCGAACTCCAGGAATAAGAAATATTCCGAGCAAATAAGACAAATACGGACTATGTTTATCTTGGTTGAACCGACCTGAGCAAATAAAGCTCGTCCGACCTAAGCTCCAGAGATGATAAAATAAGTGAGCTAATAATATTGGTCCGAGCTGAGCTGAACTCCACATGATAAATATAAGCAAATAATGCTCGGCCGACCTGATCTTAGCTCCGTCATAAAAAAGAGCAACTAATGCTCGTCTGAACTATCAACAAAGCCTAGCTCAATTCCATAGCAGATAAAACTCGCCGAACTCCAGAGTTAATAACGATCTGGACATCCAGAGCTTGATAGATATGTTGTGCTGAGCAAACAAAATACCACTGAACTCATCCATAGACAGCTGATAAAATCGGGCCGATCTGAGCTCCATAAGTAGTACCGAGAAGTAAATAAGCTAAGGTGAGCTCTAGAGATAAGATATATCGAGTTGAACTCACGAAATAATAAAGTCGTGCTCTGAGTAAATAGATACAGTCGAGCTCCAGACAATCAACATGGAGCAAATTAGACTCCATAATGTTGAAACTAAGCTGGCATGTTAATCTGTGCAGGGCTGACCTGTCTAAACTCCGAACTCCAGAAATAATAAATTGAGGACATAAGGTCACCCGATCTGAGCTCCAGATATAATAAATATGAACAGACAACGCTCTCCCGCCCTGAGCTCCAGAATTAATAACCCGAGCCCATACATTTCGTACGTCCTGAACTCCAGAGCTAATAGGTATGCCGAGCAGATAAAGTTCATCCGACACACATAATCACTAGATTTGAGCAGATAAAAACTCAGCTGAGCTCCCAAAATTAAAGAGCATCCGAACTGCATAATAATAAATGCGCGTAGGAGATAGAGCTCATCTGAATCCACAAAATGACAAATGTCCCGAGCTCTTGAGCTGATAAAGTGCTGAGCAAATAAAGCTTGTCTCCTATGATCCCAGAGAATAAATATGAGCAGATAAGACATATCCGGTCTGGACTCTAGATAATAAATATGAGCGAATGATTCTCGTCTGATTCGAACTCCGGGGCAGACTATCCAATAAAATCGTGCCTGGGCAGAACTTAACTTTTATAGTAGCCAGGGCGGACCTTAACTTTCATAGTCAGGGCGGACCTTAACTTTTATCGTAGCCAGGGCGGACCTTAGCTTTCATAGTCAGGGCGGACCATAACTTTTATCGTAGCCAGGGCGGACCTTAGCTTTCATAGTCAGGGCGGACCATAACTTTTATAGTAGCCAGGGCGGACCTTAGCTTTCATAGTCAGGGCGGACCTTAACTTTTATCGTAGCCAGGACGGACCTTAGCTTTCATAGTCAGGGCGGACCATAACTTTTATCGTAGCCAGGGCGGACCTTAGCTTTCATAGTCAGGGCGGACCATAACTTTTATAGTAGCCAGGGCGGACCTTAACTTTCATAGTCAGGGCGGACCTTAACTTTTATCGTAGCCAGGGCGGACCTTAGCTTTCATAGTCAGGGCGGACCATAACTTTTATCGTAGCCAGGGCGGACCTTAGCTTTCATAGTCAGGGCGGACCATAACTTTTATCTTCTCATCTCGTGTGCCTGGGCTGACCATGGCCACACATGTCTGGGCGGACCATGACATATCTCCTCATCTCAACTCCCACACTCACACACCACTCCCGAACCTCCATACCACTACACCACATCCGAATAAATTAATCAAAAATCCGGATCAAATAAAGATCAAAAGCTGATGAATAAGGCCTTACTGCGGGATCGCATGCCTGAGCTGATATAATAGGGGCTTACTGCGAGATTGCATGCCCGAGCTGATCTCCTGATATGGGGCTTACTGCGAGATTGCATGCCCGAGCTGTCGTAATAGGGGCTTACTGCAAGATTGCATGCCCGAGCTGTGGTGCACTGAGGTCAACCTGAAATAGTGAAATAGTGCAGCACAAAATATATATGAAATAGTAGATAGAAGAAATAACCGTAAGTAATAGCATGTAGACCGAGCATAGAAGTCAGGGTTGATTGATGTGGTCTAGTTGATGGCAGAGTCCTAGACCGAAATAGCCGAGGCCGAACTGAGGCCTGAGGTCGAGGTGAGCCGATGCCGAGCTGATGGCTGGATTTGAACCACGTGCATAATCAACACAAGTCGAGCATAAGCAAGGTGCACATAGCCAACACGTCCTATGTCCCCATATACTGGGCTCTGGAATGCAAGCCTTGATCACTTGGTTAGATTTCTCGCATGTGTCTCCCATCCAACACTTGAGGTGCTGCAACCAGGGGTTGTCGGCCTGATATGCCGAGCAAAGTTCCCCAATAGTAAGAGTGCCGAACAAGGTGTAACAAAATGTAGCTTGTCGTGTACGCATCCCATGTTCGGTCCCAAGTGGTGAATATCTACATTCCGCTTTCAGTCTACATATTGTGAGCTGATACTTAAAACATCGAGACAACATTTCATCTGAACACCAGATGAAAGAATTCGCTGGTCCTCACGAACACTAGTTCCACCGACGCAAGCATGAACCTTCACACCAAGGTAATCACCAAGTGCTCGCATAAACTTCTTGATTTGTTGAGCAAGTTCTCTTGTGAGTGCCAAAGCCAAGGTCATACGCATAAATGCCTCTAAGGGGGTTCTCTTGGAGATCAACGACATCAAAACTGTCAGACTTGAGCATAAGATGTGAAAAATTCTTGTCCATCAGCTTATTTTTCATCAGCTTGGAGCAACTTATTCATCTTTGAGTCATACTGACCAGCATCAAATTGAGATCCTTCTGGTTCCAAACCCTTTTCAAGGAGGTAGGCTGCTAGGTGATGCTCCAGGAGTTGCACCAATATAGAAAATAATGCATATCCCAGAAGTGGATCCAGTTGATTTCTGGAATTAAATCTGCCCACATATTTTAGAGGAGGTGTGTATAATTCTGACCCTGGGAAAGCAACCCAAAGCAGAGCATTGCTTAATGATGGAAAACGTCCCGGTGATGATGGCTTGGCTTCCTACAACTGATGCAATTCCATCTTTTTTTATACTCATATAATTCCTCATCAGCAAGCTGCCCATTTGGCAAAGTGCTCAGCCGGGCATGGCGGCACAGCAATGTATACAAAGCAAAAGTCCCACCTTGTGACATGAAACTCACAGAATCCTCTATAAATGAACGTACTATTCTACAGCAATCAGGAACCATAGACGAAAATGGTGCAACATAAGGGAATGCAGGCATGATATTCGAAGTTTGTAGCTGAAATGAAAGCACATTCATAGAGTATTCATACTCTTTCTTCATATACATCTGTTCAAACTTATCAGCGGGCAGAGCGTCAGCAATCTGCTTACGACAATCAGACAATAACAATTCGTGATACTTATCCCTATGCTTGCTCAACACATCAAGCAAAGCATCAATAAGATACCCGAATCTCCGCAATGTGACACCCAGCAAACTCACATAATCCTTAATCAACAAGAAATGATTAGCAGTTTGCATTCTAGAAAACTGATCCTCCAACACAGAGCACATCTTGCTCACAGCAGTATCCCATAAGTTCTCCACCTCCATCTTCGTTATCAGAGCTACACCTCCTTCAGCTACTTCGTTAGTCCAGCTCTTGTGTACCCTGTTCCTCCATCAGTCTCCTCTTTGTCGTAGTATCAACAGAAAGTAGGAACCGGTGGTGGCTGTGTGAATATTGGGAGGTTGATGAAGGCCCAGCTCCGGTGGTGGTCGGCATCGAAGCCATAATCACACCTCATTTTGCACAACTCAGTAGATTCGTCTCACGAAACTCTAAACCCGTATTCCAAGCCGTCGTATACAAAACCTGAGAAAACATAGGTCGAACGACCCAGACCCTCCATGCGAAGTAGCGAACATAGTCGCGCTGCACAAAAACCCGACGCCTCGGCTCCGACAGTACCCAAAAAAAAATTTATTCATCTCCACGCCTTAGCTCGAGTTCCCACAGACGGCGCCAATTGTTACGTCATTTTTTGGTTCGATTTTGTAACAATGAATTTTTAATGAAACTTAAAATGATGGCTATGGAGAAGAGCACATCCCAGTCTGCTGTTCGGAAGAGAAGGAGGCGATCAAAAATCTTTTTTTGCCCATAACCTACTGTTCCCCCTTTATTTGATGTTAGTGGGCTTTTTATTTAATGTTAATGGGCTAACTAAAACTAAGGTTAATGGGTAAGGGCATTGAGCCCTTAATGGCTTACTAGATGGGCCAATCAATCATGAAGGAAATAACAAAATGGGCCCTCAGCTCCTCTTGAGACCGGGTTGAGCCCATAGAGTTCGGGTCCAAACCGCACCAAATATCGGGGTATCAGTTTCTAACACTGCAACTCTTCAATAACAAACAAACGAAATAACCGTTCCGGCACTTCTTATATCGGTCCAAATCTTCTACAACTTGGTTATATTTTCTGTTATCAGACACTTAACAGCATGCGCTGCATTAGGGGAACATGGCAAAATTTCAATGTTTATGCTAAGTATTCACTTGCACCAATTGCTGTAAAAAATTTGAAATGTGTTGACAAAAATTAAAGCGACATCTAAACATATGACATAAAACCATGGATGCTTCAAGCCTGCAACTTTCATTAAGCTTGCCGACAATGACAAATGTGATCCTAAACTTGCACATCATGAATTCATGATCCATGAAATTATTAAAATATGTAAAAAGAGTAATACTAAATCATCACACATTTCATGAAGAGTTCTAGAAAGGAGAAACGAAACATCGAACCTTGCCGAAAAAAAAAAATAGAAAATCTAGATAACAAGTTCTCAAGAACCTTGCTAAACTTCAATCTCAAAAGGTAAATGGACCACATAATCAAATAGTATAAAGAGTAACTTCCCTGGAAATCCAAAAGGCACGAATCTCCTCCATCTGAACTCGATTCTCTTTTTTGGACACTGCAACTTTAAACATAAAATTACAGTTGAAAAACAAGATCTACCGATACGAATCAGATCCAGCAATATACCGTCGAATTAGAACAAATCAAAACGCAAAATTATTAAACCTGAAGTAAAATCAATAGCGGATCCGTCTGAATACAACAGAAAACGCCGTCGCAGGTCTCATTCACCGCGGTCTCCGATTCAGTTGATGCAAGGCGGGAACTTGATTCTCTCCGAATGCAACGACATGAATTAGGCACCGACGCTCACACGTAATACTCATAAGTATCGTACGGTAAAAAGATTAAGGTAGAGTTCAATCGCAGTAAACGTTTCCGTACGCTAAGAGAGTTCCCGACCTGCACCAAGCGAACTAGAGGCCGCCGCAACAAATGAAGTCCTTCGCAGATATAGATTCAGAGTACTGAATCTACAGACACCATCAATAGATCGGAGACTCAAACACAGAAACAGGATAGAGATGTGGAATGTGCGGCACAAAGGGAAGAGGCGATGCTGTTTGTATGGCTGAAACCGACGCAGGGGATTCAGCCACGTTTTCGTTGACCGATGACAAATTGTGGAAACAGAAATGGATAGTTGGAAATTGGTCGCAAAATTCAATTGAATTACGGGGGAGCCATTGTGGGAAGCTTGCTTGCCAATGGGATTGGGTTCCATGATTTGCCCACATTCCATTTGCTTTTTGGCTCGAGAATGTTAACCCTCATCCATACATCATACACAAAAATATTCAACCAAATTTATCGAATCATGATTGATAAGAAATATATATTGATACATGAACCGAAATCCACAACCAATTCAAGCAAAATTTCCACTCGGATAGGATTCTTTTGGGTTTATAGTCTTGCATTTGATTCGATACATATGATCAACTCAAATTGTTGGTATATAGTTAATCGTACTCTACAAATTAATAGTCTCTATCAAATAATATTTTTTCATCGTCCCAACTTGGAAGAGTTTAAAAAATTAGTAATTTTGATAAATTAATAAGTTAATAATTTTTAGGAAGACTTTATTTTTTATGTGATGGTTCTAAATGTACTGAATCATCTCCAACTTCATCCTAAACAAAATTTTTAATGACACTAGTCGCAAAGTCACAATTTCTTCTAAGCTTTGAAACTTTGAACATTCATCATTTTCACTTCGAGTAATCTAACAAGTGATTGTCATCAATTTTATTATAGTAACCACGATCATTAATTATCAAAATCGTCAATATGTTTTTTATGATAAATTCGCTGAAACAAAAAAAAAAACAATCTTTAAATTAATAAATTATTAATTTATCAATTAATTAATATTTCTCTAAATTAATAAAATTTTACAGTCCCAATATTATTAATTTATAAAGATTTTACTATAGACAATTTTAATGGCAAATAACAAAAGGTTTTATGTGGATATAACACGCATTAATATTTTCATCAGTTGTTGTAATCATCATCATGCTTACATTCAAATAAATACTGGGTTTAAAATTTAGGAGTAAAAATTCCTTTAAAATTTATATTATAATCCATTCAAGTTTTACACAAACTGACTCGAGGGAAACCTACAAAAAGTAGTAGAAAGAATTGTTTTTCAAACCTTCCCAGCAGCAATAGTATTTATTCGAGTTCAATCTTAGATGGAACTAATAACAATGATAACTCATACCATAAATTAAGAAAAAGAGTAATTTTAGGTTGATACCCAAATTTTACATGAGCTTCATGAGGCTACTAATGCCTTCAACTCTTGTTCAAGCAGTCAAACCAATCTCCAATAATTTCGAATATAAATTAAATAAAATTTGGGCCAACTTGACTTGATGCATTGGGATCCGTAGACGATAACTTGATCATGTAAATCTTTTATTGAGATGCGAATAGTAGTAACTTACCATAATATCTAAACAAATCTAATGTTCGACTGGTCCGGACACTTGGAAGTGTTTATGGCGTAGCTAAAAAAAGAAATAAAACAAATGTTGCAGGAAGCTCCGGGAGGTGAACCAGGGAAGTAGGAGGCCCTCGTCCCTACGATCCCATGCATCCAAGGGGGGAGAGCCCTTAGTATCAACAATATGTATAAAATACACAAAATCATAGCAAATGGGGTGGAAGCAGTCCAAACCTGTTGATACCAAGCATGTCGAAAACTCCAACCCCGAAAGGCAATTAATCCAAAAGGTGTCAACACCAAGAAAGATGTAAGAAAGAAATGAGTATTGTGAATCCGAACTGAGGGGTGGAACCAACACATGAATCATATAGCTTGCATACACTCCGCATCAAGCCAATGAACAAACAAAAGGAACCGAACAACTCTAGAATTTCTGATTTCGTAAGTCTATAAAATCATAATGAGAAGAGGATATAGGCATAGCATAAGCCAGTAGAACTATTAACTGCAATTCAACAACACCTCCACACTTTAGCAGGCAAATCAAATACGAATAACAACTGGCCTTAGCTATAACATAGGGGTTAAAACCACAAATTTTCTTAGTAAAACGTTCACAGCAAATAGAAACGACGAATTTTCTACTAGTTGCCACCTGCAGGAGCAGATGCGCCTCAGATTTCAAGATGACTGACTTCTAGTATTATTGCAACATAAATTGATAGGAACTATCATTTTATGTCCTGAATTTAACAGTTCAAAGAAAGAAACTATCATCTTCTATTTTATAAAGAAAAAAGACTCGCATGCAAGTGATTTTCTCCTTGATAGCAGAAAAGACCGCATCTCCACAATGCAATTTGTTCTAATGAGCAAACTCACTCTATCGACATGCAATCTCAATTTCAATCAACATCGGAAACGGATCTCCTTTTCAATCTTGGAAGCAAACTCAATTTTATTACACGACTGCAACGGAATACTACAATCACACACCAAAAAAGAACTAAAAGTTGACCCAGACCATGATTTTTTACCCTAAACTATTGTATCAATAGGCTAAGTATATAAGTTTCACACAGGTAATGGTGCCGAAGTAAACTAGGACTAATCTTCATCCTTGCTTGACTAAACTAGTAAACTCAATTTTATTACACGACAGCAAAGGAATACCACGATCACACACCAAAAAAAACTAAAAGTTGCTCCAGACCATGATTTTTTTACCCTAAACTATTGTATCAATAGGCTAAGTATATAATTTTCGCACAGGTAATGGTGCCGAAGGAAACTAGTACTGACCATATGCCATTCGCACTACCATTACTTATTTTACTTGCTTTATTAGCAATGCACGTGACTAAATCTTCGTCCTTGCTTGATAGGAAGCTTGGTCATCCATCCACTAAAAATGTTGGTGCACTAGAAATTATTTGTAGTGCTCAATTGTGACTTGTGAGTTGCAGACGTATTAGGCCAAACTGTCCTTCGAACCATTTGAGCAAAAAACATTAACGAGTTGCAGAAGCTTTGTTGCACGGATACGCAGATACGGGTACGATTGCACGGGATTTTCGAAATTTGTAGGATACGATACGTCTGGATACGTATTAATTTATTTATATATATATATAAATATATAATTAATAATATTTGTAAGAAATCAAGTTTCAAGCATATAATCAACATTAAACACATTAGAAATCAAAATAAAATTTCAAACTCACAAACTTCATGACAAATGGTAAAATATTAATCCAGGACATCTAAAAGTTTCAAGCATATAACTAGCATATAACTGACATTAAACACATAAAGGTGGTTAGGAAATAGAGATTAAGTTAAATAATTTAATTTTAATTATAGTTTCAACCCTATTTTTTAAAAAAATTCCGAAAGTTCTAGTATCTAATTCGTGTCGAATACGGTCAGCGGCGTATCTTGACCGTATCCGAAACGGTATCCGAAATAAAAACTTATTTTTTATCCCCAGATACGTCACGTGGCGTATCTGATACGTATTGGTGTCGTATCCGCGCGTATCCGTATCCCAGAAGTATCCGATACTTGACCGTGAAATTTTTTGGAGTATCGGTGCAACATAGTGCAGAAGTGACAATTTTTTCATTTTGGAAAAATGCAACTTTTAAGAATCAACTGTTTCAAGATACCTTTTCGTCTTTAACTAGAATTTATTTTCATAAAACAATAAAGCAAATTTTATTGAAACTCGTTATAAACTGTATAATTTCTTAAAGGGGTCAGACATAATAGTTTCAAATGAGAAAACAATACAAAATTCAAAAGTGATGGCGATACGACGACAAAGCACAAAGCTGAAGGTGAATGGCTTATCGCATACCTGTGCCAGAAACAATGTGTGAATTCTGGAATAATTGGCAATGCTAAATGGAAAAAAGCCTCAACAAGACATGAAACCGTAGTATCATGATAATGTTTGGATCTCTGAAGATGGACATTTTCCAGCAAGCTCACATGCTTGCATTTACAAGCACAAGTTCAACATCTTAGACAGAAATTTCACCCCACACGATGGAAGTAATTCAATAAGCTCCAAACCTACTGCACTGATACTTCAGATTTGGTGGCGGATGTTAAAAGGAAGGAGTAAATGCAAGAATAGAGTGTTACATTCGACATAACACTCATCAAGACTGGTATGATGAGAACAAACTCCAAAACTAGCAGGTGCCGCAACAATCAATCTTGTTATTCAAAACCCAAACTTCACAGCAATCAGCTATGCCAACTTGAAGAATTGATATGAAACATGGAAGTACCATATCATGGTATAACCTGCTTTGACAAAGCAAAGTAAGCACTACCAATTGTTCTGCAGATAATAAGCCCACCAATCTGCAGATGACTTCATCGAATTGCCATCACTGAAGTGCAATACTTAGTGTTTCTCGGCAATTATAAATTTATAACCAACAGCATTGCATTGATAGATGAGCAATATGAGACCATTGCTTGCTAACTTCATCGCAATACAATATCAAAAATCAGATGATCATGCCAAATATTGCCGACAGATGACGTCAACTTAGTAATTTGACATCTCAACATGATTGCTAATCATGCATCTAATAGGGTGGAGAAGTGACATGGTACTAGTGTGACTAGCCACCCTGGACATTAGCAATATGCATATGCCATGAAGGGGGAACATTACCATGAACTCCAGGAGTGCTGGACAAAACATTATGTTTTGCCGTCTCCACTTAGAAACTTGGATATAGACCATTGTTAAACTAGTCTCTGAGACTGGTTATAGTACATGACAGATTTATAGAGAGCACAGAAAGGGTGCACAGAAAGAGAGAAATTCTAAAAAATTTCATAACACAATAATATGAGTGGACCACCTAGAAAAACAAAAATCGTAGTGGTGTAAGAAGAAGTACACGCATAAAACACTGAACATCAAACTAAATGATGCCGGACACAACAAGAAACTATGCCAGAGCAGAACAAAACACAGAAGGTAACCTGAAGCAAAAAAATGCCAGTGAAAAAATAAAAAAAGAACAGGGAAAAGAGTCCATCGAATATCGAAAAACACGTAAGCATAGAGGTTTCTCATTGACCAGCCACATTAAGGAATATGAAATGCAGAGAAAATTGCCTATAGCTCGAAGCTTAGGTATAGGAAGATTTCCACTTCCTCAAAATGTGGTCATACAATTCACGAGCACTTCTTCCCTCCTTATAAAAAGCATTCTTTGCTTTTGTCATTGTTGATTCGTATATTATGATTCTTTCATCAATCATCTTCTCTGCAAACCTCCTTAAATCTGCAAGCCTTCCCATATTAGATAAACCAAGAAGCACGGTGTTGGCACTATCATCACGTGGTGAAATGTTATTCTTAACCATATACTTCCACATCTCAATTGCCATCTCTGGATCATCACCATCAAATAATATTTTGATGCCAGCAGTAAAATTTTCACTGGTAGGTGGCCACTCATTCTTGACCATCTCGGTAAAGAACTTACCCACTTCAGGTATCTTCTTATTCTTGATCAAACACTCAAAAATCATATTATACGTCAAAGAGTCAGGAAAAGCACCATGGAACACCATCGAATCAAGAAGGTAAAAGGCATTGTCAATATAATTATTTATGGTAAGCAAATTGATCATGGTATTGTACATTCGCAAATTTGGAACGAGCCCACTATCCACCATGATATCCCACATGGTAATGGCATGAGCAGGGTCATTCTGCTTGACGAAAATGTCAAGTGCATTAGAAAAGAATCTCAAACCGGGCAGGCAGTTCTTTCCCTTCATCACCTGCAAGAACTTGAATGCATCATCAGCCTGAGATCCACGCACAAGAGTGTTCAAAAAAGCATCATAAGCAAACATATTCTGCGAGCTCCAACCAACTCGAATTACCATCTCCCCAAAAGTGTTTTTTGCCTTGGCTATGTTCCCTTCCTTCTCCCATCCTTCCAATAGAATTGCAAATGAGTCTGCATCTGGGGCTATACTAGCTTTTATTTTCTCAAAGAACTCAAGAGCTTTCATAGTTTGGTTATCTTCTCTACATATTGCACTCAGTAATGAATTCACCGCGATAATATCAGGTTGGATCCCATACCTGTAAACTTGAACCACTTAAATGCTCAACTTATATACTGATTATTGCAATTAGATGAAAAACAAATGAAAAAGTAATAGGTGGTCAAAATAATTCTTCCTCCTAGTTGCTGTAAGCACAGGGAAGGATATGGCTATGAAGCAAAAGAATCTTCATCCACTTTTAGCTGGCTTTGTTAGTTTTAAACTATCATTGCTATTGACCTCTTCATTGGTTGAAAACATGAGGTCGTTTAAAGTCCTCGTGTGTGGTTCTAAAGTGATCCTCCTATGATCTACAAACAAAATACTAAACTACCAGTCGAAGTTTTCTCATTTGGACAAAATCAATACGATCAAAAATCAAGGTATATGCAATTTCAAGCAAGACTAAAAATGGAAAGGCTATGATTGAAAGTTTAAAATAGACTCAATTCAATTAAAACCAAAACCACAACATTTAATTAATAACTAGGTTAATTTTACAACATATTATTTCTATGTAACTTTTTGGATCAATTTCTATTAGGATTTTAAGCCATTACATGAAGAGGATGAAATGAAAAGAACTCCACATTTTTAAAACAGTAAAAATTGAGTTATCTCTTTCAAACCTAGAGCACTTGTAAGTTTTGCAAACAAATCAAACTTATCAAAACTAATTCCTATTAACACCCAGACCCAAAAATATCATCTCTAAATCTAAAAAGTAGCAGCGACCAACAAGTCAAAGCCTTGGGTGAAATTTGGTGATGGTTTTATAAAATTATCGGTCTTTCCAAGTAGAACCTAGATTTAGCTTTAAGGATTTGAGAGTGATATGTGATGTTTTTGTTCAACATGAAATATCATGATAAAAGTGTTCCAAATATTGATACAAAGTCCTGCAATATATTCTCGATGTTCTCATAAAGATCTTTTCCATTGTTCTTTTTAATTAAGCGCCCACTAGGAAAAATAAGTAGCAATTTCACGATAATCATTCACCATATAAAAAGAAGAGCAAAATACACATAAATATAAGAGAGAAATATAATCAGCTTTACGTACTATGGTCAATTTTCAGTAACATTTAAAACCTTACCCTTTTAGTTGTACGTAAGTGTTCCACTTAAAAAAGTCTCATATTGAATTGAACATGTAATTTTCGAGCAACCTGGAATGCAATATGAGAATTTAAAGTTCATTTCTCAATTCGATAAGAAGTCATAGATATGATCCTCACCACGATCCACATGCTATTTACTGGAGAACAATTCAAAGGCGTCGATGCCCAATAATTGGAAGAAAGTTAAGATATTTGGAAATTGAGTTCTGACCGATTCTGTTGGTGTCCATAGTGGTTAACACGCTTCTTAAACTTTGTTACTTACGTTTTCTAATGTTTGGCAAATGTATAAATAATAGTTGGTTTAGTTTGTTGATGATGAGATTTCATTTCTCCTTGTTCTGATACATTCAATTTGTGGGAATGAATATTTTCTTCTTCCTTCAAACTAATCGTAACATGGTACCAGAGCCACGAGAATTTTAGATCGAAATCTGAAATTGATTCTCAATTTTCCTATCATTCTTCATTTCCGCTCGTTTCGCTGTAAATTTACAGCTTCATTCATAATTTTTTTTTCTTTCTCGGAGATTTTCTGATCGCGAAGAATTGCTCGCATGGCGAATTCTCTGACCTTCAATGATCCACTGTATATTCATCCCTCGGATACTCCAGTTATGAATCTCGTCACTGATCCTTTAACTGGAATGGATAATTACGGAATTTGGAGTCGAGCAATGCTTATTGCATTGCGAGCTAAGAATAAGACGAGTTTTATTGACGGTTCATAAAAAAGGTGAAACCACTATTTCTGTGTATTTTAGCAAACTTAAACAACTATGGTATGAATACAATTCTATAGTCACCCTACCTTCTTGTGAATGCGACACTGCTAGAAAATATTTAGAGCATGAACAACAGCACAAGTTATTGCAGTTTTTAATGGGACTAAATGACAGTTATGCTCATCTCCGTAGCCAAATCTTAATGATGAGTCCACTACCAACAGTTGGCCAAGCTTTTTTGATACTTCCCCAAGAAGAATCACATCGTTCTTTGAGTTCTAGTTCGAGCCCTACAGCAGTTTTTTACTCGAATCAAACCAGGGCAGGTTTATCAAAGAAAGACACCTTAAGGTGTGAGAATTGTCATTGGCTTGGCCATAGCAAGGCTAATTGTTATAAGCTTGTTGGTTATCCTCCTGGCCATAAATTTTATAAAGCACAGAATGGTGGTACCAACAAGAAATATGATACAAGTTTAAGAAGATGAATGTTGGCGCTAATGTGGCTAAGACTGATGGTTTTGGCAGTACAGATGGTGAGAAGGCAGATTCTGTTCCAATCTTCACTCAAGCTCAGTATACAGAAATCTTGAAACTCTTGGGAGCAAATCACATTCATTCCTCGCCTGAAGTAGCTGTGAACATGGCAGGTATGAATAACAACACTCATTACTTGTTCTTTTACTTGGTGGATAGTAGACGCTGGAGCAAATGAACATATTGTTGGGAATCCTTTATTGCTAACAGGTTCTAATTCCATAACTAATTCTAATAGTTCAGTGAGTTTGCCAAATGGTAATCAGATTCCTATTCGTACCACAGGTTCCGTGTCTATCACAGATTCCGTCATCCTTCATAATGTTTTGTGCATCCCTAGTTTCAAGTTTAATTTGCTTTCAATCTCCAAGTTAGCCAAAACTCATCATTGTTCGGTAACTTTTTTTCCCAATTTTTGCTCATTTCAGGACCTCAACTATGGGAAGATAATGCGATTGGTAGAGAAGTGAATGGACTTTACCATTTTGATTCTAGCACCTCTTTTCAATCAAATATAAACACCGTTGATACCAGCTTTTGTTGTGAACCTTCTTGTAATACTTTGCTTTTAAATAAAGAGATTGTTTCTAGCAATACCGTCAATCATTTGATTTGGCACCGACGATTGGGTCACATGCCTTTTTATTTCGAATGAAATTGTTACCATTTATCTCACTTGTCTGTCTTCCTCATTGTTCTGTCTGTCCTGCATCCAAGCACACTAGGCTTCATTTTCCTTCACTCAGTTCATCTAAATCCAATCATCTTTTTGAACTCATACATGTCGATATTTGGGGCCCCTTTCACACTCCAACCTATAATGGAGATCGATATTTTTTGACAATGTATATGATTTTTCAAAAGGAACTTGGTATTCTTAATGAAATCTAAGCTTGAAGTTCTACATATGCTTCGAAATTTCTTTTCTCTTGTTGCCAATCAATTTTCTGTTCGCATCAAGACCATAGCAATACTGTCAATCATTTGATTTGGCACCGACGATTGGGTCACATGCCTTTTTATTTCGAATGAAATTGTTACCATTTATCTCACTTGTCTGTCTTCCTCATTGTTCTGTCTGTCCTGCATCCAAGCACACTAGGCTTCATTTTCCTTCACTCAGTTCATCCAAATCCAATCATCTTTTTGAACTCATACATGTTGATATTTGGGGCCCCTTTCACACTCCAACCTATAATGGAGATCGATATTTTTTGACAATGTATATGATTTTTCCAAAGGAACTTGGTATTCTTAATGAAATCTAAGCTTGAAGTTCTCCATATGCTTCGAAATTTTTTTTCTCTTGTTGCCAATCAATTTTCTGTTCGCATCAAGACCATATGTACTGACAATGCATGAGATTTTTTTAAATCATAATGCAACCTTCTTTTTTCATCTCTTGGAATACTTCATCAAAGTTCTTGTGCTTATACCCCTCAATAAAATGGTGTTGTTGAACGCAAACATCAACACATCTTAAATATTGCACGAGCACTTCGTTTTCAATATCTGTTCCTATCATCTATTGGGAAATTGTGTCTTGACTGTGGTTTATCTCATCAACCGAACTCCTACTCCTTTGTTGTACGCATGGTTATAAAAAGCCCTCTCCTGGCTGGCCTAAGCGAGAAGCCAAGCCAGGCCAGAGTGTGTCGCCTCTGGTGTGTGTGAGGCCCCACACATACATCAGGCCGCGCTTATTCAGCGCCTAGATGTCTGGAGCTTAAGCCGTGGATGATGGCTTGATGAAAAGGAAGAATGTTAATGGGATTGAGCTTAAATTACTTAAAAAATAATAAGCCCAAATCCTATTTTCAATAAGCTCAAAGCCAATTTTAAATAAGCATAAACCTATATTTATATATTATTGTATTAACACGTCATATTCATTATTAATTATACCCAATGTAAAATTTAAATATAACTACATTTTTAATTTTATGACTAGGCATTAATAAATGATAAGGATTAATGTAAAACAAAATATATTTTGAGAAGAGTATTAAGAATAAATTGAACCCTAATTCAATCAACCATATTTAATTTATTGTTTCTTCTTTTTTTTTTTTTTGATTTAATATTGAGTTAGACCATTTTTATCAAAAATTGCTCGTGTAGTAAATATTTATATTAGAACTGAACAAATATTACAACATGAGCAGCTTCTTAGCTATATAGTTTGGCTATTTTGGGAAAAATATTCAAATCCAAATATTTAAAATTTATTTTTCCTCGACACGTAATGTCTTTTACGTCACGCTTCGCCTGTCGCTAGCGCTTTGAGCCAGGCCATGGTTCATCGCTTTTTGGTGCCTAGCGCCTTTAATAACTATGGTTGTACGGCTAAACACCTTTTGAAGTCTTATTTCACAAGCCACCTTCATATAATCACTTGCGCACATTTGGTTGCTTGTGTTATGTTGCTAAACTTCCGGGAGGAGATAATTTTTCTTCTCGTACTCTTAAATGCATCTTCTTAGGCTATTCTAACACTCAAAAGGGCTATCGAGTTCAAGATCTCAAGTCTAAAAAGATTTTGGTTTCTCGCGATGTTCCTTTCATGAGGAACTGTTTCCTTTTGCCTCAAAATCTTCTCATCCTCCAGTTTTTCCTTCATCTTCATTAGCTGTTTTTGATGATCCTCCCATTCCCGGTTCTATTCCAGAATCTTCTTTGACCACTGAACTTCCTCAATCTCGTAGATCTTCAAGAAACATTCGACCACCTTTATGGACAATAGATTATTCTTGTTCCACTCTGCCACCGACCATGGCAAACTCATGTCCTTATCCTATGTCCAATTATTTGTCCTATTCCAAATTTTCTCCTCATCATCAAAGTTTCATCACTTCCATTTCGCAAGACTCAGAACCTTATTTTTACCATGAGGCAATTACTGATCTTAAATGGATATTAGCCATGGATTTGGAATTAAAGGCATTGGAGGCTAACCATACTTGGGATATTGTGACTCTTCCAGCTCATGCCAAAAACCGATAGGGTGTAAATGGGTGTATAAAATCAAGAGAAATCCCGATGGGACAGTTGACAAATTCCAGGCTCGCCTTGTCGCTAAGGGTTATACTCAACAATTGGGGATCGATTATCATGACACATTTTCTCCTACAGCTAAGATCGTTACAATCCGTTGCTTGTTGAGTATAGCAGCAGCAAAACGTTGGTCACTCCATCAAATGGATGTGAATAATGTTTTTCTTCAAGGCGATTTGGACAAGGAAGTATATATGCATCTTCCACATGGGTATAAGCCTAAGGGGGAGACCTTGGTTTGTAGTTTACGTAAATCCTTGTATGGTCTTAAACAGGCTTCCCGACAATGGCATGATAAGCTTGCTACAATTCTGGTTAAAGGAGGTTTTACTCAGTCAAAACATGACTATTCTTTATTTGTTAGGAGAAAAGCTACGGGGGTTACTACCATGGTGGTTTATGTTGATGATATTATCATCACGGGTGATTGTGAGGACACAATTGCTGGTTTGAAGTCTTTCTTACATTCTCATTTTCAAATTAAGGATCTTGGTCTTTTGAAATATTTCTTGGGGATTGAGGTGGCACGTTCTACGCATGGTATTTACTTGAATAAGCGTAAGTACGCTTTGGATTTGATAGCTGATGTGGGCTTGAGTGGTGCTAGACCTTTTGATACTCTGATGGAGCAACATTTGAAGTTAACAAGTCCGGAACTTGATCAATCTTCTCAGCAGTCTGATTTAAACAAAATTGATGATCCTCTGTTACAAGACCCTGCAACACATAAAAGACTTGTCGGCAGTTTGATGTATTTAACACTTACTAGACCCGACATCTGTTATAATGTATAGCGGTTAAGTCAGTTCATGCATTGACCCAAGCAATCTCATTTGGAGGCTGCATTTCGCGTGGTTAGATATTTGAAGAGTGCTCCTGGTCAAGGGCTTTTATTACCATCTTCCAACTATTGTCCATTGTTGCCTTTTGTGACTCTGATTGGGCAGCTTGCCCTATGACAAGACGGTCCATTACTGGATTTTGTGTAATGTTGGGGAATGCGTAGGTGTCATGGAAAACCAAGAAACAAACTTTTGTGTCTCGTTCTTCGGCAGAGGCAGAATTCAGAGCTATGACTAATACAACCTGTGAGATTATATGGATTACTGGTTTGCTTCACGACATGGGAATTGATTGCACAGCTCCTGCACTTATGTATTGTGATAATAAAGTTGCGTTGCACATTGCCGATAATCCAATATATCATGAACGAACAAAACACATACAGATAGATCGTTATTTGATAAGAGACAAGATCAAAGAGAGAGTCATTCAGACAGCATACATATCTACAACACTTCAAGTGGCTGACATTTTTACAATGGGCTTGAATAAAACTCAGCATGCTCTCCTACTGGGCAAGCTTGGTGTAGTCAATTTACACCAAGCTTGAGGGGGAGTGTTGGTGTTCATAGTTGTTAACACGCTTCTGTTTTCTACTGTTTCACAAATGTATAAATACTTAGTAGTTGGTTTAGTTTGTTGATGATGAGATTTCATTTCTTGTTGTTCTGATACATTCAATTTGTGGGAATGAATATTTTCTTCAATAGATTCCAAGCAAAGCCAAATGGGAAATATTAAGCTTGGAAGTTTAAAACGGATCAACTTAATTCAAGCTCGAAAATAAATTATTCAACAATGGACTATATCTATTTTGTATAATAACAGGCGAATGTTTTTTTGTCGAATATTAATATCAACAAAAAATTACAGAGTTTTCTCTAGCTTGAAAGTGTTCTCATGTGTTATTATCGAACGAATAGAATTTATCACGCTTCATTCTCATGACCTTCAAAAATCAAGAACTATCCCCCTTCTTCCTCAAGAAAATGGTATCTAAATCCGATTCATAACTTGGTGAAATTTGGTTTGTGATTGCTACATAATCATTGGGTCGATTCTTTAGGTCAAGTCAAGAGGTAGCTTCTGGGTCGTGGTTTGGTATCACGGTGTTTGTAATCGAATGATATCCTGGGAAACTTGTTAGAATTTTGACACTGGATCTTTTAATTATATTGTCTAGCTTCTCATCGTAATCAGTTTGTCAGACTCATCCAGCAAATACTTTGCCGGAAGATTAAAAGTTCATCCAAGTAAGCAGTCTGATAAGGTAAGGTGAGGCGGTTAGGCTCACGACTTTAAACCTACCAGCCTAAGTAAGTTCTTCTAAACAATCCTGAGCCTAAACTGGACCCTTCCAGGAAAAGATCCATAGAGCAGGCATAGTTGAGTCTAACACCCAGAACCAATTATTCATTTTATGAAGAGATAAACTGTGACTAGTTGTCAAACAAGGACACCTACAAAAAAATTTAGCTGCATGGATTATATTAACTCAAAAAGGAATTTAGCAAAATCAACCCGAGTTCAAGATACAGTACTTTTGACTCGAGCTTGAGTCCAATCATCCTTGTTCGACAATACACAAGTAGATTGCATACCTCTATTTACATTTTTTAATTTAGTACCATTATTGACAGGTCAACGCAGGATCAACAAATGAAGGACGTATGGAGATGGAAACTTGATCCATCCAGTAGATACACAGTGCACTCGGCTTATGAACAATTCACTACTGAAGAATTACCAGAAGGAGACAATAAATGTGGCATTGATATTATGTGGAATTCGTGTCTTCCCAATAAAATTAAAGTTTTTTGTTGGAGGGTTCTACTAGATCGATAACCAACCAAAGACAATCTGCGCAGAAGGACAGATCTTTGTGACCTTTGTCAGCTCGAGGAAGAAACTTGTCAACATCTTCTTTTCACATGTCCGGAGTCATAGGCAGTATGGATAAAATGTTATGAGTGGTTAGGGATGTCACTTGCTCTCCATAAGGGCCTAGTAAGCCACCTACTACAACACAAGAGTCTATGGATACAAAAAAAAAGGTTTCAAGGGATGGATATCTATTTAGATGGCGGTTATCTGGACAGATGGCTAAACAAGAATAGAAGAATTTTCAGCAGGACAGGGGATTTGGAAGGAAATTTGCTAGATTTAATTAAATATAGATCATAGTTATGGATTAAAAGTTGGAGTATAAGTTTTCCTTATGCTTTCTCGGACTGGTTTACAGAACCTAGTGTTTGTCTTTTAGACACTTAGACTAGGCAGTTCCTTTTTGTTTTAGTTAGTTTGGAGTTTGTTTTTTATTTGCAGACTTACTTTTGGAACTTTTTGAGTACTTCTAGTACTCTCTCTTTAATATATTTCTTTGCCTGATCAAAAATCATAATATACGCATCCCATTATCCACATTATTTGCAGATTTAAATTTCACATATCAGAGTGGGACTATCACGATGAGATTTACCTGGATGAAAAGTTTCAGCAGCAGAGCATCATTAACCACATCATCCGGTAAAATCAAATAACATCCCTTGGTATCAAATCCTGAAGTCCTTAATTTGTTTCAGTCAAATCCATCAAATTTTGCTTCACGTATACTCGTTTGGTCTGAATTATTGTTGTTCATGCCACCAATCCAACAAAACTTGTACATTAAAAATTGAAAAGAACTTCAACAGAAAATGAAAGTGTTATATTAAAAATGAAGTAGATGTATAAAAGATAAATCTAACTCCACTCCATCTAAATAAGTTTAACAAGAAAAAGTAAGGTAATTTTGGTATATTAAAATAATGTTGCACCAAAGAGACCAACAAAAAGTCTTAAGAGGCTGTTACTATAAGAGAAGCGAAGTAATAGTACAAAAGACAAAGGCCCCAGGCTTTCCAATTAGACAGGTCCGACAGACAACTTTTGTTGCTGTGTATTATTTGTTTAATTAAATTCTTCGGTTATTTTTCTAAGTGATACGAACGACATCATAAGTTCATTATAAACCTTTGATTTTCACTTTCTTAGCCAAACTTGCATCAACAGACAAAAACCAATAAAATGCAAAACCCAGAATTATGCACCCAACAAAATCAATTAAACAGAAATGTAAATGCTCAATATATGAAAAACACTAACAATTACTGACCCGCAAAATAAGTCGAGATATTACCTTACCTTTTCATGACATCAAAAGTCATAACAGCTTCATCAAACCTCTTTGCAGCAGCGTAATTCTCAAAGACAGAAACAAATGTGGTCAAAGAGAGTAAACCCTCCTGCTTCATAGACCGAACGGCATCCCACATGGGCTCAAACAGGTTATTCTTGCCAAGCAAGTCCACCATTAGATTCCAGGAATACGCCGTATGTTTTTGGGACATGCCGGCCCACCTGAAGAACTTAGCGGCAGCAGATGGGGAGTTGTAGGACAGTTTGAGTACCTGCTGAACAGTTTCAGGTTCAGGCTGGATTTCTGTGGCGGTCAAACGAGCCTCCATTTCGTGGGGTGGAGTGGTGGATAGGACTTCGCAGAGGATGTGAACATGTGGAGGCAGGTCTGCGACGGTCCGGTGAGTGGGGAAGCGAGGTGGTAGGGTCGGATTGGGAGGAATCGAGATTGCTGCCGCCATGTGAGGATATTTTTTGTCAATTAAGTTTGTATTTTCAAATTTTCAAGAATTGGTCGCGTGAATATTGTGGATTGGAAGGAAAGTCATCAGATTTCCGGTGATCGATTGGTGTTAGGGTTTTTTTCTGATTGATGACGACAGACAAAAGGGGTGGACTGTGGAGGTTGGCTTGAATTGAAACGAATCAGTATTTTTTTTTTAACAAAAAGAATTATATTTAGAAACAGAAAAGTACAATAATTGCGGCTCGTTAAGTCACAAAAGAAACAACAGTGCAAAATACAACACACTTGCATATGAACTAAAACACATATATTACATGCGTACTAGATGGATAAATGTCAAGGTAATTCTCAAATGAATCACAAGACTGTGATATGAAGTGTGTATGGGCCTCCTAAGCCAATTTAGGTCCTCTCAAACCATTTTATCCAGGATGTAGTCTAAATAAGAAACTATCTTCCAATAAATCTGAAGGAACATAAAAGAATAACTGATAGACATAAACTAATAAAAAGTCCACAAAGGACCAAGTCATCGTATCTCAAAACCTCACTGAGATCCATCGACCATTGATAACCAGCGGATGGCGCATGAAACCGAAAAGCCCTTTAGTCAAAGCCAATTACTGCCCCAGCAGTATTGCAGAACAAAGTAACCACCACATGAGACCGAGTAGTGGCACCACAACAATAAAACCAAAAAGACCCACCAGTGATATCGCGAGTAAAGTTACCACATAGGTTTCGAATAGACAAAATATCGATGCATATCTCCCACCCAGATACAAAACCAAAAAGATAACACAATAACAAACATATAGTAGATAATCTAATATAAAATATGTACATCAAGAGGTGAGAAAGCTATCGAAAAGATAGTCGAAAGCAAGAGAAGCCCGTAATGCACCCAAACCCCGAGGGTTCCGATCAAGTGGAGTCATAGCCGGCAGCGGGGTAGCAGAGCGACCACCACTGAAAAACAAAATGATACTGATGGAAAGGGTGTAATCTCCCATCGTGAGGCAGCCGACCAATTATAGCTAAGATGGTTTCGTTTCCTGACGTGCGACCCATGCCGACAAGATCAACCTGATACCCAAGGGTCTCCGCGACCACCATCGTCAAGGCCGAAAAGAGAGGAAAGCCGGAAAAACAAGCCACCGAGCCATGGATACCTAAATACCAAATGCAATCCATAAGCTCACTCACAGAGATAAAATAAACTCACCTATAGAGGATAAGAAGATGAGGAGAACGAACGTAGATAAAGCGACGAGACGAGCGTAGATAGAACCCTAAAAGAGAGAAGGCGAGGAGGCGACGAGCGCTTACTTCGGAATTTTCAAAAGTAGTTGTTTTCAAACAACGGCATGTGAACACATTCTAAACGAATCATTATTTTGCGAATTAAATTAAACATGTCGAAATTCATTGTATGTTTATTAAAGGTAAACTCACATAAAATCTACAAACCTAAAATTAAATTAGTCATCTATGTCAGAAAAGTAAGTGGCCAGTCTCTATTCCACACTTTTTATGTTTGAACTCCCCATAAGACACAAAAATACTACAATACCCTTATTATTTGAAAACTCAATAATACCCTCAGTATTTATGTTATTTGTTCTATCTTCAACATCTCTATCCTTTCACAGTGGTCATAGCTACACTTGAAAATTGTATTAAACGTTTATAATTTTGGTACTAGTTACACTTCAAATTAATATTAAATCTACATAATTTTGGTACAAGTTATACTTGAAATCGGTATTCAACCTATAAAATTTTGATACTAGCTAATTACACTTGAAATTGGTACTAAACAGATATAATTTTGTACTAGTTACACAAAAAATTGGTATAAAACATATACAATTTTGGTACTAGTTACAACTGGAATTGATATTAAACATATATAATTTTGGCACTAGGTTATACTTCCAATTGGTATTAAACTTATACAATTTTGGTACTAGTTACACATGAAATTGGTATTAAATCAATAAAATTTGGTACTATTTACGCTTGAAATTGGTATTAAACATATACAAATTTGATACTTGTTGCACTTGAAATTTGTATTAAACTTATATTATTTTGGTACTAGTTACACTGAAATTGGTATTAACCTGTACAATTTTGGTACTAGTGATCGTTATTTATTTAAACAATAAAATTTCAAAGCAGCGCGATTTAACCGCAAGTGCAAGGTGTCAAGTTTTAGTATAGATAGAAAGAATACAGATTGTCGAACTCGCAGGGACTAACAAGCAAGTACCAAATAATATTTCCTTAACGTATATTTAACCTACGATAATTAATTAATAAGTTAACTAATAACTAAATTAAACTACTATAATCCAACCAAAACAATCGATGATCACGAGAAAAGTCCACAAGAAAGAATTATCAAGACAATGATTCACCTAACCAAACCTTTACAATTATTTTCTCCATACATCTCTAAGGTGACGGTTTTTTCGAATTTATTCAATATACTCTCTCGAGCTATATTAAACCTAATACCAGATTGCAACAAGTAACTCTAGTTCGCTTAATTAACAATTCGATATTGAATGAACCTTTATGAAAACCATTAACTTTAGATTAAATAATCCAAAACTATCACTCGTATGTGATTTTATCTTTCGATCTAATCTTTAACACATGTCATGAATTACTATATCGTATTATAATATTATCTTTCGAATCAATTATAATAAATTATCATTCAAAAAGGATCAATCCTTCAAAATCATGAAGAATAATAAAACATGCGGATAAAAGATGTATGAATTCAATCATAATATAAATAGGAAAAACTATGTTTAGGATATCTCTCAATCATCAAAAACACAATAAATCAAATATTCATTCAAAAATAAAATAGAAAAGTAAAATCAAACTCCCAAGTCGACTTCGTTCGTTGATTCTCGATCCTTCCTCGCTTCTTTCTCGATCGTGCTCCTCGATTCTCTTGTTGGCTTGTTCCAATTCCTAGGATGGGTTGAAGGATGGAGGTGGATGATGGTGATATGGAGGATGATATGATGGAGGTTAATCCTAGGTTGTAAAGTCTGATTTTAGGTGTGATTTTCGTCCAAATATATAGAGGGAAGGGAATCATGGACTTCCTTGTTGGACACAAACTCTATAAGGAATTTATTTTTCAGAAAACTCATCTATAAGGAATTTATTTTTCAGAAAACTCATCCGGCCGCCGATCGACCGAGCAGATTGCTCGATCGATTGAGCAAACTTGCTGGACCAGCTGATCGATCGAGCTATATTTTTCTTTTTATTTTTTATTTGCTTCCTTGGTTTCGATGTGTTCGCTCGGTTTGGTCATTTTTCATCATTTTTGGCTAATTTCCTCTACTTTTATCATTTCAACATTGATTCCTGAAACATACAAATTTATACCAAAAAACGTAATATCGTCCAGGAATCAATACGAAAACTATTAGAAAATCTCATCAAAATAAGTGTAAAAACGACACTTTTCAACTCCCCCAAACTTATCACTTGATCGTCCTCGATTAAGCATAAAAATCACGAGGTAGAGTTCATTCTCGATACTTGAAACAATTATTTCATACTTGCATTATTATCAGAAATCTCATACACGCATACAAAAGTTGAACGATACATGT
Organism: Haberlea rhodopensis; assembly: GCA_907163345.1. Lineage (NCBI taxonomy): Eukaryota > Viridiplantae > Streptophyta > Magnoliopsida > Lamiales > Gesneriaceae > Haberlea > Haberlea rhodopensis. The sequence continues at coordinate 27,773,080 of CAJQUN010000004.1, read as the reverse complement.
TTTCTCATAAATCAAGCAACACATCGAACGTGTGTTGTGTGCTATAGTCAATCTCAAGTTTCATGCATATCTTCAAGATCAAATTATGCTAATAAACTCAAAGTCAAAGATTACTATCAAGCACTCCAAAAAGCCTACTTTTCAAACTATTCCCCACTAATGTAATTACTTCCTAAACTTGGATCAAAATGACTTTTTAGGCTTGTAATGTTAGACCTTTGGTGTCGGTTACAAAGAAAAGATAGGATAGCACAAAGAATAGAGTATATCATGTAAAGTTCACTTTTTTTAGCACATATTGAGCTTCTCTTCCTTTTTTCTAGCATTGACCACTTTGGGTCTTATCCATTTACTTTTTCTCAAGGCTATTTCTTTATATCTTTTCTTTTGCTTTTCCTCTCATTCATAAATCTTTTTCAATAAGCTCATCATGGTATACCAATTCATGTACATCAAATGAGCTTCATTATACTCCCTTAGGGTAAGGATAATTTTCAATCTAGGCTCATAAAGGTGGGTATAATGAGTTTACCAATGAATCTCGAATGGGAGTTTATTTGTATGTTAAACATACACCATTCCTTTTCAATTAGGCTCAAAAGTGGACACTAGTGATTTAATGTAAACAAGGTAAGCTTGAAAGGCTCAAATGTGTCAAAGATCGCATAGATCATTTTCAAGTCAAGTTCATAATTATATATTTCGCCTCAAAGTGCCATCAAATAGGTTTTAGAGTACTATGAGATGCTCGAGACAAATCATAGTTCACAAAATTATTCACTATCCAACATGTAATCCACAAGATCAAGACTCAATGTGCTCAATATATTCCTCATTCTCGACATGCTAACTCAAAACAGGATATTCATGTACAAGTACAATCATCAAAATTCAAGTCCATATGCATAGTTTAGATCAAAATCATCATTGAATAGTCACTACTATAATTCATTCTTTTCTCAAGTTTGAACTCATAAAAAAATTTAGCTCACAATAATATGACGATGCAAGTGTCAATTAAGCACACAACATGCAGATTAAGCAAGTAAAACATGCAAGCCACTCCCCCAAACTTAAATAAAACATTGTCATCAATGTTTAAAAGAATCAAAAGGAAACAGTAAACTCCCATGATCAAGATGTCTGCATGAGGGTTGAGGAAGATTGGCTTTTGAAAGCTCCGCTAATGTAGGGGTTCATCGCTCCAACTGTGTACCTAGCAAGAGAAGAATGCAAATGGTAAAATAGTCGCCTTGAGTGATAAACAAACTAAATACAAAAACTGAAAATAAAACAAAACTAAATAGCAAAGGATACGCTTGGATTGCATCCCAAGAAGCACTGATTTCTAGTCTTCGGCTTGACCATCAGAAGAAACCATCAAAGAGCAGCTGCCGCCCATAATAAGTATTGTATGATACCATGAATGAGTCTTCATTCAGTATGCCCTCAAGCTTGGCAAGATTGCTCCATTGCAAGTTCGTTGTTCCAACAACTTTCGATTTGATTTAGGCCTGGGAGAAGGATTCTTGGCTTGGCTTCATCTCGTGTAGGGTGTAGTGCGGTGAAGTTGGCATCGATGGGAAATACGGATCCACATATGGCATAGAACATGTCTCCATCAATGGGCTCAAGTCAGAATCTTCGAAAGTCTCTTCCTTTTCCAACATCACACTCGGCTCATCTTCACATGGGAACTCCTCGGATACTTCTTCCAATGTAGACTCAATTATTGTATGAGGTTCACTTTCCCTTGAATCTTCCACACTAGTAGGATCACTCCGCCAAACTTGGTTGGTTGAGTGATCATCGTCATGAAACCCAACTCGATTCGTCTCATCTTTTTTAGTCATCTCATTCTCTTGGCATCTCACAGATAATGTTTCCATGAGGATCGTCATTTGTTGCTCCAGACGACGCGTTGAGTTGGTCTGACTTTCAATCCTTGTCTCACATGACGCCATAAATCTAAGTAATGTATCCTCTAAATGAGCACTGACTTTTGCAGAACTGTCACTCGTCTCTCCGTGATGTTCAAGTGGTGGGTCTGTAAAATGAGGGTTATGAGACTCCGGTGGGTATTGGTGGTTCCAACCTTGTAATGAAAGATCCAATGCCACTGGTAGTCGAAGTTCGCCACTCTGGTGGAGATGGATGAACTTGCTGAAGGATTATGATTGCGAGATAGAGTACCATCCCGGAAAGGCTAACTTGACAGCTGACACTTTGAGTCGGAGGGTGAAGTACAATGCGGAGGACATCATCCATTTGTCAGATTTGTTGACTTCATACTGTCGGTTGGGTTATGGCTTTGATATGTCTGCAACGCCGGTGCGTGTGTCGAAGTTGTTAGCAGAACCGGATATTTTTTAGAATATTAGGAGAGCTCAGAAGGCAGATGTTGAGATTTGTAGGTGGTTAGCATTGGTCCTCCATGGACAGCCATCGAGGTTCAGGGTTGCATAGGATGGTTCATTGAGGCTTGGTAACCGTTGGGTGGTTCCGAGTGCGTCGGAGTTATGCCAAGGAATCTTACAGCGAGCTCATAGTAGCAGATTTAGTATCCATCCAGGCGGGAGGAAAATGTACAAAGATCTATGTGACCAGTTCTGGTGGAAGCGGATGAAACGAGATGTTAACAGGTGTTTGATCTGTCAGCAGGTAAAGGCGGGGAGGCAGAGGCCCGGTGGTGAGTCGAAAAGCTTGGAAGTACTTAAATGGAAGTGGGAACACATATCCATGAACTTCGTGACCCACTTGCCGAGGACTGCTTCGGGATTTGTTGTCATTTGGGTGATTGTGAACAAGCTGACTAAGGTGGCTCACTTTATTCCATACAGTATGACCTTCACGTATGAGGATGGCTCAGTTGTATATTCATCATGTGCCAAGACTGCTTGTTGAGGCTGACGGAGTTCCAACTGGCTAAGAAATCTTCCATGTGGTGGAAGATAACAGTTATGGAGATGAGAGATCAAGGAGTACTGGTAAACTGGAGTTTGTTTAGGACTTGATTTTTGAGTCGATATTTCTCGGCGACGGCGAGACAAATGAAGGAAGACGAGTTCTCGAACTTGAAGCAGGGCAACATGACTGTTTCAGACTATGCCCTGCAATACTCATCACTCTTACGGCATGTCCCTCATATTGCTACAAACGGTCATGCCAAGATGAGGAACTTTCTGAAGGGATTGAGGCCGGAGCTGTTTGATAGGGTTATCTCTAATAACCTAGTTCTTTTGATGATGCACTTACAAGAGCAGCGCTAGCAGAGAACGGAGTTGGCGCTTACAAGGATGTGGTATGCCCACAAGTGCCACTACAGAGACAAGTATCTGATAGTCTGAAATCACGAGGGGAACAGTTTAAGCCTCGTGGGGCTTCATCATCATCCCGATTTAGTGGGAAGCGATCTGATAACCGAAGGCCGGGAGATTGAAGAAGCAATGCACCAACCAATAGGGGACAAACACAAGCAAGTAGGACTGGAGAAATGAAATGCTAATATACTGTGGAGGACCGCACTTGATGCGTGATTGCTCAGCTTATTATAGTTGTGGCAAGATGGTCCACATTGCTCGGTATTGTCCTAACCGTGGAGGACAGCCAGCCCTCAGGGAGAACAGAGTGAGATTGATTGACAGGGCAGTGCAGGAGAGGCAACCAGTTGTGCCTCGACAGTTGGAAGGTCAGACAGTAAGACCACCTCAGGGGCAAGTGTATGCTTTGACGAGGGAGCAAGCCGAGGCAGCCCCAGAGGAAGTGATTGTGGGTAAGTGTTATTTATTTACCTACCCCGCTTTTATTTTAATAGATACAGGTGCATCACACTCTTCTGTGTCTGCTGATTTTGTGGAGAAATATCATATGTGCCCCTCTCCGTTACCCACACCTCTTCTGATCTCGACACCCATCGGGAAGAATGTGATTGCTGATCGGGTATTATCTGACTGCCTCATTTATTTTGAGGGCAATGATCTGAAGGCAAATTTGATTGTATTGAGTATGACGGACTTCGATTATATTGTGGGGATCGATGTACTGAACAGATATCAGGCAGTGGTTGATTGCCGACAGAGGACGGTCCGCTCCCGATCCGATCAGGGAATTCAGTGGATGTTTTATGGGAGTGGTTCTCGTCTGAAGATTCCGTTGATATCGGCTATCAAAATGTCACGGTTATTGGAACGTGGACATACAAGCTATCTTATTTATGCTGTTGATGTGGCAGAAAAGAAGAAAGAGTTGAGAATCGAGGAAATACCCGTGGTTGCGGAATTTGACGATGTGTTTCCGGAAGAAATTCCAGGTTCCCACCGAGTAGGGAAGTTGAATTTGGGATTGAGCTACTACCAGGCATGTCCGCTATTTCTCGTGCCCCTTATAGAATGGCACGGGGGGAGTTGAGAGAACTGAAGGTTCAATTGCAGGAACTTCTTGACAAGGGATATATATGCCCCAGTGTGTCGCCTTGGGGTGCACCAGTCTTGTTTGTAAAGAAGAATGATGGTTCGATGCGCTTGTGCATCGATTACCGTCAGTTGAACAAAGTGACGATAAGGAACAAATACCCTCTTCCGCGGATTGATGACCTGTTTGATCAGTTGCAGGGTACAACAATCTACTCCAAGATTGATTTGAGATCTAGATACCATCAGATACGGGTTAGGGGGTAGGATGATCAGAAGACAACATTTTGGACTCGGTATGTGCACTATGAGTTCTTGGTTATGCCGTTTAGATTGACGAACACCCCGACAGTCTTTATGAGTCTGAGGTGTTCCAGCCATATCTTGATCAGTTCGTCATACTATTTATCGATGACATTCTTGTATATTCTACAAGTGAAGAGGAGCATGTGAGACATTTGCGTTCAGTGCTTCAGATTCTCAGGGATAATCAGTTGTTTGCCAAGCTCAGTAAATATGGATTCTGGTTGGACAGTGTGGTATTTCTGGGTCAAGTCATCTCCAGAGATGGGATATCAGTGGATCCCAGGTAGGTAGAAGCAGTGATGGAATGGTCGGTGCCTACCTCTGTACCCGAGATTCGGAGTTTTCTTGGTTTGGCTGGATATTATCGACTCTTTGTCAAGTGATTCTCGAAGATTGCTAAGCCATTGACACAGTTGACTCAGAAGGGAGTGCTGTTTTATTGGTATGAGGCTTGTGAGCAGAGTTTTCAGGAACTAAAGCACATGTTGATGTACCCTTGCTGGTGATTCCCACGGAAAACAAGAGATTCATCATTTATACTGATGAGTCACTACAGGGTTGGGTTGCGTGCTGATGCAAGATAAGCATGTGGTGGCCTATACTTTGAGGCAACTGAAACCGCATGAGACCAAATATCCAGTTCATGACTTGGAGCTGGCGGCTATTATATTTGCCTTGGAGATTTGACGGCATTATTTGTATGGTACCTTATTTACCATTTACACGGACCACAAGAGCCTGGAGTTTTTATTTACTCAGGCGGAGCTGAATATGAGGCATAGGAGATGGATGGACTTGCTGAAAGATTATGATTGCGAAATAGAGTACCATCCCGGAAAGGCTAACTTGACAGATGACGCCTTGAGTCGGAAGGTGAAGTACACTGCGGAGGACGTCATCCATTTGTAGGCTTTGTTGACTTCCTACTGTCAGTTGGGTTATGACTTTGATATGTCTGCATCGTCGGTGCGTGTGTCGGCGTTGTTAGCAGAACCGGATATTTTTTAGAATATCGGGAGAGCTCTGAAGGCGGGTTTTGAGATATGTAGGTGGTTAGCATTGGTCCTCCAATGACAGCCATCGAGGTTCAGGGTTGCAGAGGGCGGTTCATTGAGTCTTGGTAACTGTTGGGTGGTTCCGAGTGCGCCGGAGTTACGCCAAGGAATCTTACAACGAGCTCACAGTAGCAGTCCATCCAGGCGGGAGGAAAATGTACAAGGATCTATGTGACCAGTTCTGGTGGAAGCGGATGAAACGATATGTTATAGCATCGTTAAGAGGTGTTTCATCTGTCAGCAGGTGAAGGCGGAGAGGCAGAGGCCCGATGGTGAGTTGAAGAGTTTGGAAGTACCTAAATGGAAGTGGGAACACATATACATGGACTTCGTGACCCACTTGTCGAGGACTGCTTTGGGATTTGATGCCATTTGGGTGATTGTGGACATGCAGACTAAGGTGGCTCACTTTATTCCATACAGTATGACCTTCACGTATTTGAGGATGGCTCAGCTGTATATTCATGATGTGGTATTTCTATTGTGTCTGATCGAGATCCGTGTTTTATATCTCACTTTTGAGAAGGTCTCCAGTCAGCGTTGGGAACTGAGGTGAGGTTGAGCACGACATATCATCCCCAAACAGATGGCCAGATCGAGCATACTATACAGACGCTCGAAGATATGTTACGTGCTTGTGTATTGGAGTTTGATACTTCTTGGCAGGATTCAGTGGCTTTCGTAGAGTTTCGTACAACAATAGCTATCAGGCGAGCATTCAGATGGCCCCATTTGAGGACCTTTATATGGTCGACGTTGCAGATCACCATTGTACTAGGATGATTTGGATCGTAAATTGGTCGGAGGACTAGAGTTGATCCGGGAGATGGAAGAAAAGTGAAAGTGATCCGGCAGAAAATGAAAGCAGCCCAGGATAGGCAGGCAGCCTATGCTAATAAACGGCGACGATCGTTGGAATTTCAATTGGGAGATAAGGTCTTCTTGAATATCTCACCTTTCAGAGGTGTTGTATGGTTTGGAATGCGCGGGAAACTATCTCCGAGATATGTGGGTCCGTATGAGATCTTGCAGCGCATTGGTACCAAGGCTTACTGTCTGGCTTTGCCACCGTCATTGTCTGATATACATGACGTGTTTCATGTATCTATGTTGAGGAAGTATGAGCCGGATCCGTCTCATGTGTTGCAGCCTTCAGAAGTTCAGTTGGATTCTGATGTGTCCTATGTTGAACGGCCAGTTAGGATTCTGGATCGAACTGATCGCAGACTTCGGAACAAGGTTATACCAATGGTTAAAGTTCAGTGGGATCGCACGGGTGCTGAGGAGGCCACGTGGGGACGGAGCGACATATGGTGCAGCACTACCGGAGCTGTTTTCTGGTGTGTTAATTTATGTTCTGATTTGGCATGGGTAAGTAGATGTAAATTTCAAGGTCGAACTTTTCTAAGTAGGGGAGTATTGTGATGTCCCTGAAATTAATCATGTACTTTAAGGTTTTAATAATGATTATATGTTATTATTATGGTGTTAAATTAGTTATGGTTGGGGAAATGTATGGCTATGCGGTTGGCATGAACTAGTAATATATTTCAGGGTGCATGTGATGCAGTGTGGGAAATGGTGTATACTTGGCTTGGCACACGGGCTTTACTCTAGTGATATAGAAAAAGCATGTTAATTTGTTGTTATGGTGCATTTTGTTGGTTAATGCTTTAAAATATCATGTAGGGATATTTTACTATATCATGCTAATTAGTTACACACCATTTTAATTTAAACCCCCACACTTCTAATATCTCACCCCTTATCCCTCACTCCCCACCACCCATCTATTATCATTCAAAAATCCCATTTTCCCCAACCCTCTTCATCGCCTACCACAAGGAGAGGAGGAGAAGGAATTTCAAGTTTGTAATTTTTTCTTGCTAGGAGTTTGAAGCTCTAGTGGTAAGGGAATCATTCCTTGTAGGTTGAGCATGTTAACTTGAAATTTGAGTTTATGTTTTTGGGGAAAGAAATGGGTTTGTTTTGAAATATGTTGTTTGTTGTTGGATATGGATATTGATGTGTTTTATGTTGGTTTTTTATGTATATTGTTGTGTTGGGTTGTAAAGATGGGAGGTTGTATGGATAGTATGAGTTGGAAGGGATGAAGTGTATGAAAATGGTGTTTTTCGCGTATACAGAGTAAGGCGATCGATCGCCTTGAGACAGGAGGTTTTAGCGACCGATCGCTATGCTAGAGCGATAGATCGGTGAGCCTCGCGATCAATCGCTCCGGACATAGCGATCGATCACTGATTGGCAGAATTTGAGCATTGCTGCAGTGAGGTCTCGCGATCGATCGATGCACATTGGCGATCGATCGCGAGACACCAATTATTGAATTTTTGGTTATTTTGATGGAATTTTTGGTAATGGACTACTATTTGGCTTCTAATATTGAGTTGTGCAATTGTGTAGAGCCTTCCCAGGTGGCAGCACAACGCAGGGGTAAAGTTCGGCAACCATCCCACATTTTGGAAGAAAGATACGTAGAGACGTATGTGCATCAAACGGTAACATGTATTTTTACATATTGGATTATGCATTATGGTTGCATATGTATTGGATGCTTGGTGCATATTATCGTGAGTCGTTGCTATATTCGAGTGATGATTATAATGCTTGTCGATGTCATGTCAAAGCGATGAATAGAATACTTGCCGATGTCATATCGTAGCGATGAAAGAATATTTGCCGCTAATATGTCGAAGCGATGGTAAATTCCGCTGTCATATTTAAGCGATGAATATTAATGCCGCTGATATGTCAAAGTGAGGGGTATTAATGCCGCTGTCATGTCGAAGCGATGGGGATTAAAATGTCACTGTTATAACAAGACTGTGATTGGAAATGGTACTGATGGAATCGGATATATGTCATGACATTTATTAAACTGTATTATAATCTATTGATTATGAATATGAGTTATGGAACAGAGACAACCAAATGGAGCATGTTAAAGGCATTTGAATACAAGTATTTTGTATTAACGACTTTATGCATTTTTACATTATAATCATGTTGTTGTGAATATGATTTATTATATGCTCATGGTTTGGGGTTGTTCCTGTAGGAGCTTTTGGCATGGAGGGCTAAGGTCATGGTTGATGCGGTGAGCTGTGTAAGGAATGCCACTGATATAGAAGGACATGAATTCTTTTGTATAGTTTCTACGTAGGGTAGAGTAAATCTATAGCCTTTACATTCATTTTGTGGGAATGTAATAAATCATTTTTAGAATTTTATTTTGGCACTGTAATCGTTAAGCTCAATGCATCAACATGAACCCTTAAACTCTGATGAATCATGAATGTATGTTTAACTCTCTTACATCATTAAAGCCACACTTAAGGTAGCGAGGCCTTACAAATCCTATGTTGTAAAGTTTGATTTTAGGTGTGATTTTCGTCCATATATATAGAGGGAAGGGAATCATGGACTTCCTTGTTGGACACAAACTATATAAGGAATTTATTTTTAAGAAAACTCATCTGGCGATCGATCGAGCAGATTGTTCGATCGATCAAGCAAACTTGCTGGACCAGCCGATCGATCGAGATGGTAGCTCGATTGATCGAGCTATATTTTTCTTTTTTCCTTTTTTTATTTTCTTCATTGGCTTCGACGCGTTTGCTAGGTTTGGTCATTTTTCATCATTTTTGGCTCATTTCTTTTATTTTTATGCATTTCAACATTGATTCCTTAAACATACAAATATACCAAAAAGCGTAAAATCGTCCATGAATCAATACGAAAACCATTAGAAAATCTCATCTAAATAAGTGTAAAAATGATATTTATCAACTAGTCACACTTGTATTTCAACTATTTTATTTTTGGGTATGAAATGGATACTTTTTAACTTTTTGAGTATTAACTACATATAAATTTGGACTAAATCTATTTAAAATCGATATTACGTAGTACAATTTTGTTTTAAATCATAAAATACATAAAACTTGTACTTGTGTAAATTTCAACTATTTTAATTTTTGGTACGAAATTGGTAATTTTCAACACTTTTTCAGTATCAACTACAAACATATTTGATACTAAATTCATTTAAAATCGGTATTAACATAGTACAATTTTGGTATTAAAACATAAAAATACGTACCATTGCAAATTTCAACTATTATTTTTGGTATTCAATTGATAATTTTCAACACTTTATCTTCGTTGAGTACTGGTTTGATATACAATATTATCGAGTTAACATTTTATATATAACGCATTTCATTAAATATTGAGGAATTGTTGGGTAAATTTGGATGCAAGGATGTTTGTGTACCTATGGGACAAAAAGGAAATGGTACAAAATTGTTAATATGTCGAGATAAAAGTCCAACTCTTTGTTCTTAAAATAATATTGCTCGCTACAGTACTCATGGTTTCGATGACAATTCGTTTCACAATATACAACAAATATGATTTATGATAGTAGCATTACAAATCACAAATCCTATAAACCACAAATGCTTAAAATACTCAATCTCGAAGAATGATAATGATATGCAACAAAATGCGTTGATTTTCTCAACTTATACTGTTAAATCTCTAGATTTATTTTGTTATATAGAAAATTACATGTGTAGAATTCAAGGGATGAATCGTTTATTTAATAGTCCTATAAACATCACCAGAAGACACCATTTGGAAGCATTTTTTAATGAAAAGTCTCACCGATACGTGAAATGGTGCATGATTTGGTTGAAAATGTGCTTGCCCAAAGAACGTATTTCAAAACATTCTTTTGATTAAAAGTTGCATCCATACTTGAAATGGTGCAATGTTTAATTTCAATTCAATTATTTTTCCAACACTAAGTGTGGGTATATATGAATAAGTATATGAAATTTTATTTGATACATACGATATAAAGTTAAGGGCACTTGGGCTTTCCCTTGGAATTCTTCATGTCCCTATAGCAAGGGCACTCGTCTTTGTTTCCATAAGTTCCGGACGGGACACACTCATTGCATGCAACACAACAAATCCCACAGTATTTCAAGCATCGATCCTTCATCCCAGCTTTAGAGCAACGAACGGCACACTTGGAGTCACACACACCTTTTGTTAATTATACAAGGACGTTATATTAGATCATTTAAATATTTTAATCTATATTTAATATTGTTAAACTATAAAATAAATATGTTAAAAAAATGTTGATATATGCATGTACAGCTCTTCTTATCTTAGTGATGTTCAATCAGAAAAAGGGAAATTTTAAATGTTTGAAGCCATGAAATTTATAGAGAAGTAAACTACATATAATGTCCGTTAAAGAGAGATAAAGGTATGAAAATCGTGTTAGAGAATAAATAATAATTGTACAATCTCTCTATAAGCTCGAGCATTTAGATTTGACGGCAATTCAATATGGTATCAGAGGCTCCGGCTAATGCGAGGTCCTGGTTCAACATTCACAAACAACAACTCCACCCATGAAATATCCACTTCATGTGCTTCCAAAAAAATAATAAATAAATCGATCCACAAGTGAGGTATGTGTTAGTGAATAAATAATAATTCTGCAATCTCTCTATAAGCTTGAACTTTAAGATGGGACCTCAATTCAACAAATCGTATTTTGATTTTAGATATAGCTTTTGTATGAAATACACATATATTCAATGAAAATTCGACGATAAAATGGATTCCTACACATACTACTCGCGTCTCTTTACATTGGCATATATGATGTTATTACCATGAAAAATAAATATAGAATCAAGCGTTTATCGTTTTATCAAAAGCTATGGTTTGTAGTAATTGTGCAATTCAAATATTTTAAATCGTATAACAGCACAAACAATTCGATCGCTCTCGAAGTACGCATAAGTACGGTACTCTAACAATAAACTTTAAGTTATTAAGATTATTCATAGAAGAAATACAAGTGCAATATGCCTTCTAACGGGAGGCTCTTACTTGATTCTGCCACAACAATGGATCCAAGAAAGCTAGAGTTGAACACCAAAGCAACGAGCAAGAAAGCAGCAATCCAGGGCTTCATTTTTCCTTCACAGAAATCAAATAATGAATGATTAATTTGACACAGTACCAGAAGAGCTTGCAATAACAACTTTGAGAAACCAAAGAAAGAGTTCAAATGGTATTTATAATTGGAGAAAATGCAAAGGCTGATATTGGATGAGCAGGATGTTGGCCGCCGGCTACTCAACGGGAGTTTGGGTTCTTCAAATAATTAATTTGAAATTTTACAAACTATAACTTATACCAGATAATCAGACGATTCATTAAATTTATGGAGACGAAACTTAAGACTCTTTTTAGAAAAATAAAAAGAATTTCTTTGAACAGACCTGGACTGACCATTGCTCAGGAGAATGGGTGGATATTATATAAATATGCATGCATAGTTTTATACGTATAGGTATTTCACAGACAGTCAAAGTTTGTTTTGTGCATTCTTGGCGTGTGATTTGTAGTTGGATAAATTATAAAAATTGTCTAATTAAAAATTTATTTGTATAACAGTTTCAAATTTTAGAATTGAACAAATATAATCCAAAAAAATATTTTTTTAAAATATCTCTCTCATAAACTATTTTTAACGAAAATGATCCCACAAAATTATTTTTAACAACTCACATTAATTTTTTTAACTTTTGTTAAAAAATAATTTGTATGAGATTATATTTGTAAAAAAACATTTATGTAGCACTATATTTGTTAAAAAATAAGTTCTCTAAGATTATATTGGTTTAGTCCAAAAATTGAAGATTATTATTGTAAATGTCTCTATTCGATTGTTCCATTTATATAATGTCCTTTCTTGTAGTTATTATTATATCTGTATACAAGATTTTTTTTTTTTTTTTTTTGTTATTGTTTGTTACAAGTCCCTTTTTGTTTGCTTTTTGAAATTACAATTTGGAATTGGAACGTAAGTTGAAATGAGTATTTTAAAATAAAAAAAAAACTTGGACCATACCCTATGTATGGAGAGAAGTGACATTGATGAAAGGTTAGAAAAAAATTGAAAATTAGCCACTACCAAATTGGTAAATAAAATCTGTTCAAAAAAAAAAATTGGTAAATAAAATATTTAATCAAGTTCAAAATATGTCGCTCAACCTTTTTTTTGTGAAAATAGTTATTAGTTAAGAAAACTATGGACAACCAACAACTTGTCGTTTTGGTTTGTCATCTGTCCACTTGGATAATCGATGTTATGTTTGAATCCTGCAACTTACAATCTCATTCCCTACTTAAAAAAAAACTTTGAAAAGTAATGATCGAATTAACTTTGGAAGTTAATTTTCTTTTGAATTAGAAATTTTGTCAAATCAATCAACACAACTCTCCCAACAAAATTACAAATTTGAATATGAGATCTATTTTTTTATGTGGACCTCACATGTCCAAATCAAATTTGGATTATTGACTTAATAATTATATAATTATTCTTATGCTAGCAAGAACTCACATCGTGTGGATACCTGAAATATGTTGCGTCGATTTGAAAATAGATCGAAATGGTTCACTTGCCATATGAATGAAAAATTATTGTACCTACTAAAACATATATAGCAACATGCATGGTCTATCTACTTATTTACGCATATGAACCTAATAGATTATTACTCATAATGTGACCAGATTCGAATTGTTTCACCATATTGGACTATAGAATTCGAACTCACGATGTAGTTCAATATGGTAGAGATTCAGAAATCAATCATTATCACACATTAAAGTACCACACTACATAGGCTCAAGATCTTAAGTTTGAGATACCCTGAAAATAGGAGTGAAATCATTTGATCCATTTTAATTAATTAATTAATTTTAAAAAATGTTCAATTATTGAAGCACTCCACAAGCTAAAGGTATTTTATTTAGTTTCGATATCAATCCATTCATTATTATTATATTATTATTGTTTTGGAGTCACCAATTTCTCAAATATAAAATATTCAAATTTATAAGTTTTTGTAAAAGATACATTAGATTATTTGATTTACTAAATTATTCAATATGAGATAAATTATAGAGGTATCTCACAAATTATTACCCATATTCACTTGTTATTCACAAGGTATGTGTTTTTTGGATCTCGAACCTGAGATATCTCTCAATTGTGGAAGCTTCAGATGTCAACTGAGCTAGAAGCTCTAAGCAATACTGACAAGGGGTGTATCTAAGCAATGTTAAAGATTTTCATACATGATACTTAAATGCTATGAAAAACTCATATATCCTCACTCACTATCCTGAAGAGAAACACAAGGAGCATAACTATTGGCTTCTTTCAGATGTCATAGCTTATTCAGAAAAAAAATTAGAAATAAACCTCCACAATAACCATGATTACTTATGTGTGTAATAAATCACTTCCACTTCTTGAATTTCCCTCCATGCATTCCAAACATTCCATGCTTTCCCCCTTTATGCTTTCCAAATTTCCCATGCTTGAACTTGCCATGCTTCATCTTCCCATGACCATAATGGCCCATGCCGTGCCCAACACCATGGCCATAATGGCCCATGCCATGAGCACCATGTGTCATATGCGCAGCACCATAGGCGGCTGCCGCTGCAGCAGCACCTCCAAGCATCACTCCTACACCGCCAGGTCCCCCTGCAGCATACAGGGAGTTAAAAGAATAGAGAAAAGTGGAGACATGAACAATTATACATGGAAGAGCCGAAGACTTACCATTTAACTATGAGTAATATTATCAATTAACGATTTACAACGACCAACCATAGTTCTAGAGTGGATCCCCCCAATCAAAATGCAATCTACTGGTCTAAGAGTTCTAGAGTTTTCAAATATATAAATGCAAGTTTCAAATGAGGTAATTCAATGCTCATAGGATAGAAGCTGTGAGAGTATTTGAACATCATCCATAGATATGAACCGTGACCCAAAAACCTAAATGACAGGTGTTAAGAGTACACGTCGTTCCAATTCAAAACAAATTGATAATTAGTAGTGTAACTCATGTATCTTATAAAGAGCTAACATAGTTTGTAAATTCTCAATGTATGATAACAACTCTCAAGTCTCAACACGCCCCCTTATTTGTGACATTCGTCAAACACGTCAATTTATAACGTGGGTGACATTGAACATACTGAAGGAATAACAAATCATATGAAAAGCTTGCTCACCAATTGACAAGTGAGTGGAGTAACTTGTATCTTATAACGATCTAACATAGCTTTGTAAGTTCTTAATGTCAAATAACTATCGACAACAAGTATGGTACCCATGTTCACTTGACCGGCTACCCATATCTATCAAACTAAAAACATAACAGCCGTTATTTCAGTTTGAACTTAACTTTTAGTTCATCAGAAAGACCTGGTATTAATTCTATAGAAAGGCGACGCAACCAAAGAAAATGAAAGACTTGAAACCAAAGTGCTTTGGCAAACAACGCATCCAACACATAACAACAGAGATTAAAATCGAGCTACAGTTGAACAGCACCTGAATGATGTGGAGCGGATGAGCCAGGATAACCAGCCGGGGGATATCCTTGTGGAGGATATCCTTGTGGAGGGTATCCTACTGGTGGATACCCTTGTGGAGGATATCCTTGGGGAGGATAGCCTCCGGGGGATGGCGGATACTGTCCAGGTGGATATCCTTGTGGAGGATAATGGCCGTGATGAGAAAAAAGCCCTTTGTCAGATTCATCGTGTTTGTCCTTTCCACCTCCCATTTTCTTTTATCTCAGTTGATATTGTTATCTAAAATGATGAAACGATAACTTGTAAAACAGAAAGGAAACTGAATTCGAAAATATACATTAAAATCATATAAAACCATGACATATGAAAGAATGCACTGGTTCATGTTCATGTTAGTGCATTTCAATCGCACCGAGAACAAACATATACGAGAATCAAGTCGGGTCGGCCGTATTTCGGGCAACAAAGTTTAATCAATCCCACAGTATAGTTTATAAATTTATAAGAAAATGGCCATATTAGGCTGTCTGCTCCTCCAACGAAGGTCAGAGTCGAAGCAAACTTTTCACTGAATATGAGACCTATGTCAAACAATTTCTTAGAGGTCACAGATATTTTCATAAGGCCATTTAAAATCATCACGAATTCTAGCCAGGAAAAAATGGAAGGAAATTAAAAATTTCTACATCCTGAAGGCATCCCAACCATTTATTCTCACATAACTTACATTAACGAAAAGAACACTGCAAGATACAAAATGATAATCGATACACATATACGTGTTCTACAGACAAAAATTTACTTTTGATCCAAAAAGAAACAGACTTTCTGGATTTATTAGAAGAAAAACGGAAGGGTCACCTTGAAAAGCTCTACAAGGCGCGGAAAAAGCGTCGGTACAAGAATTGAATGGTGCATTCGTTTACGTTTGTAGTAAAATAAATTTTCACCATTTTCTGATGTTTCGCATCCGACTCCACGCATTGATAGGACAAGAAGACGTGCATGGAATGCCACGCGTGACTAATATTATAATAAAAGATAAAGTCAATAAAAAAATTTTGAAAATAAATGTATTGCTGGAAGTGTTTTTCACATACAAATATAACAACGGATGGGATTTATTTGATGCTACTCTTAAGGGCACTGGCCTCTAGAAGTACATCTTATCATATATTGAGAATATTCTATTTGAAATATTTTCAATACATGATGATATATCCCTTATGGGATAGCATAAAAAATCCACGGAGAAAATAGCATACAAAAACTACTCTGGCCCAATAAATAAATAAATAAAACATAGACAGTTAGCAAATGCTAAAAAATTCCAGATGTACATCAATCTACATAGATGGCGGCAGGTTCAGGAGGGGGGCTAGTCTGCTTCATTGGCGGTTTTCTTATAAAAAGCAAGCTTGAGCAGCCCCATCAACTTTCCCAAGTCCGTTCCTACCGACATAAAATGTTAGATAACGCGATACAATAATATCTAAATCTTTAATCCATAATACCTCTAAAATAATCGTTTGACACATCATTGAGACGCATCAGATAATATGCATAAGGTACTTAATAAGGAATTATCTTCCGTTTTATTACATTCATTCATGAATTTCTATATCTCGTTTATCTTCACATTTTCTAACAACTCATTCCACATGTTTTCTCTAAAATTCTGAATAACTTCTTTGATATTAGATAATGTATCCATTAAATTTAAAATATCTTGAAATATATTGTGTAACATTCCACAAAAATCATATGACATTCCCAATAATTCAAATAGAAAATATAAGATAAACACACATTGAACGACGTCATCACCTCGTAAACTCCAATTGGTGCAGCCACATAAGACATAGCCCACCAAAAATTCATACCAAACCGTAGCTAAATAAAGAACTTAATTCTAAAGTAAATATTCTTGTAGTAAAAGCGAACAAATTTTACCGTAAAACGAGCGTCTTTTGTGTTCAAGCATGGCCTCTCTTGTAACGTTACTATTATACTGTTGCCTCACATACACAACACACTAGACCCGGCCATGGTTCAGAACCGCCGATTAGACGGTTCAGAACCGCCGGTTCGACGGTTCAAAAAACATCGACCCTTAACCTTAACCTTCCTTGACGGTTACGGTTACGGTTACGGTTCATGAACCGCCGGTTACGGTTACGGTTAACCAACGGTTACGGTTACGGTTTGACCCTTATTTTTTAAAAAAATATTATTAAAATTTGAAATAAAGTGTAAAAAGTGTATGAATGTGTTTTCATCCATGGATTAAACATAAAATAACGTGAAATAAATTCAAGCCAAGATAATCAAAATGTGTAGATATATTTGTTTGGTTGATTTATATTATATTTAGATCAACAACGCTCTTATAGCTTAGTGGTTGAAGTTAATTATTAAAGTTGGAGGTCATTAGTTCAAATATACACCATAATATATATTTTAAATTTAAAAATGTAAAAAAAAATAAAATAAACCCTTGAACCGCCGGTTAATCGACGGTTCACGGGTTAGCAAAATCATGACCCTTAACCGGCCCTTCTATAGACGGGCCGGTTACGGTTCCGACCCTTCGAACCATTGACCCGGTTCCGGGCCGATTCAGGGTCGATGATGACCCTTGGTCGGGTCTACAACACACACAAATCCCTAAATGAAATCCCAAATCGTCGATTCGTATTTCTAATTTCACGTCTTCTAGGTTAGAATTTTTTTGTTTTAGCCGGCACGCAATTCACTTCGTCCCCAGCGCATTCAATCCATTAACATTAGTATCGGCAATGTCCTATGCCAAAGACTCGAATGCCAGTATGCCACAGCTAATGTTGTTGTCGCTCTCGATCGCACAGACTCGTTGTTTTCTCCTGATGTCCATCTTAAGTGAAAATTTTCCACATATGGTAGCTCAAGAATAGTTTTGTATTGATTGATTACCACCTTCTCTAGTTTATATGTATTTAAACTACCATTTTGTAGGAAATGATCCGTGTAAATTCCGTTCTAGACTGAATTGGAGTTTGTTGAAACCTGGAAGTTGTAATGTTATGATTTGGTCGTCACAAATTAGGTGATTGTTGAAAGAGCTCTTATTATTTCATTATCACCTCTAGACTGCTCCCTCCAACATTTATGGATCGTAGGAGATATGATGGGTCAATCTTGTTGTGAATGATCGTCTTTGTTTCCTTGGTGCAGCAAAGGTTTCCATGTGTTGTTTGGTGGCAGAACATAAAACAAAAACACTGTCTTATGAAAATGTAATGTGTAAAAACCAAAATTGTAATAGGGACGAATAAAGACCGAAGTGATAATAGCAAAGACATCCAATGGAAACAGTGATGTGATAATTAAGTTTTCTTGCTATCACGATCATATGCTGCCAGGGTTACTTAGTTTCGTAAAGAATTCTCTCCTTTTGGTCAGTGCATTTGCAGGAGTTATTGATTTAAAGCGTTGTGCATTCAAATGTGGCACATCGATCCATTTCCTGCTATCAGCACCTATTGTGCTTGAGGTTTGCTCACTTATTTATCTTGTGTATGTGTTTGATCTAACTTTTTATGTACTCTTTCTGTAAAACTAATACCACGATTTTTCCATTTGTAAATTTCTATTAGTATTCTGGTACTCTGTTAGAATTAAAGAGTTATAAAGGCTATTTTAGTGAATAATTCGAGGTGAAGTCATTTGAGCACTCCTTGAGACGTGACTTCTGGGAAAATTTTGATTATAGGATCTAAAATAATATTTTATTTGAATTTTGAGAATTTATATATGAAATTTTTTGGAGTTTATAGAATTTAGAAATTTAAAAGCTTTTAAATGAGTTTTTTGAACTTAAGGTCTACTTTAACTACACAATCTTTGGAAAATTGAGAAATTAAGAATTTAAAATACACTTTTAAATATTTCTTAGAGGATTTTAATGACAAAAATTGGGCTTGGAAAAATTAAAGAAAAATTTGTTCTGTTATGGGATTTTATTAAGAAATCTTTATATTTTTTAATTAAGATAAATTTAGCCGTGATTCTAGAAGTAATAAGGCCTAATTTTATGACTTTTTAGGGGCTTAGATTTTAAGTCGGGAAGAGGTAGAAAAAGGCCCTAAAAGGGCCTGTGCAGCCACTGCTTTGGCTGCATACGAATGCAGCAGCAGCAGCAGCAGCAGCCAAGCTGCTTCAATTCAGGCTGATTTGGGAGATCAGATGTGTGGGTCTTTAAAATTTTGTTTGAAGTGTTATATGAATACTCGAAAGCCTAGACGAAACACATCTGAATTTATAAGTTTCTGAATTTAAAAGTTAAGGTTTTTTTCCGAAAAGCTTAAATTTGTATGCTTGACAAAATTAGATTTCTTGGTTTGTATTTCTATCAAAATGCTTTTGTGTATTTTGAATACTTCCTCCTTAGCATTTTTAAATATTAAGCATTTTGTGGTTATTTTATTATCTCTTTTGTTAATTGATTTATATTTTGTAAATGAATTTTAATAAAGCATTTTTTCCCATTTTTCTAGGTTTGAAATTATGAAATTGGTTATCTAGAATTTGTCAAGAACAATTCATCCGGATGTTAACAAGTTAGGGTGCGCTCGTTTAGAAAGACTAACGTATTCTTTTTATATAAATTACTCAATAAAGTTCGTAGATTCTGCATGTGATTTGAATGATATAATCCGGGCTTTCTTATCGCAACATCCACATCTTTATTTTCGATGGTCTACATTTATGATACAAAATAGTATATCTGCTTCTCAATCAGATTAATACAAACCTCAGCCTGAGTACTTTGTAGACATTTTGGCTTCCTATGATCAAACCTGGCGACGGGGGTACACCTAAACTAGCATTATTCCTTGGTTAAAGAAATAGAGAACTCTTTAAACTTTTTCTACCAATGAATGGCTCCGCAATAAGCATCTTCAGTGCACCCGGTGCAAAGCTAGATATGCAATAAATCGATAGCCTACTAACATCAGCATCATGATGGACATATCCATCCATAAATGGCTTAAACCTACTGACTTTATGGGAGGATAATCTGCGACTTGGCAATATACTCCCTTTGCACACTCATATAAGTCATCCTTGTTGTACTGAACCCCGAGAAGTAATTTGTAACAGTAGTAGCTGTAACTCAGGTATTTTAGCCAAACTATGAATGGAGGAATTTGTCTGACATAGTATCCTCCAGCAATAAGGAAGACCAACGTTGTTACTGAGGCTAAAGTAGCAGCTTGCTTGACATCCATGAGTATGGCACCAAATGCTAAGCCAAGACTTTGTGAAACAAGAACACTTAAAAGAACAACAAGGAGGGAGAGCATAAAGGTGGCAGGGTCGGGTTTAAGACCACCCATCCAATAAAAGATTAATGTAAATGCTGTTGGAAGTGCGAGCTCCAGAGGAAGATCTCCCACTGTTCTGGCTAAAAAGTAGGAGGAGAGGCGGTACATACCAGACGACCTTTCCTTGATCAGCATGGTTCTTTCTTGAGGGAAGGTGAAAACAGCATTGTAAAGTGGGTAGAAGCCCCAAAACACAGAGAAGAAGAACAACATGGCAATCTGTGTATTGAAGTAACTCTTTATTAGCTGTACATAGTTCATAGTGTAGCTAGTTGATGGTTAAAGTGAGTGGACAACGTGTACGTTTGACATATGTAATAATGTGCTGATTGATGGAATAATTTGGAGTGTTGGTGTGTAAATGCAGTGTCAAAACTTTTCCAGATAGTGTTTCGGATATTTGTTTTCTCCAATGTGGAAGCATAGAAGGGATAAATTTTATGGTTGTGGATAGTTCTTACACGATCATCAATGTGAGATGATGGAGTGTGCCACCATAGAAGCCCACCAAGTATTGCCATGCTTATTACTTGGAAGATTCTTAACCTGTTGAAAGCTTCAAATCTTCGCTCTCGCAGTCCTCGTAAGAGCAGGATCTTAAATTGATGCCACCAAGTTGTGCACCACTTCTCTGTCGTGATGCAGGGTCCTGCATGATTGGAAAAAAACGTGAACCTATTGAGTATTGACTAGTAGTCCAACAACAGAAAATTAGTGGAATACAAAAAATCATTTGGGAGCAGAATGTCTTCCTACTTGAGACTGTGACAAAGTTTAACAAATCAATACGAAGACAAAGAATGCAGACTCACTTTTAGAGGTTTCCTTCTTGAAACTGTTGATACTGACTTCTGAACTGCCTAACTCAATTTTCAGCCTTGTAGAAATGTTCTTGTCGTAAGCAGAAATTAGAGATTCTCTCACGTGCCTTGGATCTTGTTGTTGCATGTTGCCACTATGGTCAGTGGCATGCTGGACGTCGGGTTCAATTCCTGGAACGTCATGTTATATTCCTATCCATATCTTTTCATATGATAAAGACACCAATTCACCAAAGTCCTTTTTATGTTACTTCATAACTTTAACTAGGAGAAGTTTTTTGCTAGAAAGTGTTGATTTCATTATAAGAAGAAATTAACGTGCGTTAGAAATGATCCTTAAATTACTGAGATTGAAAAAATGCAAGGTCGGGCCGGACACCTGAACTCCATTAATCATTCCAAACACCTTGCGTTTTGTAAGTTTCATTTCTGTCGTTGGTGAAAGAACATGGCTGTAAATGTTTTAATGCCCTTTTACTTCAAATTATCAAGCATTATGCTCATGTTAGATAAGTGTTGCTGAGAGTATAATTTCTAATTACCGTTGGCAAGGTCAAGCAAGAGATCAGCTGGGTTGACAGTGATGGATGTTGAAAAACCAATTGAAGAGAAATACTCCAAGGCATTTGAAGCAAGGCCATAGTAGATTGGGCAGCCTTCAGACAGCAAGACTACCTTGTCAAACATATGATAAAGCCTGCTTGATGGCTGATGAATGGTAGTTATAACAGTTCGACCTCCGGTAGCTAGCCCTTTGACTGTGTTCAAGATCCGTTGAGCTGTGGTCGAGTCAAGACCAGAGGTGGGCTCATCTAGCAGCAGTAAACTTGGGTTGATTAGTATTTCTTGACCTATACTCACCCTTTTCTTCTCCCCGCCTGATATTCCTCTGAACAATGGCCCTCCTATCATACTGTTTTGGCATCTAATTAACCCAAGCTCTGTTATGACATGCTCCACGTGCTGTACTATTTCTTCTTTGGTCAGGCTGTTGGGTAACCTTAGTAATGCAGTATATAGAAGAGTTTCAAACACAGTAAGATGTGGATATAGGATATTATTCTGTGCAACAAATCCTATTCGACGCCTGATAGAGCCTGAAAATAATTGACCATTGTAAGTGATCTTTCCTGACAACCTCCCAGAAAGGCGGCCTCCAAGGGCTGTGAGTAGTGTGGTTTTTCCACTACCTGATGGACCAAGCATCGCCAATATTTCTCCAGGACAGACCATCCCTGTGAGCCCATTGAGTATTGTTTTCTCTCCACTGCTTGATATTCCCCCACTACAAGTTCCTTTTCCTTCAAGATTCACTTTGTAAACAACTTCTTCAAACTGTAAATTAATAGGAGTATTCTGTCGATTAGTATCATAGTTACCTATGGCTGTAACTGGAAATTATCTGATCAATATCGTTGAAAAGCTTCTTGAAATTATTCCTTGTTTTTGCTTTTGTTGCATGCAAGTAAAAAAATATGTTAAATATTCTCTAGCAGCCTATGTATCTTTGAACATGCTGGTAGTCTAGTAGCTAGCTTGGGGGTGGAGGGGTGGGGGCTACATGAGTGCTCTTGTGAGGTTTCTGTACGTGAGTTTTGTGTGTGCCCACGTGAGTGAAGAAGGAGAGAGTGAAAGAAAGGGAGAGATGGACCTTCAAAGTTATAGGGTATACAGTCCCTAGCGGAGAAGATTCTGAATTGTTTTGTATTGGGTAAGCGAGATAAACTGTGTCACAAGCCTCCGTCGGCTGTCCTGCTGCCAATTCAGTCCCTTCATTTCCTGGTTTTGGTGCCACAGGACAGAGGGGCATGGCCAATTTCTTGTGATGCTAAACTGTTTTTTGGTTGTATGCAGTGGTGTCTAGGGAGAGAGGGACACGTTAAAGAGCTGCTTTTAACTTTGATTCCTAACTGAACTGGCTGGTCCAAATATATAGGCAGAGACTTAGAAACATTGCTTCCTTATGTACTAGATGCAGGGAAGCCTCTCTGATGGGATTCTACCTTATCTCTTTAAAAATTACGTTTACA
Source organism: Haberlea rhodopensis (assembly GCA_907163345.1). Taxonomy (NCBI): domain Eukaryota; kingdom Viridiplantae; phylum Streptophyta; class Magnoliopsida; order Lamiales; family Gesneriaceae; genus Haberlea; species Haberlea rhodopensis. The sequence continues at coordinate 27,749,634 of CAJQUN010000004.1, read as the reverse complement.
TTGCTAAAGCAGTTCTATCTTATCTCCTTTCTGGTGCCTATTCTTTTATCATTTTTTCGTTTCCTATCTGATGTTTACTATCTATATAATTTCGATCTCTAAAACTATGTTCAAGCTGCTCCTATCCTATCTCTATCGTGCTTTGTTCTTTTTGTGTTTTTCTTTCAATGTAGTCCTGATTAATTCTGCATGGATCTTCATCCATCTTGCATCCAGTTAATAGATAACTTTCATTTCCTATTTATCGATATTATTATATTCTTGAAAGCATACCAAATTTTATATTCCATAAGACCCTTATTTTTTTGAAAAAATAAAATTTAAGAAATAAAGACTTAAAAATAGTATTTGATTGGGAGAAAATTATTCCAACAACTTATTTATTACACAAATTTGCTATAATTAAAATTGTACTTTATATTAAAACTTAATATATATACACGCATCGCATGTTAAGTATTATTGGTGATGACGATGCTTTTGTCAGCTCGACCTCTTTATCCTAATAGTATTACTAATCACAAAGTAATTGGAGAACGGATACCATGCATACTACCCTATAATTTTTGAATTGAAGAATATGGGTATATCTTATATTTATTTTGGTGTCTCTCATCATTGGTAGAGCAGTCCAATGATAGCGCTTTCCACCTTTCACTTTAAGTATGTTTAATATCTTTGATTTGTTTATGGTTTTCTGTAAAATTGATTAACATTATAAGCATGTCGTTTTTGGCCTGCTCCACTAGTCTTTTGTGTTCTTTAACGTGGTACACATTATTATATCCCATCTTCTCCCAGTCACTGGAAAGTTTGATTTGAGACCCTATTGTGAATATGTGCATTTTATGCCTGTTATCGTTCTCTAAAATCTTGCAGGTGACATGAACCTTGAAATGTTCGAGTCAGAACAAGAAACATGAGTAAGGTGTAAATCCCTGCCCGAATTTTGAATTTGGTGTACTCCATGTACGGAAATATGAACCTGTAAGTACAAAGTAATGCTATCTTTCGAGAAGTTAAGGCAAAATCAAGTGGACATAAAATTTATATATTGGACGAATAATGGTTCTTTCCTTGTAAAGCAACAAAGTCTCATATTCTTTCTACTATTTTGCTCATTTAGTTTTTGACATTCGTATCGGAAAATCGAACATGACATTACATGATTGCATGTGATCAATACTTTCCTTTTTCCCTGTAGTATTATTCAACGGAGGGGTGGAGAAATGGATATTGAAGTTAGATGCTAAACTATCCGTCCCTTTAATTAATACTCTCTTTTGTGTTCATTTTTCATCTTTGCTGGAGTGGATGAGAATGTATATGATTAAAGGAAGTCGGATTCCAATTCCTGCCGCCCCCATTCATGTATATTTTACAGTGAGTTGAGCTTTTTTGCTTTTGTTTTCTTTTTCAGAGAATCGAGATCGAAGGTGTAGGGTTATGGTGGTGCCCAAACAGATCCAACGAAAACAGGTACGTCTGGTTATTTTCTAGATCACATAAGTCCGATGCGCGAGCGGATGCGGATGCGTGAATACGTCAATTTTCAAAAAAATTGAGTGTTGGTGTGCCTTAATGCGCCTATTAAAAATAAATAAATAAATATACATACACACTGATGATGAAATGAAGTTAAACATAAATAATATATTCCATATTTAACAAAACATTCAAGAGGATACCTTCGAATTGAGCGAGGATCTTCTTCATAATGAACTTGACTACATTACGTCGTTATTATATTATTTACAAATTTACAATATGAAGTTCTTAACAACTTTGGTGTTTGCAGCTTTATCATTCTTAATATGCATTAAAATTAGATTTTATTGAAGGATCTAACATTTGCAGATTTATTTATAAAGTTCATTCTATTAATTTTCATACAAAAAACTAAGATATCAAAATTATTATTATTTACTTAGTAAAAATGTTACAAAATCACAGATTTATCTGACTTTCTTTTATCACATATTTTAATCTTTCATATGTTATTATGTATTTTCATGATTCATTACATAATAGTGACTATTATCTACCTATTTACCATATAATATAATTTTCTTAGCAACCCGAAGTACCTAGAAACCATGAAAAGTCATCTAAACCCAAAATCGGAGAAATATTTTTTATAATTACAATAAAAAATAAAAAATCGAAGAATTAAGGAGAATTAACAAGACTTAGTAACTTAGTGCGCGACTTAGTAAATCTTAGTCCGCGAATTAGGAATTCTTAGTGCGCGAATTATAAAATCTTAGTGCGCGGATTATAATTCTTAAAGCGTGAACTAGATTTTTTTAAATCGCCTTAATGCGGCTCACGCGCACCCAGTTCGTCAGTTTGCGGTCGGAGCGCCAGTGCGTGGAGGGGGTAGGAGGATTATGTGACTTAGGTTATTAGGTTATTTCCTCAACTGAATATATTAATAAAATTAAACATTTTAATATTTTCCCCCCTTTGTGTTCTACTCTTATTCATACATGAGACATTGAGTTGAAACTAATTTATTATCTAAAATATATTATATTGCCCTTTAATCTAAATTTTGTGATCACCGATTACAAGTGCTTCTAAAACAATTGTTTTTACATATTCCCTCCTTGCTTTGAGATCTTTTGCCTCATGCTATATGATTCTTCTCTTCCCTACATATTGGCCATAGCATCCATGCTCTTCTTTACTTTTTCTACATTAATCCCACCCTAGTCTAGACCCGATTAATATATTTTGATAAAGGTGCTACATCGTGTACTTTGGTTAGAGGAGCTCACATTCAACAATAATAATTAAGAGTGGTAGTGGCCTCTCCTCGTGCTGAGTCTCCCTTGGCGTCATATGCATTCTTATTTTTCTTATGTTATTTAATTAATCTTCTTGTACATAAACATATTCTTGAATTTCATGGTAAAGGGATGCATTTAAAGAACATTCATGCTGATTATTTTTCCCATTTCTTTGGAGAATAAAAGGAAATATATGCACAATCAACATTCTCCGAGTCTTGGTTCGATCCAGCCTTTGAGCGTTGGAAACTGGTTGTTGAGCTTACTCATAGAAGAGATTTTCTAATTTTGTTATATTCTTTGATTGTGTATTTGATTTGCAGCAACAGTAATTGCTATAAGAGTCTCTTGTATAATATATTTATGTGGAAAAATATATTCTTTTTCGTATTCCCAAAGTTGGCTTAACCTAAGAAGGGATCATATCAAACCAGTTGGAACGACTTGGGGTGATAATTTAAATATTAGCCAGATTGACTAAATACAAAGCATTATTCAATAGAATCAATCGTCTAATTGCTCATTGGCAATATATTATCATTTCTTTTTTTAACTTGCCTTAAATTAATTCATCTTGATAAATTTCTCTATTGAGTACACTATAAAGTGGATCTAAGATTTCTTGTGTGAAATATTATGGGAATTTCAATTCCTTCATTCATTAGATTATTCTTAGATTTTAATTTGTTCTGTAAATTAAACCAAGATCCTTGATAATAACAAGTGGAGAGGAAATAGACATCCCACTCATTTTACATCATTTTGACAAAAGTATACACTAGAGTATAAGGAGCTCTTTACCAAACTTTTTTTGGCAGAGGTGGACTATATTGTGTATTTTGGGTTGATCAAACTTGCATTTTCTGAAAAGTTCATGGTAAAAGTTATACATGAAATTTAAAGATTTGGTTTTTTTTTCTTTCCATTTGAGATGAGATTATTTGGGATTCGAATGGTCTCGACTCGGGTCAAATATCACTAGTACTTTAACATTTGAGGTGATTCAAATATGGAAAAAATAAATCATTTTAGCTTTGAGCTGCACTGGAAATAGAGTTGGAATTCTAGCGCAATTAAATTTGCTTGTATTTGATATGAAGTTTATAAAACAAAATGTCTAGATATGGCTCAAGAATGAGAAGTTTTGATATGCTATGTTTGGATCGTGTTCAATGTCAATATATTCAAATACAAATGAAATTATTTTTACAGTGAAAAATCATGAATAGGTTTGATTCATTTATATCTCTAGTGGGGATTATTATTGCTCGCCTCTTTATTGTGTTTTTTTTTTTCTTTTCGGGTGAAATCTCAAATCTAAGAAGCTATTGGAAAAGACTGTCGTACATGTGCGACACAACTTGATTTTTTTTTATGATTCAAGTAGTCTATCACAATCCATTGGAATTAAATGCTTAGTGGTGATTGTTGTAGTGAAATCCCGAATATGTCACTGACGATTGGCTAACTAAGAATAGGTTTGGCCTTCCATACTTATATTTCTTTTCCGTTGTGTTAGTAACTACAACGTTCATATATAAGTTACCCCCACAAAACTACTGGTATGGTTTAAATAGGGGTTTAAGGATTGTCGATACCATCGAGTGTAAGGAGTACATGAAAGCCAAGCAAGAAAAGTCATTTGAACATGTTATTGACACCACATGAGCTCTTATCCAAAACCACACTTTTATCTTAAACCCCTAATTTCACAAACATGTTACAAATTATCCATTTCATATCTCCCTCAATCTTTATGTCCTCGAAAGAATATTGTATAAATGGAGGCCAAAATTATAATGTCAGTCCACACTCCACATGACTTAGATTGCCTTTGATCTTGTCTCCACCATGGAGGCTTCCCATGCAATCTCTTGCTATTTCACTATCAAAAGCACTTTATCCTGGTTTGGATTTTCTGTTCTAATTTCTTTCGTAGCTGATGTTCCATGTATGAGCAAAACAAATTGAAAATGATTGAGCACACACGTTTTTCATATAACATATAGAAATTATATGAAATTAGTGAAATAAGATATTTAGTGTGGCGGGATATTACTCTTATCACGTTCTTCCTAGTTCTAGATTTCGTTGTAATTCATGATTTTTTTTTAAAAAAGGTACAAATAGTTTTTATATTAAGTAACAATGATTAGAAAGCACAACCATCCAAAGGCCAGAAAGCACAACCAACATGCTTAATCAGCAAAATAGACATGTCGAGCGTGTCAAATACATATTTCTTTGAAAGTTATACTAAGTGATCCGGTAATAATGTTGAAAGCATAATGATTTTATATGCACTAGAAAGGAAACACATGTGTCGCACGTGAAACCATGCTCTTATGGACTTATTGTCCATAAGGGAGTAAAAGAAATGTGTTGAAAATAGAAAAACATTTTGTTAAAAACCGCGAGAAGAAAATATTTTATACGTAGTTTTCATCATCTGGTTTACACTACTATTTTATAATACACCAACGAAAAATGAATTATAGAACAATGCATTCATAATTTTAAATGGTTTCGAGTCTTCCATATTTTTCTCCCCACGATTTCCATTCCATATCTGTCTTCCCTCGATATCCCTTGAAGGGGAATCTAAATCTAAACTTTAAAAAACTTTAAAAACGCAAGAAAAGAACTTTCCCTTGATCAAAAGAGAACATGTTTCTTTTTACACCATAATATTTACCTCCCTTTTAAAAGGAGGGAGCATCTCGAAATTCGTGGCTCATTTGTCTCGACCTGCTCTGGCTTTTTTTTCTACATCATTCCCTTTACTGTCATATTCAGATTTTGAATATTACTGAAACTTAAATGAAAAAAAATTCTCTTAGATTACCTAATCAATATACATTTGGTCACAATTGGCCCAAATATGTGGTCATATGAAAAAAAATTTGACCTAGTGTGGTCATATGAAAAAAATTAGCTTAATCAAAAAAATTGCGTCAAACGCGACTCGAACTCAAGATTGTATAAAGTGGGCATGAACTCTTACTCATTCCGACTAAATCGAGGATCTCAAAGTAATATCTTTATTGCAGCATCTAAGTATCCAAGATTAATATGTGTGTGAAACAATAGTGATGTTAGATTTCATACTTTTTTGCTATTGGACAAAACATTTTTAATTTGGGGAATTTAACTATTTACTATATTTGAATGGAATCTTTGAAATTACCATAAATGGTAATCTTTTTTAACTATCGCAAAAGGAAGAAAACATCATAAATGGTAATCTTTTTTTTTTTGAAATGACCATAAAGGATAATCTTTTTTAACTATCACCTAGTAAAAAGGAAGAATACATCATATCATATCAAAAAAAGTAACGTCTACGTGTGGGTAGAGATTTAAATTGTCATGGAACGATTTAATTTGGTCCATGCAAAAATAATGTGTCTTCTTATACGTATTTATATGTGATTCATATGCATTTTTACGGGTATTTTTAGGTCAGTTTATCCTAGAGTTTTGAAAATATACGGTTTATACCTATGATTTTGTGAGTAAATGCAAAATACCCATCAATGTAAGGGTTAATATGCTATATTTTGTAAACCACGTGGGGTTAAAATGTCTATTTTGAAAACCACGGGAGGTAAACTGTCTATTTTCAAACCGTGTGGTATAAATTATCTTACAAACCACGGGAGAGTAAAATGTTTATTATTAATACCATAGAAGGGTAAATCATGTGGGGTTAAAGTGTTTATTTTGAAAACCATTTGAGATAAACTTTTTATTTTCAAATCACAGGGTATAAACTGTTTATTTACAAACTACGGGAGAGTAAAATTTTTATTATTGATATAATAGAAGGGACTCGTTTTTTTTTCTGTCTAATAATATATTGGAATTTCTCCCACCGTAAGATGTACCAAACCATTTTTTTTAATGTATTTTTTTTTAGAATGCCAAACCATTTAATTGCAAGTGAAAACCATATTCAAGTGTCCCATTTCCTAAAATAAAGACCCAATCGTGTGCGTTTACTGCAACTTTGAAGCAAGCACCGTAGTATTAAGGATATCTCTAAATAATGATAACTATTTGTCGTATTGCTGAAGAATTAAAATAGAGGTGGAACGACGAGGACGGAAAATACTTGTATGTACCTGATATAGACTCCATTTATGCACCAACTCAATATGATTTGTCTAAAATAGTTGGTATATTAATTTATGTATTTTTTTATTTTAAAATATGTTGTATTTTAATATTGAGTTGATATATAAACGAAATCCAAAAATACAAATATTTTGCCCGATGATGATAATTACGGAATAAATGGATGAGAAATTCGATATAATTGCAAAAAAATAAAGAAGTATGGGGCAAATCTTCAACTTTTTGGGAAATCTCTTATTGGGTCCGCCCATCATATAAAAAAATGGATGTATTTAAATCAACTTCATGACATAGGGTGTTTATTTGATTTTTTTGATGGTTTGATGCTACAAAGTAAACATTTGAGAAGGGTTTTGTATAATAGTTATCATAGGATAATGAAAATTTGTTTTGAGATTTATTAAAATTATGAAAAATTACCACTGTCTCTCATATAGAAATGAATTATTATAACTTTCGACTTCTAGTTTGAACATTGATGGATGGATCACCTGTTAAATAATTGTATTACAATATCACAATCCTCTAGTTTGTTATGTTTCTCATATGATTTGACATAAAAATACATAAGTAGAATTCGTTATTGTTCAAACTAGAGTGAGTGCGTATAGATAATCCATTATTAAAATTAATATAAATTTTATGTGTATGTCAAAAATCGAATTGGCTACTAACTATTAAGCCCTTGAAAATGCTCGGAATCTTTAAAATCAGTTTGCAAATATTGAAGTGGAACTCCATGGAATGGTGGAAACTGGAAAGCAACCTTTTTTAAAAAAAAAATTACAAAGAGGATTGGAACTATGCTCAAACTGACTTTAATTACTTAATTTATCTTTAATTAATGTCATCTTATTGTAAAGTAAACAAGATTGATTAATTGATTAGTTAATTAAGTAATGGTGATGAATGAGATTGAAAGGCGCTAGCTACTTTTTCCGGGTTTATGATAATGTTCTCCCAAGTTGCATTATTCGATGTGGAAAGAAGAGATTGATGATTAAAAAGTAACTCAATTAAGTTTCTTTTTTTTTAATAAAAAAAAAAAGAAGCATAAAATCTAATCTGGCTTGATTTAATTAGCATCTATTATGGAACATTTTGTCATATTGATAATCGCAGATCGTTCAATGATAATATTTATTATGGTTTCCACCACTTAAACACTGAAAAATCGTGCACAACATAATGTATGTATATGTATGTAAATATGTGTATGTGTATTAGTCTTTGTTGCACCGAGTGTACCAAAAAAATTCCCCTTAAATATGCACACACATGAGCTCTCCGGCCTTGTCGAGATGGATAAGAGTTCATGCTCACTTTAGGCAGACTCGAGTTCGAATAGTCTCTGACACAAAAAAAATTAATTTAGTCATTCATCACTCAAAAAATAAAATAAACTCAACACACACAGGTATAGTACAAAAACGAAGTGATTTTTTATTTGAATCCTGAGCCACTCTTTCCTTGCTGGATCTCTCGGGGTGAAACTAGAATTTTTGTTTAGGTAGGACAAAAATTAATAACCTGAAAAATAGAAGGTATATTTTTTTTTAGAGGTGTCACAATATAATTTTAAGGAGGTAGAATATAATTTTTGAAAAAAAAAAATTAGGGTAATTTTTTTTGTTTTGTTGGGGCAGCTGCCCCCAACCTATCAAGTTTATTTACACATGCTGGATCTACTCATATTCTATATATATATATATATATATATGGGTATTTATTGAAAATGAAGTTTAAATACATTCATAAGAAAACAATTAAGATCATGTCTGATTAATGAATATATTTCATGAAATCTTACCTCAACAATTTCGTAGTACGGATCAATGGAAGCTCAAAATATATAAATTTCATGCGTATCTTACATGTGTTATACTATATCAGTTATCGTATTATATTGGATATTACACCTGATATAATATAGATTCACATTTATCAATTATATCATATTATTTGACAACACAAGCTTAGCATGTTGGATGAATCCGACTCTTCTTCCGAATTGACGAGGGTTTTAGTCTTGTTGTATGAGTTCAAAAAAAAAAAAATTATATAGTATTATTTCAAAAACTCTTAAGTAAAAAATTTAATTTCTTTGATGGTAAAGAAGCCCTTAGGCATCTCAACACGTGTGAAAGTGGAATTCTTCCTCATTTTGCAATGATTTTGTTGCAGAGGAAAAAATGGGCAATGTTTCTTATTATCACTGACAATTGAACCAATTCTTGAATGTGGGATTCTCCCCAATTACACAAAACGATTAGACACCATTCAAAAAAGAAAGGGATCATCAAAGATCTTCCTCAAAGTGATTTCATTTGTACGCACACATAAACGGTAAATTTTGCATGGATCGGGTATGGCCTTGGTCTATGCATCAGCATATCACAAAAACATTCAATCTCCTTGATCCATGTATCAGCAAACCACAAAATATTCAGCCATGATTGAATGTTTTGTGTATGTTGGTGCATGGACCGGTACCACACCCGGTCCATGCAAAAGTTTCCCCACACGCGATCTTGATAGAGTAGATTCGTTCACAATGTGATGGGTATTGACAAATCGTAATTTTCTACCCTACCACATTGAGTATTACCCCATGTATAAAATAAATGTCCGAAATATAATTTGGAGAGTCAGATCCCATTGAGTATTACCCCAAAATGGAATGATTGACTCATACTTAATTTGGAGAGTGCGCCACGCACTCCAATATAGGTCAATCATTCCCTACATGGATAATACCACATGGTGTACCATAACAAATCTTGGTGGTGGCAAATGCACGCCAATAAGAGCTCTACATATATTCGGTATTGTTTAATTTAAAACTTTATATCATTTGTTTATGTATATATCTAAATATTATTGTTTTTAGAAAAACTTGGACTTTTTTTAGTATGCCATGGGGTGGGAAAGAAAGGAGGAATTAGTGGGTATGATGTGGAGAAGTATGACGAATTAATGAGCAGTAGTGTGCATGACATAGGCTAGGCCAGGTTTGAGATTTGAATCCCACTGAGCCACGCATGTTGTTTTTGCTTTTATGTGTTCAGCAATCCCACTTAGATATATGTAAATAATAATAAAAATATATGCCAAGATAAGATAACGAAGGAAATTCCTAAAAAATTTGAAGGTGCTCTTTTTATGTAAACATAGGTAAAGGTGGCAAGACCGACAGAGACGCCTGAGGAAGGAAATTCCTACTTTTTAAAGTAAAACCTAGGTAAGGATGACAAAACGGGTTGGGCCGCTCGTGGCACACCCAGCCTATTTTGATACAGTAGTGGATTGGACCGACTATTTTGGTCCGTAGGCTCGTGAGAAACTCCCGCCTAAAACAGTTTAAAAACGATTACTTGTCCGATCTCACAAAGCCTATAGGTTCATGTGCCACATCCTAAAAAAGAAAATAGTCGTGCCGGCACGGCCAGCATACACGTTTTGCGAACACTAGATCTAGGTACTTAGCACGACGGCACTTTTTGCCAACACTAAACCTCTGTATTAATGTTATTTAACTTTGAGGATATTGATTAAATTTAAGTTGTACACGAGCTTCATTGATGAAATGGGCTTGAAAGAAAAGAAACTAGTTAATACACCACCCATCCTATCTCATCTGACAAAAAAACTATTTATCCACGGTCTCACAGGGTTTTATTGTTGCCGCCCTGAAAGGCACTGCCCTCAGGGCCATCATCCACCATCCATGTGGAATCTTTTTTTAAAAAAAAAGATTCCAAATGAATGATGATGATGCCCCTAAGGGCACTACCCTTAAGGGCATCATCAAACAAACCGTCTCATAGGGACAAGAATTGGTATGTAAAGTACAAACAAGAATATTGTTAGTTGAGATTAATACAAAACACTTCTATATTTTTTTGCTAACAAAATGGTTTTTACGCAAAAATATTTAGAGTTTTTGATATTAAAATTAAAAAATTATAATGAATTTTAATTTATTATAAAATTGTCACCGTTCAACTTAAGGTAGTTAGTTGGTGTTTGTAAATGCTTTTGCAAATTGCTTATCAGCTTTTCAGATAAAAAAACTGATTTTGAGTGTTTTATTTCCGTGCTTCTGCTATTGTTTCTCTAAAAAAAAAGCAGAAAAACCAGAAGCTGATAAGCATGTCATGACATGCTTTTGACTGCTTTAAGTTGTTTGGTGGTAAATTTGTAATTAATTTAAGTTTATTAAGCTGCTAAGTAAATTTTTCCAACTTTAAGCAAAAGCAATATATAGAAGTGCTTTGAATAAGCAATTGCAAACACACCCTTAGAATCATCTCATGACTTGCTTATCTATTTTTGTTTTTACATGTTTATTTTAGAAGTAATAACATAAGTAAGGAAACTAAACATTCAAAATCTACTTTTTTTTTAGAAAAATAGATGAACACTTTTCAAAAGCAATCTAAAACACTTTATTAGTGAACCATCAATTTACAAAACAATTATATCGGCACCACAAATTCTCTTGCAATTTTATCATTATAAATTAATTTATTGTATGACTGCTATCTTTTTATGACTTAATTATAATAATTTAAAAAATCGTTTTTTAATTATAAGTAATAGAAGACCAATAAATATATATTCCCGGCATTGGATAATTATTTTGAGCTTCGCACATTAAATTATTTATCTAGGTAACATGATTGATTAATGTTAATTCTGGATCAAATTTTGTTCTGTGGATGGTTAATTAATAACAATTTATCGTTAGAAGATATATAAATAAGGAGGCGATCACCAGAGGATTTTTTGATATTACCCCTAAAAAATGAGTAGTGAGCTATCAAAATAGGTCAGGTCCCTAACCCACCAAGTAGACAGGTTGGACCAGCATTTTTTAGGCCCACCAGTAGACGGGCCGCAGGTTTTGGCGGGTCAACCCGCGGTTAGGTGGGGTGGCTCCCAGGTTGGCCCCTTCTTTTTTTTAAAAAAAAATAATTTTTGTTATTATTTTTTTAAGCTAAATTCATAAATAGAATTCAATATCAAATTGAAATATTCAATCTGCTATATATTTTTCACTTGGTATTGCTTGAAATTTGCAACATGTATTACAAAATTGAGTAAAATATTGATTTTCTAGTTAAGTATTTTTAGTAATAGGGTTAATACCAAAATAAAACATGATCAAAGTTCTAGTATTATTCTAGCAGAAGTTCCAGGTTCGACAAGTTCAATTGGAAATTTTTTTGAAGTTTTTTTTTTTTAAAAAAAAAATTTAAAAATAATAATAAAATCTGGCCGGCCAGCCCACCCGGGTCAACCCATTTGGGTTGGGCTAGCCCATTTTGACAGGTCTAAGCAGTGCCCTGAGGTATATCAACCCTTGCTTTGGAACATTCCAAAAGAATATTTTAAATTAAGGGTTTGATCCGACCATAATGATAGTTTCCTTAGGAGCAGCATCAAAGTGACCCCATTTAACTGGAATAACGTGTAGATTATATGACTTAAAATATTATGATTTTGTAAAAACATTGGTTTTGACAATTGATATTATACCAAAAACATGTCATGTCCCTCTTAATTTCTAAAACTTCGAAAAACATAGGTACGACAAAGTGATAGCTAAAGAGTTTTTTTTCTTATATTATTGGTTTCCTCATGAAATGCATGATCACGACTCCCTTCTTTTTAGTTTATTATTTCTTTCAAATGGTAAAGAACGAAACAAATTTGGGATAATTATTGGTCGGTATCTATTAGAAACAATAATTTATCATAGTCTGCTGAAAAAACAAGAATTCATCTAAGTCCATTCTTTATTGAAATGACATTAATAACCCCATGTAGTTCATGTGGTCCACCCAATCAACTTTTAATTTAATTGCCTTCTTACCCATTGAAAATGTTTTAAGATCCTAGATACCTCTGTATACTATTCATCATCTTCTTACATCCTATTATTTTTCAAAATGGTAGCATTTATGAACATGAGATCCTTTAGTTTCTGTCATCTTGAGAAGAACTCAAGAGCATACTTTTGCGAAAGACTCACAGTTCATATTTAGCTCCTTCTAATTAAGATTCAAACCCTATTCGAATAACATGTTTAAAATTCATAACAGGTCCATCATGCTTCCGTATTACAATAAAATATAATAAAATGATGTACAAAACTAATGTCGGGTATACCGCCAGGTTTTACGATGGCTCATCACCATCAAACACAAGATTGCAACTGATGGTTCTGCAATGGGGCCTTCAACAGTAGACATCACAGCTCTAATTCGTTTCATACCTCAGGGCGTAGAGTATAACCAGATATATGAAAGATTTAAAGAAATGTGAGAGATAGATGTGCAACAACCTTTGTTTTATTCTGAAAATATTTATAATATTTATAACATTAATACATCTTTTCCTGCGAGGAGACTAACTTGTTTAACCTCTCATATAATGAGGCTTGACTCGAAACGCATTTACAAACTGAATTGAAAAACAGAAACATTACAAAGATAGAAAATTTACCAAGCTATGGAAGTTGTAATATTACAGCTTGGAGACTACAATTTATTTTCTCAGAAAATTATGGAGAATTTTCGATTTCCTTAGCTTCATGAATGTCCGGCCTTATATAGGCATGAATTCGGACTTCAAATGCGGATTCCAAACTCTTGTTGAATGTTGAGTGCGCCTTTAACTTTCACGTGGTCTGGCACCTTTGTCCGAGTGTGCAAAAATTTCTCCTGAGTGCTTGTAAGGACCTTAGTTCCTTAAGTGCGGATTAAAGGCATAATTAGAGCTAACATACATTATCAGATTATAAAAGTTCGTGTTGAGACTTTGAACCTTAAGAATTACATGTCAAGTTAAGGACTTTCAAATGGATTAATTACATTCTCTAACAAATGAATGTTATTCACTATAGCTTTACACTACTCCTAGAGTAGACACTATACAAAATAATCATGTCCTTCCTTATCAAAAGCGTTCTTCACAAGCTCGCCGCCTCAACCCGCCTTAGCCCCTTTATCATGCCAAAATGTACCTACAAGGACAACCCCCAAAACATGAGCATATAATAATCCATATTCAACACAATATGAATATAAGGCGTAAATGCATAAACCGTAATAAAACACTTCATGTTTTTCCCATGCATTTTAAACGCTCCCTTTTTTGTTGTCCCTGTACCATAACTCATGAGTATAATCAATAGATTATTTAATGGTTCACACATGTCATGACATAACACCATTCATTATCACCAATCACCAATCTCTAGTCTGTTATAATAGTGTATTTTAATGCACCTCGCTTGTCATAACAGCGGCACTAATACCCCTCGCTTCGACATATTACCGGCATTGAATAACCTCGCGCAAATGCGACATGCGGCAATACCCTCGCTTCAACATTTGGCGGCAAATATTCGTTCCTCGCTACAATATGGCAGCGGCAAGTATTCTATCATCGCTTCAAGTGACAGCGGCAAAGCATTAAAATCATCACTCTATATAACCATGACTCATGGGATGTGCACCAAACAATCATCATATACATATGCAATCATAATGCATAATTCAACATGTATTTGCATCCACAATGCACAATTCCATATATACAAGCATCCACAATGCATAATCAATGAGTATAATAGATACATATACTGTTGGGTGCCCGTACGTCTTCTACGTACCTTTCCAAAAATAGGATTTGGTATGACTTCACTTCCTTGGTTGTGTCGCCACCTGGGATGGTTCTACACAATCACATCATCCAATATTAGAAGCCAAATAATAGTCTAATACCAAAAATCCAACATAAAAATCAATTTCTCAAAAATTGGCTGCTGGCGATCGATCGCTGCGTCGAGGCGATCGATCGCGAGCCTTACCGATCGATCGCCTTGACATGGCGATCGATCGCCAGACTTCAATGGCTCGAGATGATCGATCGCGCCATTTACGACGATAGATCGCTCGCCACATATTTTGCTACGGCCCTTCGGCGATCGATCGCTGTGTTTGTAGCGATCGATCGCCACCTCCTGTGTGCACGATTTTTCACCATTTTTGAGCACAATCCAAAGCTCCACTACACACACTTCAAACTAAAACATTCCAACAACTCAATACCATAATAACTCCATAAAACCCACATGAAACACCTCAAAAATCATAACCCAACCACATACAACACATACCCAAAAACAAACCCATATAAACCCCAAAATACCAACCCATTTCAAAACCAATCTTCAAGAAATTAACAAGGAGGGATTTATACCTCTATTGGACTTCAAATCCTATCAAGATTCCAACAAATGAAGAGTTTGCAAGGATTTCTCCTCCTCCTCATTGGCTTGGACGAAAATTGGGGGTTTTGGGTAGGGTTGGGAGTTGTGGGTAATGAATGAGAGTTAAAAGGGGGAAAATGGTATAAGTGGGTTAAGGATTAAAAGTGGTACCCCCATTAATTAGCATGATGTATAAAATATCACAACATGATATTTTAAAAGTATTTTACAAAAATGCACCATAACCTCAATTAAAATACATGCTTTCCAAGTAATTATCAACCATCACAATTAAATCATGCTAACACCCAATTTCCCAACATGCACAGCATGCACCCTGAAATGCACCACCGGGTCACGCCTACCATGTGACTAAGCATTTCACCAAGATAATTAATTCCAACACATAATTAATTAACACCATAATCACCATATAAACACAATTAACGCTCAAAAGCATAAAATCATTTCGGGGATATCACAGTGCTGGCGCCTTTTGTCTGAATGATCCATAACTTTCTAGTGAGTGGTCCATTTTTTTTTCTGAATGCGTTTAATAGTTACCGCACTATCGATAATGGTCCATGCCTTTTTCCTTTGTAAGGGGAATCTGTACATTATGGGTTTTTTGTGGTCCCCGAGCTTTAGGAAAACATGTTCAAATTTCAGCAGGTCTTTTTGTCTTTTCCTGCTTTCTGTCTATGAGGCTTGAGACGGAACCTTTCCCAAACTCTGTCTCTTTCTATTATGGGCACGTCTGGCAAACCCTATCTTTCCATCGGCCGATGTGTGCCATGTTGCAGAACTTCCAATAAGTTCTTTACTCGTCGGAATCTTATTTCCCAAATAACTCTCCTATTTGTTTCGAAGAGTTCTTCGACAAATCATGTGGTAGTTCCTGTCATGTAATGCAGCAAGAATGTTCAATTGGTTGAATTTGGAAGAACGTGAACGAAATTTGACTTTGTACATCTCTGTTAGACAGACATAAAGTCTTCATGCTCG
Organism: Haberlea rhodopensis; assembly: GCA_907163345.1. Lineage (NCBI taxonomy): Eukaryota > Viridiplantae > Streptophyta > Magnoliopsida > Lamiales > Gesneriaceae > Haberlea > Haberlea rhodopensis. The sequence goes on along the minus strand of CAJQUN010000004.1, from coordinate 27,733,419 downwards.
TATAGTTGAAGCTTCGTCCTATGTGATTGATCCAACTAATACTGGTGCGTCCTCTAGTAGCACAGTATTGATATTTTTCAAGGCATTACTGTGTGATCGTCTGAGCTTGATGAAATGAAAAGCTTCCATGAAGCCTTTCTTTGCTGGTTCAGGAGCCGCACTAATGAAATACAACTCCAAAATATCGCATTTGGACAAATGTGGAATATTTGCTCAAGTCTCGTGAACTGTTTCTCTGATCTACTTGGATAGTTTTGAAATTTCAGAAAAAGCTGGTGCAACAGTATAAATCGAATCAAGAGCTCCGAAATTATACAATTCATGTACATCGTTTGGATGGCTGTCTGGTTTCATCCATACCCTACTTTCTGAGTTATCAACAATTATTTTTTTGGGTTGATACCCCGTCTGGTTATTAGTTTCTACAAAGTGCGCTGGTATTCCTGCATAGGAGAAAAAATTAAATCATCGTTAGTTTGAACCCTAAAAGTGCATGTCTGTGGCCTAAGGTTCAACTCTACCTTGTTTACCCCAGATGTGTTGGATTGACTTGAAGGTTCAGAGTGTGATGACATCTGACCCTCAACATTCACTACAATTTGTAAATCCTCAAGGAATGCATCATATGCAGCACCTGTGATAGGGGTATGTGAATCCCTTGTCTTCAGGTTAGATGGGTCCCGTTCTCTAAACACTCATTTTTGCATCGCTGGAGACGCGACCTGGAGGATAGGCCCTTTCAAGACTTCAAACAAGCGTTCTTGGGCCTGAAGGCATACTCGTCTATGACCAGAAACTAGGTCCCGATCAGCCTGTTGTAGTCGTCCTGCGACTTCAGCATTGAGACAAAGAGTCAAAAATCTTGTTCAATGATCTCCAGGTTTTCCCTAAGATGCCTAACTTGTTTGAGGGCATCGCTAGCAACGTGTCCCTCCATCTCGTGTCAAGAAATCGGTGCATCCTCGTCGTTTGGAATTGCAAGATTTGGTAGTTGCTTGCAAACCTCTTTAAGCTTTTTGCAACTTGTTGGTCTTCATTCCATTCAAACTTGGCATCTCTTTTCAGTAGTGGACTTGTTGGAATCGAAGAGGGGGGGTGAATGAGATTCCTTGGCTACTTTAGCTTTTTAAAATGAGTTTGTAAAATAAAAATATTTTGCGCTTTGCGGAAGCCTTGAGTCAATCGATAAATAAAAGAACGAAATAAATAAATGCGTAAAGGAAATAATGCGGTAAATAACAAAAGGATTTGTTATAGAAGTTCGGCGATGAATCGCCTACGTCTCCTCTTCCCGGCTAGAAAACGTCCAACCGAGGATCCACTAGAACAACTTCTTCTTGGCCTTAAGGGCTCCAAGGATAGCCACAATCTTGCACAAACTTCACTTATTGGCGACTTATACAATTTTCCAACTTGCGTCGGTGTTGGAGGACCTTTACAATAATCAAATCACACCTTCACGGTGTACCAACAACAAGAATCAAAAGATTACACACAAGAAGTAAATTACAAACTCCAATACAATATAAATGTATGAAGTTTGCAATGCTAGAATGATTTTGATTGCACACAACTTTCTTGTAGTTTATACTCTCGTTTCTTAACTTCAAAATGATCCAAAACACCCATATTTATAGTGTAGAAGGCCTCCAAGGCTCCTACTAGCCGTTGCTACTCATAAGGCTGAAATCACTCCTCGATCGCCTCGGGCATCGCCTCGGGCGATCACCTATCGCCGCGTTCCAACGGTCAAAAATCCTCAGATCGCCTCAGGCGATCAAGAGCAAAAATTAAGGCCGTAGCTTCAGCATGTCCAAATTTTGCATCGCCTCAAACGAACTCCACATCGCCTCAGGCGTTCCAGACCATCGCCTCAGGCGTTCGTGACATCGCCTCGGGCGAACTCCCCTGCGCGCATGCCCGCGCCACCCTCGGCATCGCTTCAGTCGATGTGCTGGGGCGAAGCCCTTGTGGCTGCCATCGCCTCAGGCGATGGTCACCATCGCCTGGGGCGATCTGCCCCGCATGCTCGCCTAGCCATCGCCTCTGTCGATGTGCGTGGCGATCCTCGCCTGGCACCCATCGCCTGGGGCGATGGCACTCATCGCCTGGGGCGATCCGTGTCTTCCAAAAGACAAATTTTCTTTGGCATTTCAATACTATTACAATCTTCAAATTGATCATAATTTATGCTGCATACTCAATAAAAACCATTAGTACAAAATGTATAGGTTTTGTAATCATCAAAACAAAAACGATAATTTTATTTAAAATAGAGGAAATAGAGTTGTAGCGTTTTAAGGCGCAACAATCTCCCCCTTTTTGATGATCACAAAACCCGGTAAACTTGAAAGAAAATAAGACTTATAACAATGCAATGCATAGAGAGTTTAAACTCCCCCTTAATGAATGCAATGATAAACAATGTTTCAATGTGCATTTTTATCACCTTTACAAAATGTGTCACAAGTTGTAAAAACAATTAGGTTGCAAATAGCACTTCAACAATCAAATTTACAACAAGTTTACATAACAAGTTTACATATACATTCTCCCCCTTTTTGTGAGAATAAAAAAGGTAAAGGATTTTTAAGAAAATTGGACATAGTTCCCTTTAAAAATTGAATAAACCATAAATTCATCCAAGTAATACACAATCAACTCAAAATCCAATCAACATCTTAAAATCCATCAACATACACAATAAATTCCTTCCAACATCATTTAACCATTTAATCCTTACAAATAATTACAAAATGATAAAATAAAAAAAAAACTAAAACAAAGACAACTCAATCCAAGCCGCCATCACCATCACCATCACCATCATTCCCGTGAGTAGTATCCTCATCCATGTGAGTACTGGAAAACTGAGAACGAAGAGCGTCCACTTTATGTCGTAAATACGACAAATCTTCTCTCGAGGAGTCTTGGTAAGCTCGAAGAGACGCAACATCATCTCGAAGGGAATGGAATTGAGAATTCATATCGACTCTCAAGGATTGAAATTGTGAGTTCATATCCTCACGAAGGCTTTGGAATTGAGAAGTAAAGAACGCAAAAGCGTCTTGATTGAACTCAAAAGAAGAAGAAGGTTGATGACTATCAGGAGCTGGAATATCCGCCACAATATTCATCATGTCATCAAAGGTAGATGGAGATTGATGCTGAATGGGTGGCTCATCAAGATTTGGTTCAATCAAGAAAGGAAAATGAACCCTTTGGGCACTAGTCATCCTATCAATGGGTAATGAGGGGTGATCTTTAGGATTGAAAGCAGAAAGTAGGTTCCCCGGATCATTAACCCAACATGAAGTGAAAGGATTCCAAGATATTTTGTTAAATAGAAAACACCTAAGATTGAAGGTGTCCTTGGACTTGATAGGGAGTTTCTCATTGTCATCGAAAGGAAGGTTGAAATGAAGAAAAATCTTTGTTAGGACACGGCCGAATGGGAGAATAACCTTTTTAGGATTATGGGCGGTGTTCCTAAAGATTTGGATAATGAATCTAGGTAGGTTGAAGGGGGTCATTGTAATGATGTAATACATCAAGTATACATCAGAGAATTTCAACCTAAGACGATCACCATCCCGAGGGATCATCGAGGTGATCACAATCTTGTGAAGGATTTGGTAGTTTGTAGGGATGGAATTCACAAGAAAGGATTGGTTTGGACATTGAGGGGTTCCGCCAAATATGAGATACAAAGCTTGGGCAGGATCACATACCCCATCATTGGGCCAAGTAGCTAGAGCAAATTTAGCCGGACCCTCCGAAGGAATGCGAAGAATATTTCCTAATTCAGTGCTATTGAATTCAATTGGGCGATTACAAACGATGGTTTTGATAGTTAACTCACCATCACCCTCAAACAGTTCAAGATTGGCATAGAAAGAATGAATCATGGATGGATACAAAAAATCGTTCTTTCTAGGGGGTTTGAAAAAATTTTCCCATTGTTGGAATTGAATCCAATCAAGAATTGGGAGCTGGGAAGTCCTAAGGAAATCGAAATCAAAGATATAACCCGGAATTAATTTGCGAGTAAGATAGTCTTCCGGAATTGGCTTACCATCAAGTGGAGGACCCGTATAATTCCTATTGGAGCGATTAGAGCGTCTCCTCCGGCTTGATTCTCCTTCTTCTCGGTTGCTTCGAGACATATTGCAAGAAATTTGAGAGAATTGAGGTAAAGTTTCGATTTTTATGAAAAAGGGGTTAGGGTTTGCAAAAATCCAATTGGAAGATTTGTTGTTTGGAAAGTGAAATTGATGGTTTGGAAAGGCTTAGGATGATCGATTATAACGATGATGAAGAAATCTCGAATTATGGGTGAAAAACACGAAAAGTTGCTGAAAAAATGAGCAAAAGTCGTAGCCTTCAGACTTTAAAAATCGAGATCGCCTGAGGCGATCTGGAGAACGCCTGAGGCGATCGAGAACGCCTGAGGCGATGCTTGCGATCGTTTGAGGCGATGCGAGCCACGCCCGAGGCGATGCTTGCGATCGTTTGAGGCGATGCGAGCCACGGACGAGCACTTCGCACAGAATGCTGAGGCGATGGTTTGGCAACATTTTGAGCTAATTTTTGGACCAAAAAAAATTTTTTGATAATTCTAACTAACATTAAACCATCTAACAACAAAAAATTAATCACATAATCTCAAAAACACAATAATTCACAATTTGTGACTTTGAAAGGCGATTTCAAGATGCACTTTTGAAATTAAATTTTGAGCTATAAAATTCATTTAACATAATTAATTTATGTAAATGAATTTCACAATTGCTCTATGCAAATGATGAAGTAGAGAGCTCCCCCTAAATATGATATCATTTGTTAAGGTATGCAAACATGCTCAAAGTTCAATCATACCCAATTCACCACGAAGAAAAATAAAAGTGTTTTCGTCTAGTGGTTTTGTGAAAATATCGGCAATTTGCTCCTTGGTATTAACATAAAATAATTCAACATCATTTTGTTCGATATGGTCACGAATGAAATGGTGCCTTATATCGATATGCTTAGTCCGAGAATGTTGAATTGGATTTTTAGATAAACATATGGTGCTAGTATTATCACAAAAAATTGGAACTTTTGAAACATCTAGCCCATAGTCAAGTAATTGGCTTTTCATCCACAAGATTTGTGCACAACAATTACCGGCGGCCATATATTCGGCTTCGGTTGTTGAGAGTGCAACACAATTTTGCTTTTTGGAAAACCAAGATACCAAGCTATTACCGAGAAAGAAACAAGTACCACTAGTGCTTTTCCTATCCACCTTATATCCTCCAAAATCGGCATCGGAGTAAGCTTTCAAATCAAAGAAAGAGTTTCTAGAATACCACAAGCCGAGATTTGGAGTTTTTGTAAGATATTTAAAAATACGTTTTAAGGCGAACAAGTGTGATTCTTTTGGGGATGATTGAAATCTAGCACATAAACAAACACTAAACATAATATCCGGCCTACTAGCCGTTAAATAAAGCAAAGAGCCAATCATACTCCTATAAAGCTTTTGACAAATTGGTTTACCTTGTTCATCCTTGTCAAGCTTGGTTGATGAGCTAATTGGTGTTGATGCACTTTTAGTATTATCCATTCCAAATTTCTTTAGCATATCTTTGACATACTTTCCTTGGCTTATAAAGATTCCATCTTTGCATTGTTTGATTTGCAATCCAAGAAAGTAGTTGAGTTCTCCCATCATGCTCATTTCAAAATAATCTTGCATCAATTTAGAAAACTCCTTGCACAAAGATTCATTAGTAGCACCAAATATGATATCATCAACGTATATTTGAACAATAAGTAAATCATTTCCCTTAATTAAGGTAAACAAAGTGATATCCACTTTTCCTCTTGTAAAGCCATTCTTGGTTAAGAATGAAGATAGTTTTTCATACCAAGCTCTAGGAGCTTGTTTCAAACCATACAAAGCTTTATCAAGTTTAAAAACATGGTCGGGAAAATGTGGATCCTCAAAGCCGGGTGGTTGATCAACATACACCTCTTCTTTCAAATCACCATTCAAGAAGGCACTCTTGACATCCATTTGAAAGAGCTTAAAATCTTTAAAGCAAGCAAAAGCAAGAAACATGCGAATGGATTCTAAGCGAGCAACGGGTGCATATGTTTCATCAAAATCTATGCCCTCTTCTTGGCAATAACCTTTAGCTACCAACCTAGCCTTGTTTCGAATAATCGTCCCATGTTCATCCATTTTATTTCTAAATACCCATTTTGTTCCAATTATGGTGTTGTTCGAAGGCCTAGGTACAAGATTCCAAACTTTATTTCTTGTGAATTGATTTAGTTCCTCTTGCATAGCCAAGATCCAAGAATCATCAAGCAATGCATCATTAATGTCCTTAGGCTCTATGTGAGAAATGAAAGCAAGATGATTACAAATATTGATATATGAGGATCGAGTTTTTACCCCTTTTGATGGACTACCGATTATGAGATCCATGGGATGATCCTTGGTGGTTTTCCAATCCTTTGGAAGTTCTCCATCCTCTTTGGAATTACTTGACTCCACTCTTTGTTCTTCTTTATCACCACTAAAGTTCTCAAGGGTGGTTGACTCTCTCCTTTGCTCAAGTAATTCTTCATCATCACCATCCATGGAAATTCTGATATTCGAGTGTTAGTCTCATCAAATATAACATGAATAGATTCCTCAACAATAAGATTACGTTTATTAAATACTCTATATGCTTTACTAGTATTAGAATAACCAAGAAATATACCTTCATCCGATTTAGCATCAAACTTACCAAGGTTATCCTTACCATTGTTGTGAATGAAGCACTTTGAACCAAAAGCCTTGAAGTAAGAAATGTTAGGCTTTCTCCCCCTCCATAATTCATATGGAGTTTTCTTGAGAATTGGCCTTATTGATGAACGATTAATGATATAACATGCGGTGCTCATTGCCTCGGCCCAAAAATATTTTGGAAGTGAATATTCACATAGCATAGTACGTGCAATTTCCACTAATGTCCTATTCTTCCTTTCAACAACACCATTTTGTTGAGGTGTCCTAGGACAAGAAAAGTTGTGACCAATGCTTTTGTCATCACAAAAGTTTATAAAATTTTCATTCTCAAATTCGGTTCCGTGGTCACTACGGATACTTTTTATTGAAAGAGTTTACTCATTCTCAACTCTTTTTGCAAATATTTTGAAATTCTCAAAGGCATCACTTTTATGGGCTAAGAACAATGTCCAAGTGAATCTAGAGAAATCATCCACAATGACAAATGCATAAGATTTTCCACCTAGACTAGTTGTTCTTGAAGGACCACACAAGTCTAAATGAAGCAATTCAAGTGGCATAGAAGTGGAGATAACATTTTTATTTTTGAAAGATTCTCTAGTATGCTTTCCTAGTTGACAAGCATCACAAATAGAATCAACTTGTAAATCAAGGTTAGGCAATCCAACAACAAGATCAAGTTTTTGAATCTTACCAATGGTGCTCAATCCAACATGACCAAGTCGTCTATGCCATAACACATTTTTGTTATCATTCAATGTTACAAGGCATTTTACATTTTGAGAAGAAAGATTATCCAAATCAACCTTGTACACATTCTCACTTCTATAACCAATGAATTTAATGGATTTGTCATGAGTGTATGATACGGTGCAATGAAGTGATGCAAATGAGACTTCATAACCTTTATCACATAATTGACTTATGCTAAGAAGGTTATGCTTAAGTCCTTTGACAAAAAGTACATCATCAATAATAGTAGAGTTAGAGTTACCAATTGAGCCAATGCCTTCAATGATTCCTTTGCTATTGTCTCCAAAGGTGACACTTCCTCCACTTTTAGCTTTTAGTGACAAGAACAAGTTCTTGTCACCCGTCATATGTCTTGAGCATCCACTATCGAGATACCAAGAATTGGACCTCTTACTTGTTCCTCCCTACAAAACAAATTTTTAATATTTGGACCTTTGGTACCCAATTGTTCTTTGGGTCCATGTTGGTTAGTAACAATGGGGGATTTAGGAATCCACTTCCACCTCTTGTTTGGTTGGTATTGATTTTTGAAAAATCTACATTTATTTCTAACATGACCAACCTTACAACAATAGGTGCAAGTAGGGGGATTATGCTTGGCTTTGGCTAACAAGCTTGAAAATGTTTTTGACTTGCTTGAGAAGCCTAATCCGACTTTATCAAAGCTACATCTTTGCAAGCCAAGCAATTCATGAAGCATTACACCACTATCATTAAACTTCCCAAAAGATTTCTTTAAATCAAGTAGTTCATTTTTCAAAGTAACATTTTCTTCTTCCTTTTTAGCCAAGTCCAACTTTAACAATTTATTACTCTTTTTAGATTTACCAAGAACATCAATAATTTCATTATAAGCATCTAATAATTCATCATAAGATGGTACCTCATCATCTTCATCTTCAAGAGCCATTAGACAAAGGTTTGCTACTTCTTCATCGGAGTCACTATCACTCCATGTGGCCATTAAAGCTTTCTTCTTTCCCTTATCCGCCTTCTTTCTACTTGGACATTCATTAGCATAATGACCATTTTGTTGACAATTATAACAAGTTACCTCTCGTTTGGTAGAATTCTTGTTGGATTCGGAGGTCTTTGGCTTGTTGTATTTTCGGTAGAACTTCTTGAACTTCCTTGTGAACAATGCCATTTCCTCATCATCTTCGTTATCGGATTGTGCTTTCTTTCCAACCAAGGCAATCCCCTTGCCTTTTGCTTTTTCTTCATCCTTCTTCATTTCCTTCCGGGTTGACATCTCAAGCTCATGGGTAACCAAGGTACCATGAAGTTCATCAATATCATATGATGCACTATCTCCTTTGTTAGATTCAATGATGGCCGTCCTCTTGGCATCCCATTCTTGTGGTAGGGCTCTAAGTGCTCTTCTCCATATTTGTTTTGGAGGATACTTCTCTCCAAGTTGGGCAAGCTCATTGATGATTTGAGTGAGCCTTCTAAACATTGAATCAATGTTTTCTCCAGACTCCATCTCAAAAGTTTCATACTTGAGTTGCAATAGATCAATCTTGGTCTCCTTCACTTGATTAGTGCCCTCATGACAAATTTGCAATTTGTCCCAAATTTCCTTTGCGGTTGAGCACATCGAGATCCGGTTGTACTCCTTCATATCTAAGGCACAATGCAAAATATTAATCGCTTTAGCATTTTGTGAAATTAATATCATATCCGCTCTAGTGAAATCGTCCATTTCTTTGGGAACACTAATTCCCCCAACTTCCTTTAAAGGAATATGTGGACCTTTCACTATGATTTTCCATAGATCATAATCTACGGATTGGATGTATAGAGAAATTCTATTCTTCCAATAACCGTAGTTATCACCCGTGAAAAGCGGAGGGCGATTTGTCGATTGACCTTGAGCAAACTCATTTGCTAGATTAGCCATTTAAAAATTTTGATTTAAAACAAAAATCAAATGGCTCTGATACCACTTGTTGGAATCGAAGAGGGGGGGTGAATGAGATTCCTTGGCTACTTTAGCTTTTTAAAATGAGTTTGTAAAATAAAAATATTTTGCGCTTTGCGGAAGCCTTGAGTCAATCGATAAATAAAAGAACGAAATAAATAAATGCGTAAAGGAAATAATGCGGTAAATAACAAAAGGATTTGTTATAGAAGTTCGGCGATGAATCGCCTACGTCTCCTCTTCCCGGCTAGAAAACGTCCAACCGAGGATCCACTAGAACAACTTCTTCTTGGCCTTAAGGGCTCCAAGGATAGCCACAATCTTGCACCAACTTCACTTATTGGCGACTTATACAATTTTCCAACTTGCGTCGGTGTTGGAGGACCTTTACAATAATCAAATCACACCTTCACGGTGTACCAACAACAAGAATCAAAAGATTACACACAAGAAGTAAATTACAAACTCCAATACAATATAAATGTATGAAGTTTGCAATGCTAGAATGATTTTGATTGCACACAACTTTCTTGTAGTTTATACTCTCGTTTCTTAACTTCAAAATGATCCAAAACACCCATATTTATAGTGTAGAAGGCCTCCAAGGCTCCTACTAGCCGTTGCTACTCATAAGGCTGAAATCACTCCTCGATCGCCTCGGACATCGCCTCGGGCGATCACCTATCGCCGCGTTCCAACGATCAAAAATCCTCAGATCGCCTCAGGCGATCGGTGGATCGCCTCAGGCGATCAAGAGCAAAAATTAAGGCCGTAGCTTCAGCATGTCCAAATTTTGCATCGCCTCAAACGAACTCCACATCGCCTCAGGCGTTCCAGACCATCGCCTCAGGCGTTCGTGACATCGCCTCGGGCGAACTCCCCTGCGCGCATGCCCGCGCCACCCTCGGCATCGCTTCAGTCGATGTGCTGGGGCGAAGCCCTTGTGGCTGCCATCGCCTCAGGCGATGGTCACCATCGCCTGGGGCGATCTGCCCCGCATGCTCGCCTAGCCATCGCCTCTGTCGATGTGCGTGGCGATCCTCGCCTGGCACCCATCGCCTGGGGCGATGGCACTCATCGCCTGGGGCGATCCGTGTCTTCCAAAAGACAAATTTTCTTTGGCATTTCAATACTATTACAATCTTCAAATTGATCATAATTTATGCTGCATACTCAATAAAAACCATTAGTACAAAATGTATAGGTTTTGTAATCATCAAAACAAAAACGATAATTTTATTTAAAATAGAGGAAATAGAGTTGTAGCGTTTTAAGGCGCAACAGGACTGAACAGCTTCATGTGGCTTGCCAGGTTGTTAATGAACATTCCAGCAAAATTAACAACTCCTAGAAAACTCTAAGTTGCTTTAAATCATTTAGATCATCCGGATAACCTTGTAACTTCTCAACAATGTGTTTTTTAAGGATGATTCCTGATTCATCGATCTCAATCCCAAGAAACTCAATTTTTCTAGTAGCAATTACTGCCTTCCTTTCGGATGTTTAAGATGATCTTTCATGTTTCTTAACACGATGAGGATGTCGTCAATATACACGAACATGAAACTGAACTAATCATTGAAAATATTATCCATTTTTCTCTGATATATCTGGGGAGCATTTGCCAATCTCATTGGCATAACCTTCCAAATATAGTGTCCTTGTGGTGTGGAGAATGCTATAAACTTTTTGGTAGCTTCCTCCATCTTAATCTGGTAGAATCATACTTGCAATCGAATTTCGAAAACACCTTGGCATTTTTTTTATACAATTAACCAAATGTTCTCTGCTCGGGATATAATTCCATCGAATTCCAAATCTCGTTGATCCATTTGTAATTGATCACTAATCTTGGTTTTCCTCTCTTTATTTCTCCATGATTTCGAACAAGAAATCTCGAACTACTGTATGAAGAAACGCCTGCTGAGATTAACTTAATGTCAAGATGTTCCTTAAGTACCATCTGCATATCCTCCCGATCTTCCTAGTTCATGGAGATCGGTTTGTACCTCACGAACTCATATTCTTTTCCAGATTTCACGATGATTTAAGCTTGTTTCTGTCCCACCATGCCACATGATCCTCATTGTAGTTCCTCTGAATCTTCTTTTTCACGTTTTCTAGAGTAATATGCTCTTCGATGGTACCTTCAAGTTGTAGAACCTCGTCATGTAATGCCTTTTTTCAATAACAGTAGGGTGTTTGTATTAAATTCTTCTTCATCCTCCGCCCCTTATTCATCCTGATCTTTGAATGACATAACCTTTACATCATCAAAAGTCATCTTTCGCTTTTGACTGGTCTCTTGTGTCCTTAGTTGAAAAATTGCTTCACCAATTTTCCGTTGATCCTTTATCTTTTGGTGCCGAAGTTTTCCTTCATCACCACGTTTGCTGTGGAAACTAATGAGAAATTTTTTTATGAAATGCTTCCCTTAGTCTATGATACCATTGTGTCCGCCCCGCACTATAAAGGAGTTTCCCAACAAAAAGTACCTATCAGCTTGCTGACCTATCAGAGCCTATAGGTTCAAGCCTAGCATATGAAGCGGGTGGGGGTTTTACGGGTCACAAGAGGCTCCCGACTTCAACGTCGTACTAGGCAATTCCCCACAGGATAACAGGGCATTCCCTACGGAGAGCTACGCTTCGACCCATACGTCACGCAGTATAGGATCATGACATTTTATAAGCTCGCATACCATTTTATGCCAATGATCTAAAAGTACAGTGAATCGTAAAAGAAGGGCATCTTTTTATAAACATAAGGATGTAATAGATTATATAATATACACATATTTGTTCTCAAAATAAAATCCTAGGGAGTAGCATGCAACTTATCAAATCATTGAGGGGTATAAGAGTCATAATTCAACCCTAAATGAAATTTGAAATTTGGAAATTTTTATGCACTATTATTTTTTCCCCATATTTTTTTAAAAAAATATTTTGGAAGTGGTATCTTTATGTAATTAATCCAACAAATTTCATTAGCCCAAATTTGTTTCATTGGGCTCCACGATGTATACTGAGACTGATGCACCCAGCCCAGCCCATTATTATGATTGACTTTGTATAACGTGTTGAGGGATAGGTTTTCAAACCCCATTTTGTTATAAATATTTTTTTTATTATTTTGATATTTTGATAAATAGTATTATTTTATATTATTTAAATAAAAAAAAACCCGATTAACCCAATGATCCCATATTTTGTTTGCCAATTAATTTTTTTTAATTAATTAATTTAAGATCTAGCACATCTTCTGTCAATTTATCACATAACTTAATATTAAGTTGAACTTTACAAAATCAATTTATTTAAGTTGTATTTTTATAATTTTACAATTTTGAATTAATTTTGGAAAACTTAACTAAAAGATTTTCTCCCTTAACTCTCTTGTTTCAGACACAATATATTTAGACAAATTTTATCGGGCAATTTGGAAGTTTGGATGGTTTTCTATTGGAAGTTCTTGGAACAGCTTTGTGGGGAATTTTTTTTTTTTAATACATGTTTTAGTTTTAGTTTAGAAAAAAAAAATTGTTTCTATTGTAGATGTGGAATAATATCATAAATGATTGAATAAAATTATTTTAAAAAATGCCGATGACTTGTAGCACATCTGACACTAGTCGTAATTACGATTTAGTGGCCTCGTATTCGAGTCTCCGTCTACCTCAAAGTAATTTTAATAGTTGCTCAAAAAAATTATTTTAAAATATCATCATAACATATTTTAGATAATAAAGGAGTTTTTCTAAAAAAATTAAAAGTAAACTTAGAAAATGTGAAGTTGATTTTAGGCTCACGTAAAATTCATAAGGTCAAACATTTTTTGTGAAATATATATTTTTATTAGAATTAAAGAATTTTTTTTGGATTGACTAATTTATTTATCCATACAGACATTTACTACCAAAACTTCAAAATGGACAGTATTCAGTAATAATTCTTTCCTGTTTTATCCGTCGAACAATCGAAAGATTCAATCCAAACGTTGACATTCGAAGAATTCGTTAATCCATTTGTGATTTTCACGTTGTGGATATGGCGGTGGCGGCGGCAAATGGCGGAGATGTGAGAAAAGCGCATATGGCGATGGCGGTTGTGCAAGTGTTCTACGGCGGGTACCACGTGATCACCAAAGTTGCACTCAACGTCGGCGTGAATCAGCTCGTTTTCTGCGTCTTCCGTGACCTCCTCGCGCTTTCGATTCTCGCACCACTCGCCTATTTCCGCGAAAAGTGAGTCTTCCCAGTGTGATCGATTTTAAGATTTTTGTTCTTGATGGGTTTGCATGGATGAGTCCGATGTGATTTTTCTTAATTTGAGATCTTGCGATTTGAGTGTGTAATTTGGTTTGTTAAATTTCACCTAGCGTAAAGTGAGGTGTGTGTTTATGGCTTTTGTACTTTGTGGAAAACTGGTGGCATAGAAGTGTATGTACAAGGATGTTTAAGCCACATTCGTTTGATTGATACGCAAAACGAGCACGGAGGGGTATAAATACGCTATAATTTATTGTAATTGTCTTCTCCAAGGAATTACAATTATAGGTCTCGTAGTGAAGTTTTGAAGTGGACTCAACTTATTTATTTATAGTGTATCTTACCTGCTCTGCTTCTGGCTCTTTGTGAATTTGTGAATATTACATTAATGCTTAAAACCAGTGCAAAAGTCTAATAGTTTTTCCTACAGTAAATTCTTTTGGCGAGTCATTTGATTTTGTTGTGAATATAAATAGTACGGCACTTACAATGATTTGTTACCTGTTCTGCAGAAGGATAAGGCCTCCATTAAGTAGACGTTTTGTAATAGCCTTCTTCTTTCTTGGTTTAACCGGGTAAGTTGAATCTCCAGGTTTTTAGAGTTCTTTTTTTCTTATGGGTTGATAGTGATTTGTTTATTTTTTCTCCTGTTGTTCATCTCATTCGATTAGGATTTTTGGGAACCAGCTTTTGTTTCTTCTTGGTCTAGGCTACACAAATCCAACTTATGCTGCTGCCATACAGCCTGCTACTCCAGTTTTTACATTCATACTGTCTGTAGTGATGGGGTGAGTCCAAGTTCTGGTTTTCTCAGCCAACCCTTTCAATTTTTGGTTCAAGGTTATCAGTAATTCATCTACATGCAGTACAGAAACAGTGAACCTGCGAAAAACTGAAGGTCAAGCTAAGTTAGGAGGTACTCTTATTTGTGTTTCTGGTGCCATTCTAATGACAATGTTCCGAGGTCCAGCCGTGTTTGGATATAGGGAATCAGAATTTGCAGCACTCAGTGAGATTACTGCCAAGGGTCAACCGGAGCCAGGTGGTCTGTTGATGTCGACTTTGTCAGATTTAGGGATCGATAATTGGCACCTTGGGGTTTTATGCTTGATTGGGAACTGCATGTGCATGGCCACCTATCTATCTATTCAGGTAAGTTACATTTATCTTGATGTTTTGGAGATATGATGGAGATAAAAGATATTATATTATTTTGCGTAATAAAGTGATATCAAATGATGGATGTGCAGTTGTAAATGTCAATATGCTATGACACTGGTGACACAAAGCAGCATGTTCCCTTCATCTCCAAACCACCATCAAATTTCGTATTAACCAAAATTTTGATGATACATCGTTGTCCTTTAGGTGGTTCTTAGAATTCATTGGCAAATGAGTTCAAATTACAAGTTCTTGTTAGAGTTCATATAATTTTATATTAATCGCTGAATGTTTCAATTCAAGTTACTACTCAGAATCCTGTATCATTTATCTTAAAATTGACTTTAAGTTTATAAGTAATTTTTTTTTTCAAAGTCTTTTGAACAGTACCAAAAAAAATGCTTTTTCCTTTTTCCCAAAGAGTAACAGAAGCCTAAAAGTTTAAAAAAATATTTTTTATTTCGTCTTTTTAAAGCTTAATTTTTACAAAAAGCATTTTTTTTTTTAAAAATGCTTTTTAAAATGACTTCTGCATCCAAATGCAGTCATGGTCCGCCTACATTTTTAGTACCGCATTTAAACTGATTCTGACAATTACTCAATTTTGCCTTATGTTTGATATGGATCAGCATGAGATTTTTATGGAGGTATTCTTCGTGTTTCAGGCTCCACTTTTAGTTAAATATCCTGCAAGTATATCAGTCACAGCCTATTCGTACCTTTTTGGTGCTCTGTTTATGGTAACAACTGCATTCTTTATGACCAATGAGTCAACAGACTGGAATCTGACTCAATCTGAGGCTATTGCAGTGTGCTATGCCGTAAGTCTTCTCTTTTTTATTATAGGCTAGAATGCTGAAGGATTTCATTATAAACATCTTCAACCCTTCTTTTAAAAGAAATTTTGCTCCTATAAATATCCAACATAGATTAAAACGACCGAATTGATGGCCATAATTTGTCACCAGACACTGTGATGCAGAGAGTGAGAGTGGAGATCTATATTTGGTCATTATGGAGTTATGGAGTGTGGCCTTCAGTTATCTTAGTAAAGAAACTTTCAAGAACTTAGCATGCAGTAAAGAGCTGTTATCATGAGTGCTGCTCTTTATCTTACTTATGTACTACATGAAGAATAGCTTCAGCATGTATTACACAGAATTATCTTTTAATGACTGACTCAGTGATGGACTAGCACAATTGATCACAAAAACGATATTTTTTCTTTGGACAAACTATTCTCCTCCTTTAGTGAAGGCTAGATTTCTTGCAGTCTCAATTACCTAAGATTATGGATTTCATGGGCTACTTCATTTCTCTGTTGAACGAGTTTGGAAGATGGTGCTTGTTGCAATTTCTATAGTTTGAGTTGGTCTTTTAAGAAGTGAAGGGGCATGAAACCATCGATGCAGGATCATTGATCTATTGGTTATCTCGTTGGAGTAGAATGATAAATTGGTTTATGTATGTCATCTTGATCAAGGCCTGAAAAAACAATTAGCAGATTAGTTGAAGCGATGTACATATTTCTAACATTTTCACGTTTAGTAAAAACCTCTCTTATGTTCCCTTTCCAGGGAATTGTAGCATCTGCCGTGAACTATGGTCTTTTGACGTGGTCAAATAAAATTATTGGTCCTGCCTTGGTTGCTTTGTATAACCCACTTCAACCTGCTGCATCAGCATTCCTGTCAAGAATTTTCCTAGGAAGCCCTATTTATTTTGGAAGGTTGTTTTTCTACCTCTTACATGCTCGGTTTTTGCGCTCTGAATCCATGGAATTAGCTTCTCATCAATTTATCATTTTCATAGTTATGATATCAACTTTTACTTTTGTCACAGCATTGTGGGAGGACTTCTCATTATAGCCGGGCTATATCTGGTAACATGGGCATCTCACAGAGAGAGACAAGTGACTGCTGGGATTCTTCCTCACGCCTCTCGGCAATTGGAACCATTCGGTAAAAAAGATTCATCCATCAACAAGATAGGAACCATTTTCTCTAGCGCTTCAGCCTCAATACCCAAGATCATAGATTAACTTTAAAGTCTCAGGTGCATATTATTTACATACCCTCCATTATACAAATGGTTTTCAAGATTTCAGTTTCTTACAATCTTCACAAGTCCGATTTTTCTGACTGTGGAATAGATTACAGCTCCATTCTTGTGAGATAAGTTACCCTTTTTCAAGATGGGCAACAAGCTTGAAGCTAGAACATATTCAAGTATAGAACATATTCTAAAGATGTTTCCTTTTAGATTCAGTTAAATAGATACGACTTCAACAAAATCTACCTTTTGCTCCTTCAAACTTTTTAACATGCTCAAAATTTAGTTGAGGATTGACACCACGGGCTTTCCAGATTGATTGTCACCATTTATCCCCAAATGGGACGCCGCATGTTCGAGGCTGATCTATGCCCAAAATCTTTGAATCCCCCTTTCCCACATCAAAAAAAATATATATATCAGTTGAGGATTTAAGAATGTACACATCCCAATACAAAATGGCTTAATTTCTGTATAAAGCTGTTTTTTGAACAATAATAAACAATTTGTTACCATAATTAAAAAGACTAGATGTATATAGCTACCTTGTGAAATAATGTGAAAGCCACTTAAGTTTCAAAAATATGTTAAATATCTATCACGTTAATTTTTTTAAATATACACGACGACTCTTTTATGTGTTTCTCTATATATATTCTTTTTATGTGTTTATTTTGAATGATAGGATTATATTGATAAGTTACACTGTGATTAGTGATATTATTAGATAGAATAAAGAACAGTGATGAATAAAGAATAATATATTTACTTCGGATGATTAAAATTAGAACAGTAAATCTGATTAGATTACGAATTATTGTTTTGCATATGGATCCTTGTTAATAATATTATTTTTATTATTATAAATTTTATTATTTTAATATTATTAATTAAAATTTATTTTTTTTAATATTAATAAGAGCGGTACATAAGTGTTTTCTATCAAACAATTTCAAGTAAAGATTAATTATCCCACCATTTTTATGAGATTATTCATTAATTGAATTGAAAACATTATTTTATGCCGTGATATTTAATAACTAGTCCATGACAAGTAAACAAAATGGTTAATGGGGATAAATAGTTAATCCTATGACTATTTATTGAAGTAAACGCAGATGTTAGACAGTATAATATGTGTCATGTGCCTTGTACAGTGTTTTGAGTGTGAGTTTTCCTTTTACACTGTAGTGAGGAATAGTATTTGGTCATGCCATTTTCCTCCATTTTCGTTGGGGCCTTTTTCTTGGGCCTTTAATGTTTGTTTTGTGGGCTGAGTTTTCCTATGTCATTTACCTCCATTTCTATTGGGTCCTTTTTTGGGCCTTTTAATGTTTGTTTTTGGTCGCCTGGCTCCTATATTTCCCATGTCCTTATAGATTTATTTGTCCTTTTGCAGCTTGATTGCCTTTGTTTTGCCCTTACTCATTATTTGATCTGATTTTGCCGATCGCGTGTTCAGTTGGCCATTTGCATTTATTGTGTCCACTGTTGATAAGTGGTTTGTGATGTCTTCATGGTTACTTTCTCTTCCTCCCATGAATTGTTTATTTTGTTTTTGCGTCATTTTATTTCAGATCCTCGCGTGGAAGGACGGAAGGAGGGGACATCTATGCTTTCTCATCATTGCTCTGTGGTTCGGGGGAGGTGGCCATGGTTTTGCATCATGGGATTGTGATTCGGTTATTTTTGTCTATATTTTGGTTTTTCTGGGTGTGAGTAGATTCAGGGAAACTGGGGAGAAAAAGGGTTTGTACGAGCTTTGTTCCTTCGCCGTAGTGCCTGATTTTACAATTGTGTGTTTATTCGGTAGAGATTCAGAAATTCAATTGCTGAAACTTTCTACCTTGGTCTAGAATTTTGAAAGTCAAGATGCTGATTTTTTTAAAGACATGTGTGGTGCTTCTCCGGAGTTTAGTGGAAAAGTGTAGGTATGGTAGCTTTCAAGCTAAATTGGACCCATGTAATTTGGTTAAGTATTGAAAAATTTATGAGCCAATCACTATGAGCATGTAAGCTGGAATTTTGAAATTTTCAGAAATTTCCTAATGGTCAATGTTTGGATTATAAACTTGATATTGGAAATAATTTAACACTTTGATGATATAATTGAGGTGTAAATGTCCAGGTTAACAGATCTCGAGGTTTATTCGACAAGTACTCAATAGATGTAGCGTTGGTCCGAGGTACGTTGAATGAGTTTTATCATGACGTCTGACAAAGACTTGGAATGATGCTAATGTATGACCTTATATGACACATGCGATAATTGATTTTTTTATGTGAATTACATGATATGTATTGTAATAAGCAATTATGAATATAATTTGGTCCACAACTTACCATAACACTAAGAACATAGCAGAACAGCCTCAGGCAATGACAGTCAGGATAACAACATTTTAGTACCATTTCCAGCTTGAGGAATTGAAATTTATTAAAATGTGTTCAAGCATATTCCAAAATAAGTTATTCTTATTTCGACATAACACTAACACCCAAACAACTATATACAATAACCAAGCCAAATGAAACTACAATAAAAACAAAAAAAAAAAAACAACCATATGTTGTTTGAAACAACAAATCTGGCATGCTGGAAAAACAACGACAACAAATCTGGCATGCTGGAAAAATAACGAAGAACACATATCGTGTTTTTTAAAGATTAACAAATCTAGATGTTGACAACACTTTCCAAATTAACATATGAGCATTTTTTCGGAAAAACCCAAAAAAAAAATATTGAATATCATAAAAACACACAGCAACTGGAACACAAAACACTAATTGAAAAAAGGAAAAAAAAAATGGAAACTACCATTCTGATCTGCCGAACTTAAGAACTGCCTGGTGTTTTTAAACTGCTATGTTGGTAAACGTACTTAGAAATTAAACTCTGATCAAGTTTATTGAATATTTATAATAGTTTTGACGTGTTTTACGAATTCATATTTACTCCAAGTGTTTGGGTAAATTTAAATGAGAGATATGAGACTTGATCAATTTGTGAAAATAACAAGACATAAAAGAGGTACGTTAATATTGGCAAAGTGAGTTATTGTCACAATATAAGATTGAATTATTTTATATATACAACACTACCTACCGAAGCTTTATTATTCATAATTAGCATTTGACCGAGAAGGACCCATGAGTAGAAGATATACTTCCACTTTAATTCCATAGAGTTCAAAAATAAAGATACATCTTAAAATTGAATTAACTTTTAATTATTTTTAAAATTTAAATTCATCATTAACGATGATTAAGCAAGTCCGGATAAATTAAAGTAGAGATTACGAACTAAGGTGTTTCGGACTACGATGAGTCAAGCAACTAGTGGAACATGTTTTTAGTGTATGAGCATGTGCATGATCACATGGTACTTGGAGAACATATGCCACACATTAAATTATCTCATGTTTAATACATGATTTTGGATCATTAATCTTGCAAGTTAGTGAAGTATTGACACATGGATTCCACAATACACCAAATGATTAAAAAATTTCACCCAAGAACTTAGAAAATTCAGCCAACTCTCATTCTTCCCCACCATTTTCTCTCTCTTCCCACTCAACAAGAATTCTCCTCATTCTCTCCATAATTTCGAAATTTTATCCTATTGTTAGCACAAAATTCCTGTGAATTTGTAAGTGCATGTTACATGCAATTAAGAATTTAGAAGCTACAAAGTTAGGGAAGAAGAACCCAACAAGAATTTTTGAGTTTGGAGCATTCTTGAGGGAGGAAGAAGAGTTTGAAAGGAAAAATGAGCTTGGTTGACTCAAGGGCTTGGATTGTGCTTAAAATCTTCAAGATATAGTGAGGTATGACATGAATCTTGAGTTTTATTAACTTTGATTTAGGTTAAATGGTCGAATTTTGGTGTATGAGTTGAGATTTGGTTGTTGTATGCTGTATCTGTTATGACTTTGGCACATGCACTGGGTTTGGTAAATATTTTGAAAATGATAGGGTTCGAATTTGAGGTTGGTGCTCTTACACTTGCATCTTTTTTATTGATTAACACGTTTTATATTGTTTATCTCAGGGTAAAAATGACACAAAAAAATTGCCTACAAAATTTAGTAAAGAAATTTGCTTGGATATCTGCAATCAAGATTTGTTGCTTCTCTTTTGTGAGTAACAAAGCAAGCTTATTTTCGATGGCTTTCTATTTTTCTGATTTTTTTTTTTTTTTACTACTTTAATGGTGGTAGGGTTTGACTTTTGATACTTTCCACCAGAAGTGAAGTCCACAGCTGTCTTTCGTTGCGTGAGAGTGAGTGCAATGGATGATGCGGGGAGAATTATGCTTATCAGACTGTTGTTAACATCGCAGGCCATGCTTTTAAAGGAATCCTTTACGATCAAGGCTGCGAAATCGGGTACCCTTGTGGTGGTGGAGGCCTGGGTTCCTCCGTAGAACAGCCGCTCGATCTCATCACAGCGACATCAACCACCAGCCACTCAAATGTCACCATGCTTGATCCAGCTTCCATTTACAACACTCCTCTTAGTGTTTTTGTGACGGGTACACAATTCTTCTCATCACCAAGACCTTGAGAAGTTAGTTTGCCAGTCTTCTGAAAATCCAAAACATTTAATATTTCTCTCGATTCTAACTATAATAGAATGTCTGAACAATGAACAAATCAATGTTTGGAGAAGGCCATTGACAATTTGAATGTTTATTCGTATTTTTTAATCCAATTTCTATCATGATTTTGTGATATGGTTAAGTAAAATGTTATTTTTATTCGTCTTACCGATATCCCTTTTCCATCTTTCTTTCGTAAGATTTTTTATTATGCACTAGGCTTGTATTATGTTGGCTTTGAACTCGATGAAGCGTTATCCTCCTCATTATCCTTTTTGTCCCCATATGCAAATTAATAGGAAAAGTATACCTTTCATTTATCCCAACTTATTTTTTAAAATTATTTACATATACTTGTACTCACACACACACACACACACACACATATATATATATATATATATATATATATATATATATATATATATATATAATTTTTTTTTGTTATTTAAAGTTTTTTAAGGAACCTAAACTCTTTTTTACTTTGAAGTAAATTTTTAAGGCACAATTTTTTAATGTTGTAGCGTTTTGTATATCAGTAATTAGATTATTACACAATATAATAAGCTTAATGTGTTGTACACTGTTATTAGTTTGCTTTTTGTGTTTTCAACTGCTGCGATAAATAGTATTTGGTCATTTCATTTGTCTTAATTTTTTCCAAAAAGTAGATTCTGGTTCTCTCCTTCAACCGATGAGCTGCTACACCGTACTTTGCATTTATTGATTTCCCTGTTGCTGTGCCATGTTAGCCATGATTTTTCATCATTCCTTTGTGGTTCGGGTGCTTCAATTTATTGATTGTCATGTTGCTCTGCTGCACCACTTTGCATTTATTCATTTTTCTGTTGCTCTTTGGAATACCAAATACCCAATTTCCTCCTATGGAGTCTAAGATCCTCTGTCGGTCCCACATTTAATCATTTCCCTAC
This sequence comes from Haberlea rhodopensis, assembly GCA_907163345.1. Classification (NCBI taxonomy): domain Eukaryota; kingdom Viridiplantae; phylum Streptophyta; class Magnoliopsida; order Lamiales; family Gesneriaceae; genus Haberlea; species Haberlea rhodopensis. The sequence continues at coordinate 27,710,934 of CAJQUN010000004.1, read as the reverse complement.
TTTTTTATGGTCAATTGTCAACTTAAGTTTTTCTAAAGCAATACATTAGTTGTTCTTTAAATACTAATGGTCTGTGTTTCAGCTATATACTTTTGAATTTGATGCAGGTATTTACTGACGACAAGTTGAGAATTCGATTACTGAACGGCCAAACCAAGAATATGATAAGGAGCGTGTTAAAGCACATGTGAGACCATTTGAATCTTTATAACATGGATCAACATTTTCTTTAGTGTTATCTTATGCTTATTTTGCTTAGGTGTAAGAGGTAATTGAGGGAGCCAAAGTGAATGGCTCAGAGAACAAGCTGATATCCGATACACAACAAAGTAAAGACATTTTGCGATTGCTGTAAACTGATTAGCTTTCAGGCCGTAAGATCAATCACCACGTGGATCTGTCTTTGCTGATTCTGTTTCAGAAATGGGTTCCAAATCTGTGCAGCTGGCCATGTTTATCTGCTGAAATCCCACGAAGATTCTAGGCTACACTTAACAAAACGATAAACTAACAATCTTTGTATATTTGGTATAAAGGGCTAAGGTTCCACAATTAACAACTCAGTTAAAAGATGCTGTTGAAGTTTTGACCATCTACCACCGCATGTACGTACTATCATATTCTTCAATAGAAGAAATTCAAAACAATTTAATACAAAAAAGAATTGCTTGTGGTAAAGGTCAGATGACACGTAGCTTCCATAACTTCAAGAATTCCCAGATAGCTGTTCTTTGAATATGATACAGTCTTTCTGCTCCTCGAAGCTGAGGTTTCTTGTTATTTCCAAATGGAGTAGTTTCAAGAGATAATATGATTTTGGGTGTTTAAGAGATGAGCTATTTCCAGTAAATGTTCTGTTTTAGATGTTTTGAAAAAAAAATGTTTGTGAGTGATTTTCTATTTGTGTTTTGGGTCTTTAAGAGATGAGCTTTTTCCAGTTAATTTTTGCTTTTTTATTCGGTCCCTCAAACACCAATTATCGTGACTACTGATAGTATTATTATTTTTAGCTCGTGCGGATCTGCAGTTTATACTATATTTTTTGGAAGAACTTGTTTTGTCCAAAATTGTTTTCCTTTTGTATCTAAATAATTGTGTGTAATATATATGGACCACTTTTTCGCTCACATCATCTGAACTCAAATTTAGTTAAGAGTATGTCCTTAAATTGTAATGTTGCTAGACTCTAATCTATGTTTATTTTCAATTATTATACACATATTCAAACTATTGTAGCTAAATGGTTGTGTAAACATTACTTCACTCCGGGGGAATAGCCGTTGTAGCCAAACTTGTTCATGCAGAACATGTTTATGATCTTACTAATCAGGTCTTGTCCTCGACAAAATCATGGCCAGAACACGAAACAAGATTTAAAGATGCGCTAGATTAGAGAACGAAAGCCCAACTAAAGTGATCGTTGGATCGCTGGCACGGTGCCTTGCACGGTGCCAAATAACTAGTATCTATATATGCACATCCATATTTTATTAAAAAAACTAAAGAATCCTTACCATTAATAAAATTTCAAATTAGTGGAATGAATAGGTAGACCATTAAATTTGGTGTCAAAGAGACTTGTACAAGTTTGTTTTTGTTCTCTCTTTTTTCTTTTTCTTTTTTTTTTTTGAGCATACTTGTACAAGTTTGTTAAGCAACACAGAGTGCATACCAAAAACCTATTACAACTTCCACATGCACTACATCCAACCAAATATTGGTCTGTCAAATGGCAAGATTCAAAATATTTGGAATATTTGGCAGCTTGACAAGGGATTTGGACAGGCTCTTATCCCCACATCTGCCCAATTCTCCCTGTAAATTCTCCTTCTGTCGATCAGATCCATTCATAGTTTTTAAACCCAGTCCCCATATTGACCAGTTCAAACCAATGGATCACCGGGTTATTGGTTCAACTAGTTAACCGTGATTGAACCAGCTAGTCAAGAACTATCAATACAAAATTATATATTTTATTGTATAAAAAATGATATGATAACTAGTATTTATCATGTACAAATTCCACATACAGAAAGAGTATGTACTCCAAAAACAAATTAGGAGAGCGATCGAATAAAAGATTTGAGTAACTATAAACAATATAAAATTGTGTTATGTATGTAACTTTATTTCATCGATATGTGTATATATATTTAATTTTTTAATAGGCGCATTAAGGCGCACCCATACTCAACTTTTTTGAAAATTGACGCACTGACGCATTCGCACCCGCATCAGCGACTTAGTATATATACACACACATATACATTGGAGTAAATATATTCATAATGTTTCTTGACCACGTTGAATTACATTTTTCTTCTTAGTTGATGTTATAGTTTCTATTTTAGTACTCGAATATAGTCGATATTTGTCATGTTGAATTTATAATATTAAAACATCTAAATGTATTACACCAATAAATAAACTGGAAATGGTTTAGTTTTCTAAAAGAAAGATTATATATTAGTTAGAAGGCAATGAATACACCACAAACATAAACATCCAACAGATCTAAACACTTTAATGAAGCGTAACAATTCGAAGTATGATATGAAATGAGCATACAATGCCCTTCATTACAAAACAAACAGTGCTTGATTTGTTTAGGGTATTTGTTATCTCCCAAGGTCTTCCAGTGCTTGATTTTCTGGAGATTTGTCACTCATTGTCCGTCAAACACATCAACCATGCAAATTTTTAATACTTATTTGCCTTTTAGAGTAATGCATTCACCACCATTTGCTATACTGAGCTCATCTTTTGGTGGGCAGAGACGCCCGTTCACTGCATATATGAACCCGGTTGGACAATGGCCTAGCAACAAGACCGTCAACAATCCAACCGACAACCTCACTATCGTTCTTGACATGGTTGAATTCACTTTGTGCATATTCTAACGATATATGAAGCCGCCCCCCGAGCCTGCAATCGTTAATCGTCATGCTCGGTTTGATTCCAGCGTTTCTCTCCAGCCAATATAAATACTGACCTGAAACATTGATTTTAGCATGTCTTGTGCGGATGAGCTTTCCTTGAGAACCACCTGTTTAAATTCAGAAAACAAACATCTTACGCATGGAGCGGCTAGTATTTCAGTAATGCCATACTTCCACCTTTGTCGAAGTATAAAACTACCATTGAGTCATTTCTCATTAACTAAAACTTCTGAAAAAAGTGGTTTCTAAAATGACACCAAATCACTAGTTCAAATACCCTGGAGTGCAATTCCCATTATATTTGACTGAACTGGTCTGGCCTCTGTTGCCCTGTACCCAACCATCATCCACGTGTAACCTTGAATATTAATTTCGGATATATATTTCCTAGGCCTAGCTTGTGGCTTACATGTGACACGGTGGTTGATGAATAAAACCACCATTGAGCCACTTTTTGCGGGCTTTCGAACTTGACACTTGCATTAATTAGAGATGACTCATGAATTTTACAAGACCAAACAAACAAGTTAAGAAAAAGATATATAGCGTTGCGAATAGAGAGGCTTACACAATATCTTCCTTCGATTTCTATCAGAATATAACCCTCATCCTTGTACAAATCGAATAGAGCAATAGCATCTTCTTTACTTTTTACGACATCAGAGAGTTTGGAACCAAGCTGCAATCTCCGATCAATATGGAAAGCATCGTTTGCATCTGCAGACAATACTTCATCGTGCTCCTGGATAGGACAGGACATGACAATTTGATCTTAAGCTAAATGCGCATGCCAAAATCATACCAGGTAATAAGCGTTCACATTGAAACCTGTCATCGACAAACTACAGATTCTGCAGCTGTAGTAAAGAATCTATACAAATTTTCATTAACTATTTTTACAGACTCGTACATTTCAGCATCCAAAATTCAATGGTTTTAACTACACGTCAAACACTCCTAAATACTTCGAGGATAAAAGTGGTACATGGTCAGTCTACTTCAATCACCTTTGAATTAAAAGATGAGATGGATTATAAGATAACTAAACCATGGAGCTTGACGTTTATAAAGAAGCGTTACTTCTGCAGATCTATTCACATTTTATGCGAAAAACAGGAGCATTATTTGAAACAAAGAACTTGTTGGATTAATATTATTGGGTTAATAATAAGAGCCCAATAATTATGTTATATTTTGTTAATGAGAACAAAATTATGGTAAGTTATTATGAAAGGTAATTAGGCTAAAGAAATCCCACATTGAGATTATAATACACTTATGGTTTGATTATATTGAGATACAAATCATTAGAGTGTAGTTAAGTAGTAAAGATGGGTGCCCCTCGCGCGCCGTCCGTCCGTCCGCTCGGCTCGGCACGGCACGGCACGGCACGGCACGTCTCGTCTCGACTCGACTCGACTCGACTCGCCTCGCCTCGCCTCGCCGCGTCGCGTCGCGTCGCGCGTGTCGCTGCCGCGAAGGCAGTCCTATCTTTTTACTACACGGATTTCTGAAATGACTTTTCATCTGCCTGACTTTTCATATTCTGCTGAGTATTAAGTTTGAGACTTTTCACCTACCTGCAGAATTGATGTCAGATTTAAGTGTGAGACTTAAATCCGAAATGAATATGATGTTTAAGTGTTGAGACTTTTCATCTACCCCATTAATCTTTACACTTAATTCTGAGACCTTTGGAGTGGTCTGCTGCTCAGCTATATAAGCTGCTTCAGCTTTATGTTTTCTTCATCCCGAAATTGCATTTCATATCATATCATATTATCTTGAGAGTACTACACACTGTTCAGTGTTCGAGTGAGTCTGTCTGGGTTTCTGCTTCAACCCATACAGAGGTGTTTGGGACGTTGTACCTTGGAACTCTCTTGTCCAGGAGGCCAGAAGTTGTAGGCGGGCAATTTAGAGTTTACGGGCACACGGTTTACTGTGGCCTCGTCCAACAACAAAGTTTCTGCCCAGTTTATTTAAACTGTTTGTTGTAAGTTTCTACTGCTTTCAAGTATTTTCTTTTATTTATAAAACAGTGTATGTCATCTTATGAGTTTTCTCGTCTTCTTCACCAAAAGGAAAATAACCAACAATCGTAAACTCTAAATCCTTGTGTATTTTTCTTTTGTTGTTCTGTCAAACCTAATTGTTTTTCATCTACTGCACTTTAACAAATTGTTACTGTCAATTTTCATATTTAGTTCAGACACTGTTTATGTACTGTTGAAAGGTTTAATCCTACTGTTTCAAAAAACTGTTTTGATATTATTTGTGTTCTTCTATTTCTGTTCTGTTTTAGCTTATGGCTGACCAGATTCCAAACCGAGTTGCTGAGAATACTGAGATTCCAGTGGTGAAAGCTAGCGGCGCTGAGGTCGTTATGCCAGTTCTGAGAAACCCAATGCCGTTCTCCTCAATTTGAGAAACCGGAAAAGTTCAAGGGTTCCAACTTTAAACGTTGGCAACAGAAGATGATGTTCTTCTTGACCACTTTGAACTTGACCAGGTTTCTCAAAGAGGACAAACCAGTGGAGGACAAAGAGGATCCTCAATCTGCTGTGATAGTTGAGTCCTGGATGAGTGCCGACTACCTTTGTCGTAACTACATACTGAATTCTCTTGACGATGCACTTTTTAATGTGTATTCCCCCAAGGAGACTGCTAAGAATCTTTGGGAATCGTTAGAGATAAAGTACAAAGTTGACGACGCAGGCGCAAAGAAATTTGTAGCCGGGCGGTTCCATGACTATCGAATGGTAGATGGCAAGAGCGTTGTTGAGCAATGCGAAGAGCTGCAGCTGATATATCATGAACTTGCTGCCGAAGGTATGGGGCTAAATGATGCTCTCCAAGTGGCGATGATGATTGAAAAATTACCGCCATCTTGGAAGGACTTCAAGAGCTACCTAAAGCACAAGCGAAAGATGATGAGTCTAGAGGATCTTATCAGAAGGCTGCGCATCGAGCAAGACAACCGAAAAGTTGACAAGAAATCATTTGGAATGATTTCCAAGGCCAACGTGGTTGAAATTGGGGACAACTCCCATGGGAATAAGCGCAAACGTACTTTTGAACCCAAGGGAGATACTCAGACAAGGAGGTTCACCGGTGACTGTTATGTGTGTGGTAAGCCTAACCATAAGGCCAAGGACTGCACTCAACGTCAAAACAACTGCACTCAACGTCAAAACAATGACGGTAAGAGAAAGATAGTCCCTTACAAAGGCAAAGGCAAGAGGCCTGCACATGCCCACATTGCTGAGGACAATCTGAGCTCTGACATGGATGACATGCATCTGAGTGCTGTGGTATCGGAGGTGAATCTTGTTGGAGGGAACTCCAAGGAATGGTGGGTCGACACTGGGGCTACTCGCCACATTTGCGCCAACAAATGGATGTTTAAGACCTATCAACCGGTGAATGATGAGAACTGCTACATGGGAAATTCAGCAGTCTCAAAAGTTGAAGGCAAAGGGACGGTTGTGCTAAAAATGACTTCCGGAAAAGAGTTGACTCTTACCGAGGTGCTCCACGTGCCAGAGATCCGAAAGAATCTCATCTCCGGAGCAGTGCTGAACAAGAAAGGCTTCCGGCTTGTGTTTGAGTCCGACAAAGTCATTCTGTCCAAGGGTGGTATGTTTGTGGGCAAAGGCTACTTGGCCAATAACCTCTTCAAGATGAATGTAATGACTTTAGCTCCTAAGGCTAAGTCTAGTGTAGATGTTGAGGTTGATGTTAATGCAGCAAATGAGGCTAGCACAAGCAAAAATAATGTAATGACTGTTGCCAATGTGGCTAATAAAACTTTAAAGTTTGATTATTCTTGCGAGTCTTTACATTTGTGGCATGGTAGATTAGGACATGTGAATTATAAGTCCTTACAAAGGCTAATGTCTCTTAATCTATTGCCTAAATTTAACATCAATCATAAACACAAGTGTGAGACTTGTGTAGAGGCCAAATTAGCCAAGTCATCATTCCACTCAATTGAGCGAAGCACCGAACCGTTAAACTTGATTCATACGGATGTATGCGATCTAAAGTATGTACAATCTAGAGGCGGTAAAAATTATTTCATAACATTTATCGATGATTGTACAAGATATTGTTATGTCTACTTAATGAGAAGTAAAGACGAAGCAATTGATATGTTCATTCACTATAAGAATGAAGTTGAGAATCAACTTGATAAAAAGATTAAAATTCTTCGAAGTGATCGAGGCGGTGAATATGAGTCACCATTTGCACAAATATGTGCTGAAAGTGGCATTATTCATCAAACCACTGCGCCTTATTCTCCCGAGCAAAATGGTATTGCTGAAAGGAAGAATAGAACGCTTAAGGAAATGATGAATGCAATGCTTATAAGTTCCGACTTACCTACGAATTTGTGGGGAGAAGCTCTGCTTTCTGCCAACTATGTGCTAAACAGAGTACCACATAAAAAGTTGGATAAAACGCCTTATGAATTGTGGAAAGGTCGTGCACCTAGTTACAAGTTTTTAAGGGTTTGGGGCTGTCTAGCAAAGGTACCAATTCCTCCTCCTAAGCGGACTAGGATAGGACCTAAGACAGTAGATTGTGTATTTATCGGATATGCGCAAGATAGTAGTGCCTATCGTTTTCTAGTGCATAAATCAGATAATGCAGAAATGCATGTAAATACTATCATTGAGGCTAGGGATGCTTCGTTCTTTGAGGAAATCTTTCCCCACAAAACTCCGACAATGCCTGAAACCAATGTTGAGAGAAATGTGGGGGATAGAGAATCTCAAAAGAATGTAGAATCGCCTAGACGAAGCAAAAGAGCGAGAAAAGAGAAATCTTTTGGCTCGGATTTTCTAACATATCTGTTGGAAAAAGATCCGACTACTTTCAAGGAAGCAATGTCTTCACAAGACTCTGATCTTTGGAAAGAAGCGGTAAATAGTGAGATAGAATCTATCTTACATAATCATACTTGGGAACTAGTGGATCTTCCTGCAGGTTGTAAACCACTAGGACACAAGTGGATCTTCAAGAGGAAGATGAAAGCTGATGGTACTGTAGATAAGTACAAGGCTAGACTTGTAGTCAAAGGCTACAGACAAACTGAAGGTGTTGATTATTTCGACACATACGCTCCTGTATCCCGGAAAACATCTATAAGGTTGATAATTGCATTTGCTGCATTATATAACCTAGAGATCCATCAAATGGATGTTAAAACGGCTTTTCTAAATGGAGAGTTAGAAGAGGAGGTTTACATGGAACAACCTGAAGGGTTTGTAGTTCCAGGTAAAGAAACGAAGGTGTGTAAACTTGTGAAATCCTTGTATGGATTAAAACAAGCACCTAAACAATGGCACGAAAAATTTGATAGCGTCATGCTTTCAAATGGGTTTAAAACAAACCAATGCGATAAGTGTGTCTACGTGAAAGGAGACAATACAAACTATGTAATAGTATGTCTATACGTGGATGACATGATAATTGTTGGTAATAACGATAACATCAAAATTACCAAGAAAATGTTGTCACGAAATTTTGAGATGAAAGACCTAGGTCTTGCAGATGTGATTCTTGGAATGAAGATCACCAAACATGCAGATGGATATTTTCTCTCCCAGGGTCATTATGTCGAGAAGATACTTGACAAGTTTGACAAGGGAAATAATACCATCGCTAGAACACCTATGGAAGTGGTGTCAAATCTTTGCAAGAATCGCGGAGAAGGTGTGCAACAACTTGAGTACTCTAGAGTCATAGGCAGTCTCATGTACCTCATGGATTGCACTAGACCTGATATAGCTAATTCTGTCAATACATTGAGCAGATATACGAGTAATCCCAGTTATGAGCACTGGAAGGCAGTAGTTCGAGTTCTTAGATATCTAAGATATACTTCTAACTACGGACTACATTATACGAGATACCCAGCAGTAATTGAAGGGTATTCAGATGCGAATTGGATATCAGACTCCAAAAATATAAAATCTACGAGTGGATATATATTTATAATTGGCGGTGCTGCTATTTCATGGAAATCATGCAAACAGACATGCATTGCTAGATCAACTATGGAATCTGAGTTCATAGCTTTAGATCTTGCGGCAGAAGAAGCTGATTGGCTTCGGAGTTTCTTGGAGGATATTCCAATGTGGTCAAAACCAATGCCACCCATTAGTTTGCACTGTGATAGTCAGTCAGCTATGGGAAGAGCACATAACAATGTGTATAATGGGAAATCACGACACATTCGTCGGAGACATAAATCCGTGAGAAATTTACTAAAAACCGGTGTCATTTCTTTAGATTATGTGAAGTCTAAAGAAAACATTGCAGACCCATTTACGAAAGGTCTGACGAGAGACCGAGTAGAGATTTCATCGAGGGGAATGGGGTTGAAGCCCATGAAATTGATTTCCAACCATGATGGCAACCCAACCTGAATTGTAAAATCCAATTTGCAGGTTCAATGGGAAAACCGAATTGTGGGGGGGCATCGAACAAAGCACTCGGGAAATTGAGTTCCTTACCTATTCCTGTGATGAAAGAGTGATAGACCTGTACTTTGGGAAGGCTGAGCTCATGCTCTTAATGATTCTTCTATCTCGAGATGATAAAGTGGGGTATTACAGGATACTCTTTAGGAGAAATCACCTATGTCGAATGTGAAGGGGCCGCTTCTATGAGATGACCTGAGGGCTAAATCTCTAGAGCATTCGATGAAACATCCAAGGCAGTCCAGGGCCAAAATGGACAACAACGAAAGAACCAATAATAGTGTGGAGATGAAGCTGTGTGAGTATTGTTGTCTTGTTATACATAAAACGTCGAACAGTTCAAGGCATCGCGTCCACTGGTTGACAAGTATATCCGATGATATTTTACTAAGGAAGGTTCAAGGTTAATCACCACCTATCCTGATGCAGTGGATTCTCAAAGTACTCTCAAATCTTCATCTAGGTGCATTGTGTAATTTTTTCGCCATATTGCATTCATGTGGGGGATTGTTGGATTAATATTATTGGGTTAATAATAAGAGCCCAATAATTATGTTATATTTTGTTAATGAGAACAAAATTATGGTAAGTTATTATGAAAGGTAATTAGGCTAAAGAAATCCCACATTGAGATTATAATACACTTATGGTTTGATTATATTGAGATACAAATCATTAGAGTGTAGTTAAGTAGTAAAGATGGGTGCCCCTCGCGCGCCGTCCGTCCGTCCGCTCGGCTCGGCACGGCACGGCACGGCACGGCACGTCACGTCACGTCTCGTCTCGTCTCGACTCGACTCGACTCGCCTCGCCTCGCCGCGTCGCGTCGCGTCGCGCGTGTCGCTGCCGCGAAGGCAGTCCTATCTTTTTACTACACGGATTTCTGAAATGACTTTTCATCTGCCTGACTTTTCATATTCTGCTGAGTATTAAGTTTGAGACTTTTCACCTACCTGCAGAATTGATGTCAGATTTAAGTGTGAGACTTAAATCCGAAATGAATATGATGTTTAAGTGTTGAGACTTTTCATCTACCCCATTAATCTTTACACTTAATTCTGAGACCTTTGGAGTGGTCTGCTGCTCAGCTATATAAGCTGCTTCAGCTTTATGTTTTCTTCATCCCGAAATTGCATTTCATATCATATCATATTATCTTGAGAGTACTACACACTGTTCAGTGTTCGAGTGAGTCTGTCTGGGTTTCTGCTTCAACCCATACAGAGGTGTTTGGGACGTTGTACCTTGGAACTCTCTTGTCCAGGAGGCCAGAAGTTGTAGGCGGGCAATTTAGAGTTTACGGGCACACGGTTTACTGTGGCCTCGTCCAACAACAAAGTTTCTGCCCAGTTTATTTAAACTGTTTGTTGTAAGTTTCTACTGCTTTCAAGTATTTTCTTTTATTTATAAAACAGTGTATGTCATCTTATGAGTTTTCTCGTCTTCTTCACCAAAAGGAAAATAACCAACAATCGTAAACTCTAAATCCTTGTGTATTTTTCTTTTGTTGTTCTGTCAAACCTAATTGTTTTTCATCTACTGCACTTTAACAAATTGTTACTGTCAATTTTCATATTTAGTTCAGACACTGTTTATGTACTGTTGAAAGGTTTAATCCTACTGTTTCAAAAAACTGTTTTGATATTATTTGTGTTCTTCTATTTCTGTTCTGTTTTAGCTTATGGCTGACCAGATTCCAAACCGAGTTGCTGAGAATACTGAGATTCCAGTGGTGAAAGCTAGCGGCGCTGAGGTCGTTATGCCAGTTCTGAGAAACCCAATGCCGTTCTCTCAATTTGAGAAACCGGAAAAGTTCAAGGGTTCCAACTTTAAACGTTGGCAACAGAAGATGATGTTCTTCTTGACCACTTTGAACTTGACCAGGTTTCTCAAAGAGGACAAACCAGTGGAGGACAAAGAGGATCCTCAATCTGCTGTGATAGTTGAGTCCTGGATGAGTGCCGACTACCTTTGTCGTAACTACATACTGAATTCTCTTGACGATGCACTTTTTAATGTGTATTCCCCCAAGGAGACTGCTAAGAATCTTTGGGAATCGTTAGAGATAAAGTACAAAGTTGACGACGCAGGCGCAAAGAAATTTGTAGCCGGGCGGTTCCATGACTATCGAATGGTAGATGGCAAGAGCGTTGTTGAGCAATGCGAAGAGCTGCAGCTGATATATCATGAACTTGCTGCCGAAGGTATGGGGCTAAATGATGCTCTCCAAGTGGCGATGATGATTGAAAAATTACCGCCATCTTGGAAGGACTTCAAGAGCTACCTAAAGCACAAGCGAAAGATGATGAGTCTAGAGGATCTTATCAGGAGGCTGCGCATCGAGCAAGACAACCGAAAAGTTGACAAGAAATCATTTGGAATGATTTCCAAGGCCAACGTGGTTGAAATTGGGGACAACTCCCATGGGAATAAGCGCAAACGTACTTTTGAACCCAAGGGAGATACTCAGACAAGGAGGTTCACCGGTGACTGTTATGTGTGTGGTAAGCCTAACCATAAGGCCAAGGACTGCACTCAACGTCAAAACAACTGCACTCAACGTCAAAACAATGACGGTAAGAGAAAGATAGTCCCTTACAAAGGCAAAGGCAAGAGGCCTGCACATGCCCACATTGCTGAGGACAATCTGAGCTCTGACATGGATGACATGCATCTGAGTGCTGTGGTATCGGAGGTGAATCTTGTTGGAGGGAACTCCAAGGAATGGTGGGTCGACACTGGGGCTACTCGCCACATTTGCGCCAACAAATGGATGTTTAAGACCTATCAACCGGTGAATGATGAGAACTGCTACATGGGAAATTCAGCAGTCTCAAAAGTTGAAGGCAAAGGGACGGTTGTGCTAAAAATGACTTCCGGAAAAGAGTTGACTCTTACCGAGGTGCTCCACGTGCCAGAGATCCGAAAGAATCTCATCTCCGGAGCAGTGCTGAACAAGAAAGGCTTCCGGCTTGTGTTTGAGTCCGACAAAGTCATTCTGTCCAAGGGTGGTATGTTTGTGGGCAAAGGCTACTTGGCCAATAACCTCTTCAAGATGAATGTAATGACTTTAGCTCCTAAGGCTAAGTCTAGTGTAGATGTTGAGGTTGATGTTAATGCAGCAAATGAGGCTAGCACAAGCAAAAATAATGTAATGACTGTTGCCAATGTGGCTAATAAAACTTTAAAGTTTGATTATTCTTGCGAGTCTTTACATTTGTGGCATGGTAGATTAGGACATGTGAATTATAAGTCCTTACAAAGGCTAATGTCTCTTAATCTATTGCCTAAATTTAACATCAATCATAAACACAAGTGTGAGACTTGTGTAGAGGCCAAATTAGCCAAGTCATCATTCCACTCAATTGAGCGAAGCACCGAACCGTTAAACTTGATTCATACGGATGTATGCGATCTAAAGTATGTACAATCTAGAGGCGGTAAAAATTATTTCATAACATTTATCGATGATTGTACAAGATATTGTTATGTCTACTTAATGAGAAGTAAAGACGAAGCAATTGATATGTTCATTCACTATAAGAATGAAGTTGAGAATCAACTTGATAAAAAGATTAAAATTCTTCGAAGTGATCGAGGCGGTGAATATGAGTCACCATTTGCACAAATATGTGCTGAAAGTGGCATTATTCATCAAACCACTGCGCCTTATTCTCCCGAGCAAAATGGTATTGCTGAAAGGAAGAATAGAACGCTTAAGGAAATGATGAATGCAATGCTTATAAGTTCCGACTTACCTACGAATTTGTGGGGAGAAGCTCTGCTTTCTGCCAACTATGTGCTAAACAGAGTACCACATAAAAAGTTGGATAAAACGCCTTATGAATTGTGGAAAGGTCGTGCACCTAGTTACAAGTTTTTAAGGGTTTGGGGCTGTCTAGCAAAGGTACCAATTCCTCCTCCTAAGCGGACTAGGATAGGACCTAAGACAGTAGATTGTGTATTTATCGGATATGCGCAAGATAGTAGTGCCTATCGTTTTCTAGTGCATAAATCAGATAATGCAGAAATGCATGTAAATACTATCATTGAGGCTAGGGATGCTTCGTTCTTTGAGGAAATCTTTCCCCACAAAACTCCGACAATGCCTGAAACCAATGTTGAGAGAAATGTGGGGGATAGAGAATCTCAAAAGAATGTAGAATCGCCTAGACGAAGCAAAAGAGCGAGAAAAGAGAAATCTTTTGGCTCGGATTTTCTAACATATCTGTTGGAAAAAGATCCGACTACTTTCAAGGAAGCAATGTCTTCACAAGACTCTGATCTTTGGAAAGAAGCGGTAAATAGTGAGATAGAATCTATCTTACATAATCATACTTGGGAACTAGTGGATCTTCCTGCAGGTTGTAAACCACTAGGACACAAGTGGATCTTCAAGAGGAAGATGAAAGCTGATGGTACTGTAGATAAGTACAAGGCTAGACTTGTAGTCAAAGGCTACAGACAAACTGAAGGTGTTGATTATTTCGACACATACGCTCCGGAAAACATCTATAAGGTTGATAATTGCATTTGCTGCATTATATAACCTAGAGATCCATCAAATGGATGTTAAAACGGCTTTTCTAAATGGAGAGTTAGAAGAGGAGGTTTACATGGAACAACCTGAAGGGTTTGTAGTTCCAGGTAAAGAAACGAAGGTGTGTAAACTTGTGAAATCCTTGTATGGATTAAAACAAGCACCTAAACAATGGCACGAAAAATTTGATAGCGTCATGCTTTCAAATGGGTTTAAAACAAACCAATGCGATAAGTGTGTCTACGTGAAAGGAGACAATACAAACTATGTAATAGTATGTCTATACGTGGATGACATGATAATTGTTGGTAATAACGATAACATCAAAATTACCAAGAAAATGTTGTCACGAAATTTTGAGATGAAAGACCTAGGTCTTGCAGATGTGATTCTTGGAATGAAGATCACCAAACATGCAGATGGATATTTTCTCTCCCAGGGTCATTATGTCGAGAAGATACTTGACAAGTTTGACAAGGGAAATAATACCATCGCTAGAACACCTATGGAAGTGGTGTCAAATCTTTGCAAGAATCGCGGAGAAGGTGTGCAACAACTTGAGTACTCTAGAGTCATAGGCAGTCTCATGTACCTCATGGATTGCACTAGACCTGATATAGCTAATTCTGTCAATACATTGAGCAGATATACGAGTAATCCCAGTTATGAGCACTGGAAGGCAGTAGTTCGAGTTCTTAGATATCTAAGATATACTTCTAACTACGGACTACATTATACGAGATACCCAGCAGTAATTGAAGGGTATTCAGATGCGAATTGGATATCAGACTCCAAAAATATAAAATCTACGAGTGGATATATATTTATAATTGGCGGTGCTGCTATTTCATGGAAATCATGCAAACAGACATGCATTGCTAGATCAACTATGGAATCTGAGTTCATAGCTTTAGATCTTGCGGCAGAAGAAGCTGATTGGCTTCGGAGTTTCTTGGAGGATATTCCAATGTGGTCAAAACCAATGCCACCCATTAGTTTGCACTGTGATAGTCAGTCAGCTATGGGAAGAGCACATAACAATGTGTATAATGGGAAATCACGACACATTCGTCGGAGACATAAATCCGTGAGAAATTTACTAAAAACCGGTGTCATTTCTTTAGATTATGTGAAGTCTAAAGAAAACATTGCAGACCCATTTACGAAAGGTCTGACGAGAGACCGAGTAGAGATTTCATCGAGGGGAATGGGGTTGAAGCCCATGAAATTGATTTCCAACCATGATGGCAACCCAACCTGAATTGTAAAATCCAATTTGCAGGTTCAATGGGAAAACCGAATTGTGGGGGGGCATCGAACAAAGCACTCGGGAAATTGAGTTCCTTACCTATTCCTGTGATGAAAGAGTGATAGACCTGTACTTTGGGAAGGCTGAGCTCATGCTCTTAATGATTCTTCTATCTCGAGATGATAAAGTGGGGTATTACAGGATACTCTTTAGGAGAAATCACCTATGTCGAATGTGAAGGGGCCGCTTCTATGAGATGACCTGAGGGCTAAATCTCTAGAGCATTCGATGAAACATCCAAGGCAGTCCAGGGCCAAAATGGACAACAACGAAAGAACCAATAATAGTGTGGAGATGAAGCTGTGTGAGTATTGTTGTCTTGTTATACATAAAACGTCGAACAGTTCAAGGCATCGCGTCCACTGGTTGACAAGTATATCCGATGATATTTTACTAAGGAAGGTTCAAGGTTAATCACCACCTATCCTGATGCAGTGGATTCTCAAAGTACTCTCAAATCTTCATCTAGGTGCATTGTGTAATTTTTTCGCCATATTGCATTCATGTGGGGGATTGTTGGATTAATATTATTGGGTTAATAATAAGAGCCCAATAATTATGTTATATTTTGTTAATGAGAACAAAATTATGGTAAGTTATTATGAAAGGTAATTAGGCTAAAGAAATCCCACATTGAGATTATAATACACTTATGGTTTGATTATATTGAGATACAAATCATTAGAGTGTAGTTAAGTAGTAAAGATGGGTGCCCCTCGCGCGCCGTCCGTCCGTCCGCTCGGCTCGGCACGGCACGGCACGGCACGGCACGTCACGTCACGTCTCGTCTCGTCTCGACTCGACTCGACTCGCCTCGCCTCGCCGCGTCGCGTCGCGTCGCGCGTGTCGCTGCCGCGAAGGCAGTCCTATCTTTTTACTACACGGATTTCTGAAATGACTTTTCATCTGCCTGACTTTTCATATTCTGCTGAGTATTAAGTTTGAGACTTTTCACCTACCTGCAGAATTGATGTCAGATTTAAGTGTGAGACTTAAATCCGAAATGAATATGATGTTTAAGTGTTGAGACTTTTCATCTACCCCATTAATCTTTACACTTAATTCTGAGACCTTTGGAGTGGTCTGCTGCTCAGCTATATAAGCTGCTTCAGCTTTATGTTTTCTTCATCCCGAAATTGCATTTCATATCATATCATATTATCTTGAGAGTACTACACACTGTTCAGTGTTCGAGTGAGTCTGTCTGGGTTTCTGCTTCAACCCATACAGAGGTGTTTGGGACGTTGTACCTTGGAACTCTCTTGTCCAGGAGGCCAGAAGTTGTAGGCGGGCAATTTAGAGTTTACGGGCACACGGTTTACTGTGGCCTCGTCCAACAACAAAGTTTCTGCCCAGTTTATTTAAACTGTTTGTTGTAAGTTTCTACTGCTTTCAAGTATTTTCTTTTATTTATAAAACAGTGTATGTCATCTTATGAGTTTTCTCGTCTTCTTCACCAAAAGGAAAATAACCAACAATCGTAAACTCTAAATCCTTGTGTATTTTTCTTTTGTTGTTCTGTCAAACCTAATTGTTTTTCATCTACTGCACTTTAACAAATTGTTACTGTCAATTTTCATATTTAGTTCAGACACTGTTTATGTACTGTTGAAAGGTTTAATCCTACTGTTTCAAAAAACTGTTTTGATATTATTTGTGTTCTTCTATTTCTGTTCTGTTTTAGCTTATGGCTGACCAGATTCCAAACCGAGTTGCTGAGAATACTGAGATTCCAGTGGTGAAAGCTAGCGGCGCTGAGGTCGTTATGCCAGTTCTGAGAAACCCAATGCCGTTCTCTCAATTTGAGAAACCGGAAAAGTTCAAGGGTTCCAACTTTAAACGTTGGCAACAGAAGATGATGTTCTTCTTGACCACTTTGAACTTGACCAGGTTTCTCAAAGAGGACAAACCAGTGGAGGACAAAGAGGATCCTCAATCTGCTGTGATAGTTGAGTCCTGGATGAGTGCCGACTACCTTTGTCGTAACTACATACTGAATTCTCTTGACGATGCACTTTTTAATGTGTATTCCCCCAAGGAGACTGCTAAGAATCTTTGGGAATCGTTAGAGATAAAGTACAAAGTTGACGACGCAGGCGCAAAGAAATTTGTAGCCGGGCGGTTCCATGACTATCGAATGGTAGATGGCAAGAGCGTTGTTGAGCAATGCGAAGAGCTGCAGCTGATATATCATGAACTTGCTGCCGAAGGTATGGGGCTAAATGATGCTCTCCAAGTGGCGATGATGATTGAAAAATTACCGCCATCTTGGAAGGACTTCAAGAGCTACCTAAAGCACAAGCGAAAGATGATGAGTCTAGAGGATCTTATCAGGAGGCTGCGCATCGAGCAAGACAACCGAAAAGTTGACAAGAAATCATTTGGAATGATTTCCAAGGCCAACGTGGTTGAAATTGGGGACAACTCCCATGGGAATAAGCGCAAACGTACTTTTGAACCCAAGGGAGATACTCAGACAAGGAGGTTCACCGGTGACTGTTATGTGTGTGGTAAGCCTAACCATAAGGCCAAGGACTGCACTCAACGTCAAAACAACTGCACTCAACGTCAAAACAATGACGGTAAGAGAAAGATAGTCCCTTACAAAGGCAAAGGCAAGAGGCCTGCACATGCCCACATTGCTGAGGACAATCTGAGCTCTGACATGGATGACATGCATCTGAGTGCTGTGGTATCGGAGGTGAATCTTGTTGGAGGGAACTCCAAGGAATGGTGGGTCGACACTGGGGCTACTCGCCACATTTGCGCCAACAAATGGATGTTTAAGACCTATCAACCGGTGAATGATGAGAACTGCTACATGGGAAATTCAGCAGTCTCAAAAGTTGAAGGCAAAGGGACGGTTGTGCTAAAAATGACTTCCGGAAAAGAGTTGACTCTTACCGAGGTGCTCCACGTGCCAGAGATCCGAAAGAATCTCATCTCCGGAGCAGTGCTGAACAAGAAAGGCTTCCGGCTTGTGTTTGAGTCCGACAAAGTCATTCTGTCCAAGGGTGGTATGTTTGTGGGCAAAGGCTACTTGGCCAATAACCTCTTCAAGATGAATGTAATGACTTTAGCTCCTAAGGCTAAGTCTAGTGTAGATGTTGAGGTTGATGTTAATGCAGCAAATGAGGCTAGCACAAGCAAAAATAATGTAATGACTGTTGCCAATGTGGCTAATAAAACTTTAAAGTTTGATTATTCTTGCGAGTCTTTACATTTGTGGCATGGTAGATTAGGACATGTGAATTATAAGTCCTTACAAAGGCTAATGTCTCTTAATCTATTGCCTAAATTTAACATCAATCATAAACACAAGTGTGAGACTTGTGTAGAGGCCAAATTAGCCAAGTCATCATTCCACTCAATTGAGCGAAGCACCGAACCGTTAAACTTGATTCATACGGATGTATGCGATCTAAAGTATGTACAATCTAGAGGCGGTAAAAATTATTTCATAACATTTATCGATGATTGTACAAGATATTGTTATGTCTACTTAATGAGAAGTAAAGACGAAGCAATTGATATGTTCATTCACTATAAGAATGAAGTTGAGAATCAACTTGATAAAAAGATTAAAATTCTTCGAAGTGATCGAGGCGGTGAATATGAGTCACCATTTGCACAAATATGTGCTGAAAGTGGCATTATTCATCAAACCACTGCGCCTTATTCTCCCGAGCAAAATGGTATTGCTGAAAGGAAGAATAGAACGCTTAAGGAAATGATGAATGCAATGCTTATAAGTTCCGACTTACCTACGAATTTGTGGGGAGAAGCTCTGCTTTCTGCCAACTATGTGCTAAACAGAGTACCACATAAAAAGTTGGATAAAACGCCTTATGAATTGTGGAAAGGTCGTGCACCTAGTTACAAGTTTTTAAGGGTTTGGGGCTGTCTAGCAAAGGTACCAATTCCTCCTCCTAAGCGGACTAGGATAGGACCTAAGACAGTAGATTGTGTATTTATCGGATATGCGCAAGATAGTAGTGCCTATCGTTTTCTAGTGCATAAATCAGATAATGCAGAAATGCATGTAAATACTATCATTGAGGCTAGGGATGCTTCGTTCTTTGAGGAAATCTTTCCCCACAAAACTCCGACAATGCCTGAAACCAATGTTGAGAGAAATGTGGGGGATAGAGAATCTCAAAAGAATGTAGAATCGCCTAGACGAAGCAAAAGAGCGAGAAAAGAGAAATCTTTTGGCTCGGATTTTCTAACATATCTGTTGGAAAAAGATCCGACTACTTTCAAGGAAGCAATGTCTTCACAAGACTCTGATCTTTGGAAAGAAGCGGTAAATAGTGAGATAGAATCTATCTTACATAATCATACTTGGGAACTAGTGGATCTTCCTGCAGGTTGTAAACCACTAGGACACAAGTGGATCTTCAAGAGGAAGATGAAAGCTGATGGTACTGTAGATAAGTACAAGGCTAGACTTGTAGTCAAAGGCTACAGACAAACTGAAGGTGTTGATTATTTCGACACATACGCTCCGGAAAACATCTATAAGGTTGATAATTGCATTTGCTGCATTATATAACCTAGAGATCCATCAAATGGATGTTAAAACGGCTTTTCTAAATGGAGAGTTAGAAGAGGAGGTTTACATGGAACAACCTGAAGGGTTTGTAGTTCCAGGTAAAGAAACGAAGGTGTGTAAACTTGTGAAATCCTTGTATGGATTAAAACAAGCACCTAAACAATGGCACGAAAAATTTGATAGCGTCATGCTTTCAAATGGGTTTAAAACAAACCAATGCGATAAGTGTGTCTACGTGAAAGGAGACAATACAAACTATGTAATAGTATGTCTATACGTGGATGACATGATAATTGTTGGTAATAACGATAACATCAAAATTACCAAGAAAATGTTGTCACGAAATTTTGAGATGAAAGACCTAGGTCTTGCAGATGTGATTCTTGGAATGAAGATCACCAAACATGCAGATGGATATTTTCTCTCCCAGGGTCATTATGTCGAGAAGATACTTGACAAGTTTGACAAGGGAAATAATACCATCGCTAGAACACCTATGGAAGTGGTGTCAAATCTTTGCAAGAATCGCGGAGAAGGTGTGCAACAACTTGAGTACTCTAGAGTCATAGGCAGTCTCATGTACCTCATGGATTGCACTAGACCTGATATAGCTAATTCTGTCAATACATTGAGCAGATATACGAGTAATCCCAGTTATGAGCACTGGAAGGCAGTAGTTCGAGTTCTTAGATATCTAAGATATACTTCTAACTACGGACTACATTATACGAGATACCCAGCAGTAATTGAAGGGTATTCAGATGCGAATTGGATATCAGACTCCAAAAATATAAAATCTACGAGTGGATATATATTTATAATTGGCGGTGCTGCTATTTCATGGAAATCATGCAAACAGACATGCATTGCTAGATCAACTATGGAATCTGAGTTCATAGCTTTAGATCTTGCGGCAGAAGAAGCTGATTGGCTTCGGAGTTTCTTGGAGGATATTCCAATGTGGTCAAAACCAATGCCACCCATTAGTTTGCACTGTGATAGTCAGTCAGCTATGGGAAGAGCACATAACAATGTGTATAATGGGAAATCACGACACATTCGTCGGAGACATAAATCCGTGAGAAATTTACTAAAAACCGGTGTCATTTCTTTAGATTATGTGAAGTCTAAAGAAAACATTGCAGACCCATTTACGAAAGGTCTGACGAGAGACCGAGTAGAGATTTCATCGAGGGGAATGGGGTTGAAGCCCATGAAATTGATTTCCAACCATGATGGCAACCCAACCTGAATTGTAAAATCCAATTTGCAGGTTCAATGGGAAAACCGAATTGTGGGGGGGCATCGAACAAAGCACTCGGGAAATTGAGTTCCTTACCTATTCCTGTGATGAAAGAGTGATAGACCTGTACTTTGGGAAGGCTGAGCTCATGCTCTTAATGATTCTTCTATCTCGAGATGATAAAGTGGGGTATTACAGGATACTCTTTAGGAGAAATCACCTATGTCGAATGTGAAGGGGCCGCTTCTATGAGATGACCTGAGGGCTAAATCTCTAGAGCATTCGATGAAACATCCAAGGCAGTCCAGGGCCAAAATGGACAACAACGAAAGAACCAATAATAGTGTGGAGATGAAGCTGTGTGAGTATTGTTGTCTTGTTATACATAAAACGTCGAACAGTTCAAGGCATCGCGTCCACTGGTTGACAAGTATATCCGATGATATTTTACTAAGGAAGGTTCAAGGTTAATCACCACCTATCCTGATGCAGTGGATTCTCAAAGTACTCTCAAATCTTCATCTAGGTGCATTGTGTAATTTTTTCGCCATATTGCATTCATGTGGGGGATTGTTGGATTAATATTATTGGGTTAATAATAAGAGCCCAATAATTATGTTATATTTTGTTAATGAGAACAAAATTATGGTAAGTTATTATGAAAGGTAATTAGGCTAAAGAAATCCCACATTGAGATTATAATACACTTATGGTTTGATTATATTGAGATACAAATCATTAGAGTGTAGTTAAGTAGTAAAGATGGGTGCCCCTCGCGCGCCGTCCGTCCGTCCGCTCGGCTCGGCACGGCACGGCACGGCACGGCACGTCACGTCACGTCTCGTCTCGTCTCGACTCGACTCGACTCGCCTCGCCTCGCCGCGTCGCGTCGCGTCGCGCGTGTCGCTGCCGCGAAGGCAGTCCTATCTTTTTACTACACGGATTTCTGAAATGACTTTTCATCTGCCTGACTTTTCATATTCTGCTGAGTATTAAGTTTGAGACTTTTCACCTACCTGCAGAATTGATGTCAGATTTAAGTGTGAGACTTAAATCCGAAATGAATATGATGTTTAAGTGTTGAGACTTTTCATCTACCCCATTAATCTTTACACTTAATTCTGAGACCTTTGGAGTGGTCTGCTGCTCAGCTATATAAGCTGCTTCAGCTTTATGTTTTCTTCATCCCGAAATTGCATTTCATATCATATCATATTATCTTGAGAGTACTACACACTGTTCAGTGTTCGAGTGAGTCTGTCTGGGTTTCTGCTTCAACCCATACAGAGGTGTTTGGGACGTTGTACCTTGGAACTCTCTTGTCCAGGAGGCCAGAAGTTGTAGGCGGGCAATTTAGAGTTTACGGGCACACGGTTTACTGTGGCCTCGTCCAACAACAAAGTTTCTGCCCAGTTTATTTAAACTGTTTGTTGTAAGTTTCTACTGCTTTCAAGTATTTTCTTTTATTTATAAAACAGTGTATGTCATCTTATGAGTTTTCTCGTCTTCTTCACCAAAAGGAAAATAACCAACAGAACTTACTTCAGATGCAGGCTTCATGTTCAAAAGCGGAAAAGCTGGAAATAGTGGCTCCTCATCATTGACCTCTTTAACAGGAGGGACGAGGCCACTTAGCAGATATTGGCTGAAGACTAAGCCTATTGGAATTACGGGAACATGTCAAATTTACTTTTCAAAAGGATAGTAAAGAATATCACGAGAAGGCAAAAAAAGTAATGCATTTTATCATGATATTCCATGGGGAGAAAGGGAGGAAATATAAAGGGACAAGGTACTACTTGCACGGTATGGATTTAAAGTCCTGAGCTGTATGGATTGATATGATTTCAGATTGCAGAACATGTGGATGCAAGTTACGACACCAAAGGAAGCAAGGGCAAGAGAAGTCGAAGATTGAACACAGTTGGCTAATGCTATGCCAAGCAGAATTCCTATAGATTTGCTCACCATTCCTTGAGCTTCACCTTTAGCAATTACCTGTCAAAAAAGAATCCTTCCAGATGTAAATTTTGAACAGAAACTTATGCCAGAAACAGGGTCAATGCGGTATTCATTTATTTAAAATCAATCTATGTATATATGAGAATTTTAGCATGAATATAAAGTTATAAATTCAAATGAACAAAAAGATTGACAGGATAAGGAGAGATATTACCTCTGCAAAGTTCCTCTGAGCAGCAAAGCCAGCATAGAAACAACTCCTTGTGGACGCCAGTGGCATGTAAAAGTTGTCTAAGAAGAAAAATATTGCGAAAAACATCTCAAATTATCCATGAAAGACACCATAAACATATATAGTCCAACATGAAAAACTATCCAAATTAATTTACGTTACGAGAAATAGATATGATATGTTTGCTTGCAACTCTAAGACACTGTAGGAGATACGTGATAATAATATTTGAGAATCGAGAAAAAACTTCCCCCATCATTAAACAAGATGGTTGCAATGCTACTATTTTCTCTCTTAGTTATGTTCACCAAATAAAGAAACTTATGACAATGGCAAATGTCAGTTCCACTTTTGATAAGTTTATACTTCCTTTGAAAAATAAAAAAACCAACTAGTTTGCTTCTCAATTGTTCCATTGATCTAACAGAAACGTACATCAGATTTAGGCAACCCTCATTAATATGGCAATGATGAAAAAACTCAGCGCAAGTGAATTAAACATGGCACTGTTTCAAAAATAATGATTTCGCACCATGACAAGGTTTCAGAGAACATTGTTTTATGCAGGTAAGACCTTGGATCATTAGAATCTAGACTTGGCTGCTTAGCTAACTCAAAACAATAAAATATTAAATCAGTTATTGTTACTTAGAAGAGAATAAAACATAGATTCATGGCTAACAAACTGATTATGATGAACTTAATACTTCACTGACTATGGATGTGATATTTGTGCACTTTCAAAATTTCAAACTCACCTGGATTAATGCAGCGGCGGACCTACCTGCTCCCGCAGCCGCACCAATTGGAACAAAAAGATGCGGAAATGCCGGGGTCAAGATTTCCAATCCAAAGGCAGCATTTTCTAAGAGATCAGCAAATATCCTCCAACCCTTCGGATTGACATCAAAATGCCTCCCGTATTTTGACAAAAAAATCTTACTAATATACCCAATTCCATCCTTCAGGACCCAATTCACAGCTGCCGCAGTTGGAATTGCCCCTTTTCCTAATCCAACTGCAAAAAGCAAAGCCTAAACATAACAAATGGTCATGCACTACCACCAAAAAGGAAAGTATCAACAGGTTCATTTATTTGTTAGTTACACATGCAATAAGACTGAATCGATCTCAAGCCATTTTTATTGCCAATTCATGTGGCTTACGTCTTTTAACTTATTAAAGGGTGTAATATAATTATTCATGGGATATTTTAAAAATTATACAACATTGCAATCACTAAAAAGGAACTGAAAACTCTGACAAATGAAGACAACATTTAAGTCTAGTATTTAGTATCCACTATGATAGGCTAGTGTCACTATGTATTCTTAAATAATTCAATTAGCTTTTATTCCTCCATTACATAGAATAGCACTGACATTGCCTCGAGAATTCTTACATGCACCATATGTAGCAATAAACGGGTGATGCAGCTTAATAAAAAACCACAAGATCTAGCAAAAAAAAGCACAGGGTGCAGGCAAATTCCATGTCCTACAAATTTCTGAACTTTGCGCCAATCTTTGACACAAAAGTGACCAGCCAGAAAATTCTGAAGGACATTCGACATATTTGAGCAAATTACACAAAAAGCGGAAAAATCCACTACCTGAGTAGCAAGCACACCGCTAACTTGAGCTGCAATACCCTGCACTCCTCTCCACAGAGAATATTCAAGATAGTCACTTGTAACACTCTCCGGAAACCCCTCTGGAAGCATCAAAATCGCGAGCAGGTCCCTACATTTCATCCAAATATCCGCAAAAGGCAAAGATGATTTTGACTTTCCGCCATTTGACCACCAAGACCACATTTTTTTAGGAACAATGAACTCGTCCTTAGTATAATCAGGCACCAGCTCAACTCTCCTTCCACCCCTGATTTCACAAACATTATCCTCAACATTTCCCGACAGATCATTTGTTTTTGCACGTGCTGCAGAGGATGAAAGAATGAAGTAGCTTCCTGAAGCTGACAATGAAACTAGGACAAACGAGATGAGTTTGGGTAAAATTAAGCAAAACGGATCGTCTTCTCTTGTAAAGCTGAATTGAGAACACAAGAGAAATAGCGGGTTCCTGTTGAAGTTAAAGAAACTGCCACTGCAATCATCCCCACGGCCTCCACCTCCGCCTCTGCCACCACCGATGCCATCACTGCCTCCATGGTCTCTGCTATTGACATGATGGTGAAAATTTGGAATGAAGTGACGACCATTTATGGACAGAATAAAGTTATTGCGCCTATGGGTTTGGTCATGAACAAAATGTTTAGCCGAGCCGTGATGACCGAAAAGGGAATGAAATAGAGTGATGGTGGCGGCGGCGGTGTTGGGGAATGTAGATGGAAGAGGTTGAGGGCGAAGGAACAAGAGGTGGTTACTGGCGGGGGAGCAATTCATAACTAGCGTGTGCAGAGGAGGCGCGATGCGCTGCGGTGGCGCCAAAAAAACCGGCTTCGTCATTTTTCCACACTTCAATTATGCCAATAAATGGGCTTTAGATTTGACGTCGGCCCAATAGCTAAGTCCACTGACGACACAACCCCCTGGGTCAAGCCGTAAATCACGGGCCCAAGAACCATGTCCAGCGGAAAACATCACTGACATTATTTTTTTTAAATAGGAAAAATTTTTATAAAAAAAAAAACTTTGTTTAGAATAATATTTTGGAATATAACCTTCTCAATTTTTAACATTTGTTTGGTCATTGATATTCTAGGCTATTTTGAAAAATGAAATAAAAGAAAATGTTCAACAATATCATTTTTCTAACTATCCAGTTATATAATAACTTAAAACATTTCTTTCTTTCTCTTTCTTTTTTCAATTACAATTTGGGAATGGAGTTTCAGAAATAATATGGTGTTGAATCTATGACATTCTTTTTTTGGAAGAGGGTTATGTCAATTTTCCCACTGGATGTCGGTAAATTTAAATATTGCAAAATATCGATTTAGTCATTTGACTTTAATAAATGGGCAGTGGTTCATGCTACAAATAATTACCTCTTAGACCACCTCATGTAACACTACCTAATGAGTGGATCAATGTCCCAAATTTATCAATGCATTGAATCTCATATAAAAAAAGTGGGCCATTGATAAATCTAAGCCATGGATCCAATATTTAGGATAGTTCCCGATGTAGTAGCCAAGAATAATTCTGTACAAACCAAGAATGGTTGAAATGGACTTGCACAATTGGTTATTACACATGCATGTCCAAATTTTATCCACCTTATCCTGTCCAAAACGTGCAGACTCATTCACCACAAGGTAATACATAGTAACAAACCAAAATCACACGTGGAAATTTTAATTAAGATGGCCAACCACCCTGCATTGTTCATTTTCTTATTTCTTCGATGACACTTCCAAGAAAATACAACTGAATGAGGCCCTTTTAATAATTAACAGGAGTCAAGTTTAAAAAACCCAAGAGCGTAATAACCACACGTGAATCACGAAACAGGTTCAGATGCTTCTGTAGTCTATCAGTACCAGTGGACAAACAGGTTCGGAGACATTTCTAGCTTGTTGCATATATGATCTCTGTCCAGAAACACGCGAAGCAAACATGGTGTTTCATGAAAAATATTCACCCAATTCAGAGAAAATAAAGGTTACAGCAGAAGTTTTTAATCAAAGGCAACATCGTACAGGTGAGCTATTACTAGATGTAAGATGACAACATGGTACTGATCAAGTCAAGGAACTGTAAGCCGACCTTTTTGTCCCAACGACTTCCAAGATGTCTCAAGCTGCATTAGATTTAGTTTCTCGACAAAACGTTCTAAAATTTCAGCCTCTTCTTCCGGAGCAAATGCCATGCAGATACTAAGCTCTTGGATCGCCTCGTCGAATTCTCTGTTAAGGTGAAAGTTGTATAATAAAAAATCGGGAAATTCTCACAACAACAAACAGGCCCCGAAATCATACCTGTTATAGTACAGCATCATGCCAAAGTCACGTCTAAGAGCCCAATTATGCGGCTGAAGAATAAGCAATCTCTCGGAAGCCATGATAGCAAGCCTAGAAAGTGAGGAACATATAAATGCAGGATGATACACAAATTTCAGGACATATTTTCTTGACTCAAGGAAAGGTACAACACTATGGAAACAGGGAAAAGAGAACAAAATTGTATCGCCTCCCCAAGCCATGAACAAATATTAAGTGAGATATGACGAATCACTTTGAAATTCATAATTCATAGAAAAGGGTGATAAAATTATATCACGTAATATGTTAAACAAAATCCTATATGTTGATTTAATATTTTGAGAGAATTCTATGTCTGAAAATTTCTTCATTCTCAGGCCAATCTTGCGATATATGCATCTCAACCTGTAGGATAAGACAAATAGGCACCTGTAATATCAGAACAAATAGAGGACAGTATTAATCAAGATATGAAGAGAGTGAAGTGATGCGCTACCTCAGATCCCGAGGCCGCAATAAGGGCACATTCGAACCCCTGTCATTATTGAACTTGTCTTCAGATTTATGAAACGGCCTTAGTGGAGAAGTCAGCATCAACCCATAATTCATTTTTGAAGCACGCTTCCAGTAGAGTCTCTGCAATACATATTTACTTCTTTATTCTAGTGGACAAAAGAATACTATATTTGGGAGTCATTTCTCGAGTGTAATGCAAGAAATCCAAGTACAAAACAAAATGAACTGCATGTAAAAGACTCACGATCAAATTGGCCAAAGAAATCCCGATGATGTCTCGATTTGTAGCAATATCCAGCCCCAAAAGCGAGTTGCTGTTAATGTCCGAGGCCTTAGATCGAGGGTCCTCAACACACTTTCCATTGACTATCCCGAACAAGCTATGTCCAGAGGTTGTTCTGAATAATTCCTACATATAAAAAAGTTAGCTATCAGATCCTGAAACCAAAAAAATTAATATTAGGCAGCAATAATTTTCACAACTGTCCTATAGGGTAGCATACATGACAAGCAGTCAAAACTTGTCGTTTGGTTGCATGGCTAAAAGATTTAATATTACTGTTACAATTAGAAAGTTAACTTTCAGTAAAACAATAAGCGCTCCATCATAAAATTATGCGTGACTAAACAGAATTTAATATATCGGATAACCATTGCATGCCAACAGGATTGAGCATACAATTAACATACCTCAGGGTTCCTAGTTGGGGGCCATATCAAAAATTCTTCCCCAACTCGAGATCCCACAATAGTCAGATTAAGATGTCGGCAAACTTCGATGTAAATCACACTTAGCAAAATTGCTGCCAAATTGCACTCACAACTTCAGTGGAAATCTTTTGACTTCAACATATCAGAAGTAACAAATTGCACAACAAAAGGTAGGAAATATAATGATTTTCAAACATAGACTGATGGAGCTATACCGCTGGCACATCCAGAGCTTAATACAGTGTGCAAGTACAAACACCTTGAATCTACTAGTACAGATGACCTTTTGAAACCTCTCAATTCAAAAAGAACTTTGTTCACCGCCTCCAAAACTTCTACTAAATCGCATCCTATATCTCTCGACACAAGCTCGGCTTCAACTTCCCTTGATATGGCATCTAGCTCAGTCAACCACTCATTCATATTCTTTCCGGCTATTGGCATAGCTTCCACACAGTTCCATGATTGCCCTTCAGATGGTGATGGCATCTCTTTTCTTTCATTATGGACTGAATGGGTGTCGATTTCACGGTTGAAAGCCAACAATGCCTCATCTTCAACAGCAACATAAAGCAAAGCCTAGAGAACCAATTTCAAGTAAAGGAAGAGAATTAACAACAGCAAACCCAACCCTTTAATACAAAACCCAAATAATAATACAATCCATCAATTTTTTAGGTAATAGTATATTTGGGCTGTCTAAGCGCATATGATGCTATAAGCCCAAGAGAAAAAACCAAATCCAAAATATCACTCTATTAGATGGAAGAAATTCTCAAACTCGTAAATCATTCCACAGTTGCTCGAAGAAGCAATTATTCCAAACATTAAGCATTAATAATCTTGAATAAAACAGCAGAATAATATTGCAATATCACCTTTGCAAGTGAGATATCTTTGTCCTTGGACTGAAAACATATCTCCTCAGTAAATTTGTCTCTCGCAGTCTCAAGAATCTGACATATTATAAACATATGAATCAAAGTTTCACATAATTCAACAACCATAAACACTTATGAGGATATAAAAAATTTAAGTTTCATTCCACTTTCAACAAAAGAAGATTTCACAAGAAACTAATTCAACCTCCTTATATAAATTGGCCCTCCACGAATTACATGATACGGCTGCTACGGCCAGAGTACAAGAAGCCAGAGGTGAAAGGCTCGGATTCATCTTTTTAACTGCAGCATTTCTAGTTGTTTTAGCAGTCATATAGTTCAATTTCCCTTTGCCACAGTCACTCCAACATCCATGGATACAATCAAAATTATACCTGATGATGCTAAGTTAAACTCACATTCAACAAATCTATATATAATCCGCCACAGTTATCAATTGCATGTATTTTGCAACAAATCCATCAAAACCCATTAAATTTTTTAACTCAAAATGATCATTTTACCTGCCAAAAGTTCCCAAATAAGGCATAGCGACAGAAGATGCGTCGATCCCACCAGTAATCATCATCTGCTGGTTAGCAAATCCACGTAAAGAAACACGCGTCATTCTTCAATTTCCCATGAAATAATTAGGACAGGCAATATTTTAAACTTCCCAAAAATCGCACAAAGGTTCCACTCGAGACTAAATTTTCTTGAAATTTCTCTTCAAAATACCCCAGCTTCTCAAGGGGGAAAAAAGGAAAACGGTTGCTGAGATTAAGCTTAAAAGGCGACAACTGTTGTTATGAAACGCCAAAAAGCAGCAAAAGTCCCGCAAGAAACAAGACAAAAGTAAAGAGGGGCAAGCAATCAAGAAAACTCAAAAATCAAACTTTCTCCTCGTCAAAAACCGGTGAAGATAAAAGCTTGAAAGTTGCAGGAGATGAGTGTTTAATGGAGGGGTTAACAAAGGCCATTCTGGATGCTAAGTGGTAATTTCCAAAACACAAGGAACACACAGACAAAGATGGTGATGATGAAGCGAAGTAACTGCAAGTCATACAATGTATAGATTGGAAGCTGACACTGGTAATAACGCTGAAACTCCCAAGATCCATAGAATTTGAACTTCTCAATTCTAGAATCAGCAAAAATAGTCCACAAAAGAAAAACCCAAAAAACCTTTTAAACTTCACCCTTTAATTCTTCAACTTCTCCCTCTCTATCTCTCTCATCCGATGTACAGGCCCTCCATATGTTTTCTGCATACATATATATATATATAATCTTGTATAACACAGTGGAGGAAAATTCATAATTGTGAGCACTTTTTGGGAGGAGGGTCCCTGTTTTTACTATCGTTTAGGCGTTTAGCTTATGGTGGAGCCGGTAATCGGGAAGCCTACAGTGTATCGGGACTATAATCTATTTTTACCACACTAATCACCATTTACGGGCGTTGTGTATTATGAACTAAAAAAAATTGTTGCAGTTAACGAAGGTTCCTATGGTATCCACCAAGTGGGTGACAATCTGCATTCATCAACTTGTATCCGTCTTTAACAATTTTTCGTAAGAAAATAATTTTATCTTTATCTCGTAGTCTTGAAATAAAGATCCCGCGCGAAGAGTAATGATTTAACTCTAAGAGAAGGGTCTAATGATCTCGATACTTTTTAAAAAAAATTCCAAATGAAAAATTAAGCAACCTATAATTGAATATCTCCCGGCCTTTAAAACCCCACGAAAATTTATCTTGGATACCATTACATTTTTGTGAATATATACAAGTCTATATTACATACTTTTAGACTTTTAAAATATAAAAAAGTAATCAAAAAATCAAGAATAAATATATCCTAAAATATAACAGTTATATAAAACTTGATAAAAAAAATAGTTTTTAAATTCGGAATTATAATTTAAAAAATCAGAACGTAGATTTCCAAAAACAGCACTATTTTAGTAAGAAATCAATCGACTTGCCAACGTATTTTAGGCTATAATAGTTCCTTTTGGATTGAAGATTACATCTTATTTATTTTGGCTTTTGATATTAAACTATATAATAATATTATTTAATAGTACAATAGAAGCACAGGTGCATTAGCTCTTTGCAATTGGAAAGAAAAAGCAAAAACTTGTTAAAATAAATTACATATATTTGCCACTCACGCTTAGAAGTGAGTAAAATTTCAATTAAATCGAATTAATCGATCAAACAGAATTATTTCTGAAATTTGGTTCGATTAATTCGATTTTGATTTTTAAAAAATCGGTTATTTAAACAAAATAATAACAATAAATTGTATGTAATATATTTTTCAACAAACTAATCAATGTGATATATTATTGTAGTTTGTTGAAAAATGATAAGGTAGTGAGGTGGAAATTGTTCAAGGACCTTGAAGTTTTATAAGATTTCAAAATGGTACTTAAAATTTCATGAATTTATAAGATTTCAAAATGGTACTTAAAAGGGAAAATTTCGGGCCGGTACCATTTGGTAAAAGATTTTTCAGCCCAGTCACCCCAAAAAAAATTCTTTCAACAAGGTCCACTTTTGGTCAAAATGACCAAAATAGTCTTCTGTCTTCCTTGAATCACACCCTTCAACCCCAAAACCCTAGTCTCCAATCCTCACACCAGCCACATGTCCCAACCACCAACGCTAGTCGTCGGAAGTTGTCGCTCCTCCCATGGCGTCGGAGATCGCGCACTGGTCACGAAGAAACGAAAACAAAAATGTTGTGCAAGAAGACAAAATCATCTCATTCTTCTGTTTATCATCTATTTACCGATTGATTTTGTTTTATATTTCAATTTTTTTTGTAATGATTGTTTGTAGATTTTTAATCTGAAACGTAAAAGTATAATGTATTTGAGATTCTGTCAATTGTTTGAATGAAAATTTTATATTTATTATGAATTTCAATTTTATTGTAATGATTTTAGTAGAATTTTAATGTAAAACTCAAAACTATAATGTATTTGAGATGTTCGATCAATTGTTTGAATGAAAATTTGAGAATGTAATGAAATTGAAACCATTGGTGCATGTAATTTACATGCACCGACAACTAATGAGTCTATCGGTGCATGTAATTTACATGCACCGATAGACTAAGTGGTGCATGTAATTTACATGCACCAACAATTAATGAGTCTATCGGTGCATGTAATTTACATGCACCGATAGGTCTAAAGGTGCATGTAATTTTTCCACAAATATACAGTAGAATGGATTGGACTGATAAACTATCACAGTGCCTCTAGTTTACATATTACTACGAAAGCCCTTGTTTTTTCTGTTCAAAATTAGTTGCAACCAGAGGTTGAAAACCCTATCACCATAAAAGAGAAGGTAGAGAAGAAAAGAAGGAATAATGGAGAAGTCGGGATCCTCGAATAAAGATTTTTGAAATAATAATATATTACATACATGTCTTAATTTTTAAGTGTTATTTATGAATGTCTTTAACACTTACTGTATGAAATTATTTGATATGTAATTTGAGAGCCAATGAAATATTGAGTCTACCGATGCATGTAATTTACATGCACCGATAGACTATCGGTGCATGTAAATTACATGCACCGGTAGACTATCGGTGCATGTAATTACATGCACCTATAGACTAGCGGTGCATGTAATTACATGCACCGATAAACTAGAGCGCATGTAATTTACATGCATCGCTATATGTTGCTTGTTTGTTGATCTTGTAACAAATTAAATATACAATATATTATTTTATAAATTAAATTTTTATTATGGATAAATTAAATTTTTATTATGGATGAGTATATAATATATGATAAATTATTGAATAATCAAATAACAAAAGTATATTATTTTTCAAATGATAATATATTACACCAACATATCTTAATTTTTAAGTGTTATTTGTGACCGTCTTTAACAATTATTGTATGATACTTATTTATTATGTAATTTGAGAACTAATGCAATTATTGAGTCTACCGGTGCATGTAAATTACATGCACCGGTAGACTAGAGGTGCATGTAATTACATGCATCGGTAGACTACCGATGCATGTAATTACATGCACCGATAGACTAGAGGTGCATGTAATTACATGCACCGGTAAACTAGGGCGCATGTAATTACATGCACCACATGAATACATTTTTTTAATGTAATGAAATTTGTTTCATATTGTAATTTGATTCAATCTTGTTGCCTTTGCAGATTACAGTTCTGAAAGTGAACAGCATGTGTTGCAGATCATATAAGAAGAAACTGAAGAAAAAATTACTAAAACTTGATGGTAATTGGTACGAATTACAATTTTAATTTCATCCATTTTTATCAATGATTTAATTTTTATTCAAAATTTTTTCTACAGGGGTTTGTCGATCTCCATTGATCTAGAAAATGATCATGTTTCAGTCAGAGGCAGAGTTGATTCAAATTTGTTGCTGAGAACAATTGAGAAACTGGAAAAAATGCAGAAATTCTCCACTTCAATCGAAACTCCACAAACTGCAAATCGCATACTTACGAAGAATTCAAACCCTACAGAAACGTGACTGGTAAATGCCCACACGACACCAAAAATCGTGCTCGACAGAACAATGGCCACAGATTTGAAAAAGAAGAAGAAGAGCATAAATGCGAAGACTACGTTCCTCTACAAATCGAACAATCTGCCATTGAGAAAATGGATTAATTAGATTAGGGGTGTTTAAGTCATAAAAATGGATTAATTTGATTAGGGTTCCATAAAATAGACTTATGTGAAAGATATTTTTTAAAAGATGTATTTAGTTGAAAGAAGAGTTTTTAGGGTGATTTAGTTGAAAGATGTTTTAAAAAGTGGTACCTTCTTGTAATTTCCTCTACTTAAAATTTCATGAATTAACAAAGCTATATAATAAAAATTATCTTGTTTGAATCGAAGTATTTGATGGATTTTAAATCATGTAAGATTATATTTGGATGAAATGATTTCATTTCAACAACGAATTCGAAATGACTTCAATAGTTAGGAATTTGAGGTACCTTCATATTGTCAAAAAATCCCTTAAAATTGAAAATTATGTATTTTAAATCTTGGATTTCAAAATTAATCAAACAATTTGAATAGATTTGTATTAAGTGTTTGAAATCAACATTCATCAAATCTTACATCTAAATGAAGCCTCGCTTTATTTTGAATTATTTTGTAAACCAAAATAAAAGTATTTTAATTATCATTTATAAGAATCATTTGAAATCCAATTTTCTAAAACCATACCCATAATAAGGAAAGCAATGGATTAATAGCAAATTACCCCATTGTGGTTTGTAAATAGGCAGATTACTCCATGTGGTTTGAAAATAGACATTCTACTCCCCTGTGGTTTTGAAAATAGGCAGATTACACCATTGTGTTTTGAAAATAAGCATTTTACCCCCTGTGATTTGAAAATATGCATTTTATCCATCGTGGTTTGTGAATAGGTGCAAAATACCCCTCCGTGGATGTCATTTTTTTTGCAAATCACAAGGGATAAAATGCCTATTTTCAAACACAAGGTGGACAAATTCCTATTTGCAAACCACGTAGAGGTAATCTGCCTATTTCAAAAACCACATGAGGGTAAAATACATATTTTCAAACCACAGGGAAGTAATTTGTCTATTTTCAAAATCAAAGAGGGTAATCCGCCAATAGCTCGAAAGCAATTGGCATATATATATATATATATATATATATATATATATATATATATACCCATGATAAATAAGTAACGTTATATTTTAGACTATATTTGGTCTATATATACCCATGTTAAATAAGTATCATTATATTGTTAGACTATATTTGGTCATTAAACCGATTGTATAGATGTATTATCTGAAAATATTATTAGTTCATTATTTCGGCATTCATCATTCAATGTCTTGTTTCCCACTTATTCTCGAATGATATTCCAATCCATCAACAACTACTATTTTTTAAATCTTGGGGATAAGATCAAGCGTTTGACGAAACAAAAGCTATAACTCGTGATAATTGTGCAATTTTAATCCTTAAACCAGCCTAAGCACCACGATTTGATTGCTCTCCAAGCAAGGGTAATTATTGCACTCAAACAATCTACATCTCAATAATTGCACTTACTTGCAACTTATGAGAATCGAACGCTTGACCTCGACTTTAATATCAATTTTAGGATCAAACGCTTGTCATTTTACCAACAGTTAGAAAACACAGTACAATAAGGATAAGCTCTAATTGATGACATTATGTGTGGTCCATAGTTGGGCAAATTATTAGGCGTATGCACTTACTATATTTTAAAATATAATAAATCCACTAAATCATGGTTTTTTTTTATATATCGGGAGTAGGTCGAATGATTCGTCAGCGATGAGAATGACAATCATCTATTTTAAATTAAATAAATCAAATTTCATAAAAAAAAAATTATTAAACAATAAATGTATTTTTCATTGCTCCTATTTTTCAAAACTTCATGCCCTCGTGTTGAAAAAACTTTCTTTAATAA
This sequence comes from Haberlea rhodopensis, assembly GCA_907163345.1. Classification (NCBI taxonomy): domain Eukaryota; kingdom Viridiplantae; phylum Streptophyta; class Magnoliopsida; order Lamiales; family Gesneriaceae; genus Haberlea; species Haberlea rhodopensis. The sequence goes on along the minus strand of CAJQUN010000004.1, from coordinate 27,675,087 downwards.
ATCAAAGCATATTCTGATTCCATCTTTGTTTGATGATCAAAATTGTTTTTATAATGGTCTAGTTGGCAGGGTTATTTATTTAAATAACCTATTTTCAAAGAAATATTTTAAGATAATTTAAAATATAAAAATTTAATAAAATGACCCAAATATCAATTGGGTTGACGTCTTCAGTAGAAGACGTCAAACCAGTTGGCGTGCCGCAAGTTGGCGTGGCCAACTTCCAAAAAGTTGGCCACGCCAACTTCCATTAATTTTAATTTTTTTGTTTTTTTTTATTTTAAAATAAATAAACAAATTTAAAATAAAATACAATAAAAATATATACAAGTCCAATATTTGTATGTACTTTGTTTGTGCACAACTCATAAATCAACTCATTAGTCTAAATTGACTGATTTATTATTTTATATTTTTTTCTTTGAAATAAGTTTGTTTTGAGTTGGTGTATAAGTTGAAAGCAAACCAGGTATATACAAGCATTTTCGGTTGCAGGGGATGGCGTCTGTTTGAAAACACTGACCCAGTTAAAATTGTATTGCTGGTTGGAGATTTCCTAATTCTTGTATTGAATAAAAATATAAACCTCCATAAAAGCATTTCCTATTCTTGAATTGAATAAAAATATAAAGCTCCATAAAAATATAAACCTCCATAAAATGGTGCTGCTGCTGCATCCGTTCGTTGGTTTGAAGTTGAATCATATGTTGTGTTTCACATCATCAATTGTTACGAGGAAGGTGAAAATGTAATTATATAATTTTTATGTTTGAATTTTTTACAAATATTCCGCGACGACCATGCCGAGAAATGCTTTTATGGATGTTTATATTTTTATTCAATTCAAGAATTAGGAATTCTCCAACCAACATCACCATTTTAATTGGGTCAGTGTTTTCAAACAGGCACCATCCCCTGCAGCCGAAAATACTTTTATATACCTCGTTTGCGTTCGACTTATACACCAACTCAAAACAAACTTATTTTAAAGAAAAAAACATAAAATAATAAATCAGCCAATTTAGAAATGAGTTGATTTATGAGTTGTGCACAAACCAAATCTATACAAATATTGGACTTGTATATATTTTTATTATATTATATTTTAAATTTATTTATTTATTTAAAAAACAAAAAAAAAAACAAAACAAAGTAAAAATAATGGAAGTTGGCGTGGCCAACTTTTTGGAAGTTGGATACGCCAACCCGGTTAGTGTTTTGTGTCATTTTATTAAAGTTTTATATTTTAAGTTATTTTGTTAAATATTTTTTAAATGTAGGTTATTTAAATAAATATCCCATAGTTGGCAATATGTTTGATGGTATATTCGAAGGCTTTTTTGAGAGAAGTTTATCATACAAACGAACAATCATTCAATATACTTCAATTGTGAACAAATAATAACAAGAACTTCAGAGATATTCCTATAGAATATGCTTGAATATGGCAGATTATCAAGATTTAAACCAGTGGATCTTGACATGAATGTGCAGCAGAATGCTCGAACCCAGTACAATAGCAAGGAGATCCTCTATCCATTTCTCCAAGACAATGGTTAACTATCATGCACAGAAAACCAACATAATAGTAAAGAGATCGCACTCAAATCAGGTTCTACAAACCATCAAGAAACAGAACATATGCACATGCAGATTAATAGAATAATGCAAGGAGAAAAGAACGACACTGATTTACGTGGTTCGGCCAAGAACGTCTACTTCCACGAGAGTCGATGATACTTATTACTTTCGATCAAGAATCCACAATACAATCCACCTGAATTCACATCTAAAGCATGCTTATGAATTACAATGCAATAGACCTTACAAACTCACAATTGTATTGCTCTCTTATCTTGAATCCTCTCAGCTCTTGTTCTTTCTTTCTTTGAATGAATTTGGAAATGATCTTGTGCCCCCCATGAACTCTTTCAAGCCATATTTATATAGCCCCCCATGAGTCACATTTAAATAGTAAGTTCCCGGTTGCAAAACTCTTCCAAACAGATTCTTTGAAAAAATCGTTGCAACAGCCGATAGAAAGTTGTTGAAACATGGCTTCCTTTAAAGTAATCCGATTGAATAAGTTGATAACAAAAAATTATCTAATTTCAGTACAATGTTATTATCCCTAGCGACATAATCGTTTTTTCTTACAGTAATCACCCCTTGAACATGAGCAATTTATGCGTACACAACTGGTAAGTGCGTAGAAATAGATACAATATAAAATCATCTTTAACTTTGATTTCACATTTGGGTGTCAAATTTCCACCTCCTGAAATGATTGAATGAATCCTAGAGTCCGAGATCATAATTAAGTTGAGCAAGCCGAATCAATTGTTGTATAAAATTTATTGGGTGTGTATCTTAGGAAAGTAGCAAGCATAACAAATGGCTTTTTAATAAGAATGCCGATGCGAGATTTATAATCTCTGTCCTTAAGACAATATTACCCCGCTACGGTGCTAACGGTTTACTTTGGCAATTTGTCTCCCAAGATACAACGACTATGATTTGTGATAGGAGCGCTTCAAATCACAAATCCTTTAAACCACAAAGGTTTAAAAGAGCTCAATATTCAACAAGGATGAAGATCCACAAAATTACTCAAATTTTGATCTTCTATATGATGTTAATTTCTAAAATTCCATGTTTAATTCATTCAAGGGTTGTTTCTTATATAGTATACCAAGTTGTGTCATCAAGAGACACAATTTGGAAGGATTCAATCATAAAAAATTGCACCCCAACATGAATGGGACACACCATTTAATTTGGAAGCATCCAATCATGAAAACATGCACCCCAACATGAATGGACACACCATTTAATTTGATTCAAATTTCCAACAATCCCCCACATGAATTAAATTAATGCATGTATGTAATTGAGCGCTTTTAACGAACTATTATGGCATCTGGAGAGATAGCTTGCGGCTTTGAATCTTCCGTAGTAGTATTCAATCGGATTTACTTGACTTAATAGTGAACTTATAGTCTTGAACTATTTAGTCGTTGGTGTAAACCTAGACAATTGAACCCACACCATAGCAATTATAACATTCGTATTGGTTTCTTACGGTTGTGTCCGTTCCGGCCATGGACCACGCTTGGTTTCATAAGTGTTTTCCAATTTTGAAGCGGCCACACTTCGCTCTTACATAGGTGATCTCCTAGAAGAGTATCCCGCTATACTCCAACATATTCTGATATGTCTTAGGAATCATTAAAGGCCTTTTGCCTATCCTCGTACCCTTTTTGCAGGCTACACCCCTTATCATAGGAATGGGTTGGAGATTGATCTCCAAGGTGTTTATACAGTGTCATAATTTAGTTGTCCCTTTTGAACCTAGATCTTGGGATCTCCAGTCAACAAGGTTGGGTATCCACTATGAGATTTTGATTATAGGGTTTTAACCCCATTCCCCTCGATAAACTTCCACATGATCTCTCGGTTAACCATTTCATATGCGGATCCGCGGTTTCACATAATCACTCACGATTATGCCATTAGAGATCATTTGTCATATAGCATTATCACAACACATTTTAGTTGCATGCACATGATTTTTCTCTAACAACTTATAAACCACTCGGCCGAAGAAGCTTTGTATCTTTTGCATAGAGAATTTTCCACAACAGTATATCTTCAGTTTTGGTAATCACATTACCTTTTTTGCATCATTTTATCCTTTTAGGATATTTTCATCATCGAACTTTAAGCGTTGTTAACGCGTTATTTCAAAATTCGAGACCCGATGAAATACTCAACTTTAATTCATAATTCAAAATTTTAAGCGCATAAATATTACAAGTTCAAGATTCAATTTCTTGCAAACTTGAAATTTAAACACAAAGCTTAAAATTTGAAACTCGAATTAATCTTTGAGATTTCATTCTTCAAGTGTCTTGGAAACTTCATTCCAAACATTATTCTTGATGCACACATGTCAAAATGTTTCGTCAACATTTTTCCTTTGTTACTTGATGATTTCTAAATTGCTTCTCCAATGAGCATATCATCAATACACAATCATACATATGCTTTAGGTGTGTACACATTCGTCGCACTCCTTAATTTATTTGACAACATGATTTGTCAAACTCTTCATGTCTTTTATTTGGTTTTTGTTATGACTTTACTTTGGCCTTCATTTCTTGTTTTAGCCAAGTACCCCCACATTTCAAATATTGTAGGAAACTCTATTTTCCTTCGATCACAAGCTTTTCGTCCTTGCATAAATGTGGTAAGTGATTGAATCCTAGAATTGTAACCCTACAACTTCGGATAGTAACGAAGTGCACTGGCATTCAAACTTCCGTGTTTCAAGTTCTAAGCGTTATAGTCTTACAAATACAAATTCAAGTTTTTATTTCTTGAAAATTTCGGATTTAAGCGTACTTGCTTACAAAAATTGAAACTTGGATAATATTCTCAAACTCGGTTCAAAATTTGCAATTTAAGCGCACTAACTTAGAAAACTTGAATTCAAGATTTTAAATCTTGCAAATTCATGTTATAAGCGTACTAGCTTAGAAATTCAAAATGAACAAATTTGAGATATTACAACGCCTAATCAAAATTTGTGGCTTCGATTTATCACTTGTGTTTTAAGCGTACCAAGCTTTGAAACTCGAATTCAAGACTTTATATTCTTTCAGATTCAAGCTTAAGCGTCAAATTCTTAGACAACACAAGTATAATTTACTCACAATTTCCCATAGCAAAACCCATTTGCTAAATTTTATTGCAATCTCATTCTTGAAGTGTTTAAACCTCACTGGCCTCGTTTTTGCTTCACAGCAAAAAAGTCACAACAATATCATGTGCAAATCTCGATAAAGTTAGAAATTACTTTTCTTACATCTCTAGTTTGCACAATCTTTCCATCACAAACATCTTTGTGAGTAAACTCTACAGACTTTACGATTTTTCTATCAAATGAATGACGATTTTGTTAACTTAGTGCCCATATATGCAATAAATTTAACATTACAATTTGTGATGCGAACTATGGTTTAAATGATCATAACAATCATGCCACAAACCATAAGATTCACTACAAAAAGTAATAACATAAATTGTATTGCTTTCAACAAATATCGTCATTACATTTATTTAGAATCACTCCATTCTTGGAGTTTACAACTTTCAAAGATACACAATCTAATTTAAGCGGTAAGCGTTAGATCATCCAAATCAATTGAGAGATGATCTTCTTCGGTCACATTTACTTGATTCATAGCCTTCCCACGATCGTTTTTATTGCGACAATCCTTCGCCATGTGATTTGGTTTTCCACATTTATAGCACTTGCCTTTGAACTTTTTCGCCTTTCCAGAATTGGAGGCCATGCCGTCAAACTTCCGCTTTGTTCCGGCATGTTTTTCCACTAAGTTCACTCGTGCTTCATGTTGGTGCCAATTTTCCTTCCTTTCGGAAATTTTGTTGTCCTCTTCGATTCTCAAGTGAACCACAAGGTCTTCAAGATTCATCTCTTTTCGTTTATGTTTGAGATAATTCTTGAAGTCCTTTCATGACGGAGGCAACTTTTCAATCATGGCGGCCATTTGGAATGAGTCACTTAGAACCATTCTCTCCGCATGAATTTCGTGCATGATTACTTGCAAATCTTGCACTTGTGATATCACAGGCTTTGTATCAACCATTTTGAAATCCAAGAATCGTCCAACGATGAATTTCTTCATGTCGGCATCCTCGGATCTATACTTTTCTCCAAGGATTGCCACAATTCCTTGGTCGTCTTCACTAGACAATACACATTGTATAATGTGTTGTCCAGTCCATTTAGAATATAATTATTGCACAGGGAATCGCTTTGATTCCATGCATCAACCGCAACCCTCTTTTGGTTGTCGGTTTCACTCTCCATAAAAGTAAGAGCATCCTCATTGAGGAACCTTGCAAACCCCAAGGTTGTCAAATAAAACAACATCTTTTGTTGCCATCGCTTGAAATCGTTCCCATTGAACTTTTCAGGCCTTTCACCATGATGAACTGGAGTCGTTGTTGCACTCGACGAAGCCATTTGTTGCTAATATTGTCTTAAGATTGTTGTATAAAATTTATTGGGTGTGTATCTTAGGAAAGTAGCAAGCACAACAAATGGCTTTTTAATAAGAATGCCGAGGCGAGATTTATAATCTATGTCCTTAAGACAATATTGCCCCGCTCGGTGCTAACGATTTACTTTGGCAATTTGTCTCCCAAGATACAACGACTATGATTTGTGATAGGAGCACTGCAAATCACAAATCCTTTAAACCACAAAGGTTTAAAAGCGCTCAATATTCAACAAGGATGAAGATCCACAAAATTACTCAATTTTTGATCTTCTATATGATGTGAATTTCTAAAATTCCATGTTTAATTCATTCAAGGGTTGTTTCTTATATAGTATACCAAGTGGTGTCATCAAGAGACACAATTTGGAAGCATCCAATCATAAAAAATTGCACCCCAACTTGAATGGGACACACCATTTAATTTGGAAGCATCCAATCATGAAAAAAATGCATCACAACATGAATGGACACACCATTTAATTTGATTTAAACTTCCAACATCAATTACTATATGCAGATGTTAAAGCTAAAGCAGAAGATGGGATATAAGGTACTCATTAGAATCTTTTCAGAAGAAAATAAGATAGGTGATATGGAATGTCAAGTACGAAAAAATGCAAAATATGTGTCAAATGATGTTACACTATATGTACAGACCGGGTGTTTGTAAAGACCAAAATATATAAATGCAATGCATGTATATGTATGTATATGTTTGTATGTGTGTTGGTGTTTTTAAGACCGGGTATATAGAATGTAGGAACTATTAATAATGAGAAGCCAAAATTTTTGTTAATGAGAACAAAGTTTGGTAAGTGAATTTTGAATGGTCAATTGACTAAAGAAATCTCACATTGAAAGTTTGAAACACCTATGGTTTTGTTTATATTTATAAACAAATCAATAGAGTGTAGTTAAGTATAAAAGAGGGGTGCCCCTCGCGCGCAGTCCGTCCGCTCGGCTCTAGTCCCGTCGCGGGTGTCGCTGCTGCGAAGACAACCCTATCTAGCGCACTTATGATTCCAAGGGAGATACTCAGAACAGGTGGTTCATCGGTAACTGTTACGTGTGCGGTAAACCTAACTATAAGGCCAATGACTGCAATCAACGACAAACCAATCAGGGTAAAAGGAAGGCAGTCATAACCAAAGGCAAAGACAATAGACCTACTCATGCCCACGTTGCTGAGGACAACCTGAGCTCAGACATGGATGACATGATACTCATCAGGAGAAATCGTCTATATCGAATGTGAAAGGGCCGCTTCTATTCGATGACCAGATGGCTAAACTCTAGAGCATTCGATGAAACATCCAAGGCAGACCAGTGCCAAAATAGAAAACAACGAAAGAACCAATAATAGTGTGGAGATAAAGCTGTTTGAGAATTGTTGTTTTGGTATACATAAAACGTCGAACAGATCAAGGCATCGCGTTCACTGGTTGACAAGTATATCAGATGATACTTCACTAAGGAAGGTTCAAGGTTAACCACAACCTATCATGATGCAGTGAATTCTCAAAGTACTCTCAAATCTACATCTTTGTGCATTGTGTAATTTTTATTTTCCGCCAATAACAATCATGTGGGGGATTGTAGGAATTATTAATAATGAGAAGCCAAAAATTTTGTTAATGAAAACAAAATTTAATTGGCTAAAGAAATCTCACATTGGAAGTTTGAAACACTTATAATTTGTTTATATTGAGAAACAAATCAATAGAGTGTAGTTAAGTAGAAAAGATGGGCTGCGTCGCATCTCGGATGTCGCTGTCGCGAAGGCAGCCCTATCTTTTTACTATGCAGATTTCTTATCATCTGTCTCACTAAGCATTACCATTAATTTTTCTGACATTTGGGAGGTATGCTGCTCAGCTATATAAGCTGCTCCAGCATCATACTTCAATCCATCCGAAATCTGTATTCATACATATTTCATACTGTTTGAGAGTACTGAACACTACTAGTGTTCGAAAGAGTCTGCTCGAAATTATGCTTCAATCCGAACAGAGGTTATTGGACGTTGTACCTTGGAACTCACTTGTTCAGGAGGACAGGAGCTTGTAGGCGGGTAAATTTGAGTTTACATGCACATGGCTTATTGTGGCCTCGTTCAAAATCATTTTCAGATTCCTATTTTGAAGACATTTAACAGTTTATAAATTGTTGCTGTTTCTGAATTTCAGCATAATTTTTTTTCAATCAACATTGTTTAAACCGATTCAATCATATATTGTTCCAACATAGAAGTGGGACCGATTAATCGAGTGATCGCAAAATCAACTTTTTCTCAATATAAGAATATTATATATACTATTCTATATTATACTATATATATATATATATATATATATATATATATATATATATATATATATATATTATAATGTGTGAGCACCTTAGAGTAACCACTTTGGTATGGCCATTGTGAAATTCCAAAAATACTATCTATTTGCTTTAGTAGTAGCCATACGACCATGAGATAAATGGATAATATCGGAAGATCACATATTAATTTCCCAACTTAGTTCCCAATTTTTTCACCAATTTTTTCCTTCCAAAAATATATGCGGTGTTGCGAAAAATCCCTTACCGCAAGCGCACGGTAGTCAAGTTTTAGTATAGAAAGATGTCGAACCCACAGAGATTGATTAAATAGTTAAATCTAAGTACTGAATTAAAATAATCTTTGCTTTATTTAGAGAATCGAATAGTTGAGTGTTATGCGAATAATAAAAATTAATTAACTAACGATGATCAAATATTGAGTTGAAAAGAAATCAGTTGGAGACGAATCTAGGAGTACGATTTCACTTGTTCATCCACTACACTTATCATTCCTCGATTTCCATTTTATGGATTTCCTAGTTTACTAGCCGAGAATTCTTATTTGTTTCTACTCCCCCTCCCGGGTGTTAAGCAGAAGTAATTATCTAACATTAATCTTGATATCCATATCTAAGATGAATTATCAGACAATTGTAAAAGCGCAGTAATTCCTATGACGACTTCTATGGAGTTATAGGCCTTCCGAACAATATAACTACCACGATACGAATTCCTTCTTTCCTATTCATAACCCCCTCTCCCGAGTGATAGATCACAAATATGGAATCATTCAATCCATGGCCAGTAGATTAAAAGCATTAAGAACAGGAAAACATAAATAAACCATACGGAAATCCAAATAAACTTCAATCAATTCATAATAAGCGTAGTTTCAAAACAAGCTACATCGTCTCCTAGAAAATAAAATTAGCTCATGCTAGAAGTATTTAAACACATAGACATGTTTAAATAACCCATAAAAATTGATAAAAGTTTAGAGATACAAAACGAATTGACGCTATTCTTCGATCTCCGATGAACGCCGCCGTCTCGTGATGAATTCTCTACTTTTTGCTCCGAGCCGTCGTCGTTATTCTTCTCCGTTCTTCAACCCTAGCCTCCTTCACTCCCAAAATATGTCTAAGTCTGAATAGCCTTCGAAAATCCTCCTCTAAACCCTTTAAAAGTCCCGTGCAATCAACTAAGGAAAGTCTCCAAAATTGCCAAAATTCCATTGGCGTAATTACGCCTCCGAAGTGGCGTAGTTACGCCTGTCGACGTGTCCAAAGTCTGGCTTCCCGCGTGACTGGCGTAATTACGCCTCAAAAGTGGCGTAATTACGCCACTTAAAATTCTTCAAAATCACAAATGTCGTGAGCTAGGCGTAGTTACGCCTCAAGACAGGCGTAATTACGCCTCAAGAAATTCGTTTAAAAGCTCAAATGCCGTAAGCTAGGCGTAGTTACGCCTCAAGACAGGTGTAATTACGCCTGTTGCTTTGATTCAAGGTGTAGATTTTTGGCTTCAATTCATCCGTTCTTTCCGTCATTTGCACCCTTTTAGTCCACAAAACATGTAATTACCTGGATTCCTGCAAAACAACACATAACAAAACCAAAAGCGTAATTCTGATCGAAAACTAACACTAAACCATGCAAAATAAGAAGAAATATAAGTGTATAAAATACACTTATCAAACCCCCTAAACTTAAACTTTTGCTAGTCCCGAGCAAAACAACACAAAAAAAACAAAACAAAAACAAATCAAAACTAAACTGACACGAAAAGACACACAAAACAAAGTTGTAAAACATTCCAATTGTGTAGGCCTCAGAAGTATTCAGACATGCATATCATTTTCTCAAGAATTCTCACGTGTGTGTGTGCTACCAATTCCATGTAATCATTAAAGCAATCTTAACTCACACAAATCAATAGGACTTTGCAAGGTATAGGTTCAAATTGCATTGTTCAAAAACAGAGTGTATTTTGATGAATGCTAACAATGCATCAAGACTAGGTAATGAGATGCTCATATGTGAATGTCAAAACCATGTTTATTACAAGTGTTTCTCGAGTGTCATAGGTTCACTATTCATAACCTTCTCCACTAGTATATTAGACAAATGTGGCTTGGTCAATAGGTCTTAATAAGCTTGTAACGTTAGGCTTTGGCTCATGGCTTCAATAAAAGGAAAGATATTCAAAGCAAGAGAGTAAGTTGAAATTATAATCAATTTGCGCATTCTCATCCCGCTTTCGACTCCTTCTATTGATGATTCATCAATTTTCTTTTCATTTCAATTCATCCTCTTTTCTCATCCTCCTCATCATTATTCACCTCAATATTTTTCTCTTTTTCTTTTTCTTTTTTTTTTTTTTTTCATCGTTACTCCACTTCTCATTTTCAATTAAGATCATAGGAGTTATTTGAACTTTTAAAGCGCAATCGAAGCTTACTCCCTTGAGGGTAGGAAATAGTGTATAAGCTTTAGCAAGGTGGTCAATGTGGGATTTGAAATGATGCCGAATGGGGGTTATTATGTGCCTAAGCACATGCCATTCGATTTTCAATAAGCTCAAAAGGGTAACTACAGATGAAAATGATGTATTTTGGTGGCTTCAAAGGCTCAAACGATCAAAAAAATTGCCAAAATCATTCCTAAGCCACATATGTCTGTATTTCGCCTCAAAGATTACTATAGGAAGTTCTATACTACTCTCAATTCACAAATAACTTACATGATTTGACCAATGTGCTCAGTTGCATCTGAAAACCATGGTAATATCAGAGAAAATTTGAATGAGATTCTAAAAGATATTGCAAACAATTCAATCCTCATTCTTTTACATTTAAGCTCAAAGGGGCTACTATGACAATTTTCTATGAAAGAATCAAGGCCCAAATTATCAAGAATTGCCTATATCATTTTTGTGTTCGTTCAAATCATCATTGATTAATCAAATGGTCATGGGTTCTAGTGCAAGAATATGTGAGAACTCAAGAGCAGCATGAAAACATGAAAATTTTAAAATTTTCCACAAATCAACTCAATTTTTCATCATTGGCCTCAACTGACTCGTAATACAACTTATGACACTCAAAACTCAACAGACTCTAAATCAAGACAAAACCAATCAAAATAAGGAAAACCAACACACAAAAGCAACAGAAATCCAAGTAGTTTGACTAGTTCAAAGTACCCCCCCTAAACTTAGAAATGTGCATTGTCCTCAATGCATACACATGAAGGAATAAATAGAACGATGCACATACCTAATCGATGACCGTTAGTGGTCATCGTCATCCATATCGTCGGGGGGCGTTTGTGGAAAAAGTGCTGGCTGGAAAGTCGGCGGCAACCCTTAGATGAAGAATTTTCGATTTGGTTGGCGAAGCTAGACCACTTTGTTGCAACCCCCCCTAAACTTGCTTCCTTGCACCAGTAGACTCCAAAAACCTGCACTTAATCGATAAAAATATTGACTTTAGAGGTGGGATAGCTTAATTAAGAGAGATTGAAGAGAAAAAAATCGGAATTGAAAATTTGAGGGGAAGAGGACGCGAGGCGTAATTACGCCGCTGGAGAGGCGTAATTACGCCTCGCCTACGGCTTTTTAAAATTTTCTGAAAATTGACAGGCGTAATTACGCCACAAAGAGGCGTAGTTACGCCTGTCCTACGGCATCTCAAATTTTTTTTTTTTGAAATCAAATAAAAATAAAATAAGGATACAGGATTCGGGTTGCCTCCCGAAAAGCGCTTAGTTTATAGTCCTCGGCCCGACTGTCTTCCATCCATTCACTTAGGCTCGCTCAGGTGAACCTCGTCCACGTCTCTTACTTCTTCCCCAAAATAATGCGTCAATCGCTGCCCATTTGCTTGAAATGTGTGACCGTCATCGCATTTCAGTTCAATTGCTCCATATGGGGTCACTTTCTCAATAGTTAACGGCCCAGACCATCGTGACTTCAACTTTCCTGGAAATAGTCGGAGACGAGAGTTATATAGTAGCACTTTCTGACCAGGAATAAACTCTCTTCTCACGATTTGCTTGTCATGCCAATTCTTCGTTCGCTCCTTGTAGATCTTAGCATTTTCGTACGCTTCATTACGAAACTCATCCATCTCAGTGAGTTGTAGCAACCGTTGCTCACCAGCAGCCTTCAAATCAAAGTTCAGCTTCTTTATGGCCCAGAAAGCCCGATGTTCCAACTCTACCGGTAAGTGGCATGCTTTCCCAAAAACTAGACGATATGGGGACATCCATATAGGAGTTTTGAATGCAGTGCGGTATGCCCATAATGCATCATCCAATTTCAGGGCCCAATCCTTCCGGTTAATACTGACAGTCTTTTCAAGAATTAGCTTAATTTCTCGGTTAGAAATTTCGGCTTGGCCATTAGTCTGTGGATGATAAGCCAATGCAATCTTATGCCTCACAGTGTATTTCGTCATCAAAGCACTGAAGATCTTGTTACAGAAGTGAGACCCTTCATCACTGACAATCGATCTCGGAGTACCAAACCGTGTAAAGATGTTCTTTTGCACGAACTTGACCACGACCTGAGCGTCATTAGTCGATGTGGCAATCGCTTCAACCCACTTAGAAACATAGTCCACTGCTAGCAGAATATAGGACTGTCCACAAGATGGTGGGAAGGGGCCCATGAAATCAATACCCCATACATCGAAGATTTCTAATTCCAAGATATTTGTCAACGGCATCTCATGGCGTTTAGAAATATTACCAATGCGCTGACAACGATCACACGTCTTCACCAAAGTATAACTGTCTCGATGTATCTCTGGCCAATAGAAACCCGATTGAAGCACTTTTGCTGTTGTCCTTGCTGCTCCAAAATGTCCTCCATAAGGTCTGGAGTGACATTTTTCAAGAATCTCTCTTGATTCCTCCTCAGTTACGCATCTCCGGACAATTTGGTCTGCACAGCGTCTGAATACATATGGTTCATCCCAGTAATAATTCTTCACATCATGAAAGAACTTCTTCCTTTGCTGATAAGTGAGGTCTGGAGGCAATATACCACAGGACAAATAATTAGCAAAATCAGCGAACCACGGAGTTTTAGTACATACCTCAAAGAGATGTTCATCGGGAAAGTTGTATGACTCCATGATCCATTTGATCCTCCAATTCCAAACGAGATAAGTGATCTGCTACTTGATTTTCACTGCCTTTTTTATCCAAGATCTCGAAATCAAACTCTTGTAGCAACAAGATCCATCTAATCAACCGGGGTTTCGCATCCTTCTTGGCAAAAAGATAACGAATCGCTGCATGATCTGTGTAAACTATGACCTTTGTCCCGATCAGATATGCTCTAAATTTGTCGAATGCATACACCACAGCTAGCATCTCTTTCTCGGTGATCGTGTAATTCTGTTGGGCTCCATCAAGAGTTCTACTTGCATAGTAGATCGCCCTAAAAATCTTGTCTCTCTTTTGCCCCAAAACTGCTCCCACAGCATAGTCGCTGGCATCACACATTAGAACAAATGGCTCCTTCCAATCCGGCACTATGATGATTGGTGCAGATATAAGTGCTTTCTTTAGCCTGTTAAATGCCTGCAAACACAAATCATCAAAGACAAAATGTGAGTCTTTTTCTAACAAATTACACAAAGGCTTAGCTATTTTAGAAAAATCTTTAATAAAACGTCGATAAAACCCGGCATGTCCAAGGAAGCTCCTAATAGCCTTCTCATTGTTCGGAGGTGGAAGCTTCTCAATTGCAACCACTTTTGCTCTATCCACTTCAAGTCCTTGAGATGACACCTTATGGCCAAGGACAATATCCTCTTGCACCATAAAGTGACATTTCTCCCAATTTAACACGAGGTTCTTTTTTTGGCAGCGCTGTAACACAAGAGATAGGTTATGCAAACAATGATCAAAAGAGGAACCAAATACTGAAAAGTCGTCCATGAAGACTTGAAGGATCTCCTCCACCATATCTGAAAATATCGCCATCATGCACCGTTGAAAAGTAGCAGGTGCGTTGCATAAACCAAAAGGCATTCTTCGAAACGCAAAGGTGCCATATGGACAGGTAAACGTTGTCTTCTCTTGATCCTCGGGGTCTATGGCAATTTGATTGTATCCTGAATAGCCATCTAAGAAACAGTAATAACAATAACCGGCTAACCTGTCAAGCATCTGATCGATAAATGGAAGAGGGAAGTGGTCCTTCCTTGTGGCCTTGTTGAGTTTCCTATAGTCAATGCAAACTCGCCACCCCGTCACAGTTCGAGTTGAGATCAACTCATTATTTTCATTTCTTACCACTGTCATCCCTCCTTTCTTTGGCACAACCTGTCTGGGGAAACCCATGCACTATCTGAAATAGCATAAATAATCCCAGCATTTAACAATTTAAGCACTTCTGCTTTTACTACCTCCTTCATTGCTGGATTTAACCGCCTTTGATGATCAATGGAAGGAATGAAGGAATCCTCCATAAGTATTTTATGCATGCACAAAGACGGGCTAATCCCCTTAACCAAATTCTGTCTCTTGTAGAGTAAGGGGGAGGATTTATCCCCTGATTGCCAAACCACAGTCCTTCCTCGACTGTGGGAATACATGTGGGATCCGCCACCCCCTTCAGCAATCACTTCGCACCTGCCTACTGCAATCACTTCGCCTCTGCCTACTGCGTGTCTTCCTCTCTCTCCGTCTTCCTCTCTCGATCAGTCAACGACAGGGGGAGGTCTCCTACAGCCGTTTCCGTTGCATTACTCACGAAAGAATCCTTCGACCAAGGAAATAATACCAGAGGAACCCGAGAACACTATTAGCCTGGACAGTCACACTTCCAACTCGAAATCTGAGTCAAATGAGGTAACAGTTAATCCTGACTTTGATATACCTAATCTTGATATACCAATAGCATTGAGAAAAGGGACAAGATCCTGCACGGAACATCCCTTGGCCAAATTTGTGTCTTATGGGCATCTATCCACTTCTATTAAAGCCCTGATTTCCAATCTCTCAAATACTAAAGTTCCCACCACAATACAAGAAGCCTGGAGTGATCCTAACTGGAAAAAGGCTATTTTAGAAGAAATGCGAGCATTGGAATCTAATGAAACATGGGAAGTTGTTAAAAAACCAAGGGAAAAATTACCAGTAGGATGCAAATGGGTCTTTACTGTGAAATACAAGACTGATGGCACAATTGAAAGATACAAAGCTAGATTAGTCGCAAAGGGCTATACACAAACCTATGGCATTGATTACCAGGAAACCTTTGCCCCAGTTGCTAAGATTAATATAGTAAGAGTCTTATTATTAATAACAGCTAATTTGGATTGGCCACTCTATCAGTTGGATGTGAAGAATGCATTTCTAAATGGAGATCTTGAAGAGGAAGTGTACATGACATTGCCACCGGGATTTGATGAGGAAAGCAAGCAAGGAAAGGTATGCAGACTAAAAAAGTCATTGTATGGACTAAAACAGTCTCCACGAGTCTGGTTCGACAGGTTCACAAAAGCAATGTTAAAACTTGATTATCACCAGGCCAATGCTGGCCATACACTGTTCTATAGGCATAAAAATGAAAGAAAAACCCTATTGATTGTGTATGTAGATGATGTTATACTCACAGGTGAGGATCCAGAAGAAATGGAGAGATTGAAAGGAACTTGCAGTGGAATTTGAAATGAAGGATCTGGGAAAGTTGAGATATTTTCTTGGTATGGAAGTAGCGAGGAATAAAACTGGAATTTCGGTTTCTCAACGAAAATATGTGATAGATCTTTTGAAAGAAACAGGAATGCTTGGGTGTAAACCGGTTGATACTCCAATGGATCCTAATCTGAAATTAGGTGAAACTATGAGCAGCAATCCTGTGGACAAAGGTAGATATCAACGTCTAGTTGGAAAACTTATTTACCTCTCTCACACTAGACCAGACATAGCGTTTCCGGTAAGTTGTGTAAGTCAGTTTATGCATGCTCCTCTAGAAGAACACATGTTGGCAGTCTATCGAATACTGAAGTACTTAAAGGGGACACCAGGGAAAGGCCTGTTTCTCAAAAAAACTGATTCAAGATGTGTTGAAATTTTTACTGATGCTGACTGGGCAGGCTCAATAAGTGATAGAAGATCAACATCTGGGTATTGTTCCTTTGTATGGGGAAACCTAGTGACTTGGAGAAGTAAAAAACAGCCATTTGTAGCAAGAAGCAGTGCCGAAGCAGAATTAAGATCAGTTGCTCATGGTGTATGTGAAGCTTTATGGTTAAAAATGATGCTTGAAGAACTGAAATTGAGTACAAAAAACCCCCTAAAGCTACTGTGTGACAACAAGGCTGCTATCGATATTTCACACAACCCGGTACATCATGACCGAACAAAGCATGTGGAAGTAAACAGACATTTCATTAAAGAAAAAATTGACAACGGAACAATCAGTATTGATTATATTCCTACATCAGAACAGACTACTGACATACTGACAAAAGCTCTGTTCAGGCCCATGTTTGAAATACTCATAGACAAGCTTGGAATGCACAATTTGTACACTCCAGCTTGAGGGGGAGTGTTGATAAGTTTGTTAGGATTTGATTTTATTATAGTCTTATCTCTTTATCTTTGATTCAAATTATAAGATTAGATTTTATCCTTTATTCTAGGGTTAGAGTCTTCTATATATTGAAGACATTAACATTGTATTTTTTAAGGTTAAGAAATATAATAAAATCAGAGAGATTACTTTGGACTCTCAATATTCTTCTCCTTCCTTATTATTGCCTTTAAAATCAAGTTAAGAAAGAAACAATTTAAATGTTGCAAACATTGTTATCTGATGAATTATTTAACAGTACCAAACTGTGACCAAGATTGTATATTTGTATGTCAATAAAACTGAATCATCTCAATACCAAACTCAATAATCTTTCAATAGAGCACTTATTTCATTATATAATATAAGACTACATGTCTAAGAATCAACTTAAGAATCCCTAAGATTCTGTCAAATCTGCTAATTACCATCTATATTACAAATCAAATAATATCCTATCAAATATTACTATATCTATCTATATAATATTTATGTAATATCCTTGACACCCCCCTCAAATTGATGCTGCCCGATCAAAAAACATCAATTTGTCAATCCAAATCATCCGCCGCAGAAGAATCAACACCCTAGTCGGGCAAATCCGTCGCAAACACTTGTGCAAAATACGTCTCGCACCGCGACAAAAGTATAAACACACAACACCCGTGCAAGGCCCAAACGCACAACTACCGTGCAAGGCTAAAACGCACAACAACCGTGTCAGGCTCAAACGCACAACTACCGTGCAAGGACACCGCAAACGCCGCGGCAAAAGTACAAATCACCACACACACCAGAAGTGTTGTAGTAGCCCAGGTCCCCAAAATCAAGCAGAAGCCACAAAACAAAGATTCCGCCCCGGAATAAATGATGAATAAGATATCCAGCGTACAGTAACAACAAACCGCGAAAGCCAGATCGTAAAGCAACGAGCTTTGATTCTAAAGAAAGTGTCTCTGGAACATGTACATGGGAACAATCATCAATATTAAAGTTGTTGAGGTAAAGATCCTACGCGATCGTTGCCAAAAAAATTCCAAAAGCCCTAAACCACCAACCAGTCAGTGACCCAAAAAACCAGAAAGCAAATCGCGGAACGTCCACACCCAAGAAAAGTTTTGACCAAAGCGTCAATCGAATCGACCGAGAGCAAATCCAATTGATTTGCGAGCACCCACAGGAAATTATTCTGAACAAAAAAGATCCAACCACTCTGAGAACAAACAGAGGGATTGTGACCAAATTCCAGGAACCCACACAACGTTTTTGTGATTTCACGAAGGAGTATTCCAATGAAAGTCACGATCACTCCAAAATCAAAGAAAAGAGATTGCAGACGGGAAAAATGCGATGAACAGTAAATAGTAAAAAACGATGAATAGTATGCGCAATGAACAATAGGCACGATGAACAGTAATCGCAATCCCAAGACTTCGTGCGAGATTCGGCCGTGGAAAATCTGACGAAAATAAACAGATTGTCGTGCAAACAGTACGCGAAGGGGAAAAAAAGCCAAGAAACAGCGACCACTGCCTGCCCCCAGCGCTGCTGCCGGAAAGAATGCGATTAAGCCTGGGGGCAGAAGCCCAGCGCAGCCTGTAAACCCTAACTCCCTTTTTGTTTTAAACTGGCTCAGATACCATGTCAATAAAACTGAATCATCTCAATACCAAACCCAATGCTCTTTCTATAGAGCACTTACTCCATTATATAGTATAAGACTACATGTCTAAGAATCAACTTAAGAATCCCTAAGATTCTGCCAATCTGCTAATTACAATCTATATTACAAATCAAATAATATCCTATCAAATATTACTATATCTATCTATATAATATTTATGTAATATCCTTGACATTTTAGACATACTGTCTAACGGATGCCCTTCTAGTAGAAAAGTCCAGGTGACCAATAACATGGCAGTGCTACCTTAAAGGATGAAAATTCTGATAAAATAGTGCATACCTCAGTGACTTCATTTTCTTGGAGTTGAATCTTCTTCTTCTGTAGAAGAACTAAATCAGGTGCTGATATTGTCACACTGAGGGGGCCTTTTCCCTTGTTCTGAATCAAAAGCGAACGGTCTGGAGATTCTGGGATATCAAGAGCAAAACCCTTTTTAGCTTGTTGATTTGGAATTGAACAAGTTTCATCAGTGATACTCAATCTGCTATATCTAACATACAACAAGTTCAATCATTTGATGCAAAACCTTTGCAGTAACAAATCCACTTGTTCTAGGCAAATATAATATCTATAATAAGAAGCTGGATGTGCAAATTGATAGCCTAAAAAAAGATTTTTATGAAAATGCTCGCTCCGCTAGGTGGTCTTTTATGCTATTTCTTCTCCTAATTTTTGAAATTTGAACTTATTCATGAAGGATTTTGATCTAACAGGTTTTCTTAGACTAATACCCACTATTTGATCCAATACAATTCACAAACATCACATCACTATGTGACTGACTGAGCAGATCATCAGGATCTTTCCGAATATACTTCTGAAATATCTACGAACTTGAATAATCTTTATGAACTAATCAATTATTTTTTGGACATCCATGAGCCACACAAGGCACCTGTAACACAGAAACCTGCATTGTGCATACACAATTTAAAAAGAGTTACTCTCACTTACATAAATGAGAATTTTAAGTGCGAAGCACATATTGTAATTAAGTAAACGCAAATTGCCACACTCGTACTTCAAGAGCATGGATAGTCATCGATTTAAAGATGACTGAAAATCAGAACAGCCAACTAAGAGTAATCAATGATCAACAATAATACGAGAAAGAAGGAAAAAAAACCAATCGAGAAAATTAAAATGCATACCATCTCCTGGAACTCGCAGACAAGCAACCAGCGTCTTATCATCATCAGTGCAGCTATTTGATGATGAATCACATATTTCTCTTTGTACCTGATGCTTAACCCTTTCAGTACCCTTATCTGATTTAGAATCAGATCCCTTACTCTGCTTCTGCTCATCTTTTAAAGCACTGCCATTCGTCTTCTTTTGCTCATCATTCACCCCTGCTGTCAACTCCGGTTGTTTAATCGAACCATTCCCATTTAATTTAACATCTTCACCATTCTTTACAGGATTAACTGCCCCATTTACATTATCATTAACATTACCCTTTACTTTTGTATCAGAAGCACCCTCAATAGCCTAAAAATAGGAAAACAAGTATAAAACCACGTAATCCAAACAATTAAACGATTCCGAACCCAAAATCAACAATAAGTACAAAAAATCGGAAGTCCAATTACCGTTGACTCCGCTGCTACTCGATATACAACTATGGCTAGAAGCACAATCAGCATAAGACAATAATTTATCTTCATATCCATAAGGATTATTGATCTAAGCTTTCTGATATTGGCAAGTACTCATAACTAAACGGAAAAAAAAAACACCAAAAACTTATAAAAACAATTAGAAAATTACACTTTACAGTGTAAGAGTAATTACGAATCAAAATAACCGACCTTGAGACTCCGCCCAGATTTCATACATACAGTTCCAAATTTGCATAAGATGCTATGTGCTCAATATAATACGGCGTCATTGGTACCTTTAGAATAGCGGAACCGATTTCTAGTGGTGCTGCTTTGTGCTGGGAAGAAGCTGCAGCTCAAGCAGTAACTAATTGTTTGAAATGTTAAATGGGCCTTCAAGTTTCATGGGCCAAACTTAATTAGTGTCGATCAACTAAATAATAAAAAGTCCTTTTACGTAAATAAAAAGGGAAACTTCAGGTTTTTACAAAATCCAAAAACTATATTCAACTTGGTCCAAGTAAAAAAACTTCAACTTGCTTCTTGCCTGCGTCTTTTTTACCCAAGGGTTTATTTGCGCCTGTGTCTTCTTCTCTGGCGCATTCTTCTCTCGGCAGGCAGCGTATGAGTGTTGATGCATGTCGATGATTTGTTTTCTTGGAATGCTGGAGAGAGAGCGGAGAGGGAGAAGGGGACGAGATATAATCAACGTCGTGGATCATGGTCCGAATATCAAGCGCGCGTTTGATTGGGTAGTCACCCATTTTCGTCGCCTCGCTGATACAATACACCTTGTGTACGCTATCTCCAGTACTCTTCAGTTCTTATTTTTCTTTTTCCATAATGAATGCTCAATGATCTGACATCGCTGTTGTAGAAAGGCTGCTCTGGCCGTTAATGCGTTCGATGGTTAACGATACAAAGTTTCAGACTGTAAACAGTAGATTACAAATTGGTGATTTTAACGGGTTACTTTTTATATATTTACTCGTATTTTCTTGAAAAAATAAGTAGATTATTTGATAACTTCAGTCGGAAGTCGCCATGCAGTAAATTAATGTGCTTCACAATTGATTACCTCACTTGTTCAAGATTTGAAATATTGGTTGGTAAGTTTTTCACAAGACGTCCCCCCCATAGATTCTGTTCGTAAATCATTCGAAGCCATATTGAAAGGAGAGGCTTCGATTGGTTTACTTAAGCCGGGTTTGTCTTATTCGTCTCTCCGACAAAGATGATTTTAATTATCTTTGGTCTAATCGAATCTGGAAGGTGGTGGGGGCTCCCATGAAGATCTTTAAATGGTCACCTTTTTTCAAATTTCAGCAAGAACCTTCGATAACTCCAATTTGGGTGAACTTCCCGGGTCTCCCAATTCACCTGTTCGAACAAAATGCCCTATTTTCGATTGGACAAGTAGTAGGGAGACCCATTTGCATTGATAATTCAACCTTGCGGAGGTCACGCTCGAGCACTGCAAGGATGTGTATTGAAGTGGATATGATGCGTCAACGTCCGGAATTAGTAGCTATTCAACATGGAGAGTCATATTTTCAACGAAGCATATGAAAATGTTCCAAAATACTGCTTGAACTGCTGTTTATTTGGACATGATGCTTCAATTTGCAAAAAAACTAAAAATCGAGAAGAAGACATTAATTGAAAGATGTTGAAAATTGGCGTGGGAGAGAAACCGACGGAAAATCCCATTTCCGGCGACTCCGCCGTGTTGTTGGCCGATGAAGGGGTGGTGCCGGTGCTGGATCATACAGCGAATCTTGGGCCTATCTTGATGGGATCTACCAATTCTAATTCTGTTATCTTGGAAAATACAATATTTCCATATCCTAAGATGTGGGTGAGGTGGCGAGTGTTTTGGAGGCTGCAGCTGATGTGGCTGGTGACCTGGCCATGGGTCATGGTGACGTGGAATGCGTTGATGGGCAAGATGATGGGGAGGTGGCTTGTGAGAACCCGATTTTTCCAACCAAGTCAAATAACTAGAGTTTTGGTCAACTCAACTTCATGGTGTTTTGGTCTGCTTAGCTACCCGGAATTTAGTCAAAAATAACTAATTGATATCAAGATAATATTATAAATTAAAGGATAATATTGAATTATGTTAAAGATAACAATGAGTCGCATTATCTCAATCTTGTAGACTTTTAGCTAAACCTAGAACTTAGTATTTTTTTATAACTAGAGTTTGTATATGAGATAAGATAATATTGGGTTTTTATATTCAATCTTTTAGGCTTTTAAAACAATTAAAAGTGTATAGATAATTAAGAATACTAATAAAGATAATAATAATTGAATGATCAAATTATTAGCCAATAAAACACTTGAAGAGATAATTTGATTTAATCTTGTAGAGTTGTAGCTAAACCAATGACTAATTATTTAAACAACTAGAGTTTTGGACAAATTAAAATCCTTAAGTTAATCCAACCACTTGATGTTATTTGGTCAAACCAAATACTAAGTATATATAATATTGAAAAATAATAGATAACAATGAATTATATATCATACTATATTGACAAGATATAATATTGAATTATATTATGATAATCTTTTAGATATATAAATATAACCAAAATTCGAAGATAAAGCAAAATTTAAAGATAAGTTTTGGAAGATACGATTGAATTTCAGAAGTTGTAGGAACCGGGATTCTCGAATTTCAAGCTCTATAAATATAAGACTCTTCTACATAATATGCAACTCAAAAATCTCTCACAATTCACACAATTTTCGAAACACACACTAGCACACACTAAAAGGTGTGAAATTTTCAGCAAGGAAAGGAGAGGAAATTCATCACGTTTTTGCCACCCAAATCCTTTGAAACACGCAAGAATCGTTTCTGATCTCGGTAAGTAGGCTTTTGTTATATATATTCGTTTCGTTTTCTAAAAATCATATAGTATGTTTTAAATTCCCAATCGATATGTATTATGTTGAAATTATGAAAGTATTATTTTGTAAGCACGTTAAACTCGAAATCTAATTGGATTTGGATCCCCATGACCCTGATGCGGTGGGATGTAACCGCTAAAAGAACCTTATACGGTGGTAATCCGTTGTTTCTGGATTATCCAGACCCTTTATTCGTGGGTTAGCCGATGTTATGACCTCATCTCTAGGATGGTTAAGTCTAGAGACTGATATCAGTACCAAGAAGAGAGTAGAATGCTTTACTGTGCTTAAGTATATGAAAATCATGAAACGATATGATATGTCATGGCTCGTAGGGGCAAATCAAGTATGTTAAGATACATTCATATCGGTTTATGCAAGTTTTATGATCCAAGTTTATGAAAATTAAGTATTATATTATCTTATCGATTGTCCCCCACTTGCTGAGTGTTTTCCAAAACGCTCACCCCTTACATCCACTCCCCAGATATAAGTGAATCAAAATCGAGAGGAAGATCAAAACAAATTTTTGGAGATGGTGAATTAGATGTTATTGTTCAAGATGCCGTTGCCAGTAATTTATGAAGCTTCCGCTGATATATGTAAGAATTATTTATATATTTTTGGAATAATAGACTGGTTTTCGTAGAATTCTGTATTACGAGGCTTGTTGATTTTGAATTGTGTTTAGAATCAACGCCGGTGTTATTGACCCCGGTCTCGGGGCGTGACATGGCTGATCTTGGAGTGGATGAGAATCTCATTCACAATTCAAAACTTCAAAATGATAAGTTACCAAATCACGAGGTATTTGATTTGGTGGGTGAGAAAATTGCTTCCAACAATATTGACATTTCCCAAATTGATTTCCCATCCTCTATTATCAAACAGGTCACTCTGATCACCTCATTGGAAGAGGAGTTTTCTCCTCAATTTCCTGTAAAGGGCATGAGAAGATCCCAATCCTTTCCAAAAATTTCACAAACCAAATCAAATAATTCTAGATTATCTAATAATTTCGAAAATCACAAGCCATTTTTGGTTCAGGTAACCTGGGTCAAGGCCTGGGTAGTAGCCTTCGTCACTCCTCGGTCCCTCTTTTCTCCCGGGCAGTCCCTCAACCAGTGCATCTCTTCGTTCCAAGGGCTCTCGTGATGGGCTTCGGGACACATTTTTTGCAATGGAGGGCTTTGCCAGCCCGGAATTTACCTCGGGCAGTCCACGCAAATTCTTGGACAGTCTAGTCTCTGAGCCTCTCATCAATGTTGAAAATCATGAAAAGGTTTCTATCCCTACAAATCCTTCATCTCATTCAAAATCTAGTTCTTCCCAACCTTTACTTAAATCAAGTTTTTTAAATAATAAAAAATCCGGTTTTTTTAAATAAAGGTGAGTCCAGCTCTTTCAAAACTGAACCTAAATTCCCTTCAAAACACTGGGCTGATTATGTTGATGAGGACGACGACATGTCTTTTCCAGTTTCAAACTTGCTTGAAAGGGCTTATGAGAATTATGTACAATATCACTTCGATTACGATCCAGAGTTGATACAAAGTTTAAGCGTTGAATATATGGAAAAGCACGGACATGAAGAATCGAGAGAGCATAGATCCACGGATTCAGAGAATGAGGTAGAGGAGATTTCTCGTGCACCACCAGCTCGGTCAACTTCCACTAAGACATATTGATGTCATATGACATATTGATTTCTCGGGTAAAATCCATTTATGAAGACACAAACCCTAAAATTGCCGAGCAGAAGCTATACCGAAGAGATGCTTGTCGAACCCAGGATACTGATCAGCATATTCTCGAGCATCCTTTGCCCTCCTCGGGATTTTGGTCAAAGAGTAGCGGAAGACCCGGTCATAACTAAAACTGATTAACCGGCGGAGATGGAACGTGCTTTAATGGAGCGGATTTCTCGGACACGCTTGGCTCCCATCAAGCCACGATCAAAGGACATCATATGGCTGATTTTCCGCGA
Source organism: Haberlea rhodopensis (assembly GCA_907163345.1). Lineage (NCBI taxonomy): Eukaryota > Viridiplantae > Streptophyta > Magnoliopsida > Lamiales > Gesneriaceae > Haberlea > Haberlea rhodopensis. The sequence goes on along the minus strand of CAJQUN010000004.1, from coordinate 27,649,878 downwards.
GTTAGTTACTAAGGGCAGTCCTATAAATACCCTCAAATAACTTCATAAAAGGGTTGGAATTTTTCTGGGCAAAAGACTCCGAGGAGAGCAAGCTTGAGTCTGTTCGGTCTTTTTTATAATTTCTACAACGTTAGTTGTGTAAGTCATTGAATAACTTTCTTGTGTCCAGATCCTCTTGTAAATCAGTAATATTTATAGTGGAACTTTATACTGGACTGGGTCCCGTGGTTTTTCTCTCAATTTGAGGGTTTTCCACGTAAAAAATCTTGGTGTATTCCTTTTATTTTTCGTACACATTTATTTCTACCAAACACGTAAAATAACGGATCACATCATTGGCGCCGTCTGTGGGAAAATTTGATCTAAGGCGTTGAAGTAGGACGAATTTTCTAAACAAAAAATAAATCAAAGGGCGAGATGGCCAGAGGTAAAGGCAGGGGGCAAGCTTCCAGGGGAAACGGATCCAATTCTCACCCATACATGTTCACTGAACCCGGAGAAGGGCCAGAAGATGTAGGATCATCTCAACATGTTCCTCAGTCATTTCCTGTTGGGGGAATTCCCATGGAGCATTTGACGGAAATGATAACCAAAACTGTGGGAGAGATTATGAAGCAATTTATGGCCCCCCCCCCAGGAACAAGAAAATGTACAAGACGAAGAGGGGGAAGAATTGGCTTCTCGGCAAGAACCTGAAAGAGAGCCTGAAAGAGAACCTGAAAAAGAGCCTAAGGAAGTTAGACCTGTTTCTAATCATTTGAACGAAGAAGCTGACAAAGCTTTAAATCGCCAAATGGAAGAGCTGAAAAATGAGCTGCAGCAGATGCGTAATAGGATGGAAGGACGTCTGTATCCTCCGCAGAGGAGTACTCCATTTGCCTCCCATGTGGTTGATGATCCTTTGCCCCCAAATTTCAGGGCTTTAAATGTGGGAAATTACGATGGTGGTACAGATCCCGAAGAATATCTGTCTCGATTTGAAAACGCTTCGCTTCTTCATCAACTTACGGATGGAGTGAAATGTCGGGTTTTCCTGACCACATTATCGGGAGCAGCACAAGCATGGTTTAATCAGTTGCCAGCAAGAATCATAGACTCCTTCCCGAAGTTTAGTTCTCTATTTTTGCACCAGTTTGCAAGCAGTCGGAGTTGCAAAAGAACAGCTCTTAGTCTATTCGGGATTAAGCAAGCGGAGAACGAATCTCTTCGAGATTTTCTGAAAAGATTTAGTCATGCATGTCTTGACATTCAGCATGTCACCTCGGAAATACTAATCAGCGCGTTCACTCAAGGATTAAAGAAGGAGACTTATTTCGATCTTTGGCAAAAAAGCCACCTTCTGATTATGATGAATTGTTGGGAAGAGCTTCTAAATACATTAACCTGGAAGAAGCCCAGAGGATGAAGCAAAGAAGAGATGGCAAAACTGGGGAAGAGGTAAACAGAAAGAATAAACCGGTGGAGCCAGTCAAGAGAAGTTTTGACCAATTTCTACCGATGAGACCCCATCGGGAAGTAGCAATGAATCAGAGTATGCCGAAGAGAGGACGGGGTGGACCTCATAGGGGGGGACCTTTCCGAGGAACAATGATCCGAGGAGGGTCCTTCCGAGGAAGAGGATATCGAGGAGGGGGGTTTCGAGGTGGAAGATCTAACGAGTCTGGTGGAGGGCGAGGGTTTAACGAGGAGTTCAAAGACAATAATTTCACTCCTAGAATTAATATAAATCCTGGAAGAGGAGCACCGCAGCCAGTCCCTTGGTCAGCTCGAGGAGAAAGAGTAGAGGGAGAAGAGGAAACCTTGAACAATATTCCTAATCGGGGAACTATACACATGATAGCTGGAGGAACGTCGGGAGGAGATTCGAACAGAGCAAGAAGGAATCACGCCCGGAGGCTTCAAGTGCTATCTGTTGACCCCAGTCAAGCACATGAGGGTCCGTCTATATCTTTTGGGCCCGCAGATCTGCAAGGAGTTCATTTTCCTCATGATGATGCATTGGTTATCTCTGCCACAGTGGCTAATTATAATGTGCAGAGGATTTTCGTGGACACAGGAAGCTCGGCGGATGTGCTTTTTCTTGGTACGTTAAGCCAAATGAACTTAGGAAGCTTACCTATATCGAAAGTGAATACGTCCTTGCACGGGTTTGCAGGGGAAGTCATAAACCCGATAGGGCAAGTGTCTCTGCCAGTTACAATTGGTGAAGCATCAAGGATCAAAACAAAGATGATAAATTTCCTCATTGTGGATGCACCATCTTCTTATAATATAATATTGGGGAGACCAGCCCTAGCTGCTTTTGAAGCCGTTGCCTCCACCTATCATTTAATCATGAAATTTCCAGTAGGCGAGGAGGTGGGGCAAGTAAGGGGTGATCAAAGCTCGTCTCGAAAGTGTTATGTGCAAGAGTTAAAGCAAGAAAAAGAGCAGAATAACGAAGGAAAAGAACGAAGGGGAAATGAAAAGAGGAAACGGGGCGAGGAAGAACGAATAACACCCGAAGAGGAGTTCCTCAACATCGAACTGGGTCACCCTACTCGAGTTACTAGGGTAGGATCCCAGCTTGATCCAGAATTACGAGAAAAAGTGATTAATTGTTTGAATCAGCATGTGGATGTATTTGCATGGAGCACATCTGATTTAAAGGGAGTTAAGCCTGAGATTGCCGAACACCGCCTCAATGTAGACCCTAATGTTCGAGTAATAAGGCAAAAGAGAAGGCATTTTGGACCAGAAAAAGACGCTGTCATTGCCAAGCAGGTGGAAGAGTTGTTAAAAGCAGGCCACATTCGTGAGATCGGCTTCCCTACATGGCTGTCGAATGTAGTGTTGGTACCTAAAGCTGGTGATAAATGGAGAATGTGTGTGGATTTCAGGGATGTGAATAAGGCATGTCCCAAGGATTGTTATCCCTTGCCCAGGATCGATCAGCTTGTAGATTCTACTGCTGGACACGAGCTGTTGTGTCTCATGGATGCCTATCAGGGATATCATCAGATCCCTTTGGCACAGGAAGATCAATCAAAAGTAAGTTTTGTAACAGCAGGGGGAACTTTTTGTTATGTGGTAATGCCTTTTGGATTGAAAAATGCTGGGGCCACTTATCAAAGGTTGATGGATAAAATGTTTAAAGAACAAATTGGTCGGAACGTGGAAGTGTATGTGGATGATGTCCTGATCAAAAGCCGAAAAGCCAAGGACTTGGTCAAAGATATGGAAGAAGTTTTCAACACTTTACGAAAATTTGGCATGAAATTGAATCCCGCAAAATGTACTTTCGGTATTCGTAGGGGCAAATTTCTAGGATACATGGTTACAAAAAGAGGTGTTGAAGCTAACCCGGAGAAAATCCAAGCCATACGAGAAATGAATCCTCCGAGGACATTGAATGAAGTGCAGAGATTGGCAGGAAGAATAGCGGCATTGAGCCGATTTATATCCCGATCAGCCGATAGAAGCTTGCCTTTCTTCAAAGCATTAAGGCAGGGAGTCAAGTTCGAGTGGAATGACCAGTGCCAAAAGGCCTTCGAGGATTTGAAGGATTATTTGGCTCAGTTACCATTAATAAATAAGCCTGAGCCCAAAGAAACACTTCTCGTGTATTTATCGGTGGCAGAAGAAGTCATTAGTTCCGTGCTAATCAGAGAAAAATCAGGACAACAGCAGCCTGTATATTATGTCAGCCGAGCCCTGCAAGGAGCCGAGCAGCGATACCCGGAAATTGAAAAGTTGGCCTTAGCTCTGGTCACCACAGCGAGAAGACTTAGGCCATACTTCCTGTCTCACCCTATCGTGGTAGTAACAAACACTCCTTTGGGTAGGCTTTTATCCAAATCCGAAATATCAGGGAGGATGGTAAAATGGGCCACAGAGCTGAGCGAGTTTGAGGTCACTTATCAACCCTGAACTACAATTAAAGCACAAGCTCTGTCAGATTTTCTGGTAGAAGTCACCCATACCTCGGAAGAAAAAGAGTGGAGTTTGTTTGTGGATGGATCATCTACTCGATTGGGAAGTGGAGCAGGTGTCATACTCATTAGTCCTGAAGGGGAGGAAGTCAGGGTTGCCGTCCAGTTTGGATTCTTATCCTCAAACAATGAAGCTGAATTTGAAGCTATCATTTCAGGTCTCCAAATAGCATTGGACGCTGGAGCCATGAAGATAAAAGCTTTTATGGACTCGATGCTAGTCGTTCATCAAGTGAAGGGGATATATAAGGTGAAAGAAGAAAAACTTCGGAAGTATGTAGAAAAGGTGCGGGCGATGATAGCTCAATTTCAAGAAGTGGAATTGATGCAGATACCAAGGGAGGAGAATACCCGTGCTGATGAATTAGCAAAGTTGGCTAGTTCAGTACACGAATGGAAGAACAGGAATGTGCTCGTGCAAGAGCTCTTAATTTCTCATATATCCGTCAATAGCATCCTGAGTATGGAGCCATATGTTATATCCGATTGGCGAGAGCATCTTATTAATTTCTTGAAAACAAAGGTTATGCCTTCTGACCCAAAGGAAGCTGCTAAGGTTAAAAGAATGGGGAACCGATTTGTGTTGATAGAAGGCAAGTTGTTCAAAAAAGGATTCTCAATTCCTTTCTTACAATGTGCCTCGAAGGAAGAAGGGGAGCATTTATTAAAAGAGATTCATGAAGGATGTTGCGGGAATCATATAGGAACTAACATGTTATATCAGAAATCTATTCGAGCTGGGTATTATTGGCCGACGATGAGGGAAGATGCTGAAGAAGTTGTGAAGAAATGCATTAATTGCCAAAGGCACGCAAATTTATCCCATGTACCTGCGGAAATTCTTAATAGTAGCATCATTTCCTGCCCCTTTGACCAATGGGGAATGGATATTGTTGGGCCATTTCCTCCTGCTACAGGGCAGAGAAAATTTCTCCTGGTAGCCGTCGAGTACTTCACTAAGTGGGTAGAAGCCGAACCATTGGCTAAAATAACTGAGGAGGAAGTCATCAGATTTTTATGGAGAAATGTAGTATGCCGCTTCGGAATACCTCGAAGAATAATTTCCGATAACGGAAGACAATTCCAGGGAGGAAGAATACAAGAATGGTGCAAAGATATGAAAATTAAACAAGTCTTCACTTCAGTCGCTTATCCTCAAGCAAATGGGCAGGCGGAAGTGATTAATCGAATTTTATTGCACGGGATCAAAACAAGACTAGAAGGGGCTCGAGGGGAGTGGGTAAATGAATTACCCGGGGTCTTATGGGCCTATAGAACGACTCCTCGGGTATCTACAGGAGAGACTCCATATAGCTTAGTATATGGATCTGAGGCCCTCATTCCAGTAGAAATTGGAATTGAATCTCTTCGAGTACAGAGCTATGATCCCGACCAGAATGAAGAAAAAAGGAAGTTAGAGTTAGACGGGGTTATGGAATTGAGAGAGAAAGCCTTGGCTAAAGTAGAATTGTATAAGGTAAGGGTGACCAATGCTTACAATCGGAGGGTTCGCCCGAGGGCTTTTCAAGTGGGAGATCTGGTGCTGCGAAGAGTAAATCCCGCGGGGGAGGTAAAGAAGTTAGCCCCCAAATGGGAGGGTCCTTATAAGATAAAAGGGGTGATTGGAAGAGGAGCCTACAGGCTGGAAGATCGCGAAGGTCGGGAACTGGTGAGACCTTGGAACATTCATAATTTAAGAAAGTACTTTGTGTAATCTTTCAATTATCGTTACTATTCCCATATGTATTTCTGAAATAAATAAATTTCCTGTTATCGATCAATGTTCGGGTTAATCGTTGGATCGGGATGTTTGGTCAACGTTTAAACTTGAAAATACCATCGTTTACTCGTTGGATCGGGATGTTTGGTCAACGTTTAAACTTGAAAATACCATCGTTTACTCGTTGGATCGGGATGTTTGGTCAACGTTTAAACTTGAAAACACCAAGTGATTGTGCTCGGGGTAGCGAGCTTATGTTGTTATAGTCCATTGTTGGCAGGTTAAATACAGGATCGGGAAGTTTGGTCTGTATTTGAACCTAAAATGGGACTAAGTGATTGTGCTCGGGGTAGCGAGCTTATGTTGTTATAGTCCATTGTTGGCAGGTTAAATACAGGATCGGGAAGTTTGGTCTGTATTTGAACCTAAAATGGGACTAAGTGATTGTGCTCGGGGTAGCGAGCAGTGTTCGGGTTTATCGTTGGATCGGGATGTTTGGTCAACGTTTAAACTTGAAAATACCATCGTTTACTCGTTGGATCGGGATGTTTGGTCAACGTTTAAACTTGAAAATACCATCGTTTACTCGTTGGATCGGGATGTTTGGTCAACGTTTAAACTTGAAAATACCATCGTTTACTCGTTGGATCGGGATGTTTGGTCAACGTTTAAACTTGAAATTACCATGTTATTGTGCTCGGGTTTGCGAGCTTATGTTCGGTTTAATCGTTGGATCGAGATGTTGGGTCAACGTTTAACTTGAAATTACCATGTTATTGTGCTCGGGTTTGCGAGCTTATGTTCGGTTTAATCGTTGGATCGAGATGTTTGGTCAACGTTTAACTTGAAATTACCTTGTTATTGTGCTCGGGTTTGCGAGCTTATGTTCGGTTTAATCGTTGGCTCGGGATGTCTTTTCCCCGAGTTCTGTTATATTCATTACTTTGAGATGTGTTCTAAAAAGTTTTCTTGTTGGAGAGACTAGTTTGCACAAGAGTGTAAGAAGACAGGGAAACTCATAATATCATAGTCCAAAGATTACAACTTTAAAACAAAAAGAGTACATTCCTAAATTTACAACTGGAGGAATTCATCTGGAACGGTATTCAGGGCCTCATCAACATTTATAAAATCTGTTGAAGTTCCTTCAGGAGGATAGCCAGCGGCTTTAAATTGACGAACAGACGCTTCAAAGCCATAGTTAAGGAACTTAGCAGCGCGTTCGCCCAGAATATCACCATACTCCTCAGACTTCATAAACTCTTCCTTTTTGATGAGCCAGGATTCCTCGATCTGAGTAGCCCGAGATAGTTTCTCCTGATCAAGCTGTTCAGAAAGGGCTTTGTTCTCTTCAGCTCGCAGTGATCTCTCTTGTGAAAGTTGTTCTAAGAGGGATTTATTCTCTTCAGTCACGGACCTGAATTGCCCGGATAAAGTGGTGTTAGCCTCCTCAAAGTCGGCTAATTTACCATGCGCTTCCTCGAGAGCTGCCACTGCCTTATCCCGAGTAACAACAGCAGCAGAGTATCGCTCTTCCAGTAACTTTATGGATTTCTTCATCTCCTCACCAATACCTTCTAGCTGTTTAAGATGTTTCTGATTCTCCCCATCTGAGGATCGCATGGATTGGAAGCGAGTCATAATCTCACCAGCCATCAGATTGGTCTGCAAGCAAATAAACGAAGTTAATATACCGAAGACCGAAACGTTTATCAGATGGAAATAGATATAAGGTACCTGAGTGAGGGAGGTGGAAAAATCATTTATCAAATTGCTGAAGGCCAATCCTCCCAGGTATTTGCGGTCGGGAGAATTGGCCCAATTGCAAATAATAGAATGGGAAATTTTGGGGTCCGGTTTTCTCAGAATCGGGACGTTGGGGGGATAAATCCAATCAGGTATGTGGTATCTGGAGGTTGGGCGAGAAGAGCTAGAACCACCAGGAGCAGGTTGAGAAGTAGCCCGAGTTTGAAGAGATGGATTAGCTCGGTGGGTAAGGGAGATTCGGGGGGGAGTTTTCTTGGCAGGAGGAAGTTTAGATGAAGAACCTGGGCCCTCGGGGGCCGCCCTCTTCAGTGATCGAGGAATCAAGGCCTCCGTCTCCGGTATTTCAATCACCTCTTCGGGGGGAGCATGTGTAATAGAAGGGGGAGGATTTGTTTCAGTGGTCGGTTTGGTAGCCTTCTCTGGTGCGGCAATTTTCTTCAGGCTAGCAGCAATCTTGGCTTTCAGCATCTTGTTTTCTGCAAGAGAGAAACATCATAGCAATTATTCAAGCATGTTATTACAAAATATGCAAACAAAGCAAGATGCTCGGTAAATACTCACCGAGGGGCATTTTTAGGGAAACACCCTTAGGACTAAGCTGGAACAAGTACAGCAGTCCGTCGTCAATCAGCTCCCCAAGGTTAAAACACTGATCGCCAAGCTTACGACGAACCGATAGATATGTTTCTCCCTCAAGTAGCCCCTTGATTGACTTGCCCTTCGGTAAGTTTTCTTTCCACTCCATGGGACAGTCCCAAGGTTGGAGTGGGCGAGCAAAAAAGAAAAATCTTTTCCAATTTTTTATGGAAGAGGGGTAATTTTTAAGAAAACCCATCCCTGTTCGGGAAGAAAAATAAAAAGTCCGATCTCTTTTCGGTTTAATTGAAAGAAGCAATGAAAGAGTTCGGGAGTCGGGGAAAAGCCAAGAAATGATAGGACTATGTAGAAACCCGCTAACAATCGGTAACTGTTGGGGAACAACTGACTTAGAGAAATGGCAAAGTAGGAGGCAACATCTACAAAGAAAGAAGGGATAGGAAAGCGAAGTCCCCCTCGAAGTTGGTCTAAGTAGAAGGGAAAATAACCCATGGGAGGCAGGTGGGGGCGAGATCCGGGAGGGGGAACAATAATAGATGTCCCCTCTGAAATCCCCCATTTAGTTTGGATACTGGATATGTGCCGTTGCGATTTAATCCCTGATTCAAATATCTCAAACCAAGGAACGCGGGCTTTTATCAGATCCTGCTCTGTCGCAGCCTGAAGCTCTTCTCCACGAGCGTCAGGGGTTGTCGACGAGCTGGAAGTCTCCTCACTATCAGAGGAAGAAGAGTGTCGAGGAGAGGGACCCAGGATACCCTCTTCCTCGAACATATCTATAGTCTTCGAAATATCGTCAGAAGAAGACATACTCGATGAATGGAAAGAAAATAAGTATGGATGAAAAGATTGGTCGGACGTCTAAAATGCTAGCTCGGAAGCAAACTGCAGTAAAGTAAGTTAAATCCGCAAAATGAACGAGTATTTATAGTGGGGTGCCACTGGAACAGTCGTTAAATCAGCACCGTTCAAATAAAAAACCATGAACGGTTATAGATGTGCTTTGGGAAACGAAACGTCGCGAGATTTTTGAAATTTTCAGGCGGGAAAATTAGGCGGTTAAAATATCCCGAGCATGTCAGGATTTTACCCGAAGACAATAAACCAAGATTTCACTACTCTCATCTTGCTTTACTTTGGGGGGGTGAGGTGATGTCATATGACATATTGATTTCTCGGGTAAAATCCATTTATGAAGACACAAACCCTAAAATTGCCGAGCAGAAGCTATACCGAAGAGATGCTTGTCGAACCCAGGATACTGATCAGCATATTCTCGAGCATCCTTTGCCCTCCTCGGGATTTTGGTCAAAGAGTAGCGGAAGACCCGGTCATAACTAAAACTGATTAACCGGCGGAGATGGAACGTGCTTTAATGGAGCGGATTTCTCGGACACGCTTGGCTCCCATCAAGCCACGATCAAAGGACATCATATGGCTGATTTTCCGCGAGTTAGTTACTAAGGGCAGTCCTATAAATACCCTCAAATAACTTCATAAAAGGGTTGGAATTTTTCTGGGCAAAAGACTCCGAGGAGAGCAAGCTTGAGTCTGTTCGGTCTTTTTTATAATTTCTACAACGTTAGTTGTGTAAGTCATTGAATAACTTTCTTGTGTCCAGATCCTCTTGTAAATCAGTAATATTTATAGTGGAACTTTATACTGGACTGGGTCCCGTGGTTTTTCTCTCAATTTGAGGGTTTTCCACGTAAAAAATCTTGGTGTATTCCTTTTATTTTTCGTACACATTTATTTCTACCAAACACGTAAAATAACGGATCACATCACATATAATTTTCAGGACACGCCATTAGAAAAAATAGCTTCATTTTAGTCTTTTTCAATTTTACTTTATCTTATTTGGTTGTCTTGATATTAGAGTTGTTTTGTTTCTCTTAGCACATCCTTAGGTTTTACATACATGTAGGTTATGGTTTGGTTCCTACTGTTTTATTTACGAGCAATAAAATCAGTCATAATGCCAATTTAAAAAATATATATTAGAAACATGTCTTCGTAAAAAAAATAATTGTTTGTTCTTGGTTTGGGTCCCATCAAATCAATATGATTGGTCTAAAATATTAATGTGTTAGTTTGTATATTTTTATTTAAAATATATTATGCTTTAATATTGAATTAATGTATAAGTATGACTCAAATCGATGTATACAAGTATTTCTCTCTTGGTACCATCTGTAATGCACTAGGTCGTCGCCGTCCAATGCTAGAAGTGCACAATCTCCGGAATCCCAAATTCAGTGCTCCAGCTTGATTCAATTAATAATTTATGGAACTGTCTCGCACGTCTATTTAAATAACAGTTGATTTTTAATAAATATATTTATCATATATTTGGTACCCTAATTAATTATTCGAATTTATTTCTTAATCGTGCATCGTCTCATTAATCGAAGTAAACGGTTTCTGTTCTAAAATACTAAAATTGAAGTATTTGGATCGAATCCATATAACATTGATGTAAGAGAAAAACAAGAAAAAATATGTATAATTAAGGAGCAACATTGAAATTAGAATTTTTATATTTGAATGTGCTAAATTAGATTTTTTTTATACGAATTGATAACGTGAAAATACATAATAAATCCAACATATTATATAGATATTTTAGACAAATACACAAAACAGATTAGCCAACAACATAAACAAACGGCTTGTAGCTTTGCAGTTAGATATTTTATGGATAAAGAAAGTAAAAGAAAAAATAATAACGATACTATTATTTAACGTGAAAAACTCATAATCAGGAGAAAACCACAAAGATTAAATAAGAAACACACAATATGAAAAATTATTACAATAACACAATTTTTATCCTTACCCAAACAAATCCACAAAGTTTTCCCATTAGCCAAACTTTGTAATGTATGTTGTACAAAATTATATTGGATGTGTATCTTAGGAAAGTAGCAAGCAAAAACAACAAATGGCTTTGTATTATAAATGTCGAGGCGAGATTTGGAATCTCTGTCCTTAAGACAATATTGCCCCGCTACGGTGCTAACGGTTTACTTTGGCAATTTGTCTCCCAAGATACAACGACTATGATTTGTGATAGGAGCACTCCAAATCACAAATCCTTTAAACCACAAAGGTCTAAAAACGCTCAACCATAACAATCATGAAGACTCACAAAATTACTCAAATTTTGATCTTCAAATATGATGTGAATTTCCAAAATTCCATCTTCAAACGTGATGTGAATTACTCAAATTCCATCTTCAAATATGATGTGAATTACTCAAATTCCATCTTCAAATTTGATGTGAATTACTCAAATTCCATGTCTAATTCATTCAAAGGTTGTTTCTTATATAGTATACCAAGTGGTGTCATCAAGAGACACAATTTGGAAGCATCCATCATGAAAAATTGCACCCCAACATGAATGGACACACCATTTAATTTGGAAGCATCTAATCATGAAACATTGCACCCCAACATGAATGGACACACCATTTAATTTGGAAGCATCTAATCATGAAACATTGCACCCCAACATGAATGGACACACCATTTAATTTGGAAGCATCTAATCATGAAACAATGCACCCCAACATGAATGGACACACCATTTAATTTGATTCAAATTTCCAACAATCCCCCACATGAATTAAATTAATGCATATATGTAATTGAGCGCTTTTAACGAACTATTATGGCATCGGGAGAGATAGCTTGTGGCTTTGAATCTTCCGTAGTAGTATTCAATCGGATTTACTTGACTTAATAGTGAACTTATAGTCTTGAACTATTTAGTCGTTGGTGTAAACCAAGACAATTGAACCCACACCATAATAATTCTAACCTTCGTATTGGTTTCTTACGGTTGTGTCCGTTTCGGCCATGGACCACGCTTGGTTTCATAAGTGCTTTTCATCTTTGAAGCGGCCACACTTCGCACTTACGTAGGTGATCTCCTAGAAGAGTATCCCGCTATACTCCAACATATTCTTATATGTCTTAGGAATCATTAAAGGCCTTTTGCCTATCCTCGTACCCTTTTTGCAGGCTACACCCCTTATCATAGGAATGGGTCGGAGATTAATTCTCCAAGGTGTTTATACAATCTCATAATTTAGTTGTCCCTTTTGAACCTAGATCTTGGGATCTCCAGTCAACAAGGTTGGGTATCCACTATGAGATTTTGATTATAGGGTTTTAACCCCATTCCCCTCGATAAACTTCCACATGATCTCTCGGTTAACCAATTTATATGCGGATTCGCGGTTTCACATAATCACTCATGATTATGCCACTAGAGATCATTTTATCATATAGCATTATCGCAACACATTTTAGTTGCATGCATAGGATTTTTCTCTAACAACTTATAAAGCAACTCGGCCGAAGAAGCTTTATATGTTTTCCATAGAGAATTTTCCACAATAATATATATTCATTTTTTATAATCACATTACCTCTTTTGCATCATTTTATCCTTTTAGGATATTTCCATCATCGAATTTTACGCGTTGTTAACGCGTTATTTCAAAATTCGAGACCAGATCAAAATACTCAACTTTAATTCACAATTCAAAATTTTTAAGCACATAAAAATTACAAGTTCAAGATTACATTTCTTGCAAACTTGAAATTTAAACACAAAGCTTAAAATTTGAAACTCGAATTAATCCTTGAGATTTCGTTCTTCAAGTGTCTTGGAAACTTCATTCCAAACATTATTCTTGATGCACACATGTCAAAATGTTTTGTCAACATTTTTTCTTTTGTTACTTGATGATTTCTAAATTGCTTCTCCAATGAGCATATCATCAATACACAAGCATACATATGCTTAGGTGTGTACACATTTGTCACACTCATTAATATATTTGACAACATGACTTGTCAAACTCTTCATGTCTTTTATTTGGTTTTTAGTATGACTTTACTTTGGCCTTCATTTCTAGTTTAGCCAAGTACCCCCACATTTCAAATATTGTAGGAAACTCTATTTTCCTTCAATCACAAGGTTTTCGTCCTTGCCTAAATGTGATAAGTGATTGAATCCTAGAATTGCAACCCCCACAACTTCGGGTAGTAACGAAGTGCACTGGCGTTCAAACTTCCGTGTTTCAAGTTCTAAGCGTTATAGTCTTACAAATCCAAATTCAAGTTTTTATTTCTTGAAAATTTCGGATTTAAGCGTACTTGCTTACAAAAGTTGAAACTTGGATAATATTCTCAAACTCGGTTCACATTTTGCAATTTAAGCGCACTAACTTAGAAAACTTGAATTCAAGTTTTTTTAAAACTTGCAAATTCATGTTATAAGCGTACTAGCTTAGAATTTCAAAATGAACCAATTTGAGATATTGCAACGCCTAATCAAAATTTGTGGCTTCGATTTATCACTTGTGTTTTAAGCGTACAAAGCTTAGAAACTCGAATTCAAGATTTTATAGTCTTGCAGATTCAAGCTTAAGCGTCAAATTCTTAGACAACACAAGTATAATCTACTCACAATTTCCCATAGCAAAACTCATTTGCTAAATTTTATTGCAATCTCATTCTTGAAGTGTTTAAACACATCACTGGCCTCTTTTTTGCTTCATAGCAAAAAAGTCACAACAATATCATGTGCAAATATTGATAAAGTAACAAATTACTTTTCTCACATCTCTAGTTTGCACAATCTTTACATCACAAACATCATTGTGAGTAACCTTTCAGAAATTTTGTTGTCCTCTTCGATTCTCAAGCGAATCACAAGGTCTTCAAGATTCATCTATTTTCGCTTATGCTTGAGATAATTCTTGAAGTCCTTCCATGACGGAGGCAACTTTTCAATCATGGCGGCCACTTGGAATGAGTCACTTAGAATCATTCCCTCCGCATGAATTTCGTGCATGATTACTTTCAAATCTTGCACTTGTGCTATCACAGGCTTTGTATCAACCATTTTGAAATCCAGGAATCGCCCAACGATGAATTTCTTCATGCCGGCATCCTCGGATCTATACTTATTCTCCAAGGATTGCCACAATTCCTTGGCCGTCTTCACTAGACAATACACATTGTATAATGTGTTGTCCAGTCCATTTAGAATATAATTCTTGCACAGGAAATCGCTTTGATTCCACGCATCAACCGCAACTCTCTTTTGGTTGTCGGTTTCACTCCCCATAATAGTAGGAGCATCCTCATTGAGGAACCTTGCCAACCCCAAGGTTGTCAAATAAAACAACATCTTTTGTTGCCATCGCTTGAAATTGTTCCCATTGAACTTTTCAGGCCTTTCACCATGATGAACCGGAGTCGTTGTTGCACTCGACGAAGCCATTTGTTGCTAATATTGTCTTAAGATTGTTGTACAAAATTATATTGGATGTGTATCTTAGGAAAGTAGCAAGCAAAAACAACAAATGGCTTTGTATTATAAATGTCGAGGCGAGATTTGGAATCTCTGTCCTTAAGACAATATTGCCCCGCTACGGTGCTAACGGTTTACTTTGGCAATTTGTCTCCCAAGATACAACGACTATGATTTGTGATAGGAGCACTCCAAATCACAAATCCTTTAAACCACAAAGGTCTAAAAACGCTCAACCATAACAATCATGAAGACTCACAAAATTACTCAAATTTTGATCTTCAAATATGATGTGAATTTCCAAAATTCCATCTTCAAACGTGATGTGAATTACTCAAATTCCATCTTCAAATATGATGTGAATTACTCAAATTCCATCTTCAAATTTGATGTGAATTACTCAAATTCCATCTTCAAATTTGATGTGAATTACTCAAATTCCATGTCTAATTCATTCAAAGGTTGTTTCTTATATAGTATACCAAGTGGTGTCATCAAGAGACACAATTTGGAAGCATCCATCATGAAAAATTGCACCCCAACATGAATGGACACACCATTTAATTTGGAAGCATCTAATCATGAAACATTGCACCCCAACATGAATGGACACACCATTTAATTTGGAAGCATCTAATCATGAAACAATGCACCCCAACATGAATGGACACACCATTTAATTTGATTCAAATTTCCAACAATCAAATGGTGTGTCCATTCATGTTGGGGTGCATTGTTTCATGATTAGATGCTTCCAAATTAAATGGTGTGTCCATTCATGTTGGGGTGCAATGTTTCATGATTAGATGCTTCCAAATTAAATGGTGTGTCCATTCATGTTGGGGTGCAATTTTTCATGATGGATGCTTCCAAATTGTGTCTCTTGATGACACCACTTGGTATACTATATAAGAAACAACCTTTGAATGAATTAGACATGGAATTTGAGTAATTCACATCAAATTTGAAGATGGAATTTGAGTAATTCACATCAAATTTGAAGATGGAATTTGAGTAATTCACATCACGTTTGAAGATGGAATTTTGGAAATTCACATCATATTTGAAGATCAAAATTTGAGTAATTTTGTGAGTCTTCATGATTGTTATGGTTGAGCGTTTTTAGACCTTTGTGGTTTAAAGGATTTGTGATTTGGAGTGCTCCTATCACAAATCATAGTCGTTGTATCTTGGGAGACAAATTGCCAAAGTAAACCGTTAGCACCGTAGCGGGGCAATATTGTCTTAAGGACAGAGATTCCAAATCTCGCCTCGACATTTATAATACAAAGCCATTTGTTGTTTTTGCTTGCTACTTTCCTAAGATACACATCCAATATAATTTTGTACAACAATGTACACATCTCTTTTTTATGTGAAAACATTAATGAAATATTTTTTGGTGAGGAAGTTCAGTCAAAGCTGCAATCATAAAGTATACTGAGAATTTTACAAGATTTTAAAATAGAGGTTGGATTTTCTTAAAGTCAAAAGTTAGACAAACTATTAACTGGTACATTTAAAAATGAATGATTATACGTTTTTTTATATAAAAAGAAGTTGGCATTCTTTTCAGTAAAATAGTCGAATACTTTCATTTTTTACATAACATATATATAACAAAAGTTATTCGTGCCTAATTAATTAGTTAATTAGATACCGTTGCTGTCTTATGTCGGGAGGCATCCTTACCAAACGACGTTGATGGATTTTCATTGATCGAATACAGGGTGAGATGTAGGAATGACAACGGGGCGGGTATGGGACGAGTTTGGCCAATCCTAGGACCCGTCTTGCCCCGCTTAGACCCGCGAACCCGGCGGGTTTACCCGCCCCACCCCGGTTCCAGATTTTTTTTTAAAAATATTAGCTAGAAATCAATTTTGAAACACAAAAGTTGAGTTTTGTGATTAAATTTCATATTTTCTCTAGTAAAATATTTATAATAAGCATTGTAAAACTATCTTTAAGCTACTAAAAATTTATTAATCTGCTCTTATTTCCTTCAAAATGTCCAACTTCTTTAACATGAACACATGAATTTTGATATAAAATTAAATAATGACACTTTATTGTTCAATCAAATAAGTAAAATGTATAACCAATATCAATTTTTTTAAAAAATAAAAAATGTGTAGCTGGACGGTCCGGGGCGGGTTCGGCCAATCCCAGGACCCCCCAGGTATTGACCCGTCCCATTGACATCCCTAGCGAGATTAGTTAATTTCAAGTGGGAATTTCTTATGAATCGAGTCATGTCAAATATCACAATATATATATATTGGTGTATGGTAGACATGATCTATACAAGAATTCTAATTTGAAGGTGAAAACAAATGATGATTAATAACTTAAGGAACACGTTATAATTCAAACAGAATTATGGCCCAAATAATTCATCATTCATACTCTGAATAACTCAGATTAATTCGATAACATTTTTTTTAAAGATTAAATACAGTATGTTTATCATAGCATTTGAATTTTAGAAAAACAAAAAACATATATTTTTTAATGAATATTTGTCCTTATGGATGCGGTATTGGCCAGTTGATAGAAATAATCTTTGGGCCATTCAAACAAGTTGCAGGTGACAATTGCGGTGTGTTTTGTCCACTTCCCATTTTTGACCTCTGACTTTGATTCCCATTCACTCCCCACCTTTCTTCTATTATATTATTTACTTCACCTATATCCACTCCTATCACAAATCTCCGGTAAATTCTGGCCGTCGATCTTCATCATGGTCATCACAGTGAACGGCGATGCGCTCATCGCTGGCGCGGAGGATTTCATCCAGCGACACCACAAGCATGACGTCGGCGATAACCAGTGCACTTCCTCCTTGGTCAAACACATCAAAGCTCCCTTACCTCTCGTGAGTCGATCTCAGATCTGTGTTTACTTTGATGAATTTTATTGATTTTTAACTTTTTCTAGATGAAAAATTCTGTTAATTCATGCACTTTTGTGCGTTGAATTTACGTGTATCGCTTGGTTTCTTAGGTTTGGTCGCTGGTGAGGAGATTTGACCAGCCGCAAAGCTACAAGCCGTTTGTGAGTAGATGTATAGTGCAGGGTGATTTGAAAATCGGAACTGTAAGAGAAGTGAATGTGAAGTCTGGACTTCCGGCGACTACAAGCAGGGAGAGGCTGGAGCTGTTGGATGATGAGGAGCACATTTTCAGTATGCGGATTGTGGGTGGTGATCACCGGCTCAAGGTATTACGCTTTCTTTGATCTTATCTTGACAGTGAATTTTAAATGGTTTCACTTACTTCTGTTGTGTAGCCATTGTTAATTTGGATGTATGCATGAAAAGTCTCTAGTTTATGGCTGGATCTTCGGTTTGAGTAAATGAAGAATTTATTTGAAAACATTCAGTTTAAATAAATCAACGAACTATTTTGATGAATATTCAGTTTAAGTAAATCTAGAAACTGTTTGTGATTCTTTTGTTTAACTAAAATCAATATACTACTATATCTTCGAGTTGTATTCAATTTGTTGGTTACCATATAAATAATCTTTTCTTGATTTGTTTTGGGCAATAACTTCCTTTATCTTTTTAAATTTCGAAATTTGAAGATTTTGCATATTTTTGATTGATTAGCTATTTGCTGAACCTGTAGAAGGAAAAATTGGATAGATTTGTGACTATAAAACAAACCTTCTTAGATGGTTGAAGCATTTATGTATTCATTTAATGGGGTAAATGATGTGTTATTTGTCATCAATGGTTAATCTCGTAGCCTAAAATCGTTTATAAAATTCAATGAGCTAAAACATCGTATTTTTTTAGATTGAATAGTTGAATTCCCTAAAAAGATTTGGTACGCATGATTTTACAAAAAATAGTTGAAACACATCGGCGATTTTATGTAACCTACTAACGTGACACCTCCACTTCCCTCTTTCGGATTTATGATTACGTATATTATAATTTATATATATTTTATGATTATGTATATAAGAATTTTCTATATTTGGGGCACTCATATTCCTGACGTCTATTTATAATCAAATAAGATGTATGTTAAAAAATTTATTTACTGAAACTACATCCTAATATTTTATGGGTCTTTTTGGGCAATACGAGAAGAACCACTTTCACAATACATGACAGGACCACAAACACCATATATGTGTAGTTTTTGTGCCTTTGAATGTAATTACCCTTAAATTAGGGAAGTTGATAATACCATATTGATGTTAAAATATGTGTTTATAATAGTAATATAGCAACCTAAAATTTCCAATTTTCATAAGTATATTTATGTTTTACTGCATTTAGAATGATATCTTTGACTTTGATAACTGATGCCGGGATTATTTAATGATTAGACGAATAAGAAGTATTTTTTCCATGAAAAAATTGTTGGTTTGGGAGTTTTAGCTATCAGTTTTGAAACACAGGGGTTTTAGCTTGTTGAATTTGGCTAGGTATTTTAGCCTCTTTTCAACATGACACAGGGATCTATATGCAATTTACTCCTAGACTTGAAATGTGCTAATTTTTCGTGGACGTTATTCTAAGTTTGATCTACCTTTTGTAATATCTGATTTTTCTTCCCTTTTATTAATTTATTAAGGCTGGCCAACCGTTGCTTATATAGTTGAATAAACTTACGTGATCCTTTATTGTCTGTTACTTGACTGGTTAAGAAACTGGACTTCTCATTTGTCCGATTATGATGTCTGTATGATTCGATCTCTAAATAACTGAGATGTCACAATAAGCCTAATCATTGCTCAATGTGAAATTTGTTCTGTTTTTGGTCTGACAAAGTTTCTAAAATTCATCTTCATTCTTTTTTTTCTAATTGAGATGAATTTAAGTCGGTTTTGCTTGAAAATTCATGCAGAACTATTCTTCTATCATCACTGTCCATCCAGAAATTATTGATGGAAGACCAGGGACAATGGCCATCGAGTCATTTGTGGTGGATGTGCCAGATGGGAACACTAAAGATGAAACATGTTACTTTGTTGAGGCCTTGATCAAGTGCAACCTCAAATCACTGGCTGATGTGTCTGAGCGTCTCGCTTTGCGGGGTAGGACAGAACCCGTCAATTAAATCAGAGCATATTGTCGAGATTTGCATCTTCTCTAATCCAGCCAGCTCCGTGAATGAGAATGATCCTTTCAGCAAAATGTGTCAGCAGACAAGAATCCGGCCAGTCCTCCTCGGTAGCCTGTGTGCTCAGTTTGTATCCACCTAACACGTTGTGGGCTTATTTCCTGTAGTTTCTTTAAATATTATGTTTTAATCTTGCACGAAAACGATGGGTTTCGTGTTGACCCTGTGTCGAGAATGGGCTGTACATATTTTTATGCTTGGAGATGTAAAACCACGATGTGTTTGGATGCAAGAGTGTGTTGTGTGTTTATCGCTTTCATGAAATTTAGAGTTGGGTTTTAACTTTTATGAATCATACATCTCTTTATTGGAATTATTTTCGGCTGCCCTATGAGACACTACTTCAAATATTGGATTAATGATCAAATTTATCAATATTTTTTTTATGTGGGATCCAATATATTGATAAATCTATATCTTTGATCCATCTCATCAGGGGGTATACAAGAAATACGTGAAGATTACGAGCTTATGATAAGATTAACTTGTGTATCGTGAAATTGGGATGTGCTACACATGACGTACCATTTAATACTGCAACATCACATGGGCTCAATTGGGACACTTTATTATGCAATGGTGAAATAACATGTTATTGAATTTTAAAATCCCCTCCACAACCGACATCCTTTTTCAAACTCTTGCTCTCACCATATTACAAACTCAAATTATGAATAAGTTAATTCGAAGACCACGTGCGTAATACTTATTTATTTTATCTTTATGAAAAAATATACGAACCAAATTATTAACCATAAAATCATGTACGAACCAAATTACTGAAATGTCCTTGATTGGTTGATGTATATGCTTTTAATAATTACTTTATGCAAACTATAGACTTATAAAATAATAATAAATTAAGCCAGTGGATATAATATTTTATGTTCCGTGAACCTATCCATTTGCAAATTCTTTTTTTATATTCTGGTGATGATAACCGAAAGGTATTCGTTCCGCTTTGAACGTCGATTGTTAACCTGTAATCACAACAAGAGAACAAATTACAGTATACAATTCTTCCAATTATATAAATCAAAACATCAAAGAAGAGTAAGGGAATTGGGCTCAGGTCGAGCAGGGTTTCCTTTAAGCGTCGTCACCAGGGAACCAATGTATCGTAGCCTAAGGTGGGAGACACACACTGCCCGAACACCACCGTAGGCGTTGGACGAAAAAACAGCAGGGAAGGGAATCGCACACAGGGGTTACACCTAGGAAGGAGATAAGGGCAACACAGAGCACTAAACAGCCAAGCACAGTTAGCACAACCACGGCTAACAGCAGGGCAAAAGCTCAAGCCACAGATCCGAGCACACCACGGAACAGGGACGCGAAAGGGGGGAAGCAAATACACAAAGGATTATCGGTATTAAGACTTACCTCATCATGGAACAAAACCATGATATATAGCAACGAGGAAGACGCAATGAAGGAGAGCAAGTCTGTTGAGCCTTAAACACATGGTTGTGTTTAATGCTTAATTTATCTCCGAATTATTTATGGGTTTTGATGATCAACAAAACTTGCATTTTTTATACTAATATGTCTACTTAGTGTACAGGGTTATATTGATAAATTGGTTGGGAAGACCAATGGAAGAGAACCCAAGTTATACAATAACATATGCGAGTTCATAGGACAAGCGGTGATTTTTATCAAGGAATCTATTGAGCTTGGACGAGAAGGAATGACATCTATGAACAACCAATTTAAGTGTTCAACATGCGTGGAATGATGTTGGAACAATTTCTTATGATGGGATGAAGACCCACAAACCAATGGTCCGTTGGTGGGCAAATTCGTTTAGAAGCCAATTGGAGCGCAGTGCAATGTTTTGATTATATCTCTTGGATCGATGCTCCGAACAATGTGAATCCAAAGAGGTTGGAAAGCCAACTCAATATGCTAGATTTCATATTCAAACATCTCAGTCCAATTCGGATTGCATCATGGAGCAAAATGTCATGGAAGTCATAACAAGTGCAGATTGTAGCAAGGTTTGAGCGACTGTAGAATTTTGGGCATAACTTCTTCATACATTAATGAAATGCAATGCAATTTTGTCCACACCTAGATAAGAGGAAGGGCTACAACTTTCATGTTTACCACTTTGCCCAGAAACGAGCTTAAGATGGTCTAAAAGTACATAGTTTGAGAGTGTTGAAATCTGGGAGATAGTATGAGGCGATCCGAGCCATAGTTTGAGGCGATCCGAGCCATGTTGCGCACCATCGACTGAAGCGATGGAACGGTGTGCACGCTGGCGATCAGATCGCCCCAGGCGATCCAGAATGCTTCATAGGCCATTTTTTTTAGGGCGATCGCCCCAGGCGATGCACGGAACGCCCGAGGCGATCCAGAACTTTACCTACGGCCTTGTTTATCATTGATGATCGCCCCAGGCGATGGGGAGATCGCCCCAGGCGATCTGGGCCAGATTTGACCGTTAAAGGGTGGCGATGGAGATCGCCCGAGGCGATGTCCGAGGCGATCGAGGAGTGATTTCAACCTTATGTTTAGCAACGGCTAGTAGGAGCCTAGGGGGCCTCCTACACTATAAATATGGATGCTTTGGAGCATTTTGAAGACAAGAAACAAGCCTACAAACTTCATCAAAGCTTTGCCAATTCAAATTTCAAATAGCTTTGCAATCTCCATACATTGTTGTTATATTGGAGCTTGTAATTCTTTTATTTTGATAGAGTCTTGTTTTCTTCGTGTTGGTACACCGTGAAGGTGTGTGTTGAGTTATTGTAAGGTTCTCCAACACCAAAGCAAGTTGGAAATTGTAAAGTCATCAACAAGTAAAGTAGGTGCATGTGTTGTGGCTATCCTTGGAGCCCTTAAGGCCAAGAAGACTCGTGAAGAGTGTTGGTAGCTCGTGAAGAGCTTTGTGTACTCGTGAAGAGTAGTGTGCTCGGGAAGAGCTTTGTAAACTCGGGAAGAGTTGTTGTGTGGCTAACTTGGAGCCCTCAAGGCCAAGATCTATTGTTCTAGTGGAACCTCGGTTGGAGGTTATCTAACCGGGAAGAGGAGACGTATGCGATTCATCGCCGAACTTCTATAACAAATATCCTTGTCATTTACCGCTTTATTTCTTTACGTATTTATTTATTTGTTTACTTCTTATTTTATTTTATTTTATTTATCGATTGACTTAAGCCTTCCGCAAGCGCAAACTCTTTTAGTTTTGCAAACTCATTTTAAAACGCTAAAGTAGCCAATGAATCTCATTCACCCCCCTCTTCGATTCCAACAAGAAGTCCCAAGGAACGCGGATTCAAGCAAGCCGAGGAGACGCGATGAAGGAAGGAGAATGGGTAGAAGTGAAGAGCCAACTGGAAAGGGGCTCGGTAAACATAAGAGGGGGAAAAAAGAAGGCCAAGGCCCAAAGAAAGGTAATGGGCCAAACCAACAAATCTCCACATTGGCACAATACCGGCTCCACCTCAACGTAAGGAAAACCCTATAGATGACTCATCATCGCCCAAAGGGTCCCCACAACACACAAAGTATTGTGTGGACCAAATTCTTGTCATAGAACAAAGCACAGACAAAGAACACAGACAATAACCAACACAAAGGGGGTTAAAGTCAATAACCGGGGTAACAATTCTATAACACGCACAAAACAGTTATAGACTACCAACACAGTCAGCAACACTAATCAATCACCTGTATCAAAATTCAATATTTTTAGAGATGATTGCAATTTAGAAATAGGTAAACACTTAGTTCCCATATCAGCAGGATTGTATTCAGAAACAATTTTTTCAAGATTAACTAACCCTTTAGCCACTACATCCCTAATGTAATGAAATCTAACATCAATATGCTTAGTGCGATCATGAAAAACAGGATTCTTACACAGTTGAATGCCGGACTGAGAATCAGAAAATACCTCTACCTTACCTTCTAGCAAGTTAAGTTCAGAGATCAAACCTTTCAGCCAGACAGCTTCCTTCAAAGCTTCTGTTACAGCAACATATTCTGATTCCGTTGTCGACAAGGCAACGATATGCTGCAGCTGCGATTTCCAACTTATGCATGCTCCACACAAAGTGAAAACATATGAAGTGGTAGATTTTCTATTGTCCTTATCATTAGCATAATTAGAATCAACATAACCTTTCAACTTGACACCTTCAGCATATTTAGAAAAACATAAGCCATAATGCATAGAGTTTTTCAAATATCGCAACAACCATTTAACAGCATTCCAATGTACCACACCAGGATTAGACATATATCTACTCAAGCAGCTAACAGCATAAGCAATGTCAGGTCTAGTGCTAACCATCAAATACATTATAGAGCCAATTGCATTTGAATACGGTACATTTTCCATGGCATCAAAATCAACATCAGTTTTGGGACTTTGATCTTTACTTACCACAAAATGAGCAGCTAAGGGCACGTTAACAGGTTTTGCATCAAACATGGAAAATTTCGTTAAAATTTTCTCTACATAAGAAGTTTGCTTTAAACAGAGAGTAGATTCCTTTCTGTCTCTAACAATGTCCATGCCTAGGATTCTACTAGCATCACCTAAGAACTTCATATCAAATTTATCACTTAAACAGTTCTTAATATGCTCAATGGATTTCAGACAAGGGCTAGCAATCAACATGTCATCAACGTAAATCAACAAGAAAAACAGGCACTGGCATTTTATCCTTAAAATACAAGCAATGATCAAAAGAGCTTCTTTTAAATTTTAAGGTAAGCATGCATTCATCAAACTTCTTATTCCATTGCCTAGGTGACTGCTTTAGGCCATACAAAGATTTATTAAGCAAACAAACGTGATTAGGGTTCTTTGAGTCAACAAAACATCAGGTTGTTTCATGTAAATCTTTTCATCTAAGTCACCATGCAAAAAAAGCGATTTTAACATCCATCTGTTTAAGTTCCCAATTAAAGTGAGCAACAAGTGATAATAAAATTCTCACAGTAGTAAACTTAACAACAGGAGCAAAGATTTCAGTATAGTCAATACCCTCTCTTTGAGTAAAACCTTTTGCAACTAGCCTAGCTTTATATCAAACAGAATCAGTTTCATTCTTTACCTTAAATAACCATTTGCAATCTACCAAAGAGCAATTAACAAGTTTAGGTACAAGAGTCCATGTATGATTCACAACTAGAGAATGCATTTCATCTTTCATGGCACTAAGCCAATACACAACATTTTTTGATTTCAAAGCTTCATTATAGGTCTTAGGCTCACAATTATCAATTGACTCAAACATATTGAAAACATGCGATGTGAGATGAAAATCATTAAACCTAGCAGGATGTTTCACATTTCTTTTAACCCTATCCTTAGTCAACATATAATCATGCAGATCTTCATGTTCATTAGCAACCAATTCATTATGCACATGTTCGTCAACATTTTCATGCAAATTAGGTTCATTAACAGGCAAGTTCTCATGATTCATATCAGGGAGCACATTGTTTTCAATAATTGGGGAAACAATAGGCAAAGACTCCACCTTGCTCGGTGTAGTCACAGACTCACAATCAGATTCAGGCAAAGATGGAAGCAAGCAAGGCATTTCAGATTCATTAAAAATGACATCCCTACTTATAATATTTTTGAAACCAGGTTCACATCTTAACCAAAGCCTATATCCTTTCACACCCTCAGGATAACCAAGTAAGACGCACTTAACTGACCTAGGTTCAAGTTTGTCTCCTTTCCTATGCACAAAAGCAGAACAACCAAACACTTTAAGATTTGAAAAATCTAATTTCTTACCAGAAAAAACACTTTCGGGACACTTACCATTCAAATGCACGGAAGGGGATCTATTTATCAAATAAGAAGCTGTCACGACAGCTTCCCCCCAGAACTTCTTTGAGAGACCAGAAGATGCAAGCATACTTCTAACTCTCTCGAGTAAAGTTATGTTCATCCTCTCAGCAACACCATTCTGCTGGGGAGTATAGGGCACAGTCTTGTGTCTCAGAATCCCTGATTCACTGCACAAGTCATCAAACAAGATATTGCAGAATTCCATTCCATTATCTGTCCTAAGCCGTTTAATCTTTTTTCCAGTTTGGTTTTCAATCAAAATCTTCCAGTTTTTAAATTTATCAAAAACATCAGATTTATTTTTCATTAGAAAAATCAATACTTTTCTAGAGTAATCATCAATGATAGACAAAAAATACCTATTACCACCTTGAGTTGGGACGTATGAAGGTCCCCAAACATCAGCATGCAGTATTCAAGTATATCAGAACATTTAGTCACATTGGGGGAAGGGGAGATAGGAAATTTAACTCTTTGTTGTTTGCCTAAAACACAGGAATCACAAAAAGTCATGCAAGACAATTTATCCCTACCAAAGCAACCATCTTTATGTAAAATCTCTAATCCTTTAGAACTCATATGACCTAACCTTTTATGCCATAAACCAGTTAAATCGTCTGACACAGAATTAGCACAGATTTTACCATAATCAGAGACTGTTTTGCAAACATACAAATTCCTTCTTTTCTCAGCCTTAAAAGCTACCAAAGACCCTCGCATAATTTTTATGCAACCATTTCCCCATTTACCCTCATAACCATCAGACTCTAAAGTTGCACAAGACATCAAGTTATTGCACAAAGCAGGAACATGTCTAACATATTTCAAAGTCACAGAATAACCAGATTCAAATTTCAGACAAATTTTACCAATACCAGAAACTTTACATAATTTCTCATTGGCCATAGAAACAGAAGCATGCTCAATTTTCCTGTAGCTAGAAAACAAATTTTTAAGTGGTGTCATGTGATAAGTGCAACCTGAATCAATAAGCCATTCATTTTCACACACAGGTAATGAAAGCACAGAGTTCACAGAGCCACATAATTCAGTCACCATAAAAATATCCCCTATGTTTTCCCCAGAGGTAGAAGCATTGTTCGCTTGTTCATTTGTCTGATTTTCATTTCTTTTCTGATTCTTCTTTTTAGGGCAATCTTTTATGAAATAATTTGGGTCAACATTTCTTTTCTCTAGGCCTAGATTTCGATCTAGCCCTACTTTTTCCTCTTTTATCACTTTTCTTGTGAGGTCCTCGTTACTTAATCCATTATGTATCATGTTAACATACATATGTGAGTCTGAATTAAGTAATAACAGGCACTGATTAAGAGTATCGTACTAGTTAAGTTGTTACAGGGTTTATAAAAACCTATCCACTACACATCAGATGTACAAACAACAACCTACTACAAGATAACTCCTAGGCAGTGATTCAGCTCGCAGCGGAAAATGACTCACATCCCGTCTCTCCACGTCTATGAGTCCCTACAGAAACATTCACATAACGTGAGTATAGATAACAACAATCTTAGTGCAATATCAAAACACAATATCAATGATAAAGCAATAAGAATCATATCCAATGTGAATGCTCTGTCTCATGCATCAACAAATGCAACTATGTCATGACATGTCTCATCAATCACCCTATTATCACGAGCCCAATATGATATGCCTATTCAGCTCAATATGTCAGTGGAACCACATCACATCTTCATATTAGCAGCACATATCATAGTATCATACTCATCTGTGATAATAACCAGAGCATATACTCAAACCAGGCGTATATCCAAACCAGGCGTATATCTCTCAAGCCAAAGCATATGTAGTATATCTATCGTGGTAACGATCACAGCCAAAGCATATACCAAACCTGGCATATCTATCAAGGCAATGATCTTACCAAAGCATATACACATATCTATCAAGGCATCCATCCCAATCATATAAAATCCATGTATGTACATGCATATGATACTACCAATCATATGACACAAAGCTAACATAAATCATATGATATCAAAACCATAACATCATCATCACATAATCTCTATACTCCGTACGTCAACACGTACCTGTACTGCGACACAAACGATTTAAATTAGGCGTCACTGGCTAATTGCCTCGTTGTCCCGTCCCTTGAGATGATGCTACAACAATGCCAACAATATATCATGTTATCATAGGCATTAAAATCAAATTCTACAAATAGAAAACATATTACATCTACCGATCGATCGGTCACTCTAGCGATCGATCGGTCCAAACAGACAACCCTAGCAATCGGTCGGTCAGAAGCTAGCGATTGATCGCTCAAATGTCTGAATTTCTCAAAAATGCTACGGCATTTCACCGATCGATCGGTCACTTTCAGCGATCGATCGGTACATGAACCGCCTTATTTTCCCCTGTTTTACCGATCGATCGGTACAAGTCTAGCGATCGATCGATCGACAACAGATTTTTAAACCATGGCGATTTTCAAGCATATCTTCTTGGTTCTTCTCCTATAACTCGAAATTCAA
Organism: Haberlea rhodopensis; assembly: GCA_907163345.1. Lineage (NCBI taxonomy): Eukaryota > Viridiplantae > Streptophyta > Magnoliopsida > Lamiales > Gesneriaceae > Haberlea > Haberlea rhodopensis. The sequence goes on along the minus strand of CAJQUN010000004.1, from coordinate 27,621,993 downwards.
CATGTCAACAAGTTTCATGCACTCTCTAGGAACATATTAACATGTTTCTATCATTATAGAATCCAATTAATAGCATATAAACATGATATGATTCTTCACATGAACATTTGATATTCCACCTCACATACATCAACACCAATTACATAATTCAAGTGTAAAACCATGAATTCCTTACCAAGATATTAAGAAATCACTTCACACAACTTCCTAGCTCAATTCACAAGTGAATCCCAAGCTCAAACCAAAAAGAACTTGAAAGAGATGGAGAGGAGCTTGTGTAGTGTTTTTGTAGGTGAAAGATGAGAAACTATGAGATTCTCCTCCCTAAATCACTTGATATAAGGTCATTAGCTCCTTAAATCACTTGATATCATGTCATTTGGAGTTAATGACATGTTAAGTAACATGTACATGAAAATGAAATCCAAATTCAAATGCAACTCCAATTCAAATTAAATTCACATGCATATTCAAATGCCTACTAGTTCATGTTGCTTGATATGTTACTATTCAAATCATTGTACACCATGTTTCATTCCTTGCCATATATCATGTCATACATGTATTAATTCATTCTTGGTTCCACCCGAACCCCCATTATCATACCGCCATTTGATATAATTACACCATAATCATATCATATGTGTATAAAACAAATCGAGGCATTACATTTCTGATATTGGTTATTGTAAGATTTGTTATTATGCCTATGTTGTGATCTACCACGAACGTGCATAACTTCACCAGAGGATTGTCTATTACCTTTGTTAACTTTTAGATCTAATTCCTTGTTTTTTAGGCTGTTTATTACAGTATCCAATGTAATAGAATCTCCACCGTACTTAATGACGGATTTTACATCACTATAATTTTCAGGAATAGCATTTAAAAGAACAATAGGTAAATAGTCGTCAATGTTCTTATCTCCTGTCGATTTAATATCTGAATTAACTTAGTAAACACATCCAAATTTTCATCTACGTCTTTGTTCAAGTCTAGCTTGAATCTGAAAAATTTTCTAGCAAGAAAAGTTTACTTGGCAAAGATTTTTCAGTATACATTTCTTCCAATTTTTCCCAAAGTTCTTTTGCAGATGATAGTTTACCACATTTCCTGAGCACAGAGTCAGATAAGTTCAAGATAATAGAAGAGTAAGCATATTCGTCATCTTCAAGTTTCTTAGCAGATGCAATGTTTTCAGCCCAATTACCGTCAATAGCTTTAAATACTTTTTGCTGTATTAAGATTCCTTTCATCTTTTGTTGCCATATCGAAAAATCAGATTTTCCATTAAAGGGTTCAATGTTATATCTAGAAATTGAAGCCATCACAAATAAGCAAGGAGGCACACACAATTTCAACAACCAGGCAGCAGAAGCAAGGACCACAAGGCACAAACAAAATATGAAAGAATCAATCAAGCTAAGGGGAGGAAAAATCGCTATCACCCAAAGATCACAATACACTCAAAGGTGTACGAGCATGGGGCTTCGGATAGAGATTTTCCTACGGGTAAGGGACACAATCACTTAGAAACAAAGTAGTAAAAAGATTAAGGGTCAAGATAATCACTTACTACCCAGAGACCAAAGCTCTGGGGTGACGAAACCACCGAAGATTCGTACACAGTGCACTGCCCGAGATCTGCCCGAGATTCTAGCCGCTGCCCGAACTCCACTGAACACTCCACCAGGCACGGAACGCTCTGATACCACTGAAAGGTATTCGTTCCGCCTTGAACGTCGATTGTTAACCTGTAATCACAACAAGAGAACAAATCACAGTATACAATTCTTCCAATTATATAAATCAAAACATCAAAGAAGAGTAAGGGAATTGAGCTCAGGTCGAGCAGGGTTTCCTTTAAACGTCGTCACCGGGGAACCAAGGTATCGTAGCCTAAGGTGGGAGACACATACACTGCCCGAACACCACCGTAGGCGTTGGACGAAAAAACAGCAAGGAATCGCACACAGGGGTTACACCTAGGAATGAGATAAGGGCAACACAGAGCACTAAACAGCCAAGCACAGTTAGCACAACCACGGCTAACAGCAGGGCAAGAGCTCAAGCCACAGATCCGAATACACCACGGAACAGGGACGCGAAAGGGGGGAAGCAAATACACAAAGGATTATCGGTATTAAGACTTACCTCATCATGGAACAAAACCATGATATATAGCAACGAGGAAGACGCAATGAAGGAGAGCAAGTCTCAAGGAACGCGGATTCAAGCAAGCCGGGGAGACGCGATGAAGGATGGAGAATGGGTAGAAGTGAAGAGCCAACTGGAAAGGGGCTCGGTAAACATAAGAGGGGGAAAAAGAAGGCCAAGGCCCAAAGAAAGGTAATGGGCCAAACCCAACAATAACAAACTGCTATAATATAACCCCAACTACGCGAGACCGTAATGCCCTTTTTAAATATTAGCGCCTTTCAGTCCCATTATTGTCATCACGCGCTTTAGAATCCATAATTATGGTACTAATCTCAATTAGTTTATTTGTAATCACTTTGTTTAGGCCGATCCACGGATCTTACCCTCCATGTATTTGAAGCATGTCTTGATATTTCTTTTGACTAAAGCATGAAGAAGAGATGCCCACTTTAACTAAGAATAAAATTATATCGCGAGAAAAAAGAAATAAAAATTTATAATTGAAATATAATATTCATGAATCCTAAACCTTCAAAGGTCACATAAAAAGAGCTTAAAAAGTATTCTTTTTAAATAATAAAAATGGCATCAATGACAAAAGTTAGCAACTTAATTCTATAATTAATCGTTTGCCTAATTATCCAGGGAAACAATCACATAACATTGATGTAATTGGTTTGTCGTGACTCTTTGTGTACGTTCTCAACCTAAAAACAACAAAGCCTTAACATTTTATTATGACACTAATTCATTTAATTATGATAAAAATAAATAACAAATTATGTAATCTCTCTAAAAGTATTTTTTTTACATAAAATGGCAATTTACTATGATATCTTAGCATCTAACTAACGCTGAGATCATGAGTTCAAAACTCATAAACAACATCAGCAACATAAAATATCAACATGATGTCTCACAAAAAAATGAACAAATCTATCCACAAGTGAATAGAATGTTAAAGAATAAATAATAAATTATTCAATCATAATAAAAGCTTGGGCGACAATCCAATACATTAAGCAATGATAATTATTTATACAGTTTGTAATCTTGTTTGTGTTTCTTAGACAACCTTAAAAAGGGAATTCAAAAATTTTGATTCTTCACTAAGTCATCCACATGTCCTATTTATTTCTTTTCAAATATACTTTTTTTTTAAAAAGATTTCTAGCACATCATTTTCAAATCCCCTTGTCTAATCCACTCCTTGCAACACATATCTCCATCCCTCTATAGATTATTCTTGTATGGATCGTGCCCTATAAACAATAAAACACATACAAACCTATACATATATATATAGATACATTCTCATGTATATTAATGCATGACAGGATCGGCTGCGTACAAGAATTTTTCTCCCTAGATAATGGAAAGAATCGCCTCCAAACTTCCAAATAATTATATAACAACAATCAATCTCAATGAAAATGGAATTTGTATTTTACCTACGATTATTATATATATTTTTTCTTTTAAATAATGCTATACGTATTCACTGTTATCATCATCAAAAGTTTAGTCAATGAATATTAAATAATACAAGAATTGTTTGTTAAGAATATTGGGTTCAACGAATCTAACAAAAAATGTACATAAAATATCATTTTTTGTCATCTTCAAAGAGCCACCATTTCTATTTGACCTCGTAGAGCTAATCCTTTTGTTTGAACAGTTATGAGCATTAGTGTGTCAAGTTTCCAATTTTTTTTTTTTAAAAATTATATTTATTTATTATATTGTGAATATTTATATTATTTTCGTTTTAATTTTCACAGTTTACTACTGATATATATCATCCCAGGGTTTTTTATTAAAATATTCAAAAATAATAATTAATTTAACAAAATAACCTTTGTGAACTTCGGTCATTTTCAGAATCCGACTTCACAAGATTATTTTGTTAAATGAATGATTGTTTTTGAATATATTAATAAAAAACCCTATCATCTCACCATGCATTGGTATAAAAAAAAGAAGGCATTGGAAATTAACAAACACTATTGTAAATTGGTGATGGGATTAAATTTAACATTTAACATATTATCCAATTTGTCATTGTTTCGTTATATTACATAAAGAAACAGCTTAGATTACTTTTTAAATCCAGAAAATAAATAATGTTATCCCTTAGTTATAGAAAGTTAGAAGCATGATTGTAGGTCGAGTCACATGTGCGGCCTCGTACAACATGGTGTGGTCCAATCAGACATTAGCAGTCAAATCATTAGTACGATCGTAAGACCGGATAATTCTTTTATGACCGGAGAATCAGCTGTCCAACTTAGTACGATTAACTACTTATAATTGATATAAAATATCATATTTATAGATAATTTATGTCTCATTTATATACTAACTTAATATAATTAAACTAAAAATATTATATTGGTTTATATATTTTTTTATTTAAAAAATTATTATGTTTTAACATGTAAGTTACGTGTGTTTTGAGGACAAAAAATATGCATTTTAATATTTAGTTTGCAATATTTACGATAATATAGAATTGAGAATGTTTTCATCATCGTCATAATTACAAACAGCACACATATAAATATATACATATTCAGTCCAACACTTGATCCATATAAGCATTTTCTATACATATGATTTTACAAACATTAACACACATACAAATATATATATACATATTTATATATCTCCATCTTTACAAACACTCGGTCTATATAAATATTTTCTATATCTAAGTAATATCTTGAATTATTTTAACAGATTTGATGATATTTGCTTTTATTTATAAATATTTTTATATAGAAAATACGTACACTGGTTGGTTGAGTCAATTAATTATTAATTGCCTTGAAATGTAATGGACAATGTGAATTTAATTGTGTTATTATAGAAAAAAAATGTAGTATTTCGAAGAAATCGAATGGGTAGAGCAACGGTTAATTTGATATTATTCCTAAATATATCGTTATTAGGGACATCACCATTATTAATATAAAATATTACACATTGATTTACCCCTAAGACACTAATGTTAGCTTAGTAAAGAATAATCAAATTGAGTTTATGGATTTCCCTAGGTCAGTTTATGGATTGAGAAAGGATTTTTATCTTCGAAATCCGTTGGAAGGGGCAGCGCAATAAAAAATTATAGAGAAATAATCGAATCTTCAGATGCCTCAAAATACAATGAGGTGCTCGAAAATGGTCGAAGTAGTTGGGCAAACCCTTTGATGAGAAAAAATATTCACAATTAATTTTATAAATGAAAATAAATATTTGCCACAAAAAGGGAATTAATTAATTCGTATTAAATGGTAGCACCCCAACTTTCTTCTTGTTGCACGCACAGTTATAGGCTTATATAGTATGTGTCCAAACACTAAAAACTAACCCACACCACACCAAACTAATTTCCGCCAAAAAAATGTCGTCATCCCGAACCGGCTAACCCCAATGAAACCCAACCCCTGAACCATGGTCAAATTCGTTGGCGTTACACACCACACGCACTGTGTGTGCAGTGAAAAAGGGGACAACCAACCACGTTCTGTGAAACACACACAATTCAATTACCCACAATTAATAAACAAAAGTTTTTAAACAGGAGAGAAGCAATCAGTCAGGGCGTATTTTAAGCAATTTCTTGGATCGTTACGAGTCGTTTCTGTTACTACTCGTGGTTCAATATTTATTTTCTCTGTTAAATTTACAGTAATTTTTTGTTTTCCCGAGGCAGGCGAACAGGTTTTTCTGGTTTTATTGTAGGGGGTGAGGTTTTTATTCAACTGCTGCTACGGTTTTGGGGAGATAACTCTACTGGGTTTTGTTGTTTGCTGCCGTGTGTTACTGTTGTGTTTATGATTGTTTGATGTGGTGAATATGGTGCTAATGGGTTAGAATTGGTGGATTTTGTATTGTGATAATATATTTTCGAATTTGAGCCTTGATTGAGGATCTCGAGGTTGATTGTTCAAAAAGTGTGGAATTTGGCATATTTATGGCAAATAGGGGATCATTTTCTCAGCAGCAGAGCAGATTTTCAGTTGAAGGTCAGTTTTTTTTCGAAGAGACTCCTTAATTCACTCCCATCTTCTTTTCCCCTTTCATGAAACAGCCAGTTTTCTTAGCTGTTTTTGGTTACAGGTTTTGAATTTATTTATTTTTTTCGGTAAATTGCAGGGACTGGAGGAAAGGATATGCTGTACATAGAATTATGGAAGGCTTGCGCAGGTCATTTGGTGGATGTTCCGAAGGTTGGGGAAAGAGTTTACTATTTTCCACAAGGTCACATGGAGCAAGTGAGTTGTTTTTTACTTTATCCTTATTTCATTTTTTTTTTCGACAAAAAATTTGACTTTTGGGTGTTTAAATTAAATTTCAGAACTTTGTATGGAATTCTGGACTTTAAAAATGAAATTGTTCTTGGTTTTATTTTGTGGCATTCTTCTTGGGTTTCATCTGAATTTTTACTGCTTTTCAGTTAGAAGCATCAACAAATCAAGAACTGAATCAAAGAATACCAATGTTTAATCTGCCCTCAAAGATCCTTTGCCGTGTTTTAAACATTCATCTATTGGTATGGTCCCCTCATTAGCTTTTCTTGATATGTTAGGCTCCTTTACTTTTTGAAAATTCGATTGTTCTAAATTATTCACACACTTTCTTGATAGTTATCATAATTTCCGGAATTAGCAATTGAAAGACTTCTTGTTAATTTGAATGGTAGAATGTTTTTTTAATTTTATGGAATTTTCTACTTTATAGGCAGAAAAAGACACTGATGAGGTTTATGCACAGATTACTTTGATGCCAGAAGCAGACGTAAGAACTTATGCTCTCCCTACTTTCTTTTCGGAATTTTAAAATTTGATACATTTTTTTTAACGCAATATATAGTGAAATGCTGGCAGGTTTAAATCATGAACTTTACATAAGTTATATGGTTGCATATTTGTAGCAAACTGAGCCAAGAAGCCTTGATAACTCCTCGGAGGAGCCTCCTAGACCTGCAGTGCGCTCATTCTGCAAGGTTTTGACTGCGTCAGATACGAGTACCCATGGTGGATTCTCCGTCCTCCGAAAACATGCTAATGAATGCCTGCCTCCCCTGGTAACTAGTCGTTTTTCTCCTGATGACTCGTTTTCATGTCTGGTATTTTTCTTTGGAAATTTTCACATTGTTCTGCTATTGCTCTCTGATCAGGACATGTCCCAAGACTCTCAACAGACACCGACACAAGAACTAATAGCCAAGGATTTGCATGATGTCCAGTGGCATTTTAAACATATTTTTAGAGGTGATGTCTGATTCCAACTACAGATTACTCCTTTTATTTTAGGTGTGTGTATATATTTATTTTATCGTTATGACTCATGAGAAAGTTGTTTGATTATGGATTCTAATAAATGGTCCAAATATATATTATATTACGAATAAATAAATATCGTGTATCAAATATTCCTGGTTCGATGCTGACATATATCTGATGTAAACTCAACAGGTAAACCTCGGAGGCATCTACTTACGACAGGATGGAGTACCTTTGTTACTTCTAAGAGATTAGTTGCTGGGGATTCTTTTGTGTTTTTGAGGTTCTCACTGATGCATATTATCATTGATAAATTCAGTTTTCCTTGCCTTTACTGCTAAAATTTCGAAGCGTTTTTTCCCCAAACCTAGTTAACATGTACAGATGATGGCAATTTCTAAAGTACTTAGTTGGGAAAAAGTTACCGTTTTTTTGTCTGTTTTTTGCCTTTTACAAAGTCTCTATTATCTATGAAACTTTTCAAAAGTTTTCTACATTTGATTATCAAAACATACTCCAAAACATAGTGATTGTGAGTTGGCGGCCAAATGTTTTTTGAAAATCGTAATTTTTCTCTGTAGTTAGTCATTTTATGGCCTTTTTCTTTCCAGGGGAGAGAATGGAGAATTACGTGTTGGGGTCAGACGCCATACCCGTCAACAAAGTTCGATGCCATCGCCGGTGATTTCAAGTCAGAGCATGCACCTCGGAGTGCTTGCTACGGCATCTCATGCTGTTTTAACTCAAACACAATTTGTTATTTACTACAACCCAAGGTCTGATATAAGTTCACCTGCAACAACGTTTATGTGGTTTAGCTCATAATGTCCTTATTTGTTTTTTGTGTCTCAAAACTTTCTAGAGCAAGTCAGTTCATCATAGGCCTTAACAAATATCTTGAAGCTGTACACCATAAATTTGGAGTTGGCATGAGATTCAAGATGCATTTTGAGGGGGAGGATTCTCCGGAGAGCAGGTTATTCTCACCATAAACTTACTTTGTTATTGAGTTTGCATGTTTTGAATAGCTAAAAAAATTCTCTTTTTCTAAGCAATCAGGTTCTCGGGAACAATTGTTGGTGTTGAGGATAAATCTTCCAATTGGAAAGATTCTAAATGGCGATCACTCAAGGTTCGTGTTATTAGGGATATGCTGGCTTCTGTTTCATAATTTCATACCCTGAGACTGAAATTCTCCGAATTGCTGTTAATATTTTCCAGGTTCAATGGGATGAACATGCATCTATTCCGAGACCTGGAAGGGCTTCTCCATGGGAGATCGAACCATTTGTGGTGTCAACACCAACGAGCCTTGTTCAGCCCCAGGTGATGAAGCATAAAAGGCTTCGATCAGATGTTGAGATCCCGGTTCCTGGTTAGATTATCCTTCCCGATACTTTTCCGTATTCCTTCAACAACTTTTTTATCAACCTCGTCGTTTCTCGTAATTGATATTTTAGAAACACCAACTTCAACTGTGTCAACTGCCTGGAATCTGGGTCACGAATCCTATCAAATTAATGGCAATCTTGAGGAACAAGGGAGCAACCACATGGCAATTATGCAAGCTACACCCCATCTAAATACTTCTTCAAATATGATTGCTGAGGAAATGGAAGAAAGTAAAGGTGCATCGGCTAGGTCTATCATTTTGAACCCTTCAGCATCAAGCTCGGGGAAACAAAGCAACACAGAAGCAAAGAAATTAGATACTGTTATAACATGTCGGTTATTTGGGATTGATTTGAAAAGTCCGTCACTCGTGAACCTCTGTGAGAAATCTCCTCCAAAATCATTTGACACACCAAATGACGGTGGTGAAGTGTACGTTCCAGGTACGGTATTATCGTGTTATTCGGAGCAGAAATCTGGTGGTTTAAAGGATTTTAAAGGCATGAAACAAGACCAGGTGCTAGTACCAACAAAGGAGGTTCAGATCAGACAGAATCAGAGTAATTTGTTTAGAAGTCGCACCAAGGTATATGAATGAACAAATACTGTATCCGATTAACATTTTTTGACATCAAGCTATTACCGAATAAGCATCAATCTTTGCTTTCATCGCGAGAGTTTAAATCGAGATTCATATGCTTTGTCGATAAAATAATGCGAGTAGGTACAAATGCAAGGGGTTGCTGTTGGTCGTGCTGTGGATTTAATGGCATTGAATGGATATGAAGAACTTATAACTGAAATAGAAGAGATGTTTGAAATCAAGGGAGAGCTGCGACCCCGAAATAAGCTGGAAATAGTGTTTACAGATGACGAAGGGGATATGATGCTAATGGGTGACGATCCATGGCCGTAAGTGTGCCGACTCTGTCAATTTCTGCATATTTATACCATCAAACCATCTTTCCAACGGGCTTGCTTGCTTAATTACAAACTTTTCTTGCAGAGAATTCTGTAGCATGGTTCGAAGAATTTTCATTTGTTCTATCCAAGATGTGAAGAAAATGAAAGGAACCAAGATTCCTTTACCTCCATCTGCAGACTGCGAAGACTGAAGTGCAATTCACTCGTTCGTTTCTGATCCTTGGCATTTCTTTACATTTCCAAGAAACAAGGAGGATGTCTCTTGCCGAAGGACCGATGGACCAAACCATGTAATGTTCACGGAACTAGCTTAGTTAGTGGCTCGGTTTTGTCGAATCTCGACTCATTTTTAGGTATTGACAAAACTGTATTAGTATCAACGAATCTGATTAAGAGAGGATTAGAAGATGTGCAAATTAGGGAGGGTGTTTGTGGTGAAAATGGATGACAAAAAGTTTAGCCATCCTATATCGCATGTAAATAGAATAGTATGTGTGTGGACTTTGGCATCGAGAACTTTAGGCCTTTCTTATGTCTCTATTTGAACAAGTGGCGCCTTTTAAAGCCATCGCTTGGTGAAATTCATGTGCGCGAGTGAATTTTTTTGAATGTCGGGTTTGGTTGTTTATGTCTCCATGAAAGTAGGAAGGGACACCTAATCTGAATTGGACCATAATAATATGCTTATTGAGTGCGACTTGGTTCCAACTTCCAACATAATTTCATTTGGTCAAACTTCAAATAAAAAAATAAAATGAAGTGCTATAAGGGTTTGCTTGGTGCTGTCATCAGAAGATGCTATAATGACAGCATCTATTATCCACGTGGAATATTTTTCGAGGCAGGAGCAACATCAATTTATCTTGTTAACTAGCATGAAAATTTGGGCCAATAGAAAATGTAAAAACATTTTAAGAAAAATATTTTGAAGCTTTTAATTAAAATTAAACTAATTATTTTAAGAAAAAAATGGATTTGATTGCAGTGCCAAGATTTGTCGTTTTATGCCACCACTGTATTTACACCATATCCAAGAGTAAATTTACGAAAAATCAAATATGCAGATGAAATTTTGGAGAGGAAAGTTCACAAGGTCAAACTGTCTTAAATATGCAGATGAAATTTTGGAGAGGGAAGTGGATGAGGTCATACTTACTTAAGGGGAATCACATTGATGTATCATTTGGAGAAACTTTATTCGCATCAGTCAGCTAAAAAAACAAATGTGCAACTAAATTCATGGTTGAGAGAACTTTATTCACATAAGTCATTTTTTTTTAACTTTTGTTTTATTTAAGTCTTTTATGTTTACTAAAATACATTTGCTTTTCATCTTCAACATAATTAGGGTTTCAAACCCAAACATCGCATCTCTCACTTCACTCTCTTTCTTTCCACTACATTTACACTGTGCCACACTACCACCGACGCTTTGATCGCCCACCGCATCGCCACCATAGCGCAAGTTTCTTCTCTCAATGCACTTTGTTTTATTTGTATGTTCATCATCAATTTTTTAAGTTACTGTGGCTGAAATCCTTCTCAAGAAACGCGATTTTCATCACCAAAATCCTAAAAATTGACATAGCCGTGAAGAAGTGGGGAGTTAGAGATGTGCTGGTAAGATATTTTTAGTTGTGATTCATTGGCGTTCGCGCTTGCTCAATTTTCCAGAATTTACAGCCTAATAGCAAAACTTGCAACGAAGAAGACGACCCAGAGAAAAAGTAACTGGTGCATGAGAAGTAACTGGTGCATGAAACTTATAAAAAGTGTTTGGTGCACAAAAAAACCTATATAAAGTAGCTGATGCTCAAAACTTATATAAACTAACTGGTGCACGAGCTTATAAAATCAATTGATACACGAACATATAAAAGTAACTGGTGCATGGACTTGTAAAGTTAACTGTTGTGCATAATGTGGTAAAAGATGTGCACCTTGTTTGTTCGTGTACCAGTTAGTTTAAGATTTGTGCACCAGTTAGTTTTCTAAGTTCGTGCACAATTTACTTTTATATGTTCGTGCATCAATTACTTTTATATGTTCGTGCATCAATTAGTTTAAGTTTCGTGCACTAGTTACTTATAAGTTTCGTGTTCCAGTTACTTTTTATAAATTTCGAGCACCAGTTACTCTTTATAATTTTCGTACACCAGTTACTTTTTATAACTTTATTGCACCAGTTACTTTTTATTTGCGTCTTCTTTTTTGTTGCAAGTTTTGCTGTCAGACTGTAAATTCTGAAAATTAGCAAACAAGCGCGGACACCAATGAATCACAACTAAAAAATCTCAAAAACAACAAACATAGAATATATGTATATATATATATATATATATATATATATATATATATATATATATATATATATATATATATATATATATATATATATATAGTCAAACTTTAGCAACAAACCCTAAAGTAATACAAACTAGGTTTAAAAAAAAAATCTGGAACGAAGTGATGGAATGAAAAATTGAATAGATGAGAAATCCCAGCTGTAAGACATACCAATTTTGAAAAAAAATAAAATTCTGAAACGAAGTAATGGAATTGAAAATCGAAGAGCTATAATGGGGGAATTCAAAAACCCTAAGTTAAAGAAACAGTAACCGAAAGTGAGATTTTTTACTTAAATTTTGAATGAGGGAGAAATGGAGATGAGAGCAGATGAGCTGTGAATGAATGAGGAACAATTGAGGTAGAGAAGAAAGAAGACAAATGTGGGGAAATGAGGCTATTTTCGTCATTTCCCTAAAAATTGACCTAATGGTCCATTTGGATGGAGGAATTTGAAGTCTTGGATTTCAAATCCATTTGATTATTTTGATGAATTTCTGTTGGGAGGATTTCAAATCCATTTATGTAGATGTAATACTAACTATGATGGATTTGAAATGGACCAAAGATCCATTATTTAAATCCCTCTCGAAATCAAATTCCTTCCTCCGAATCAATCCCTCAATCCGAACACAACCTAAGTGATTCAATGTTTTTTTGGTGGATCAGAATGAACAAAGTTCATCCATAGAGTACCGGTCTGAATTTTTCCCAAACATTAAAAACCCAACCCATATGAATCCCTGAATTTCCAGTAATGATGTGTTATGGGCTTAAACTTTAAATCCTGGAGTTAGTGTTGGGCCTATCCAATCAATTTCTGTGAAGGCTATGATTTGTGGCCCAGCATATCTGGGCCAATAAATTTCGAGTCAACCCCAATTCTTTCACATCCGAGCTGGTTAGATCCATTTTTGCAGCACACCTATTTCTTGTGCAGAACGAAGAGTTAGGACGGATCCTTTCAGTTCCCCTGAAACCCTAAAATATTTTTAAAGAAAAATTGCTGAAGATCGAAATGGATCCGAAGTTCACAGAGGTTTCCCAAATTTTCGAGAGATTCCAAGCGGCTGTTGTGCGGAAGGATTATAGTACTTGCACTAGACTCCTCTCACAGCTGAAGGTAAAACTTCTTCTTCTTCCTTTTTGTTTTTGGTTCGAAATTCAACTAATCTTGTAAACATGTATTGCTATTTGTTTGAAATAAGGTTTTTAGGGAAAAGCTCGAGTTTTCGTAATTAATGTTCGTACTTGGCTATCGTTTATCACTTTGGGCTGAAACCAGTACACGAAGTTGGATCTGGATATTTATTTAGGCTAGTATTGACAATTTTTTTGCTTTGATATCGGGACATTGAATTTGGAGGAGTATGATCTAGGAACAAATTTTTGAAGATAGTTTGCCATGTGAAACGCGAGGAACAAGATTTTCTTACAAGTTCAATTTGGAATGGGCTTAAATCTAGGACATCGGGAATTATCGTTCCTTTGGAATTGATTGAGGTTGAAGGTTGATGTTGCTAATGAATGATGTATTGTCTATCTTATTGCAGGTTCTATTGACAGAATTTAAGAGTCTACCTCCATTATTTCAGGAAACACCAAATAACATCCGTGAATTGACGCTAGCAAGTATTGCTGTCCTGTTGTTGCTACTCATGTGATTTTATCTTTTGGGGTGTTTATTATTTACTTGCGAGGTTGATTTTCTCAATACTTTGTATGTCTTTTGCTTTGACTTTTTTTCAGGGGATATATACGAACATGCAGTTGTTCTAAGTGTGAAAATCGAGGATCAGGATTCTTTTGAGCGGGATTTTTTCCAGTTGAAACCCTACTATATGGATACCCGGTAACTTTACTTGGTTTCTACTTGCTGTCACAAAAGTTTATTACATGTCAATTTGGATAGCAGAGAATAACAAATTGGATTTTAATTTATTTGCTGAAATTATATAACCATGCTCCTCTTAGTTGGCTCACCTCTTGTGAATGTCACAAACTTTCTTTTTATGAACGTATCATTCATTGGATATTGATGAATGTGTACAAGTGTTTAAGCCTTGAATACTATTACAAATATTTTAGAGATTTATTTCCTAATAAAACTGATTTAGTAATTTATAATTTTACTGTGTTTTAGGTTTATATTCTTTGCTGCTTAGTTCACGTCTCTTATTTAATAATCAAACTGATTTTGTTCCATGCTTTCGTATTTTTATTACATGATGAATTATATATTGACGACTTTCTCATGTATAGACAATATAGCAATTTGGAGTGGTGTATTTAAGTTCTTAGGCATTTCACTTGACCATTTTGATATCATGGAACAGTGGCCGTCTCCCACCATCAGCTCAAGAGTATCCTATTTTGGGTCTCAACCTTTTGAGACTCCTTGTGCAAAACAGAATTGCCGAATTCCACACTGAGTTGGAATTACTACCTCCTAATGCTTTAGAGAATCCTTGCATCAAGCATGCAGTTGAGTTAGAGCAGTCTTTCATGGAAGGAGCCTACAACCGTGTGTTAAGTGCTAGACAAACAGTACCTCATGAAACATATGTTTATTTCATGGACTTACTTGCAAAGACAGTCAGGTAATTTTTCCTGATAATGAAGGAGTTAACATCACCAAAAAAGAAACTCGCTATTGTGTATGTTTTTGGTAGATTGAGTTGATTTAGTAGTGTAAGCATTTCTGTATTTTGGTCCTACCATGGGATTTTATATACTGATGTTTTCCTTTATCCTTTTAATTCACTTGTTCACCGTATTTCTACACAATCTGCTTCTATTCGGACTTCTCTTTCCATTCCTGTAGTTCCTGTTTTTGCACATATTATGCAATTTTATATTAGATCCATTTATGTGATTATGTTTTTTTCATTATGCTAAGACCAATTCTCCGTTTTATTTCGGGACTTTTGGTGTTTTGGTGGTAGGGATGAGATAGCTGGATGCAGTGAGAAGTCATATGATTCCCTTTCAATGAAAGATGCAAGGCAAATGCTGCTGTTCTCTTTGGACCAAGAATTATCTGATTACATCAACGAGGTAAAAATTCTTACCCGTATTTTCTCCAAACATCTCCCCAAAACAAAAACAAAAACTCGGGTTTCAGTCACCAAATTTTGCTATATACACTAGCATGTTACTTTCAATTTGGCTTCTGAATTTGTTACGTAAATTCTCCATTTACTATATCACAGACTATTTTTTCTATCTTGTTATTTGGCATTGGAGCGGTGATACTTGGTATGATGTTTGAATATGCAGGAACATCCCGAGTGGGAGATCAAGAATGGGTTTGTATTTTTCCAAAGGGCTAAAGAATCGACCCCTTGCAAGGAGATTCCGTCTTTGCTGCTGATCAACCAGACACTGAGTTATGCTAGGGAATTGGAGCGGATTGTGTGAGAGAGGAGTCTTTTCGTGCTTCTATTTATATTTGATCCTTTGCTTCAAACTGTACTTTTTAACTACCAATTTATTACCTTGTGTTTTGATTTTATTTCTCGTTTCCCCTCATCAGCTTATCGTCGTGCTCCCCCGTTCCATCTTATTTTTTTTCGTAATGACCTCAGAAAAAAATGTGATGGTAGAACTTTTGCTTAAGCATTGTAATTTTTTTTTTCCATATTTCTCTCTCTAGTTTACATTTGCAATTTTCATCCTGTAGTATTTGGGGCTCTAAAGAAGGTTAAGATTTTCTTTTCTTATTTGATACTCAACAGGACTTGGAGAGAGCCACTAATAAGTTTATATTCAACTAAAAAAATTGAGTTCAGGCTCGAGTTTAGAATCATCAAGCCCGAAGTTGAGAGGTTGGAATTCTCCGGCTGACTTATGACTGAGAGTCATAATCGACTAAAGATTGAACGGTTAATCAATATTTTATATTTTGTTGAACGAGGTTAAAACTGACACATTTTCACAAACATGCAATTTTACGGATTTGTTTTTGATGCACCGGGTGTGTTGATGCGTCAAGATATATGCATATGTATATATATATATATATATATATATGTATATTTTTGCATGTGTCTTGGTGCACCAACACACCCGGTGCACCAAAGACAAACCCCAATTTTACCGCCTTTTCAAGACCCTTCGAGTTTTAGAGCTATTATTTGTTCTTATCACAAAGAAGTATCACACTGGCTGAATTGGCGGCTGTGCCTTACGTATTAACCAGCAAAAAAATATCGAGCTAAATGCTTAAGTGCGTGTTTATTGCGTAATCTATTCCGGGAACAATTCCTATCACCCATTTAAATTTACATACAATGCAACACAATATGATACAGAATTGAGGGTACCTACACCTATCATCAGCTCAATGATGCCTCTGTTCGTTGACCGTGCAGATTTGGTCAAAACAAGCATTACTAAGGCACTATTTGATAAATTGATAAGTGAAGAATGGACCATAATCTTTAACTATTCACCTCTAACTTATCTCATAGTATCCATTGTAGCAAACAGTGCGCCTAAAAGTATTAGACATACAGATTCTGAGACTAAAATGTCAAGCAAGCTCTCAACAATATCATAACATGTCAAATAAGGGGTTTCCCAGTCACTAGTGGTTAAGTCATTGAACTCACTTCGCATGAGAGCTACGAAATTCAATGCTCACTCTGCATGTGATCTCCTGACTATTAAGTGTTGCTTCCTGTCTCCTGATCGTTGATCATCCCGACTGCACCGTGGATCTTCTTGGACAGATTAGTTCACCAAGTCGGTCCTGTCAAACTACACTTGCTGAATTATTACTGGCAAGAAAATGTTAAAAAGTGTGCCATAAATTATCATTTCAGCTTCCTCAAAGCCCCGGTAAATAGTTCTCGAAGAAAATGAGTTTGATACTTGGTCAAACTATTGCCAAGATCACCAGTGATCAATAGTTTTCTGTGAGCAAAATTCTGAAGTGACAACTGACAAGCACATTGTTGTGAATTGAATCCCATCTAATTCCTTTATCAAGAACTCATGAGAAAGTCAATTGCATGAAAAGATTACATAGTTCATTTTAACCCACAGAATACATGTGAACTTGAACTCAAACAGATTTACAGCATATATAATGCCATGAATGACCAATCTTGACAGTAGATTATAGGGCATGCACTAATAGACACACACAAGATGAATCGCAGAAAGGAACATCAATGGAAAAACAGGAAGAAACTTACGAACACAAGACACGATTTACATGGTTCAGGGGTAGGAGTTTTCATTGATTTTTTCGAGTATACAAGGCCCTAAAGTACATGAATTGTCCTAAGACACTTCTATGCTTTACAATGGATTAGCATAGAATTCACCCATACACAATATGGCCCCAAAAAAACTCCTGAAATCTTGCACGGAATCTACCTCACAATCCCTCCTGTGTGTTATTGGAAGGCCCCACAGAAGAAAATATCACCCAAAGTCAAAAAGTTTGACAAAAAATGGATGGCCGAATTTCTTTGATTTAATGCGTGAAGACTTTGAGCATTTGGCCAATCATGCGGGAAGAAAAATTTGGCTAATTTTTTGTGAAGAATTTTCTATAAATAAATTGTAGTTCATTCAGTAAAATTACACCTAAAATTTTAGATATAAAAATACAACACAGTGCAATCAGAGTAAAAATACTAGTGAGAGAAAATTGCTATATAATTTTCTGAGTGTTTTTCAGATTGAGTGTTGTCGGTGTTTGTAAACACTTATATATTTTTCTTCAATAAAAGATCTGCAGCAGCCCCGTGGACGTGGACTTATTTTTGCCGAACCACGTAAACCTTGTGTGTTTTTATTCCTCATTTACCTTTTGCTCCCACATATCTGACAAGAGAAAACATGGAGTTATTTTCCCAACAACTGGTATCAGAGCCAGATTGTTAATTTTGTCAATTTTTTTGGCGAGTTACTATTCATGTGAATAGTGAATTTCGTGAATAGTAGAATTTGGTCAGCGATACCAAATTCGTCCACGACGCTGTTTTTGAATAACACGGTTATTTTAAAAAATTGTCAAAACAACAATCCGGTGGGAGTCAGGTTTGAGTGGGATTAATGGCGGCAGATGAAGGAAAAATGAATATTGAAAAATTCAATGGTTCGAATTTTGGCTTTTGGAAAATGTAAATAGAAGACTATATGTATCAGAAAGGCCTTTAACCTCTCTCGGGTGAAGGCATGAAAGATGAAGAATGAGCTCTTCTGGATAGAAAAGCCCTCGGAGTTATCCTACTAACGTTGTCACTCAACGTTGCTTTAAACATAGAAAAAGAAAAGACCATTGTGGGTCTTATGGCGGCTCTTTCAAGCATGTACGATAAGCCACCAGCTTCAAACAAAGTTCATTTGATGAGGCGTTTGTTCAATTTGCGGATGGTAGAAGGCGGATCGGTAGCTCAACACCTCAATGAACTCAACACAGTGACAACCCAGTTGAGTTCAGTTCGAAGAAAGTTGGAATGCTATTGTCACAGCTCTGAATATCTCATTGGAAAGTAATAAGTTGAAATTTGACGATGTTCATGATCTGGTTCTCAGTGAAGAGATCAGACGGAAAGATTCAAATGAATCATCAACCTCTTCAGTATTACATACAGAGTCAAGATGTAGAAAATCAAACAGAGGAGGTGGACGTGGCAAACAAAAAGACAGGAGGTCCAAATCTATAAATCCCCATATTTCTCAGAACTCAAAGACTATCGAGTGCTGGAAATGCGGGCATCCCTGGCATTATAAAAATCAGTGCAAAAATGCATCGAAGAATCAGGAGGCTAAGCAGAAGCAAACATTGCTTCTAAAGATGATGCATTAATATGCTCTTTAGAGTGCAAGGAAGAGTCTTGGGTGTTAGACTCCGAAGTATCATTCCATGCTACTTCGCAAAGAGAACTCTTCGAGAAATATGTCCCCAGAAACCTTAGTAAAGTCTACATTGGTAATGAACAATCTTGCGAGATTGTTGGCAAATGTATCATAAAGATTAAGTTGAACGTGTCTGTATGAGAACTGAAGGAAGTCAGACATATTCCCGATCTAAGAAAGAACTTAATCTCAGTTGGCCAGTGAAGGTTATACAACAGTCTTTCACGATGATACTTGGAAGATCTCAAAAGGTGCAATGATAATTGCTCAAGGCAATAAAAGTGATACTTTTTACATGACAACAGGAGCACACTGTTCAATTGCAGTTGCAGCAGACACAGAAAGTCATACTCTGTGGCAACAGAGTTGGCCACATGAATGAAAAGGAATGAATGTTATGCACTCAAGGGAAAACTACCGAGTCTTCAGTCAATTGATATTGACACATCTGAAGGATGCATTTTTGAAAAGCAGAAAAGAGTTAGCTTTCAGACAAGTACCAGAACCCCAAAGAAGGAGAAACTTGAACTAGTTCATTCTGATGTTTGGGGACCAACAACTGTCTCATCCATTAGTGCAAAACACTACTTTGTGACTTTCATTGATGATCACTCCAGAAAAGTATGGGTTTACTTTCTGAAACATAAGTCAGAAGTATTTGAGGCTTTCAAGATTATGAAAGCGATGATTGAAAATAAGACAGTATTGAAGATAAAGAAGCTCAGAACCGACAATGGTGGTGAATATGAAGACATCATATTCAAGAAGTTTTGTTATGAGCACGAGATCAGAATGGAGAGAACCGTGCCTGGTACGCCTCAACACAATGGTGTATCTGAGCATATGAACCGGACGTTGACAGAACGAGCCAGAATTATGCGGGTACAATCAGGCCTGCCAAAGCAATTCTGGGCAGAAGCAGTCAACACAGCAGCTTACTTGATTAATCGAGGTCCATTGGTACCATTGGAGTACAAAATACCAGAATAGGTATGGAGCGGAAAATAGGTAAACCTATCATATCTTAAAGTTTTCGACTGTGTAGCATATGTACATATCAATGATGCACACAGAAATAAACTTGATCCCAAATCAAAGAAATGCACTTTCATTGGTTATGGTGAAGATGAGTTTGGCTACCGCTTTTGGGATAATGAAAACAAGAAGATGATCCGCAGCAGAGATGTAATCTTCAACGAACGAGTGATGTATAAGGACAGACATAACATAGTTGTCAGTGACTCAGAACAGGGTGAGCCTGTGTATGCAGAGGTGGACGATGTCTCAGAAAGTCATGTGGAGCAGATATTCATTTGGGCGAATCAATTGATCAAGACAGCAAGCAGCAATCTGATGCATCATAGTCTCCTGCTCCAGTTCTTGAATTGAGAAGGAGTTCTCAGCCTCATGTACCTAACAGAAGGTATATGAACTATCTGTTGCTAATTGATGCAGGTGAGCCTGAATGCTACGAGAAAGCAAGCCAGACCAAAGATGTCGGCAAGTGGGAGCTTGCCATGAAAGACGAGATGAAGTTTTTAATGTCCAATCAGACATGGGAACTTGTTGAGTTACCTATGGACAAGAAGGCACTTCACAACAAATGGGAGTATCGGGTGAAGGAGGAGCATGATGGTTCCAGGAGATACAAAGCTCGACTGGTCGTCAAAGGGTTTCATCAAAAAGGAATTGACTACTCAGAAATTTGTACACCAGTTGTGAAGCTCGATACTATTAGGACTGTATTGAGTATTGCTACCATTGAAAACCCCCATCTTGAGCAATTGGACTTGAAGACTGTGTTTCGTCACGAAGACATTGATAAAGAAATCTATATATTTCAACCAGAAGGTTTTGCAGAGAAAGAGATGGGGAATAAGGTGTGTAAATTGAAACAGAGATTGTACGGCAAGCTCCAAGGCAGTGGTACTTAAAGTTTGACAATTTCATGCACAAGGAAGGTTTCCAGATGTGCAACACCGACCATTGTTGTTACTTCATGAAATATAAGTTCAGTTATATCATTTTGCTACTTTATGTCGATGATATGTTAGTAGCTGGTTCTGATATGGACGAGATCAGAAACTTGAAACAACAAGTGTCAAAAGAATTTGACATGAAGGACTTGGGTCCAGCAAGAAAGATACTTGGAATGCATGTCACAAGAGAGAAGCAAAATGGAATTTTGCAGTTATCTCAGGCGGAGTACATCAATCGTGTTTTGCAGAGATTTGACATGGGCGATGCCAAGATAGTAAGCATGCCTTTGGCCAGACATTTTCGCCTATCCAAGGACCAGTGTCCTCAGGCAGAGAAAGAAAAAAAATCCATGGCTGAAGTTCCTTGCGCTTCAGCCATTGGGAGTTTGATGTACGCGATAGTCTGTACAAGGTCAGACATTGGTCATGCGGTGAGAATTGTCAGCAGATTTATGTCAAATCCAGGAAAGGTTCATTGGGAAGCAGTTAAGTGGATTTTGTGGTATCTATGAGGCACTGCAAAGAAATGTTTATACTTTGAAAAAGGAGAACTAAAAGTACAAGGTTACGTAGATGCAGACTATGTAGGTGATGTCGATCACCATAGAAGCACCACATGTTATATATTCACTGTTGGAACTACAACTGTTAGTTGGACGCCGCAGATACAAAAGATTGTAGCTTTATCCACTACAGAGGCTGAGTATGTTGCAGTAACAGAAGCCAGTAAAGAGTTGATATGGCTTCAAGTTTTGTTAACAGAGCTGTGATTCAACTATGAAAAGAATGTTTTGTATAGTGATAGCCAGAGTGCAATATATCTGGCAAAGAATTCAGCATTCCACTCTAGAACAAAAAAACATTGTTCTTTGTTATCACTTCATTAGGTCTCTGCTAGAGGATGCTTTTCTAACATTAGAGAAGATCCAAGGAAGTAAAAATCCAGCAGATATGTTAACAAAGGTGGTGACCATTGATAAATTGAAGTTGTGCTCAACTTCAGTTGGCCTGCTAGATTGACAGACCAGAAGAGGCTGCTGCATTGATCGAGGTGTGAAGACAGATTGAGATCAGTCTTCAGGTGGGAGATTGTTAGTCAAAGTTGGAAGGCCTAACAGAAGAAAATATCACTCGAAGTCAAAAAGTTTGAAAAAAATGGCTAGCCAAATTTCTTTGATTTAATGCGTGAAGACTTTGAGCATTTGGTCAATCACGCGTGAAGAAAAAATTGGCTAATTTTTCTTGAAGAATTTCTTATAAATAGATGTGTAATTCATTCAGTAAAATTACACCTAAAATTATAGAGAGAAAAATACAACACAGTGCAATCAGAGTAAAAATACTAGTGAGAGAAAATTGCTGTATAATTTTCTGAGTGTTTTTCAGATTGAGTGTTGTCAGCGTTTGTAAACACTTGTATATTTTTCTTCAATAAAAGATCTGCAGCGGCCCCGTGGACGTAGGATTATTTTTGCCGAACCATGTAAACCTTGTGTGTTTTTATTCCGTATAATTTTTTTGCTCCCACATATCTGAAAACAGAAAATATGACCTTATTTTCCCAACACTGTGTCTCTCATTTTTTTCTCCCTCTTTACGTGATAAGCCTTTTTCACCTGGACAACAAGTAAATAACTTACAGCTTAGCCAGTCAACAGGTCATAATT
Organism: Haberlea rhodopensis; assembly: GCA_907163345.1. Taxonomy (NCBI): domain Eukaryota; kingdom Viridiplantae; phylum Streptophyta; class Magnoliopsida; order Lamiales; family Gesneriaceae; genus Haberlea; species Haberlea rhodopensis. The sequence goes on along the minus strand of CAJQUN010000004.1, from coordinate 27,599,361 downwards.
GTCTCCAACCACAGAGAATGCTTATGTGCGCACCTTCATGTATGTGTTTGCATGATTGAATAAGTTGATAATTATTCAACAAATATCCACCTTATCAACTTAATCGATCCTACAAATTAAATCCAAAAGAACAAATTAAAAGGCGCGGGACGTGCACCGTGCACCACTACTTGTGCCTGGAAAGAAAATTTGAAGGGGCAGGGAGATTCTTAAAACAATTTAGTATTGGATATTCAATTCGAGAAAATTATAGAAATAATGTCCTCGCAACTGTTCTCGCCATATTTTTCTTACGTGTACTTAGGGCTGCTATCGGATCAATTCGGTCCGATCTGATAAGGGATCGGACCGGATCGGATCCGATTCTGGTCCCAACCGGTTTCGGATCGATCCGATCCGATCCGGTCCTTTTTGTATTTTTTTATGTTCTATATGTATCCACAATATTCATAACAAATTCAATATATTTCTTCTTCATTTGATAATATAAATGCTTATACAAATAATAGTTACACTTTTGACAATTGAAAATCTAAATAAAAGACATTAGTATTTAGCACTCTGACGTTTTCTTCTTCTTGCTCATCCTAATGCTTTTCGAATTCGTCAACCGCTCCATCTCTTCTATTCTTACATTATGCTTCAAACAAATCTTTTAGTAATATGAGCATGCATAATGAATCAGCAGATAGACTACTTCTGTATTCTCCAATAATTCGACCATATGTTGAGAATGCCGATTCAGAAGCGACGCTTGAAGCTTGTACCGCATACACATCTATATCCATTTTGGTTATGATAGGGAATTGTGCTGCATTTGCCTTCCACTATTGTAAGACGTCGAAATTGTCTTCTGCTATAGATTGATAATTCAGATAAATTTACAACTTAGTCGATGTGCTAGTAGAATGTCTTTTTCCCTTCAATGTTTTCATGCCCAGCATCCTAAGAAAACGGATGCCTGAGGTTGTTCTTCAACACCCCTTTGTTGCGACGATTCACTTGCCTGTAATGCAACTGAAACATATTTTGGAGAGATAGACATCTTTTGATCGTTAACAACCTTCCTAAAAAAATTAGCATAATATTCAAAAAATATTTCAAACGACGCTCAACATTGATTAGGATATAGTAATGTTGCGAGGCAGTGAACATGTGGGATTTGTTCCCAATATTTTATAAATTTAGTTTATATTGCACTAACAAAAGTATGCAATTCATCACCATCTCTAAATTCTATAAACTTATCAAACATGTTAAATACTAAATGAAGAAAATAAACAGAAGTTGGATAAGTAACACCGGAGAAGCGTTTCGTCGTTTCTTTGAAAGTACCTAACAATGATACACAATTTTCAACAAATTCCTAGTCCTCATCAGTCAAATAAATACTTTCATCGGTATCAAGCATTTGATATGAATTATAAAATGGAGTTAAAATATCTTTGTAAGGTAACAAATCATTCAACGTATTGTACAACAAATTCCACCTAGTTTCTATTGGTGATGGAAAAAGAAGATGCTGCAAACCATTAGATAAACGTAATTGTTTCCAATCACGCTTAACACGGCTCGTGCGTAACCATTTAGCGCAATATTTTATTTTCTCAACACACGCTGAGTGATTGTCCGCATACCAACTTCCATAGCCAAATTAATAACATGACATGCACATCTAACATGAAAAAACACCACCAAGCTTTGGTTTCAGATAGGTCTTAAAATCACTCATCGCAACATTGTTATTCACAGTGTTGTCTAATGTGATTGAAAATATCTTATCCTGAATTACATAATGTCTACATGTATTGAATATATATTTAGCAATTACGTAACCAGCATGTGCACAATCTAACTCATCTAAAGACAAAATTCATTTTTGCATACACCAATTATCATCAATCCAATGACAAGTGACAACAAGATACAAATCCAACTTTACATTTGGCCAAATATCGTTGTTAAGCTAAGTCTACAAGGCAAACTAGAAAGATGTTCAATCAATGTATTTCTATATTCAACAAATACGTCCATATAATTTCTTTTTTAATGTGTGTCTAGAAATATGTTTAAACATTGGTTGTATATACGAAGCAAATTCAATAAAACCAGTATGTTATGCTTGTATAAAAGGTAGTTCACATCTAATCGCATATCTAACAAGTTATCAACAGTTAATTTCAGCAAAAATAAAATTTGTGACAGTGCTAACATTAATTTGTGTTTGTGTTTTTAATGATTTTAATGTTGTCTCATCAAAATGATGTTTTTACTAAGTGTTTTTTAAATGTCTTGATGCCTCGGAACCACCAGCTTTATATAAATATTGCATCTTATATAATTTACAAATTACAACATATTCATTAGTACCTTCTTTTTGAGCGAATTCAAAGTGATCACATATCTTACTTATTTTGGCACGAGTCAGTTGTCTACTCGTCGTTGTAGTGGCTCCCGATGACTCCACTTGTTGTCTCTCTTAGGCACCAGAAGGTTCGACAGGTTGTTCGGGTTCTCGCGTTTCGACGTTCATAGATAAACCTCTAACATTAAGGTCAGCAAAATAATCATAATTTTCATTTAACTAAGGAATTGGCACCTGCAAATTCGTTGCCGAAAATAAACTAAGTGATAGGAGACTCGGGACGAGACATCGGCTGTGACCAACAATGCTAGATGAAGATGTCATTATTATATAAACAATGGAGAGATCATGAAAATATTAGATAGAACTTAAGAGTTAAGAATGTTGAAGATTTGGAACTTCAAAGAATGAATTGTGTGGATTCATCATCCCTCAACACACATATTTATAGTTTTCTTACAAAAAAAAATATAAATTTAGAAAAAATTAAAGTCAGTCGTTGTCAACGTTAATATGCAACGATTGTTTCAGCCGTTGCTTTATTTATCGGTTCCGATTCCGAATCAGATGCTCTACGGGTCTCGATCAGCGAAACCGCTCCGTACTTGCATACTACCGGTCCCGATCTGTGGAACTGCTCTGGACCGGTATACTACCGATTTCGGGAGGTTCGGAACCGGTTAGCCCGATACTAGTTTCGGGTTGACCCGGCCCGTTAAGCATCCATACGTGAAAATGCTAGGGTTTTACGTGCACCGGGAACCGATGGTGCACGTCGTAGGCCATCGTTGCACTTTGGTGCCCATTGCGGGTTTGATCACATTCACTTATATTTTAATAACAACGGTGCACGTCTGTACCAAAGGAATTGTGGGAATAAATTCATCAATTAATGGATGACGTTTCCGCATATCAGATATCACTTTAGCTTCCAAACGTTGGAGAATTTATTTGATCAAATGGATCAAACTTCACCCCTGTTGGTTCATTGCGAGCACCGCTTGTTGTTCTCTCCCCATTATTGTGTGCACCGCTTGTTCTCTACTCTTCATCTTCGACGATGAAACAATCTTTACAGGGACAAATCAAAGAGAACATATGAGAGATCAAGTAATGGTAACCCACTTTAATGTATTTCTTCTCCATCCCCACTTGGTGTCAGATAGTTGTGCTTGTGATGCAAAAGAATGCGTCGATGAATTCTTAGTACAGACTCCAAATAACAGAGCGGAAATTCTTACGTAGGATTTACATTCCAAATCAAGATGCCAATCTTTTGAAAACAAATTTGTTTATGCTCTTGTTCCTTACATTTTTGCAATATTTTGTGCCATTCTTGCTTTCTTTCTTCTCTCGAAATCAGTCTCAGTATTGATGGCGGTTGAACAAACCAAATACTTTTTTTTTATTTGAGCCTTCGAAAGGAAGCAAATTGAGTGAACATTAAGGAATTCGAGATGGGGCAGAGGAACATTAAGGAATCCTTTACCTCCCCAGTCTATAGCCCTAGGTGGGATCTTCGCCTCGCCTCTTTTGCATGGAAGACCAGGATGCTGTGAGTTATGGGGAACTCACGATGAATGTTGTTGTTAAATGATGAATTTATGTCAGGGGTATTTCAGTATGATAAAAAGATTTGTTAGATTAGGATTTCAGAAAATGGACTTCAAGTGTTTAACAGGAAGATTTAGTTGTAAAGAAGAATTTATGCGAGATTTTGGAACGTGTCGCAATTTACTCAAATTACTATAATTTCAGTTTCCCAATAAAGTCATGACAACGACATCATTGGACCTAACCCACCAAGAAATTATCATTAATTATGCCAATGGCAAACACGAAAAACAAAGCAAAGGCTAGATATAGTGATTTATGAGGTGAAATTATTTCCATTTTCCTTCAAGCCAAAGCAAAGCAAACTCCCTTTTCCCTATAAATAATCTTCTCATCCTCCATAGCAAAAGAAACCATCCAAAATGTTCCGTTTGAAAGCTTTCCTCTTGCTTTTCCTATTCGTTTTCAGCTACTCCTTGGCAGCCAAGATCCCTTGTACCAAACATGGGAAAGATGCTAAATGGAGATGGCAGTGGCAGCCATGGATGAACCATGGAAGCTTTCGTGGTCACACTCGGGGACGACTTGTTGATCCGACCGTCAAGGGTTCATTTCAAGTCCCCAAGTTGCCCGTTTAGTCTGTTAGTTTTGAGCTATTGATATATTGTTGTGATATTGAATATTCTTCCCATTTATTGTACTATTTAACCAAAAATAAATGTAAATTTGGATAAAGATTAAAGCAAATTCGTGTTTGACATAATTTTCTTCACATAAAACCGCAACTATTCGACACAATCTCAGACTTGATTGCATATTAAATACTTGTAAATTAATAGAGGGGAGACATATGAAATATTCTAAATGATACAAAATGGCTTGTCATTGTAAAACAAGACGTTATGAAATACTGATTTGTGTTGTAAGTAAATTAGAAATCATTTTAGTTTTACATCGAGATTGGATCATGGAAGGTTCTGCGGTCCTGCCAGTGGACTCTTGGGCTAAATTTATCCTACCAGAGAATATACGGGACTAGGGAATACCCAACGCTCTCAAACCCAGGAGCCCTCCTAAAGTGGTGAAAAAACCGAGGCCGCATCAATCTACACATGGGGTTTTTATTTTTTTTACAAAACATGCCACGTCTCGCACGATACCACCCTTATAGGCACTACCCTTCAGGATAGCATCAAAAAACCACATCCAGAATTACCCCATTAAAGTTGTTGAATTAACCACTAGGCAATTGTAGAATACCAGAAAGAGAAAGAAACAAGAAATGTCAAGGAAGAGGAATTCACATGTATTTTCAACCCACAAAAAGTAGGAACTCGACGGACTCCAACTAACCTTTCATAAATAAACCCTTTTCATTTAATTCTTTTGATACAAGGAAGAAAGTAGGAAATGAAATATACAAGGAAAAGGATGAGAAAATATTGTGTATTCAATCAATTATTTGCACAGCAGGATTTACACATCGAATTCTGTTTATATACCTAGCTACACGCTACAACCCCTAAAGTTCTTACCAATGTCAGGTCCGGGAATTGCCATGGCGTTTGGTTCTAAAGAACTGAAGAAGGTTATGTGCCTGCAAGAGAACAGAAAATTACTCCATTTAAAATTGAATAGATGGTGTGAGGTGTAAGCCCAAATTACAAAAAAACTTATTTTAAGTCCACCTTTTCTCTGGCTCTTGGTGTGCCAGACTGTGACAATGCCACCAATGGAGGGACGGCACCTTCCTGCAGGACTATACTGCAAAATCTATTGTTATCGTTGCACAACTGCAGGAGAGCTGCAGCTGCATTCTCTTGGCCTCGTCCTGAACCTAGCTCAACGACTTCAACTAGAATTGGGATTCCTCCTCCTTGGCCAATTGACATCCTTCCCTCAGGAATGGTGGCAAGATTAGATAACACGGCCACTGCCTTATCAACCATCCCAAACGCAGGATCCATCAACTCTACAAGGTACTTCACTGCACCTGCCTGCACGATATGGGGCTTGTTCTCATGACTGGTTGACAGGTTAAATAAAGCAGTGGCTGCATCTTTCTTGCCTCTTGGAGTTCCATTTCCCAGTAAAGCAACCAAGGGAATGATTGCCCCCGACCTTCCAATCTTGATTTTGTTTTCTTCAATCACCGAAAGGCTGAAGAGGGTTGCAGCGGAATTCTCCTTTGCTTCAGGGTTCCCATTCTCAAGGACGTAAATCAGGGATTCAATACAATCTGCATTTGCAATGGCAGTCTTGTTGTTATCATTGATTGAGAGGTTGAGAAGAGCAGTAACAGCATTTTCCTGGACAGTCAAGTCAGGTGAACGGAGCAGATGGACCAACAAACTGATAGCCCCGCAATTTGCAATTACAAGTCGGTTTTCCATGTTATGTCTGGCAAGTAACCGGATATTTTCTGTGGCCTTAATTTGTAAGACAACAGAACTACTCTTAAGATCCTCAACCAGCTTCTTAACTTCAGTTTCAACTTCTACAAGACCAGGTTTCATAGAGACTACAGGAGAAGAAACAATTCTTGGAACAAATCTCTCGGATGGCTTGCGCCAAATTGCTTGGCCACGAGTTCTTGTCTCCATCCTCGATGGGAAATCAGGCTCTCTCTGAGGTACGTGGGAACCATAGTCTGAAGCAGGTTCGGGAACTGTAGCAAGCTCTCCAGAAGCATCACTGACACTTGCATGTGATGCCACTTCATTGCCATCTCCTTCGATAGAATTAGAATGAGTGCTGGATGCTGAAATAGTTTGATTATGAACCTGTAATGGCCATTCGTCAGTACCAGCAGCATCATTTCTAAATGGGGATGCCATGAGAAGACCTGAGTTCAAACCTCCCTCTCCTGAGTGGTCTGACCTGTCTCCAGAACTACTTGGAGACAATCTTTCTATGCCAGAACCATTTCCATTTATAGCAGCTTCTGCCAATGAATTCTCTGATAATGAATGAGGGTGAGATGCAGATGCTTCCTCTCTTCGGGTTGCAGTTGATGAGATCAAATTCTTTACTGGAGAACCCAAAGATCCATTTGGTTGGCCAAAACTATTGACCCTCCTTACTCCATGGTAAGCAGATTGGTTCAAGTTGAAAGATGTTATTGGGTTGGGTAGCTTCACATTGTTTGATTCACACCAATTTGCAATGAGTGCCTTTACAGTATAATTAGGAGTAAGATTTGTGTGTGCTAAAGTATGCCGTGTCTTTGGACAAACAGTAAGCCCAAGATCTATCCACTTCCGTATAAAATCACGCTCGTAGGTTTGTCCAGATGCAACAATAACAGGATCAGTCATGGGTTCAAGAGACAGAGGGCAACAAAAATCAGCAGGTATTGGAACAGGACTATAGGTTTGGGACTGCTTGACCATTACGTGGAGGTCATGCATGTGTGTAACCAGGACAATAATTTGATCTATATACTCAGCTTCACAAGTGTTTTCAGCCTGTTCAGCATTTTCTTTCAATTTCTCAAGGGCCACAACCTCGATCAGTAGTTCCTGGTTTGACTTTAAGCTCAAGCTATCAGCAATATTTTCCAGGCTTTCTGGGCATGCTCCAGAACCCTCCACATGATCCTTGACAACTTTTGTTATTATCGATGATGTTTGTTCAGGCACACTAAGCTTGATTTTATGAACACAGTGCTGCAATTAGCAGTAACAAACATCACAAAAAGAGGTTAAAATGTGTCCTCATCCCTCAAACGTGAGCCTAAATGATTTTTTTGTAAGACTGATACAACAAACAAGGGAAAAAAAACCAAACATCAGCACTACCTCAAGAGATGCAGCACTGAATCCGGAAGGTAAGTATTGATCACAAGATTTCAGAAACTCAAGAATTTCCAAACCATGAGTTCGGACCTTCACTGCAAGTGATTCAACTTGTAAAACCTGGATGCCAAGCAAATGTTAACCAAAATAAGAAGTTTTAACCAGGTTTAAAGGTGCAACAATGATTAAAACAGCATATCATAAACAATCCTCACATTCAGCCTCCAAATTTGTTTTTTGGGCTCAAGATCTCACACTTCGTTGGAACACGTAACATATCACAGTTAAAACGAAATCTTTATTAGCACTTACAAAGTAAATTGTACTCATCAGTGGTCGCCAGTTTTCAAATATCTCTCTCAATTCATCAACAGATTGACGGAGTCCAGTGACTTCTTCTTCAAACACTTCATCCGAGGCAAGTTTGGAATCATCAATTGCATGAAATATAGGCTTTAACAACTTCAGTGTTTCTTCAATCCTCAGATGATAGTTTTGAACTAGTTCGTCTTTCATGGTCTCATAATTCGCTAATTCAGAAAGACTAGTGATGCTGCTGAGAAGCAACTTCAGCAATGATATCTCCATCATCTAGTACAACAAAATGACTAATGGTTTCACTTCAAAAACATCAAAATAATCATGCATAGGAGAATCTCCAAATATTGATTCTAAAGCTGCCAAGGAAAACTTGTAGCCTATATAACATGGAAGAAAGAAAAAAACTCAGTTTGGCCAAAAAGACCAACTTCTGCATTTAGCGAAAAAGACAAGCTATTACTTTCCAATTCCATAATCTTCTAACTGAACACCCTCAGCACGTTCTTAACCCTTCGTGGTATTGACCCAGTCAACAAGAACAACAAAACACTTCCATTTCAAAAAAGAGTTACATAATTAGGACACAGTATTATGATTCTACAAAATCGAAACAAACAAAACACATTTTGTGCAAGATTTATGCATATGAATTGCTGATGGATTGTATACCTAAGGAGGCTGAAGCTTTATATGAACAATATGGGCATGCTAATTAGCTGTCAACAGAGAAGGAAACATGAATTGAGCCAGTGGTGAGTGGAAACCATATTGGGGATCAGGTCAGGGGATGGTGTGGTTGGGCTAAGAGAGCTATGGTGGCAGCATGCAGTGAATGCTGGACAGCAGTTGGGAACATGGAGAAGTGATTAAGGTGCTTACAGAGGACAAAGAGGTAAGAAATGGTGAAATGTCTTTCGTTGAGGCAATAATAATTTATAGTCAAAGTGAAAGAAAATTTCAGGAAATTTGAAGATCGAAAAACAATATGGAAGTGGAATTGAAAGAAATGATCAAACTAATCTCTCATGCAAAAACCCACACGTGAAATAATTTTTCGAACTACATAAATCGATTAATCAAAATCAAACACATGATCAAATTTGAGCCTTGAACTTTTCCTGATATTCGGCTCCATACGATTCGTTTAACTCCGGTATTCTGCATCCAATAAACATGTGCATGACAACTTCAGTGCCATTAATTAAGCATCATTAAGAACAAAGACTCCAGTTCATTCATGCCACAATTACACCCACATCAGCATGGTTTTGATATTTGCAATATCATTAAAATTGACTGGAAGTGTCATACCTCATCAGCAAAATAAGTAACTATATAGCCACAATTATCGATAACTAAATTCAGAAAAGAAAGAACACCATTTCGACATCAGAAACGGAATATAATAAAAAATTAGAAGCAAACCATAAAATTAAAAATTTAAATTTTACCCCAGACTCTCTCGGCCAGAGGAACCAGAGAAAGGATATCAATTAAGAACGCCGAATTGTAAAAACGAAAGCTCGAAAATATAGAGAGAATTCGGAGTCTTAACGCGTAAAAGAGGGACATTGGGTCTCTGTTGACTGATTCAAAGCCCATATGAACACTCAGCTTTCCTTGTGTGAAACTGATTACCTACTCTGGTCGTCGTCGTCGTCATCGTCAAGCACGGAGTTACTTAAACAATTATTTTTAGTTAAATATATAATAAGAAATTAATTTTAATTTAATTCAGATGCAAAATCATTGATAAAGGAAATTTACGTAAATTTTATTTTTATCTAGTTTTTGCCATTTAATATGATTTTTTTTTTTATGATGACGCATTTAAAAGATTAATGAGATGAGTTTGGTTTAAAATCTTTTAGTATTGTTGGTTAATGATGTGTGGAAATTTGTTGATCAACGTTGAATTCATTAAGTCAATTCGATTATTGAATATTTTAAATTCATAAATTTTGATTATAAGTTATTTTTAATTTAAAATAAAATATTTCAAATGTTTACTTATTAGAGAAGTTTTAAATTTATTAACAAATAAAGTTTTTTTTTTTAAGCTTTAGGGATGGACAAAGGTTTTGAGTCCGTTCAAAATTGAATAAGAGTGACAATCAATCGACTAGCTCGAATACGTCGAACAAAAAGTTGATTGACTTAACCCATCAAATTTTCTGCGAGTCAGGTCTTCCACTTTTCTGGCAAATACGATTGTTGAAATAATAATAATATTTTTAATGCATACATACATATAACACGAAATGAGAAAAAATAAAGAAATTACACCACATATGCTTGGCATTTCTTTTCAGCCAATTATTGCTAGCAGGCTTTGTCTAACTGCTGGAACAGAGCAAATGAGAGAGCCAGAAATGCCGGTTAGAGCATATGCAATTGCACAAAAGGGAAGAGCCTCTGGTTCCTTAGCGGATAACGCAGCCGTTCCCAATCCGTGTGCACTGATCATAACAATTAAACATTTTAGCATTCTTCTCTTTAGAAAGATTAGGGTTAATGACGGATTATGGTTTTGCATATATGCATATTATCCATGTGGTTTGAAAATGACATTTTACTCCCGTGATTTTGAAAAGTAGGCAGATTACCCAATTGTGTTATGAAAATAGACATTTTACACCGCTGTGGTTTTGAAAATATGCATTTTACTCCTCGTGGTTTGTAAATATGTGCAAAATACCTCCTCTGTAGATACCATTTTTTGCAAACCACAAGGGGTTAAATGCATATTTTCAAAACCACGAGGATGCCATTTTTTTTGCAAACCACATGATTAAAATGTCTATTTTCAAATCGCATGGGGTATTTGTTTTTTGCAAAATCACAAGATGTATAATGCTTATTTTCAAACCACTAGAAAATAATCTGTCTGTTTATAAAATCATATGGGTTAATCCGACACTATCGCGAAAGATTTAACTTGATTTTAATAAAATTACGATTTGATTTAATAAAAAAATATTTGATTTGAGATAATAAAAATCGAATTTAGATTTTCAATGATATAATATAATTAAAATTGTTCATAACAATAACTAAAATTTAAAGTTCAAAATTATCAAATATTGAATCCTAGTACCTTGATGCGGTTGCTATTCCTCGAGCAATGGGGTCGCGGAATCCTAATCTGTCAAGAGTTGTCTGTACAAAGTTCGCGCCAACAAGTCCAGTTACTACGACTACAGCAGCTGTAAGCGATGGATTGGGACCTTAAAAAACGAAAAATGGAGAGATTTTCTTGATCAAATCGACTGAAAAAATGTTGAATTTGAGCTAAGAGTGTAGAAACAACGTGAGAAATCGACCTTCGAAGAAAGTCACGATGCTGAGGGCAAGTGCCACGGTTATGCATCTGGGCAGAATTGAGACGGTTAGGGATGGTTCCAGGCCGACTAGACGTCCTATGAGAGCCGTAGAGTACAAAGAAAACAAGGTTGATATTATGACTGAAGTTAATATCTCCGATGCATGTCTCTTAACCAGCTGTAAATTTAGAAAACCAGAAAAATATTGAATCAGTCACTCTTTAAAGCACCGGTAGTAAATTAAAACATAGGTTTTGGACATTTTTAACAGCCTCGTAGCATCTTTTTTTCATTAACACCGACCAGCCGAGCAGGCCCTGGGCCTGAAAATCCATGGGGAAACTCTTATCTAGTTCCAGCTTGTTCGATGGTTTTGGCTTTTTTAAGGCAAAGTTTTGGAACCCAAGGTTGCATTTATATTGATGGATTTGATATGGGTGGAAGTATTTACTGATTTCAAATGACATCCAAAATGGATGTATCTGAAATTCATCAGAATTGCTATTGAAAGTGCTTAATATGATATAGAGTGGATATGAAATTGCATATTAGTAAGTCAAGGAATTTGAAATCATGGATTTGAATTTCAAACAATCCAAATAAACGATTCAAGACTCAAGATATGAATTATTAAATTGCAAAAGGATCAGTACCTTTCTTTGCTGGAACATTGAGAAGGCGAAGGAGAGAATAACAGATCCAAGAAATCCCATCAAAAGGTCACCAGCTCCAGGATTTGATGAAGCCTTAGTAAGGTAATAACCTGTAATTTAAAATTTTACCGTAACTTATATGTCACCTATCTTTAACCACATTTTTTGCATGAAATTTTTGTCAGATCGTTACCAAGAACAGGATTAAACCCGCAATTTGACAGTTTTCCATAAGCCAATGCTGCTAAATCTGCTGATAGAGTACAGCAAATAATGGGATGGAAAATCGCTTTCACTTTAGACGGCAGCCTAAAAACACGAAAAAATAACCCTTATACTTGAGAACTCACAAATAGAACCAACGTATATATACTGGACAGAGCAAATTCTTGTTACAGTTACCCGGAACCGAATATGTAGCCTAGTACAGTAGAAGCGAGGAGAAATGGCAGGCATGTTCTAGCATTGGTTCCAAGTGCGGTGGGGTAGAGAAATGCTGAGACGAATGATATGAGGAAAATACCGCTCCAAAGCCATAATTCGAGTGAAGAAAAGGGAGATGGCTTAGGCATTGGTTCGGTTGGTATCATTTCTGTTTTAACCAATTTTCTCACTGTTATAGCTGTAAAACCTGCCACGGAGAGTGAAGCCAGCCAGCCTCCAACTGCAGTAAAGTAGAAAGAAATGCAGCAGGAATGAGCCAGACATATATGGGTAAAAGTCCAAACATGATAAGAATTAAGTCTTTTATTTTCCTTGATCGAGCACATGTTATGTCAACGCTTGTACCTTAGAATCGAACATCTTTCGCTGCAGCAAAAATTATAATTGATAGTAACAACACAACTTTATACTTTAAATCACACAAAAGTTCAAATGTTACGGTTCAGCAGTTGTATCCACAGCCACATAGGAGAGAGTAGGGGTCAATTGTTTTTTTTCCTAGTAGAAAAAAGAATCTAATTTTAAGCTACAAAATACAATTGCTTACGAGTTTCTTGATCTGAATGATGTCTTCAAACATGATCAACCAGATAACTAATGGGATCAATAGAAAATAACACACGGGTGGACAGTCACTTTATTCAAACTTTCGTTTGAGCCTTGCAGGGTGAGGTTTGGGCTTACTCTCATTTGGATCCATCCGAAAGCGTGGTTAGCAACAAGTTAAAGAAAATATCACAAGATCATGACTTTAACTCAAGATTTTCAAGTTGCAGAATCTAAAAATGAAACTAAGATCAACAGAATAAGTTATATACCTACGATGAGAAGGATTTTAAATCCCGAAGCAGCAGGTATATCTTTGACAGCAAGAGGCAGAACCACCAAAGAAGGCACATAAAACAACGGAAGCCACCGTTGAATAAACAGAAGCGCTGGCTGAAAAAAGTTGAGCAGAGTGGTCGCTGCGTCGGGGATAGTGGAATCAAGAACCATCAAAATGGTGAATATACAGAACATCCCAAATAAAGCACTTGGGAACTTAATGGCAGCATCCACGAATGCATTCTTCAATAGCTTATCCATGAATACTATGATCCCCAATGAAACCACCAAATGCAACAGCCTTAAAACCTGAAAAGGAATAAAAAAAGACCATAAGTATTTGAACCTGCATATTTTGTTTATCAAGTCATCCCATCTAATGAACTCCTGTAAAACCTCGATTGAATGAAAATGATACTAATGTATTAATTACCTTCGTTCGAAGTCCTTCAGAAGTGAAACCAGTCTCTGATCCAGAGGATTTCACAGCAACCCTTTTCTTGGTCAGCGTTTTAGGAGCTACAAAAACCAAGAATCTTGAATAGGGTCCAAGAACATTAACGGGTGGCCGCAGAGTTTCGGCCACTTTGTCATGGCAGTCTTCTGCTTTTCGAGCTCCAACTGAACAAACCGATAACGATTGTGAGCATACTTTTCTGGGTTTTTTTACAGAAGCCAAGCGGGTTTGATTGGGGTTGATACCGTTGTAGGGGTGACGATGAACAAGAAAAGGCGAAAGAAATTGAGAAATAGAGGCCATGGGAGTAATAGAGAAGCAGAGGGTGCTGCAGAGGAGGAGGTAACATTTTCTTGAATTAGAGGGGTGTGTGTGAAATTTGTGTGGACACGATGAAACGTCGGGAACAAAAGAGATGAGTTTCACCCGAAAGATATTAAATTGTAGTGATTGGGATTCTGTATAACGTTACAAATTCCCGGGTCGTGTTTAAGTTACAGTTTTGTTGGTTGACCTCTGGGTTGCCCTACCAGCCACATGACCCATATCCACATCAATCCAATTCCAAAAACGTGTTAATTCGACTAAGTCCGACCAAGTAAAGTTCGGTTCGGTGATAGGCTGAATCAATGAAGTTCTCTTTAATTCTTTCCGGTGGTTGAGAACAAAAATTTCAAAATTCATCCATAAGTTAACATATTTTTACTTTTGGTCCTGTAAATCATCGATTTTTAGATTTAGTCCAATAACTAGGTTTTTTTTCTCTCTTACTTTTACTCATTTTTCGTCGACGTGACACATGATATTACTTACATGACATCATATATTGCTAACATGATATTGAACATTACATATCTATGCAAGGTCGTGACTGCATCGCAGTGAAAAATGACTAAAATGAACGATCTTACTGGATTAAAACTAAATTTTGATGATTTATGGTAACATGGTTATGTAATGAAGCTTGTAATTTTTCCACTTTTACTATCATTAAATGTATCATTTTTAAGAGCGACAACTGACAATGTAAACTAATCGAAAATTTGGTCATATTTGTAACTATATATAGTTTTAATTCAGAATGTGAAAAATAGTATCAAGCTTTAAGTTGATGCTAAGGCCACGACATCTAATATTCAACCCAATTGATGTTCTAAAAAACAATTGATCTTTGTGGCTGTAATATGCAATTTACTTTAGTGTATGTATTATATCCGGTATTGGGCAACCTCTGCGAGTTCAACAGACATGGACAAATGGTATGGCAGTGCATCGGGTGGTGCTTATAGTTTCTTCAAACCACCATCATCTACGGTTGTATGGGCCACAATTGTTTGGAGACGGGGCATCCTACCCAAGCATGCTTTTACTTTATGGTTGGGTATCCTTGGGAAACTACTAACAACGGATAGGTTGTGCTACGTTGAAGACAAATCCTGTAAACCGTGTTCTAATGGGACTGACACACATGATAACCTATTTTTCCGATGTGAATACAGTTTGGCCCTATGGAACATGGTACGAGACTGGTTACAGATGAGACGTCAGATGACCACTTTACACAGTGCTATCAAGTGGTTCAAGAAACAGTATGCGGGACGCAGCCGCCGGGCAACTGCTCGAACCTTGGCCCCTGGGTTCAACAGTCTATCTGATCTGGCAATCGAGAAACACTCGGCTATTTGAAGGGACGATGGTCACCACAGATTCGATGCTCAATAAGGTACATGTATATGTCTTCGCTGCTTATGCATTTTATTCCCATAATAGAATGTAATAGGATTTTATATGCTTTTATAGCTTTAGTTTGCTTTTTAGCTTTTGTATACTTGTTCGCACTTTATGGTTTGTCATAAAATTTTATTTACTGATAAAAAAAAAGAGAAATATGATTTGCAGTATATGGTTAACTAGGAGCGGAACAACAATAATAATTTAAGGGGTAAATTTTTTTAAAGAAATTTAAGGATAAAAAAATTATATTTTTTTTAAAAAATCACCCCTTAAAAAACACAAAAACAAAAAAAAAAGATTTTGGGGTGCGCCGCCACCCCCGCCTCCGCCGTTGTATAGAACACACATAGCTCGTAGTGTATATATATAATCGAATGTTGAATGTTGTTGATTTTACCAAAGAAATGTAACTAATAATAATGATGCAACTAAGATATTTGAAAATATACGATAAGGCAAATATCATATTTCAATCAGTCTTTCAACATAAACAATTATTGCTTTCCAATATTTATATAAATATATTCGTATTTATTTTATTTTTAAAGAGTATAAGTTTTACAATTTATTTTTTGCAAAAAATATTTGAATTTTATTTACAAAAGGTTAAAATAAAAAGTAATTTAGGAAGCCGACAAAATTTAAAAACCCATTTGAAAATTTTAAAACCCCTAAGGAGATAAGTGTAGTGATTAAAATTCTCCAATATTAGTAAGAAGGAAAATAAATAATAGCACACCAAACTTAGGAACCCCTTGCATGTGGTGAAGACTATTACATGTAAATAAATTGTATTTTTGTTAACGTGAGTGAGACAATCATAGTGTCATTATCAACTTACAATATAATAGGCATTTAAAATTAATGGAGCTCACATTAAACGAGTTTGAAAACTACTCCGAAAGACTTTCAGCTTACCTGACTTGGCGAAAGTCTAATGTCTCTTTGGACAGTCCCAGGTTCGAGGTAAAAATATGACTCAAAATCTGTGTAAAGAACTTGACGACGTTAAATAAAATCTATCATTTATGGAAAATTCGAACATGGTTTCTCTATTTATTTTGCTTTTTTTGTTTTTGTTGATATACTACATGTAGATTTAAATTAATTATATTTACTTTATCTTGAAATATACAAATAGAATTCTTATTATTAATAATGAGAGCCTTTATTAGGTTTTAATTCAATATTTCCATTTTTTAATAAAGTATCAAAACATAAATATGGATTACTTCCCTGGTTTTATAGCAATTAAGTAATCGTAAAAATTAAGAATCTTGAATGAGAATGCAAATTACCTAATATCACGGCGACAAATTTGGGCATGCAATCATTAATTACTCCGCCGTCTCCGCCATGAAAGAACTCGAAAAAAACACATCAATTTACTATTGAACCCCACAAACTGCTGACGCGAATGCCAATATGCAAAGGCCAAATCAAGAAACATTGCCCTAATACAAATTAATGCCAATCTTGGCCATCGCTAAAATATTTCAAATAAATCTCTTTACTATAAATGGGTTTACTTAAATCTCTTATGCACACACCCTTAATAATTAAAGTAGTGAGAATGTGAGATTCTTTTACTGTTAATTAAATTTATTTATCAACTATCCATTCTTTTTTTATTCTAAAATCATCACACTATAATTTTTCACCCACAAATAATAAAATCATTAATTTCTAAGTGAGATGAAGGAAAATTCTTGTATAGATCGAGTGTGGACTCTGGTCCATGCATCAAGACACATAAATCTTCAATCATGGTTTATGAAAACATGGTTGACATCATGTGTTATGTGTATTGATGCATTACAAGAATTTTCAGTGAGATGACAAACATAAAGTAATAAAATAAACTAAGCCCATCTCAATTTTTTTTTATATAAAATAGATCCATTTTTTTAAAAAACCAATCGACACGTTTGACTTTACCATTTCCCTTTTCATCAACACTTGCACCCGGGAAATACTTGTATTCGCCAGATTTAAGCCCTACTTATTCACCAACTAACTATTAAAACATAATAATTTTTAATTATAATAATAATAATAAACCAACGTACCAATCATTTTCAACCAATCATATTAAGCTGGTTCATATATGAAATGCATCCTTTGCACCCCAAACCGTTAAGACCTATCCAACACACTAAAATAAAGACCCACAGACAAAAGCAACATCTAAATCTATTCCCCTTTGACATCAAATTCTTCCTCTCGGTTACCAAATCCCAAAGTAAACCCCTGTCCCCCTCACGCTCGATGGTCCCAAATTTCACACTTTTTGCCCACCCAAACGCCCTTAAATAAAAATAAATAAATAAAGTACCCAAAATACCAACACAAAGTAAAGGCAATAAATGAGCCTTGGGCATAGCCCAATTGGTTGTAGAGACTCGCCGCTTGTAATAGACTAGGTTCCATTCCCACACCCCCGTTTAGTTAGGATTTGTAAGGGGAAAAAAAACAAGAGAGAGAGAAGTAAAGGCAATAAATTTATCACAAAGTGGACAACCCATGACCACGAGCCAAACTTTTTAGCATCTCACCAAGAAAATATTCTTTCCGCAGCACACCTTTTCATTATCCGCTGCTTCCTGTAAATCAGAGTCTGAGGAAAAATGGCGACTCTGGAGGATATTGGAGTCTCAGCACTGATCAACATACTAGGTACCTTTGCATTCTTGCTGGCTTTTGCACTGCTCAGGATTCAGCCAATCAATGATAGAGTTTACTTTCCCAAATGGTACATTTTGGGGAAGAGGACCAGTCCCAGGACAAGGTTTGGTGTGGTGGGCAAATTTGTGAATCTTGATATCAAGACTTACTTCACTTTTCTTAACTGGGTTCCTGAGGCTTTGAAGATGAGTGAGTCTGAGATTATTAGCCATGCTGGACTTGATTCTGCTGTTTTCTTGAGGATCTACGCTCTTGGGTACTCCAAGATCATAATATTTCTTATTTGGGTTGTTTTGATGATGTAATGCTATATTATTGTGGTTAAATGGTGGATTTTGAGATTTTTAGTTCAATTGTTTGCTTGCTCTGCTGGATGTGGTTTTGGTGAACTGTTGATCAGATTATGCTGTTCTTTTTGGAAATTATTTAGTTTATTTTCCTTGTGCTTTTTTGGATATGCTCATTTGTCTTCATCGAGAATTGTGGAATCTAGTATTGCATGATTTTTTTACATCCACGGCCTGCAACATTTCTAATTTTCTTCGTCGTGAATTAACATTTTTTAGCTTAATTATGCTATTTTCTTGAGAATCTAAAGTTGTCCACTGTTAATTGAACACTTTGATCCGGAAATTGTTGGTTTTTAGTGCATTTTTACTTTGAATAATCTAAGTATCTTCCGTCTTGTATTTTTTGATTTATTTTAGGATTTCGTGAGTATCTTTGTTTGCTTTGAGTTTGTGATACCTTAACTTTGGCATCTTGTCCCCTTGATTTTTGATTGACAATATTTTGTTGCATAAAAGGATTTTAAAGATTTCGTCTCCTATGCCCAGACATAGTGGTGGAGCCACATATAGTTTAGGGTGCATATATAATTGCCACACAAAAAATCCTTCTTTATTTTTTTCTTAAAAATCTTTTAATTTTAGATTGACATTGTGTATTTGCAACTCTCAGAAAACGGTTAGCTGTAATCTTTTCACTCCTAACTTCGGGATCTTGGCTTTGACCTATTCTGGTCTTGTTCAAAAATGTAACTGACAAAATATATAGTGGTCTTTGTATACCACTTGGTATCTTTTGATGTGTATTTATTCTCCTTTAAACCAATATCCTCTCCCATGGCCAAATTAAATTTCTGTAGACATGTGGTCTCTTCGGCCTTATTAATCTATCAGAATTTTATTTTTAGATTACTTACACATTTTTGGTCGTCTTGATAACTAACAGATTGAAAATATTTGGGCCTATAGCCGTTGCGGCACTCTTACTTCTGATTCCTGTGAATGTATCTGGTGGAACTCTGTTTTCTCTTCGCCGCGACTTGGTTGTCAGCGACATTGACAAGCTTTCAATATCGAATATTCGCCCTAAATCTTATAAGTAAGTTGCTTGCATGTTTCACTGAAATACATAATGTATAGTCTCACCGACAAGATAAGGTACTATAGACATTTTCAGTGTAATTTTAAAACCGTATCCCTTTTAATTATTTACACAATAAAGTATTTATTAGTCACTGTTCGGAGATAAGTGGTTGAGTTGATTTTCTATAGGCATCCCATGTTTTTTTTAACTTGCAACTGAATTTATTTTTCATCCAATCATATCATAGGATCAAGTGGGGAACATTGAAAACATTAAAAAACTGGCTCTAAACCTTCATTTAGCTAATGATACATCATTATTAGCGATTTTGACATTTTGTCATCATAGAAAAAATTGCTGAATTTCAGATTTTTTTTTAATTTTTTTTATGTCATACTTGGGTTCTCTCACAAAAAATGCCTTGTAATTGAATTTCAGGTTTTTTATCCACATATCTATGGAATACGTAGTTTACATTTTGGGTTTGTTACATGCTCTATAACGAATATGGTCGAGTTGCTTCAATGCGACTAAACTTTTTGGCTTCACAAGGCAGGAAGCCTGAACAATTCACGGTGAGTTCAGCTATCATCAAGTTACAAACTCATACAGCCTTTGGTCGTTCAAACCCGTATGTCATGTATGAGTTATTCTTAGATACTGATTATGACATTTTTTTGATGAAGGCACAAACTTTCTGTATTAATGATCAAATGTCTTTGTATCTATATATGTATTTGGTATGGTAATTAATGGAACATTTCACGTTTCAACAAAAAAAAGAACTGACTTAAGCTATCCTCAGGTTCTTGTTAGGAATGTTCCTGGTGCTTCTGGACGTTCAATATCTGATAATGTCGAGACTTTCTTTCAGAAAAACCATCCAGATCACTATCTATGCCACCAGGCAATGCACCTCTGGTTTCAAATTTTGTTTTGATAAGATTTTTTCCCCCAAAACTACATAACAATTCTTCTCATTTCATTCAATTTATAAGTATTTTACGTTTTATCTATTTGCCCAGGCTGTATACAATGCTAATAAGTTTGCCAAACTGGTTCGAATGAGAAACCGACTTCAAAATTGGCTGGACTACAATCAACTTAAGTTTGAGAGACATCCAGACAAGAGACCGACTAGAAAGGTGTTCTTCTTTCTCTTTAAAATCTTTCAAGCGAAATATTATGAGAATTATTTAAGTATTCATGTGTGCCGATACTATTTCTTAATTGCTTCACAGCTTGACATGTTTGTAGGGTTTCCCGTGTTTTTGTCTTTCAGAGAGGTTTCTTTGGACTTTGGGGTGACAGGGTTGATTCTATCGACTTCTACAAAGAGCAAATCAAGTATCTTGATAAAAAAGTGAGTCGTGCTAGTTAGAAATTAAAGAATAAATTCTGAAATCAGATTTGTGATTGTTGATATTATGATATATCATTGATATAATTTGATGTAAACAGTTATACCAAGGATTTCCTTATCATATTTATCATCAGGTATTTTTTGCCTACATAAAGAGATGATGATTGTATTCTACAACTGAATTACAATCAAATCATATATCTAGTATAGATTCTATTACTAATGACGATCAAGACCTACATATCATTGTACAAATATGATCATGGTGTCTAGAATGTAGGTCTTTAGGGTTGACTCACGTATATCCCGTGCTATGTCACATTGTCCATTCACTATGTTTCTTCGTTTGTTCAAATTCAACCGTCCTTATTACTCCGACTCAGGACAAGCTGTTTATAGTTTGATGATTTACTTTATCGTTTATTTTCAGTTAACTTTGGAGCGTCAAAAAGTTGTGAAAGACTCCAGTTCTGTCACACCGGCTGCTTTTGTGTCATTTAATTCAAGATGGGGGGCAGCTGTTTGTGCACAGACACAACAAAGCAAAAATCCTATTCTGTGGTTGACAAATTGGGCCCCTGAACCCCGGGATGTGTACTGGAAGAATCTAGCTGTACCCTTTTTTTCGCTTAGCATTCGGAAGCTTGTGATATCAATATCTGTATTTGCATTAATATTCTTTTACATGATTCCAATTGCTTTTGTTCAATCATTGGCGAATTTGGAAGGGCTGGAGAGAGTTGCTCCTTTTCTGAGGCCAGTAGTTGAATGGTAAGTGGCTGTCAGAAAAAAATTAATACAAACAAAACATGCTTTTCTTCTTCCTATTCTCGCGAGATGGAAGTTCTTCCATGACCCATGATCGAATCTTCATTTCTATTTTTGATATGGTTCTTTGTCATGCTCTATTTATTTTCTCGATATAATATGCGGCTGAATATGTTTTGCAGGTCGTTTTTAAAGTCATTTATACAGGGTTTTGTTCCAGGTCTAGTCCTTAAAATCTTTCTGTACTTTCTTCCTGCAATTCTAATGGTCATGTCAAGAATAGAGGGGCACATCGCATTATCGGTGTTGGAACGGAGAACTGCCGCAAAGTACTACTACTTCATGTTAGTCAATGTGTTCTTAGGCAGCATAATAGCTGGAACAGCATTCCAGCAACTTCACGCTTTTCTTCACCAATCAGCTACCCAGTTACGCCCCTTTCATCTCTTTTGTTTCGGTTATATATATTTTGTGAAAATCAGAATCATATTTTTCACTTGACTTTTATTTTGATATATATTGCATTCTAAACGATTCGTGGTTGCAGAATCCCAAGAAACATTGGCGTTTCAATACCAATGAAGGCTACTTTCTTTATCACATACATAATGGTCGATGGCTGGTCCGGAATTGCTTGTGAAATTCTCCGATTAAAAGATTTAGTCATCTTTCAATTAAAGAGCATGTTTATTGTAAAAACCGTAAGAGACTTGGACAAGGCGATGGACCCTGGAGGCCTCGACTTTCCTGAGGCTCTACCAAATCTTCAGTTGTACTTCCTTCTTGGCAGTGTGTACATGGTTGTCACCCCTATTCTTCTTCCTTTTATACTCGTCTTCTTTGCCTTTGCATATTTCGTTTATCGTCATCAGGTTAGTTCTGCTAGAAAGCCACTCTCTGGTTTTTACTCATTCTGAGTTGAAAATTGATGTTGTACACTCAATTGTATACATTCTTCTGGTGTTATATTCCAGGTGATTAATGTGTATGAACAACAATACGAGAGCGCTGCTGCATTTTGGCCACACGTTCATGCACGTATAATAGCGAGCTTGCTCATATCGCAACTGCTACTATTAGGCCTATTAAGCACAAAAAAGGCAGTAAACTCCACTCCTCTGCTTGTAGCGTTACCTATATTGACTCTGACTTTCCATAAGTATTGCAAGAATCGATTTGAGCCCGCGTTCAGAAGGTACCCTCTTGAGGTAAGATTGTAGATATGGTATCCCTGATGCAAACCCCCTAAATCAAACATTTTGTTTGTATCAATAATCGAACTTGTCCCTATTTGGTTGTCTATGGAATTAACAATCAAAACATGGTATTTGGGCTGCTTCACAATTTAAGGATTTGAATTGCGCCACAAATATTGGCCTTATAATTGTACAAGTACCGGGGTCACATGTTCAATATGCATGAGTTGTGTATTGGGTCAATTATTGGGGGAATTGTTAGAGAATAACAATTGCCTCTAGTATCTTGTGAGATTGCCTGTGTCGCGTATTAATCAAACATGATACTTGGTCCATTGTATATTTAAAATATTTAAGTTACATTGTTACCAGAGAACTATAATTTTTGGTATGGCGACGAAAGATCGATTCTATAATTTTGAATCATTCATTTGCATCACTTTTGCATCTGCAGGAAGCCATGAACAAAGACACACAAGATCGTGCCTCTGAGTCTGATGTCAACTTAAAATCTCTTTTAGCCGATGCATACTTGCACCCGATTTTCCACTCATTTGAAGAAGTTGACTTGGTTGAAGTAAAAGTTGAGAAAAACCAGGATGATATCGTTAGTACTTCTCCAAACTCGCTTAGTTCTCCGTCCCCGCAATGTACCCATCATCTCGAAGATGAAACATCAGACAATATCCAACATTACGAGGTCGGACAGCCTCACGCCACCCATCATTATGAAGTTGAATCACCAAATAACATGTATGGGTATAATGTTGAATCAGCAAATAAGCATGTATAGGTATGACTTTGAATCACATTATCATGGATATCAGTATTGAAGTCTGATATATACGTTTGTTTTGTATTTAGCTTTTTTTCCCCTTTAGTTGATTCATGTGCAATGGAAATTGGTTGCTGTTTTGTATTTATTTTTCGACCTCTTCGTGGAGATTTTTAATTTAATGATAAGTTATGATCAATCGTTGTCTGTCCCAAGCCAGAATAAATAAGGGTAGCAGTACGCCTGTGGCAGCCATCTGGAAAAATTGGTCATTTTTCGTGTTATGAACCGTAATATGAATCAACATACATCAATCCATTGAAATTAAAGACTTAATTGTGTTAATATGTTATGCCCAACTTGGGGATGAAGAACATGCAAATCAATGTTGCTAGATGAAGGGTGCACCGATAATGAGCAGACCGAGTTTACAAAAACAGAGATAATGATAAATGTTTCTTTTATTCAATATTTGATTTTTAAAATTACAAAATTTAAATGTTAAAACACACAAAGTTCTCCTAGTTAAAATGCTCATGTAAGCATTATAGCTTTACTTCAGGCGTACATTTTTATATTTCAACGTGTATTATTTTATTTTCGTACTTTACAAGATTCCATTCTCGATAACTATTTAATATTTGTTGAAGTAAAAGGCCACAGCATATAATCATGGACATTATGCTTAAGAATTACTCCTTTCAACTTTTTCCAGCATAACATATAATAATTCCTTTTCGAAATTTCAAATTTCAAGATGATTGAATGTTGGTCATGCTAACTAAAGTCTTAGTCCAAATTTTCAAATAAAAAATCTAGTTGAAGAAGGTGGTTAGTAAAGAATATTTCATAAAAAAAAATAATGGTTATCCTGTATAGAATCTATCAAGTCACCCATATGTATATCCTAATTTCGGAGGTAGTGTCAATTTAATCTATCGTGGTATCGATAATAGATACTTTACAATTATTTAGCTTGTAAATAGACATTTTATCATTATGTAGTATCGATAATAGACATTTTACCTCGTGGTTTGTAAATTTGGTAGTTTATCCCCTATGATTTTCAAAATAGATACTTTACCCCCGTGGTTTGCAAAATATAGCATACACATACATGGAGGGAGTATTTTGCACATATTCACGAACTACGGTACTACGGAGGGTAAACTACATATTTTACAAACCACGGGGGAGTAAACTGCCTATTTTCAAACCATAGGGGGGTAAATTGCCTATTTTGAAAATCACGGGAAAAGCTATCTATTTTCAAACCAAGTGAAGTAATTTGGCTAATGGAAAACAATAGGTGTGTTCGTCGCCAATAACCATATCTTATTATAACCGCTCAACTTTAAGGGGCATTTTCAAGGTTAACATAAAATAATTTTCATTGGCTTTATCACTAGACCATGATAACTCCTCTACAGCATCTTTTAACATAAAAAGTCATTTTCTAAAAGCTTCCTGTAGGCAAAGGTGAAGCTTTCAAAGGCCTGTAATTTTACCCCCACATACCCATATGTGTGTTTTTTGGCATATTTTTGTCTTCCGTGGTCCTTGATTGACTTTGTTGGTTTTAAGAGTTGACAGCGAAAATTTGAAGATTTAGTAATGACAAAGAATATTACTAATTTGAACAAGAATTTGACAGAATGTAATAAGGCATATATTTGCTGCAAGCTTGTAACATTCATGTATTTTAATGAATCAGAAACTTACATTTTATAGAATGATCGTAACTAAAAAAAGAGAAAAATAATGCAGAAAAATAGCAACAACTCTTGACTACTTATTTCCTAAAAACTAGGACAACCATATTGACTGAAATCAAGAAGAAAAACAACGTGATCTTTGACTAGGCAAGTTGATGTTCTTAATGCAACAAGCTAACACTCCTCCATGCATTAGGAGCTGCAAATTCCTAGTCTTTCTCTCAGAGATTCGAACTTATATGCTGGTAACGGTTTTGTAAAAATGTCTGCAAGTTGATATTCAGATTTGCAGTAAATGAGGCTTACTTCTCCTTCATTTTGAATGTCTCTTAGAAGGAAGAATTTAATCTTGAAATGCTTGGTTTTTCCATGAAAAACTGGATTGTGGGAGATAGCAATGGCTGCCTGATTATCCACAAATATTTTGGTAGCATCAAGTTGTTTTAAATGAAGATCACATAACAATTTTCTCAACCATATTGCTTGATTAACTGTTGCTTGTAGCAGCAACAAATTCTGCCTCTGCAGTGGACTGGGCTACAACTTCTTGCTTCTTTGACCTCCATGAAAATACTCCTGAGCCAAGATTAAAACAGTACCCTGATGTACTCTTCAAGTCATCCACAGATCCACCCCAATCGCTATCAGAAAATCCTAAAAGCTCTAAGCTTTGACATTTCTTAAATTTTACACCAAAACCAATTGTTCCGTTGATGTACCTAATGACTCTTTTAGCTACTTTGAAATGTATTTCACTAGCACAATGCATAAAGCGAGATAAAATACTTACAGCAAAAATAATATATGATCTTGTTGCTGTTAGGTACATTAGACAACCAATCAGGCTTCTGTAATAGCCTTCCTCGATCTTTTCTGAATTGTCATTTTACTTAACACTTCCCTTTGATTCATTGGAGTAGCCTGTTAGTTCCAGGATTTTAAAGATGACAAAAGGGATCAGACCGATCAAGACGCTAAACCATGTCAAAGCAGATCACGCTGATATAGTCTATCGCAAAATCAGAACAGGATCGATGAAAACCAGCCTGACCAGATCGAAGCACGAGATCAGCTCAATAATAATCAGATCAGAGCAGACAAGGTTGAATAAGCGTCGTTCTTCAGTCCGAATCATTAACGGCTATTTATTGAAGCATTTAATGATGCAATTAATGGTGACAAAGACCACGGACTGAAGATTACCTTAAAAGGTAAGAAGACAAAGAAGAGCTTACCTGACAGACGCCGAAAGCATAGACCAGAATGGCAAGCGCCTAAAAGAATAAGACTGTAGTCTATTCAGAGATTGAGCAGAGTCAAGAGTTGCACAGAAAAGGAAATAATGTCGTTGATATAAGCAACTATAAAAGGATGCAACTAAAGAGCTTAAATGGACGACTGATCAATCAAGAAACAAAAAGAAAACAAAAACAGCACAAGCTCACAAGTCCAGATATTCTTGAGCAGAACCACTTTCATAAGATATTCATCTTACCAGTCTGCCCAAAAAGTTTTCATAAGCACAACATATTGTAATATCTGATCGTCATAGGATCATTGTGTGCATAGACAAGATCAGTCTGTCTTTTGTATTCTTCACTAAGTTAGAGAAGATAGAGAAGTGAAATTCAATTGTAACTGTCAGACAGTGTGTGTCTGAACAGATCGAGAGACTAGGAGTTTCAGTCTGGTAGTGGGGTAAATCCAGCTGAATCGGGTTTGTACAACAGGATTGTATAAATCAAGGTCTTCTAGTGGAATCCTTCCTTAATTGGAAGAAGGGAAGACGTAGAAGGATTACACCACCTTCGAACTTCTAGAAACATATTCTGTCTTTTATCATTCCGCACTAAGTTACTCTCTGTAAGCCATCGAGCCGTTCTTACCAGTCTAGAACAGATCGTTCCGCACTATAATATTCAGTGGCCTGTTCTGCTGACAAGTTAATTAAGAAATAGATTTCTTTCACTAACCCGAGAGAAATCAAAAGGGATTAATTTTAAAGGAGTGTCCATTCACCCCCCCTCCCCCTTCTAAGCACTCCGGACCGATCCTAACATAGCCATTTCCTTACAATCCTCCATGTGAAATTTCTTGAGAATTTCTTTGGCATACTTCTTTTGACAGATGAAAACTTCATCATTTGCTTGTTTAATCTCCATTCCTAGAAAGTATGACATTAGTCCAAGATCTGTCATTTCGAATACTTTCTTCATTTCTTCTTTGAATTCTTCAACAAGTTTGGCATTTGCTCATGTGATTAAGAGATCATCAACATAAAGGGATACTATAAGCAGATTGTCATCTTTAAGTTTGACATAAAGAGTAGCTTCAGACAAGCTTTTTTCAAATCCAAGGCTTGACATATGCTGGTCTATCTTGCTGTACCAAGCTCTAGGGGCTTGTTTCAAGCCGGATAGAGCCTTCTTGAGTAAATAGACCTTCTCTTCTTTACCTTGTTTCATGAATCCATCAGGTTGTTCAACATAGATTTCTTCCTGCAAAATACCATTTAAAAAAGCAGATTTTACATCAAGTTGGAACACTTTCCATCCATTTTGTGCTGCTGTAGCTAGCACTAGTCGAATTGTGTCCAATCTTGCAAAGGGAGCAAATGTGTCCGAGTAATCAACTCCAAAAATTTGAGCATATCCCTTGACAACAAGCCTGGCCTTGTGTTTGTTGATCGATCCATCAGCATATAGTTTTGTTCTGAAAACCCATTTCACTCCAATAACTTTTCTGTCTTTTGGTCTTTCAACAAGTTCCCAAGTCTTGTTCTTTTCGATCATACTTAACTCCTCTTTCATTGCCTTTTTCCACTTTTGGTGTTTAATGGCTTCTTCATAACCATCAGGTTCACAGATAGCTACGTTACACCTTTAATATGTATCAGTGAGCAATCTTGTTCCCCGAATTGGTGATAATTCCTCCAATTCTTCTTGCCTTTCCTCAGACATTTCTTCTTCTGCTTCTGGAAAAGGAGGAGGACTTATTGTTCTCTTGTACATGAATATTTCTTTTGATTGCTCCCAGTTCCACTTCTCATCTTCTTTGAATGATACATCTCTACTCAAAATAATCTTCCCTGTTGGAGGTTGATAAATCTTGTAGCTTTAGATGAAATACAATAACCGACAAAAATGCCTGGTTCTGATTTCTTATCAAGCTTATCACGCTTAGCCTGTGGAATATGAGAAAAACATATGCATCCAAATACTTTAAGGAAGTTTAGTGAAGGTTTATACCCATTCCATGCCTCGAATGGAGTTTTGTTTTGCAAGGCTTTTGTAGGTAGTCTATTTTGCAAGAATACTGATGTACTTGCTGCCTCTGCCAAAGGTTTCTTGGCAAATCTTTGTCATGCAACATGCACCTAGTGATCTCCAATATAGATCTATTTTTCCTTTCACTTACTCCATTTTATTGAGGAGTATAGGGTGTAGTTAACTGATGTTCAATGCCTGCTGCTTCGCAAAACAGATTAAATTGATCTGAGGTATACTCCTTTCCGTTGTCAGATCTTACACTTTTAATTTTGCAGCCTCCTTGGTTTTCTACCATTTTCTTGAACTTCCAAAATACTCCAGCAACCTCAGATTTGAGTTTTAAGAAAAAAATCCAACACATCCTTGAAAAGTCATCGACAAAAACAATGTAGTATCGATTACCTGCTAGAGATAGAGTTCTTTGAGGACCTGCTACATCTGTGTGAACAAGTTGCAGCTTTTGAGTGGCTCTCCATGTTGATTTTTGGAATGCCTTCGTGTTCTGCTTTCCAAATTGACATGCATTGCATTTTGGAAGGTTGTCTTCGAAAGTTGGTAAACCATGAACGAGATTGTTTTGTTTTATGAGTTGCATCCTTTGTAAATGACAATGACCAAGTCTCTTATGCCAAATTTCGGTTTTGTTTGCTTCAGCAGAGAGTGCGGTGAGCTCTTCTTTGAATGGATCAAACGAAAAAATCTTTCCCTTCATTGTTACTTTAAGGATTTCTTGTCCATTGACATAAAAAATGTGACACAGATTTTTTTCGAAAATTACCTTAAAGCCTTTTTGAGTTAATTGACCAACACTTAATAAGTTTTGGTCAATTTCTGGTACATAAAGAACATCTGAGATTTTCTTTGTTCCAGTTTTACATGAAATACTGATCGTACCTTTCCCTTTGACAGAAATGTAATCACCATTGCCTATCTTTACTTTGGTGATTTCTGTTGGCTTTAATTCTTGGAAGAGTTCTTTGTCACTTGTCATATGATTTGTGCAGCCACTATCTATTAACCAATGTTTAGTTGAACTACTACTCATGCAACTGTATGCCATGAAAAGTTGATCATCATCTTCTTGATCTGCAACTTGAGCATCCACAACCTAATGTTGTTCTTTGGTTTTGCAAATTATTGCTTCATGTCCAACTTGATTACACTTAGAGCATCTTGCGTCGGGTCTCCTCCAACATTTGAAAGGAGGGTGACTATTCTTTCCACAGTGTTGGCAAGTAGGATATTTACTTTTAAAATTTCTATTCTTACCTTTTTTATTTCCTTGTGTAGCAGAATATGTGTTTCCCTCTTGTGCTTTCTTTATTTTCCTTTTGTCACGATGTTTTGCTGGTAGTGCACCTTCAATGATATGTTCTTGTCTCATGAGTCTCCTTTGCTCTTGTGCCTGTAGAGAATTAATGAGTTCTGCCAAAGGAATTTTTGAGAGATCCTTGGTATTTTCCAAGGTTGTAATTGTTGCTTCATACTTTTCAGGCACTGTGACAAGAATTTTTTCAACAATTCTTGAATTACAAAATTCTGTTCCAAGCAGCCTTACTTTGTTTGCAAGATCCAGAAGCTTATCTGAATATTCTTTGATTGATTCAGATTCCTTCATTTTCTGCAACTCAAATTCCCTTATTAGATTCAAGACTTGCATGCCTTTGATCCTTTGATCTCCTTCATATTCTCGTCTGATATAATCCCATATTGACTTGGCCGTCTTAAGGGACATTATCCTTGTGAAAATTGTTGATGAGACCGCAGCGAATAAACATGCCTTGGCCTTCGACTTCTTTGTCTTCATCTCCTTTTGAGTTTTGATTTGTGTCATGGTGGGATTGTTTGGGAGTCCTGGAATTTCATAATCCTCCTCCACTGCTTCCCATAAGTCCAAAGCTTCCAAGTATGTCTCCATTCGAACTGCCCACATTTGATAGTTAGTTCCATCGAAAGTCGGCGGAGAGACTGAAGAAAAATTTGCCTCGGTTGCCATGTTATTCAAATGCACAGATCCCTCAAGAAGATTGCTCTGATACCAATTGTTGGTTTTAAGAGTTGACAGCGGAAGTTTGAAGATTTAGTAATGACATAGAAGATTACTAATTTGAACAAGAATTTGACAGAATGTAATAAGGCATATATTTGCTGCAAGCTTGTAACATTCATGTATTTTAATGAATCAGAAACTTACATTTTATAGAATGATCGTAACTAAAAAAAGAGAAAAATAATGCAGAAAAATAGCAACAACTCTTGACTACTTATTTCCTAAAAACTAGGACAACCATATTGACTGAAATCAAGAAGAAAAACAACGTGATCTTTGACTAGGCAAGTTGATGTTCTTAATGCAACAAGCTAACAAGCTAACAGACTTCAGTGTTCCTTAAATATTTTATTTGCTTATAGCATATCGGACAAATGTGGTTTGTTCTGGCAATATTTTTGTCCATTAACTGACAATACCGAAACTTAATAACACAAGGAGAATGATTCTAATATTCTTTGTTCATTAGGTATAAAAATAAAGTGATTAAATCGAGGTCTTTCGCGGTCTAGAAAGTTTCACAACCAGCTGTTCACTCTGCACTGTTCAACCATTTTTAAAGACACCCTTTGATGCAATGTCTCCATTGTCGATCCCATAGAGACTTGTAAGTTTCGAGTGAGAGAATGGCAGAAACCAGTCTTCAGATTCATGAAAGGTCAAAAGACTTCCAGGAAGATATGGTTACACCAGAATTTCAAAATGTTGGAATGAAGATCCAGAGAGGTGCAGATATGTATGAAGCATACGGAGGGATCGAAGAGAAGCCAACCAAAGGAGAAGTTCTAGTTTGGTATTTGTACAGATTGTGCTCATATTTTGTTCATACCGTATTGATTCCTATTGTGTTCCCACTTATCATCAGACAAACGGTGCCTAATCCACCAGAGCCGAATCAAGGTTGGTTGAAGAGCCGTAAGGGTTTGAAGTGCAAGCAGAATGAAATGCAACTGTAAGTTATAGAAAGTAGTTATCCTTCAGAGTTTGTTTCAAGAAGTTGAGGAGAGAACAGGCAATTATGAAACTTTTCGAAAAATGGTGCTAACCATCTGTGTTGTTTTGGATCATGGAGTCTAAAGTGACTGGTTTATTTCAAGAACTCCATGAAAAAACGTTCAAACTACACATATTATGTGATTCTTGATGTTTCTGGCTCGTATGATTTCGGTTTAAGGTGTTACAAGTTTATGCTTAATGCTTGGTGCACCAAGAGATGTTCTTGTTCAACAGAAATACTAATTCTTCATGTCTAAAATTACAGATATGAAGGACTGGCACACCGGTCAGTCGAAGTCGGTAACCTGAATTTCTCCCCGCTCCAATGGACTTCAATTTCTTGGATCACATGACTCATTCTCTCAGCACCAATTCTTGGCCTTGTTTCAATAAATCTCGACTATGGCCACGACCAGAAGCTAATATTAGGGACAGCCACGGGCATGCATTTCTTAAAGAAATAACTAGATTAAATTTCAACCTTTTCACTTACGAATTTTCTTTTTAAGACATGATTTTACTGAATCTTCTTAATGCAATCCCATTATATCAAAAGTTCTTGTTTGTTGTCATGTTAAAGATTGAATTTTTCTGGATCCGTCTCTAATCACAGGCATCGGGGCCCTTTTCTGCCTCATGGCTGGATTCATCAAAAAGTTCTGGATCTTCCCACCATATGTAGCCGCCATTGTGGCAGCAAGCACCATTGTCGGAGCCGCCCATACCCACCACCTCGGCCTAATGATCCGCTGATTCACCGGCTCCACCATCAGTAAACGCCAGTTTGCCGACAGAAGATCATTTGGAAGCTAGCTATCTCTATACTCCACTGCAGCAGGCTGCTTAGGGGCAGCAATAATGGCTTCTTTCACATATCACATGCTCAGACAATCACCACTTCACTGCTTTGTGGGTCGTCTCGATTTTCAGTGGCCTCAAATGGGGCATTGGAGTGGTCCACATTTTCAGCACAAATAGAGCTTCTTCTAGTTACACTGATCCATCATCGAACTCAAATTCCCTGATCCATGTTTCTATTTTCAAGTATCCTCAAGCAGCTGGGAGTCTGGCATGAGTTTTCCTCTCATCTTTTACAACAACATGCGTTTTTGCAGAAGGATTGCTTTATGCAATAGGGTATCTATGTATAAAAACTGAGAGTATATTGTATCTTTGGTCAGCGTATTTTGTGTGCCCTTTGTTGTCTCTTCCGTTGGCACATCCGATGCAGCAAATCATGAGGTTGGATGCCGAGAAAATGCAGCTCCTTGGTTTCACACTATCCACGTTCACTTCGGGGTTTGGGTTCTATTATAAGACTAGCATTTGGAGCAGAGGCAACCTTCTTCTTTTTTCTGCCATCCAAGGCAGTGCAGCAGGTTAATTCTCATACATCTTTTTATATCCATAACTTGGTAGAAAACACCACTGCATCCCTTCTTGGCTAAACCCCATTCTGGAATCTGTGATTCTTGAAGTTGAATAAAGATAATGGCTCTGCACCTCTAGCTAGGTCAATCCCAGATATAAGCAAGTAAAGGTCAAGAAAAACTCGACTGTAGGTAGATCATTAGCTCAATGGCAGAGTTCAAATCCAACATTTAATCCATTTGGTAGAAAACGTTTCCAATCTTATAAACCACTACAAAATTGATTGTGGAACCTGTTAGAAAAAAATGGTGCTTATTGAATTACAATTAAGCATCGCGCCCTTTGGCTGATCGATTGCGCCCTGTGTTGGTTCATCAGATTGGTGCGTCTCCTCATGTTACAATGCGCTTTTTCATGATTTGGTACATCCGAATGGTGTCTTTTGGAGGCACAACTTGGTCTTGTATAAATAGAACAATCCTTTGTTGGATTAAAGAGATAATTTACGAGTTTATCGTACAAACGAGAGATCAAAATCTGAAGCATTTTGTTCATCTTTTCCATTCTTCTCGTTGAGTGCTTTCAAACCTTTGTGGTTTGAGGATTTGTGATTTGGAGTGCTCCTATCACAAATCATAGTCGTTGTATCTTGGGAGAAAAATTGCCAATTGAACCTTTAGCACCGTAGCGGGGCAATATTGTCTTAAAGGTGGATATTCCAAATCTCGCATCGACATTTCTATTATAAAGTCATTTGTGTTTTTGCTTGCTAACTTCTCCTAAGATACGCATCCAGTAAATTTTGTACAACAGAACCATTACGGCACATGTAACATAGGCCACATTATCTCCAATATTATGATGGTAGCCTTTTCCCAAATAGTTCAATATCAAATCTCAAAGAAACCACAAAAGATAATGTATGAACCCAAGACAGAAGCTCAAATTCAAGAGTTGTAAGAGATTCTTTTTGTTTTCTGAAGTCAGAGGTAGGATTGGAATGATTTAGGAAAAAAACTAAACATATTTTTCAAGATTGATGAATCTTCCAATGCTGTACCAAACTCACTACAAGTCTTAACAGGTCTGCTGCACGCATTCGGAAGAGTTCTGTGGCTGGACTGCTCACCGGCAGGCAAAGAATGAGAGTTTTCGGTATGGTTCTCGTGGGCTCGAGCTCTCGGAGCTTGCACAGGATTTGCATTAGCAACAGACCTGCCTGGAAACGTTGGAAAAACATTTGGAGTGTCATTTTGTGCTGGACTTATTGGAATGATTATTGTAATATTTGGAAACATAAGCAGTTTCAGAGGAGCCAAAGCTGCAGGACATGTAATCAGAAGTGAGAATGCTTCACCACTTCATAAATATGAAGATGGGAGTGATTATATGAAAGGATCAGTAACAATGGAGGATCCAACTCAAAGGAAGCTTGAAGTTTCAGCTTTGCTTCTTCTTTCTTTTTCCCTTCCTTTTTTTCTCTCTTTTTTCTCTTGGATGGTTATTTTTCGTTAGGTTTTTTTTTTGTTTATTTATTAAGTTGTGTTAGGATCGATTCCGGGGGTGGATTGTCATTCCACACCCGAGTTCAACCAACTTGAGCTTCAATAGCTCGTGTTCTTGAAATGATGCACCGAGAGATTATATCGAGTTCGATTACAAAATCGAGCGGAAGACACTCGACATAACCCGCTCTAAAACCGATTACTCATTTAAAAGGCATTTTAAAGATATGCAATTAAAATAAATAAACAAGCATTTGTTTATGGAAGTTCGAAGGTGGTGTAATCCTTCTACGTCTCCCCTTCTTCCACCTCATGGAAGGATTCCACTAGAAGACTTTGATTTATACAATCCCGTTGTACAAACCCGATCCAGTTGGGAATGCCCCATCCAACTAGAACTCCTAGCAACTCAACTATGTATGTTCTTTAATGTCTCACATACAAAGACCTCTCATCGGTTGTGATAAATCATCAACCATTACAATGATATTCACTCATCTATTAAGCTCTCATATACAATGAATAGAGTGAATATATATGGCACAAATGATCTCTAACTAGATCTGATATAGCAAGGTAAGTGGTGCCAAAGGTTTGGGGAGTGCTCTTCATTTAGCAACTTTTGTCTTTGAAGTTCCCCAATTGAATCCCAAGTGGGTTTGCTTTGGAAGGCTTGGATTGATCTTCAATCAGCTGTTATTGAGCTTCCAAATCATGTAGGTATAGCCCCAAGTAATGATATATACGTTAGACACAAGAATATGCCCGTTGGAAAAGGTTCTGCACTATTCCCGAGCTTGCAACGGTCATATTCTGGTTTCTGGGCTATTTGTATTTCGGACCGGATTGGCCGGATCAGCTTGGGCAGATCAGTCTGGCCGGATCATCATGGTAGATCAGTCTGGCAGATCAGCACGGGCATATCAGTCTGGTCCGGATCAGCACGGGCAGATCAGTCTGGTCCGGATCAGTCTGGACAATCAGCTTGATACAAAAACAGATTGATAAACTTGCTCTTCGATCTGTTGCTTGTAACTACTGGTTCTTTGATTTCTGGGCAAAGTGATCCACATGAAAGTTGTAGCCCTTTCTCTTAGCTTTCCACGGAATCAAGAATCGCTCGATGTTGAGTTCGTATGAGAGAGTTATGCTCGAAATACGAGGCAATGCTCCTGCTGTCTGTTTGCTGGATGCAGCAGCACTTGGCGTTACTTGCAGAAGCCTTTTGGCCATCTTAACGTCCGATTCAGTCTTTCACGTCCAAAGATGACTTGTAGATCTTTGTCTTAGATTTCCAACCCATACTGAATCGTTCCGTTCCGATAAGCGAGCTAAGAGTTATGCCCACCAGACTGACAAGGACTTTGCTGTAACAGCTCGATCTTACAGGCGTCACATGGCGTGACTTGCAGAATCTTTTTGGCAATCTTAACGTCCGATTCAGTCTTTCACTTCCAAATATTACTTATAGATCTTTGTCTTAGCTTTCCAACTCATACTGAATCGTTCCGTTCCGATAAGCGAGCTGAGAGTTATGGCCACCAGACTGACAGTTTCTTGCTGAAACAGCTTGCTGTTTCTTCGCGGTTCAGCTCGATCTTGCAGGCGTCTGTTCTCCTTGATAACATTTGAACTAGCCGATCTGTTGTGAAATATGACTTTTAGTATTTTGAGTTGGCTGTTCAATATCTTTGGAAGCACGCCATTTCGATATCCGAGCTATGAGATATGATCGAAACAATCCGCTCTGCCAGGATTTCAGACTTGGTACAGCTTGATATTTTCAAGCTATTTCTTTGTAATTCATCAAGCTTCTAAGTTATGATCTATGAACTGCACACTTGATGAAATATGTTAGCAACACAATAACAAGTTTTGTTAACATCAAAACCAAGATTATTCGGGTTTCCAAAACCCAACAATCTCCCCCTTTTTTATGATCACAAAACTTGAATAAAAATATGAACATTAAAGCACAATGCTGCATAACAAGAAAAAACCATATTTTTAAACAACATATTTCTCCCCCTTTTTGTGTGAATCAAAAAGGAAGACAAATAAAATTTACTCCCCCTCAAGGATTGAGATTAAACTCTCCCCCTTAATTTTAAAAGGTTTGAAAATTTGAGCAAGTGAGGGGCAAATGGGGTATGCTAAAACAAATTTAAAAAAAATGCAATGCACATTAATTTTTGAATAAAAATAACCTCTTTTGATGATGCATGTAGCATACTTGGCAACAAATTTGAATTTCTTGACAAAACTCAACAATGTCCATTTCATCTTTCTGCGGTGGCAGCACATGAGTCAACTTTGCAGAATAAACTGCTTTTCCTCGTGAAGAATTAGGCTGCAAGAACTATACCGTTGCGATCCTCTATGAGTCTAGTTTGCAACGCAAAAAACGGTTCGTCATTTGGACATCCGATCAAGAAGTTATGCCAATTTTCCCAAAGTCGCTGCAAGCTGCCAGAAAAACTAAAATGCTTCGAAAATTGTTAGATAAAATCTCAAAATAAAAATTTTAAACTTAAAATGAGTTTAGATCATATTGAACGAAAATTTGAACATTTAAAATAGATTTTAAAATTATTTTCGTGCAAAATCAATGCAATGAAATTGATTTTTATGCTAAAAACTTTCATACACCATATTTTGAAAAAATATGCTATGAAAATATTTCATGCTCATGAGATAATTTTGAAAATGATTTTAAAAGATATCCACTAAAAAAATCGGTTAAAATGCTTTCTAAGAACAACCTGCTCTGATACCACTTGTTAGGATCGATTCCGGGGGTGGATTGCCATTCCACACCCGAGTTCAACCAACTTGAGCTTCAATAGCTCGTGTTCTTGAAATGATGCACCGAGAGATTATATCGAGTTCGATTACAAAATCGAGCGGAAGACACTCGACATAACCCGCTCTAAAACCGATTACTCATTTGAAAGGCATTTTAAATATATGCAATTAAAATAAATAAACAAGCATTTGTGTATGGAAGTTCGAAGGTGGTGTAATCCTTCTACGTCTCCCCTTCTTCCACCTCATCTACTTTTCATCCTTGTCTGGGAGGGGAGGTAAGGGGTGAGTATTTGGGAAAATACTCAGCAAGTAGGGGCCGATTGAACATAGTAAAAACATATATATTTTCATAGCAGAAATCATTTAAACATATCTTTATCAAATCCATAGATCTTGGCACATAAACACATTAACACATATCTCCACATATTCACATATCGACTTATTGGATTCAAGAGGTGGCTCCCGTGGTATAGCACTTTGCTCTTAAGGATCAAGAGGCGACTCCCATGCATGTGGCACGCCCACATCATGTAGCACTTTGCCCCGCCGAATCAAGTGGTGTCTCATACACACGTAGCACGTTGTTCCGCAAGGTCCTTCGTTCATGATCATGTCACATACTTGTTTAGATTTTAAAAATATACTTTTCATAGGGTTGTTCAATCGAGAGTTTAAATCATAAATAATATTTTGAAAACGAAATGAAGTTGTAGCAAAAACCCACTTACAGTCGTTGAAGATTCGAAGCACTTTGATATGAGATTTGGGTTGAGAAAATTGTGCAAAACTATTCCTCTCTTGCTTGAGACTTTTCGAAAATTGGTGTGTGTGAGTATGTGAAAATAATTCTTCTAGGTAGGCTAGCTCTCACTCTCTTTTGGTGAGATTGTTGTGTTTTTAAGTGTAGGAGTAAACAATTGGAATTCATAAATTTATGCCAATTAGTGAAAATATTTTAGGCAAGACAATTGAATGTACTAATGAGGGAATTGAATGGTCATCATTGTCATGATTGATAAGGAAAAAGAATGGGTTTAGGCCATTAGTGACATGATTTGAGCCAACTAATGATTTGGTGACATCAAGGTAATGAATGGATGTTATCAAAGGCTAATAAAATGGCTAATGTCAAATTTGATCATGCTACTAAATGGATACCATGATTTGGGAAAGGCATTTGAATGAGTTAATTAAATGAGACAAAATGAATAAATGATTTTGGGTGTTTACTGTAAGAAAAATAGTTGATCAATACCAAAACTTTTGCCCTTTAATGACACAATTTGAGCAAGGTACTAAATGTCATTAATGAGATTGAATGATAGCCTTTGATAGGGTTGAATGAGATTAAATGGTGGGATGATTGAGTGATACAATTGCATGACCTTGAATGACTAGTGTTATGACTTTAGCAAGTCAATGAATGACTCTCATGATTTGGAAAGGCAAATGATTAGGCAAATTTCCGGGGCTTCACATCCCTCCCTCCTTATTGGAAGTTTCGTCCTCGAAACTTGAGTCGGCTCGATCTTGATGAGATGTAGATATTTCTCTCGCGTCTTCCCTTTAGTTCCCAAGTGGCATCTTTCTCCATATGGTTTGACCTTTGGACTTGACGTATGGAATGGTTCATCACACTACTTGATCCTTTGAGTCCACGTTCAAGATCGGAATTTCTTCGTACTTCACAGGTTCATTCCTGCTTCTTTCGACAACTAAAGGTTCTACATGGTTCGGATTGGCAATGAATATCTCCGCAGTCGTGGTACGAGGAAAACATTATGATTTTTGGATAGGCTTCGAGCGAGCGCTATTTTTGATTATGTTGGGACCGTCATTGTTGAAAGTAAATCACTTAGGGCAAAAAGTTTGCTCCAAATTTTGTATTGAAGTCGATGCTCAAACGTGTAGCATATCCTCTAGGGTTTGAGTTGCCCATTCGGTCTGACCATCGATTTGGATGTAATATACGGTAGTAAAAGTCACAAGAGTACTTATCGGTTATTGAAAGCTCTCTCAAAGTCGCGACACAAATTGTAGGTCTCAGTTAGAAGCTGACGAGACTGGCTTCCTACATTCGTTGGTTTAATGTTTCGTCTGAGCTCTTATCTAGTCGAACCAAGAACCAAATCTACAAGTATTTCTTCTATTGAACTTCCGTCATGTACTCTAATGAGATCATCTTAGCTTTAAGAAAGCGAATGAAAAGAGTTTCTAGTTGACTGAGTTTTCTTTGTCAAAATGATCAATGATAGGAGAAAAGTCTCTTATAAAGGTTGTTCAATACAATCCAAATTTTTTTTAAGGGGATGCAAAGTGAATGATCAACTTTTACGAGTTGAAACGATCAAAACAATACTACAAGAATTTGCAAGGATGACATACATTATTCTAGGATACAATCTCATGAAAGAGATGAAATAAAATTCCAAGAAGGTGTAAAGATAGAAAATGTATGTACTTTTGTGCATCAACTTAAAATAAGTTTTGCAAGATGATAGTCGAAAAATATTTGTTTGATATGAAGAAGATCAAGGCCATATCAAACTCAAGCAATCATGTGGTCTCAAAAATGAATTAATAAACAAATGATGTATCGAACTTTAATGAAGAAAGATAACCACATTAACCAAAGAATAATTGGGTATTAATGAAACAACAATTTACTATCAAGGTCAGAAGTACTAAAAATCATTGAATGATTGTTTCACAAGTAAGGTATGTTTCAAACGAATCTCGACTATATTAAAGTAGATGTGATGTAAGAATAATTCCAAGATGGTTCAATAGTTGGATAAGTATTTGTACAAATGAAGTTATCAACGAAAGAAATTTGAGGGTACAATGAATAGATTGAATAATTCTTCTAATGAAATAGTATGATCTTATATAAGTTTGCCAAATGAAATATGAGTTCAAGAGGATATCATTAGCAAATTTGAAGGAAGACAAATGGTTTCATTGATCGAAATGAATTTTTATCGAATTTCAAAATGTGGGAAATAGATTTCTAATACCCTAAAAGTTTGAGGGACTAATCTATTATATCTTATTTCACCCAAATTATTATATCAATTTGAACCCAAAGTATTATAATATATATACCCAAGTTATGGAGATATATATATCTTAAATTATGTGTACCAATATAACATGATGTACTTAGGCTCTAAGGATCTCAATAAGAATAAGGAGGACATGTCGTCGACTATGAGAGTTAGCCCAAGTTTTCACTTGAAATGAAGTTTCTTGGGATTGGGTGAAAAATTTCAAAACAATCTCCATGATGAATCTAATAAATATGAATTCGAATTTATTGAGTGGTTTGAGAACGAAAATTCTCGAAGTTAGCCCAAGAATATAAATTCAAGAAATTGGGCGTAATACGAGTGGATTGAGTTCATAGTGATTACAAACAGAGGGATATAACTTTTCAAAATAAAAATAGCAAGGGTTTAAAGTTGTTGCGTAGGAGCGTAACCGAGGAACACCACAATTCGGGATACGCTCGGAGAATAAACTAAAATTGATTAATTAAACCGAGAGGTTCATGACAAAATCCTAAACAAAGAAATTCATTACTAGAATACCAAAGAAATATTTCTTATTGTTCTTATCACATCGCATACTACAAAATAAACTAGTATATTGCTTCTCCGTCTCCTAAATCCCCTTCAACATCTTCCAGTACAATATGATCTTCCTCTTCCATCATGAAATTGATCACAGACTGATTGTAGGCGATTTCCTGTGCCAATTCATTCTTCTCATTCACGAGGGCTTGAATTTGAGTCCACATGTTCTCCCGATGCTCATTGAACTCCTGCTCGAAGTGTTCCAACTGTTGGCACTTATTAATGTGGACTTTCATAAGTATTTTGTTGTCCTCGATTGCTTTTGTAAGTCGCTCTTCGGCACGATGATGGTGGTAGGTCATCCTTTGGGCCTTGTAACGGAAGTGATTTATTAACTCCAACAACTCGGTCTTGTCTCGCATCTCCTTGTCTTGGAATATTTTAAATTCGGTTATATCATGTTCCGTCATTTGGATCGAACTGGTTTGAGCGTCAGTCATCGTAGCCTATGTTGTATTACGCTAAGGTGGAGGTGAAATCGAAGGATGAGATTTCGTGGGTTAGAGTTCTTCGAGGAGAAAAATTAAATCCTCAATTGGTTGCCTTTTGGTTGCTGAATTTCGAAATTGATAAGGGGATATTAATATACATGTTATGAAGATTCATAACCCAGATTTAATTTCAAAATGGCACTCGAAATTGGGAGAAATTGAAGTCCGAAATTTTCAGAAATTAGGGTTCTTGTGCGAGAATCTCGATCCAAAATTGAGCATCTTTCCTTGTTTTTGATTTCGATTGGATAGAGGGCTTTTGTTCAAAATGATATAAGGATCATAAACCCAGAATTAATTTGAAATTGGTGTTCGGATTGAGGAGATATCGAATTTGGAAACTTTTGAAAACTTAGGGTTCTTGGGACGTGAATTGCGGCTCCAAATTGGCGTCCTTTCCTTGTCTGTAATCCGACGAAATCATAGGGCTTTTACTACTGGCATGATTTCGAGCAAGATCCCAAAATTAATTGGATTTTTGTGTTCGAATTGCCTGTCAAATCGAGTGCTGAAATTTCGCCAAAATTAGGGTTCTTGAGCGTGATTTTAGGCTCAAAATCGGAGGTCTTCCCTTGTTGTTTATTTGAATTTTCCAGAGGGCTTTTGATATATATGTCATGTGAAACATTTACCCGGAATTAATTCAAATTCCATGTTCGGATTGATGGAAAAAACGAATTTGGGAGGTTTCAAAATTTTAGGGTTCTTGGGGCTAAGTTTTCGGTCCTCAATTGACGACCTTACTTCGTTTCTAAGTTGAAAAAAGCATAGGGCTTTTATTACCCATGTCATGATGGTGAATTAACCAAATTTAATTCGAAATATATGTTCGGATTGTATGAGAAATTGCTGATCGAAAATTATGCTACAGTTAGGGTTTTGGGCGCGATTTTAGGCTCTAAATTGGACGCCTTCCTTCTTTTGTAACTCCGATTTGTTAGAGGGCTTTGGATCAAAGTGTTTCAAGGAGTAAAAACCCAGATTTAATTTGAAATTTGTGTTCTAAAGTTTGAAAAATCGGAGGTCGGTATTTTTGGTAAGAACACGAAAGAAGGCATGATATTCGATCTGAGATTGGTAAATATCCCTTAATTGTGACTCACAATTGATCGAGGGTTATTGATCCCGATGTGATACCGACCAAGAATCCGGAGTTGATTGAATAACAGTGTCATGGTCCCGGAGAAATCATGGGTTGAATATGACGAGATTTAGGGTTCTTGGCTCGTCAAACTTTGCACATTTTTGGTCATTTTCCTGCGACTGAAACTTGAAATTGGTCAAGAGTATTTGGGCTGTGAGTTCGTCCGAGGGTCGCGGTCTTGGTGGTCGGTCCATCGATCGGTGAGGGCTGGCTGCGGCGAAGAAACGGCAGCGGCAGAAGCTTAAATTTACGTTCACCCTTTTTTTTTTTGTAATTTTGAATTATATTATTTTTTTATAAAATATAATTTCATATTGTTGATTTGATTCCCCACTGATTTTTGGACTTAAATCATTTGGTCTATTTGATCCGGGAATTATAATCTGGTATTTTTATCAACCAGGAATCTTTTCCATCGGAATCATGGAACCTGGTTTTGCTCTGATACCACTAAAATGTCATGCCCCAAAACCGGGGTCGATAACACCGGCGTTGATTCCAAACATTAATTCAAAATCAACAAGCCTCGTGTACAGATCTATGATAAAAACCAGTCTATTTATTCCATAGAAAATAATAATCGTCTTTACAATTGATATTACAAAATACAATTGTTCAAATATGCAGAAGCGTAAATAAAACTAATAAATTCTTGAAAGTCTTCGTGGATCATCATCTCCAAAATTGTTCTTGTAATTCTTCCTCGATCTCTACTTTTCATCCTTGTCTGGGAGGGGAGGTAAGGGGTGAGTATTTGGGAAAATACTCAGCAAGTAGGGGCCGATTGAACATGTAAAAACATATATATTTTCATAGCAGAAATCATTTTAAACATATCTTTATCAAATCCATAGATCTTGGCACATAAACACATTAACACATATCTCCACATATTCACATATCGACTTATTGGATTCAAGAGGTGGCTCCCGTGGTATAGCACTTTGCTCTTAAGGATCAAGAGGTGACTCCCATGCATGTGGCACGCCCACATCATGTAGCACTTTGCCCCGCCGAATCAAGTGGTGTCTCATACACACCTAGCATGTTGTTCCGCAAGGTCCTTCGTT
The DNA here is from genome assembly GCA_907163345.1 of Haberlea rhodopensis. Lineage (NCBI taxonomy): Eukaryota > Viridiplantae > Streptophyta > Magnoliopsida > Lamiales > Gesneriaceae > Haberlea > Haberlea rhodopensis. Next base: position 27,555,673 of record CAJQUN010000004.1, on the reverse strand, counting down.
CATGATCATGTCACATACTTGTTTAGATTTTAAAAACATACTTTTCATAGGGTTGTTCAATCGAGAGTTTAAATCATAAATAATATTTTGAAAACGAAATGAAGTTGTAGCAAAAACCCACTTACAATCGTTGAAGATTCGAAGCACGTTGATATGAGATTCGGGTTGAGAAAATTGTGCAAAACTATTCCTCTCTTGCTTGAGACTTTTCGAAAATTGGTGTGTGAGTATGTGAAAATAATTCTTCTAGGTAGGCTAGCTCTCACTCTCTTTTGGTGAGATTGTTGTGTTTTTAAGTGTAGGAGTAAACAATTGGAATTCATAAATTTATGCCATTTAGTGAAAATATTTTAGGCAAGACAATTGAATGTACTAATGAGGGAATTGAATGGTCATCTTTGTCATGATTGATAAGGAAAAAGAATGGGTTTAGGCCATTAGTGACATGATTTGAGCCAACTAATGATTTGGTGACATCAATGTAATGAATGGATGTTATCAAAGGCTAATAAAATGGCTAATGTCAAAGTTGATCATGCAACTAAATGGATACCATGATTTGGGCAAGTCATTTGAATGAGTTAATTAAATGAGACAAAATGAATAAATGATTTTGGGTGTTTATTGTAGGAAAAATAGTTGATCAATACCAAAACTTTTGCCCTTTAATGACATAATTTGAGCAAGGTACTAAATGTCATTAATGAGATTGAATGATAGCATTTGATAGGGTTGAATGAGATTAAATGGTGGGATGATTGAGTGATACAATTGCATGACCTTGAATGACTAGTGTTATGACTTTAGCAAGTCAATGAATGACTCTCATGATTTGGAAAGGCAAATGATTAGGCAAATTTTCGGGGCTTCACAATTACTATTAACTAACTTTTCCAATTTTTTTAAATATATTATGTTAGTTTTGTTGGCACAACACAATGTGCAATGTTAGATATCAGCATGTTGGTCAATTTTTTCCTATTTTGATAAAAAATAATATTTTAAATGACTTATTTTAACAAACATTTTTTAAAAAAACGATCATGCTACTGTAATTGAATGAAAAAAAATAATCAAATGACTGACTCTAATTTTTCTTTTAAAAATGATACACATCTTACTATAAACTGAAAAAATAATATTTGAAGTTGCCCGTATCAACAAAAGATTAAAATATATTTTTTCTAGTCGGTTCAGGCCAACCCGCGCATAAAAAAAATTATTTAACAAAAAAATTTTTTGAAAAAAAAAAAGTTATTCTAAAAACAATTATTATTTTTTAAATGAATAGTAAGTTAATTCATTATTATTCATTACAATAGTAATAAATACTAAATATATATAGGTAAATTTTCACAAAAAAATAGTATAATTTTAAAATATTTTTATTTAAAATTTTAGAATATGATTTCACATAAAAAATAATAATTATATTTTCGAAAAAGAAATCTAAAATGAATTTTATTTCCTAAACTATTTCGCTAAAATTCTTACTTCAAAACTCCCAAACTATAATCAGACAAATCCTTTTTTTTTTCAAATTTTCCTGAATTAGAATCCAATTGATCGAAACACAAACACAGAACCAAGAAGTTTCCTAGAAAAAGGGGAAAGGAATAAGACATTTGTAGTACTAAGAAATGAAATAAAAACCATTAACGTAGTCAAAACAAAACAAGAGAGATTCCATCTTTTACTTAAAACTCGTCTTCCATGAAATAATTTATTTACTTAAAATAGTCCAAACCAATCGTTTCCTCCTTTGAGGGTTTTCCAATAAAATCTCTTTTAAAATTCTCATCGTGAATTAAAAAAAATTCAAAGCATCAAAAAGGCAATCCGGTGCTTCTACAAAGGGAGGTACGATTTCTTGATGTTTTTAATGTTCTCTCTACAAATATTGCATGATATTATTTGTTGGGAAGAATAATCATCACATTTTTTTAATCTAAATTTGAAATTTTATATGTTTATATTCTGTAATAATTGTTCTCACGTACGCTTTGCGGAAATGTTCTTAAAATTCTTGCAAAAAAACATTATTAATTCTCATGATATCTACCTGATATCAAAATATCCGACTGGGAAATCTAGGAAACCAACAAAATCTTAGCGGGAGGACAAAGGCACGCACCGCAGCCATGCATCACTTGGCCGCCAACCCACGTGCCACCATCTTTCTTCTCCTCCTCGCCACCGCCTTCCTTCTGCTTTCCACCACAACGACGGCCAAGAAAAGCGAGAAGATCATCGCAATAACCAACAACCACACGAACTACCTCAGTCTGCGTTGTTTTTCATTCGAGGACAGCTTCAATGTGGTTCACTTGAAGCCATGGGCGCAATACAAATTCAAAATAAGTATACGGACCTTCTATCCCTCGGCCACCATGTTCAACTGCTCCACCAATATGGGAAACTTTGTGGCCTTCAGATACGATTACGGGTGTAATGAGGACAAGTACACGACATGCGACTGGAGGTTGGATGAGAACAACGCATACCGTTTGGAGCCAAAATCGGGATTTTGGACGACTTATGATTATGATCCCAATTATGAATCACTTACCAGAGGCGGAGTCATCAAAGGGTACTATGCCAACTAACTGATAGATTATTGTCATTTGATGCAAAATAATAAAAAAAAATTCGTTTTTGTTGGCTATGTTCGTACATTTATAGATTATTGTAATCGGGTTCACAAACTATAATGACTGGATTTGTTGTGTGATTGAGGTTTGGAGATTTTTTAAGTTACGCACGTTGTGTTTACAAAATATTATTTAATAAAAATGGTTTCTAAAAATAATTTATATGGACTATATTTGATAAAAAAAATAAAAAACATTAATGTGAGACTATTTTTGTTAAAAAGTAATTTTTTTGAGACTATTTTTGATTAGTTCTAAAAATCTGAGATAACTATTGCAAATATATATATATATATATATATATATATATATTATGTGACCAATTTTGTAATTTTCTCTAGCAAAAAAGTTTTTTGATAAAAAAAATACACTCATATACTTTAATTCATATTTTTTTTTATTTTAACAATCTAAACTAAGTTAAAGTAAAATTATTACTAAAAAACATATATATTAGAAAGAAGTAAAACAGAATTATACATGATGGATTATTTTAAATACTTTCAAAAATAAATATCATATTTATTCATTAAATTAGGAGTAAGGTTATTTTAGGTGTAGCAAAAAGGCTTCACCAAGCACATCAAAGTTAGTTTCTCTAAGAATCTGTAAGGACTTTTATTTCTTACTATTAAATATAGAGAATTATAGATAACACAAAATCTGGGAATCGAAATTGAATCTGCAAATCAAGAAAATTTACATAACAAGAACTCAAGATAGAAATTACAAAGCAAATAACTACTATACCTCGTCTTTTCTCACTAACACTCGGCTAGTCCACTATTCCACTTACAATAAAATTAACTGAATGAATATAATTGATTGCCCTTCTTCCCATTATATTTCCCCCTTGTCACGTGCACTATTTTTCTCCTTTCTACTGTAAACCTTGTGAACCTTGGGCTTTTCTTGGAAAATTTCGGGCCGGTACTACTTGGTAAAAGATTTTTCGGCCCAGTCACCCCAAAAAAAATTCTTTCAACTAGGTCCAATTTTGGTCAAAATGACCTAAATAGTCTTCTGCCTTCCTTGGATCACCTCCTTCAACATCAAAACCCTAGTCTCCAACCCTCACATCAGCCACATGTCCCAACCACCAACGCTGTCGTCGGAAGTTGTCGCTCATCCCATGGCGTCGGAGCTGCGCGCACTGGTCAAACGAAAACAAAAAGGTTGTGCAAGAAGACAAAATCATCGCACTTCTATTTATCATATATTTACCGATTGTGTTGATTTTGTTTTATATTTCTTATGAATTTCAATTTTTTTTGTAATGTCTGTACGTAGATTTTTAATGTGAAACGTAAAAGTATAATATTTGAATTGTTCGATCAATTGTTTGATGAAAAATTTATATTTATTATGAATTTCAATTTTATTGTAATGGTTGTTTGTAGATTTTTAATGTAAAACTCAAAATTATAATGTATTTGAGATGTTCGATCAAATGTTTGAATGAAAATTTTGAGAATGTAATGATATTGAAACCATTGGTGCATGTAATTTACATGCACCGACAGTTCATGAGTCTATCGGTGTATGTAATTTAAATGCACCGATATAAGTCAGCGTCCAATTCATTAGGCAATCGTATCTTCTGTCCCACTTGTCCCACAACCTTCTTTAAGTTCGACACATGGAAAACTAGGTGTACCTTCGAGCCTTCTGGAAGTTCTAATTTATAAGCCACCTTCCCCACTTTTTTTAGTATCTTGAAAGGCCCATAAAACCGAGCTGCCAGTTTTATACCCTTGTACTAACTGATCCTTGTCTATGAGGCCGTAACTTCAACCACACAATATCACCCTCCTGGAAATTTACGTCCCTTCTCTTTTTGTTGGCATGCTTCGCCATTGCATGCGACACCCGATCCAAATTAAACTGTAATTGCCTCAAAACTTCGTCCATTAGAGTTTGAGAGACTGTTGCTACCGAAATCTCACTCGGTATAAACCGTATGATAGTTGGGGTTTCCTCCCATAAACAACCTCAAACGATGTCATCCCAGCTGAGTTTTGATACGATAAAACTCAGCCCACGGGATCCACGCCACCCAACCCTTAGGTTGTTCTGAAGAAAACAACTTAAATGGGTTTCAAAACATTTATTCAATGCCTCACTTTGCCCATCGGTTTTGGGATGATACAATGTAATCATTTTAAGGGTTGTCCTCATTGCCTTAAACAACTCTTTCCAAAATAAAAATGGCATCCCTATCACTTATAATTGTCTTGGGTATGCCATGCATGCAAAAGCACCACATCCTTAACAAAAGCCTCTGCCACAGACACAGTATGGGTGCGTTAACACAATAAAGTGTCCATGATTTGATAGTCTATCAATTACTACCATAATCACCTTGTACCCCTTTGATTTTGGAAGACCCACTATGAAGTCCATTGACAAATCCTCCCAAATAACCTCTGGAACTGCATGTGGCTGCAAAAGACCCGCTGGTAAAGTTGCTTCATATTTATGTTTTTGGCAGATGTTGCACCCAGCAACAAAGTTACTCACATCTTTTTTCATCCCTTGCCAAAAGAATTCATTAGCCAATCTTTTGTAAGTGAGCAAGGATCTTGCATGTCCGCCCATAGGAGTAGCATGACACTCATTTAGGAGCGTTTGAACCCAAGAAGACTCCTTGGGAACTACTAGTTTTCCTTTGTACAATAAGCTGTCATTGATCAACATATTTCCAGAAGTATCCCTCCCATTTTTAATTTCTGAATGATTTTTATTAACTTTGGATCTTTCCACACTTCTTCCTTCAACTTTTCTGCCCCTGACCACGTAACCTTGGATAACAGATTCAGATTACCTTCGTCATCTCTACGAGACAGAGCATTAGCAGCCCCATTATCTACTCTTAATTTGTGTCTAATGTCAAATTCATAACCCAACAGCTTAACCACACATTGTTGTTGATCGGGCGTCAAAATCCTTTGGTGTAACAAATCTTTCAGTAGTTTATGATCTGTTAAAACTACGAATTTGTGGCCCAACAAATAATGCCTCCAATGTTGCACAGCAAGCACCAAAGTCATCAATTCTTTGTCATATGCAGACTTGGCTAAGGCACGATCATCAAGAGCTTTGCTAAAATATGCACGGGTCGTCCTCCTGCCCTAACACAGCTCCAATTCCCACCCCCGAAGCATCACATTCCACTACAAATTCCATAGTAAAAATCCGGCATTCTCAACACAGAGGCATTACCCAAAACTGCCTTCAGTGTCTCAAAGGCACATTCTGCCTTACCATCCCAATAAAAGTTTTTTCTTCTTCAATTGATTTGTCAAAGGTCTGGCTATCGTCCCATAATCCTTGATAAACTTTTTATAATACCCCCATCAACCCCAAAAAACCCCGGAGTACTTTCACACTCTTCGGCTTCAGCCACGATGTCACGCTCTCAACCTTCTTAGGGTCTACCATAACTCCTTGTGGTGTGATAATGTGTCCAAGATATTCAACTTGGCTCAACCCAATTGACATTTTTTAAATTCAAGACCAATAGGTTTTTCATCAATATTTTAAGAACCACCTCCAAATGTTCAACATGTTCTTTCCAACCTTTGATACAAATCAAAATATCTTCAAAGAAAACTAAAACAAATTTGAGCAAATAAGGTCTGAATACCTCATTTATCGTTGCTTGAAACGTGGCAGGAGCATTTTTCAGCCCAAAAGGAATGACTCTGAATTCGTAATGCCCTGTGTTTGTTCTGAAGGTTGTTTTATGCACATCATCCTCCTTGACTCAAATCTGATGATATCCAGATTTCATGTCTAGCATAGAAAAAAGATCAGCTCTATGTAGCTCGTCGAACAGTTCATCCACCACTGAAATTGGATATTTATCAGCTATGATGATTTCATATAAGGCTCGGTAATCCACACAGAATCTCCAACTACCATCTTCTTTTTTACAAGGATCACTAGGCTAGAATAGGGGCTATTGCTAGGTCGAATAACCCCTGATTCCAACATTTCAGCAACCATTTGCTCAATTTTATTTTTTTGTCGATGAGCATAACGATACGACCTCACTGACATCGGGTCACATCTTGCCTTGATGCTATTTACGTGATCAAATTCCCTGTTAGGAAGTAGTCCAGGAGGCTCCTGGAAGACCTCAGCATATTTTTCCATCATCCTTTTGATGTCTCAGATCGCGGCATGTTTGCCCAATTCAATACCACATCTCCCAGTGTTTGCAACAAATCAACTCCTCAAATCCACTCCTCCCAAATCAAACACATATCCCTTGATGAGGATCCTGCATTGCTTCAAATCCACATTTAATTCTTTACACACCCCCTGAAAATCCACATGTCCCTCATCCCCCAAACACACTCCAAAATGCACGCTATAATCAACTCCCAATCCCAACTCACCTACTAAGCTTTTTGACACAAAATTATGGCTAGCCCCACTGTCCATCATAGCAACTATATCACGACCTTCTATCCTTCCTTTCTGATTTATGACATTTACCGATTATAGAGGTAGCTCAAGAGTGTTGTACTCGGTGCTAAATGTGTTCTCACACCCCTTTACTTCCACTTCGTTTTGAACAGATTCCACGCCCCCAACACTATCATCCTCTTCATCCACTTCTTCTTCCTCCTCAACCAATATGTAATTCTCAAGGATTTATTTGCACGCTTACGGGTAGGATGATATGGTTCCTTACATTTGAAACATAATCATTTTCCCTTCGGTGCATATGATCTAATGTGTTAATACCATCCCATCTTGATCCCTTATTAACGGAATCATCCCATTCCCATCGTCCCTTGTAAACCTTTGGTTGTTACTTGGGTTTGATCTTTTATTCTCGCCTCTTCCCAATCCTCCCCCCTGCCTACTGAATTGGAGAAGAGTGTAAATTTATTACTGTCCCTATCGTTGGATTGGGTCGGAATCGGATTGACCCACCCCAAATTGGGTCAGATTGACCCACCCCAAATTTGCTGCCCCTCCCCATTTACTTCGACCACGATCCATGACACTCCCAAAACCCCCATCTCCAAACCTCGGTCTAAAGAAATTGTCTGATCAATACTTCGAGTGTGTGTAAATACATTTTGCTTGGAATTTCACTCCTTAAACCGCTCAAAAAATAACTCAAACACTGCTCTTCCGATACACTCATCCAATATGAGCTATATTAGTTTCAAACTTTTCAACGTACCAATCCACCAATTGTTGTCCTTGTTTTAATGAAGCCACCAATTCAAATAGATTGACGTCACACCCACCATATCGCTTGATCACTTCCTCTGCAAAACGATCCCAACTCATGTTGGGAATCCTAGTTTTCATCCATCGAAACCAATGACTTGTCGAACCATGCATGCTGATATTTACGAGTTTGAAATTTACATCGCTCGGTGTACTTTTGATTTCAAAATATTGTTCTACCTTCCCCAGCCAACCCAATGGATCATCCCCTTCAAACTTGACAGTTCAATCTTCCTCATCGGCCATCGTACCTCTTCATTCATCTCGCCACGTCCCAATCCACCCTCCGAGTCTCCGACGTAACTCCCATGTCTGTATCATTGAAACCAAAGGCTTCTCTTCGAGGCGAGTGAGATTGTGTTTTATCCAAAGACGTCAATAGTGGGTTCCTCATGAGCTGTTGCATCATGCTCTTTAGTCCCAAAAAACTGTCGTCCAATCGATCAAACTTGTCCATACGTCCTTGAATTTGAGCGACGTTTCCTTGCATAGTTGCATTTGAGCGACATTCTCGTGCAGCCCCGTCACCTTTCTTTCCAAAACGTCAACCTTCGCTTCCGAACACGTGTGCCATCGATTTTCACATTCTCAACGATCTGGAAGGTCGGACCAATGTAAGGACTTATATTTCTTACTACTAAATATAGAGAATTATATATGACACATGATATGGGAATCGAAATTGAATTGGCAAATCAAGGGAATTTACAGGACAAGAATTCAAAATAGAAATTACAAAGCAAATAACTATTATACAACGTCTTTCCTCCCTAGCACTCGGCTAGTACACTATTCCATTTACAATAAAATTAACTGAATAAATATAACTAACTGCCCTTCTTCCCATTATATCTTCTCATTGTCACGTGCACTCTTTTTCTCCTTTCTAGTGTAAATCTTGTGGACCTTAGGCTTTTCTCGGTTAATAATATTTGGGCCCGCTTCTTCCGGCTCTTAACAGAATCTTTCATAATCTATATTCTTATAAAAGTGTGAATCAAAGGGCAAAGTTTTCAATGTGAATTAACAACTTTGCCAACTTTGCCCTTTTATTCTATAATATTCAATACAAATAAAAATTAATTAGGGATATAAATGTAAAAACAGAATATTAATTAGGGGCATGAAAGGAAAAATCTAATTCATGTTAAATTTATCCCATTAAGTTGCTTCTAAATATTTAAGCTCCAAAGCCTCTCTATTTAATTCTATTCATTTTTGTAACTTTCGAAAGTAATTATCAATCAATTCTCTCTTTAATATAGATTACAGGGAAAGTATACCACCACAATGTATTTCTTTGATTTTATTGATGAATGTACATTAAAATTAACATTAATAATGATGATAATAATATAATTTAAAAATATTGATTAACATATAATAACTTTTGATATAATGAACTACAAAAGAAAAAAGAAAACTCTTACATAGATTAGAAAAAATTAGAATTAGAATTACAATAATAATTAAAACTAAAGATGGTATTTATCTTTACTGCCAATTGATATTCAAATAACATAATTAGTTAGATATTTGAAGTAATAAAATGTTCTAAGTGTCAAAAAAATAATGCTAATAATAATTATTGAAGCTCCCACCTCTTTATTTTCCATGTTAAATCAATTTTAAGTTACAAAATTATAATCTTCTTAAATTGTAGCATTAAAATATAATATAATAATAATAGTAGAAAATATAATAAAATACTACGTGTCAATCACTTCTAAGTTACAAAAGTATAAACTTAAATATAATTATTATTCTACTTATATAACAAGAAGTATTAAAACAACTATTATAACACAATGAAGAATAAAACAAGCTAAAAAACGCATAATTTATTGTCATGACTCATTGTACAGTTCTACTAACTAATATATAAATATAATAATTGAATAAGTATTCTTGATAAACCAAAACAACGAATTTTTAAATTACTAAAAAAAATTGAATTTTCCAAAATATTCAATTTTTTATATAATATTTTTGTAATCAATTATTCATTTGATAGTACGATTCACTTGGAAAATTGATACAATAATCATCAAACAAATTCACATAAACAATTATATTATCCAAATAAATTCATCCAAATACTATTAAATACAATTTTGTAACTACGGGTATAATTCGCACCATAAATATCTGAATGTAACAACAACAAAAAACTTTCGCGAAAAAAATACAAATGCTATTTTTTTTTAAAAAAAATTCGATCTTAGTAAACTTTATTTCAAGTTAATTAAATAAAAAAATAAAAGCATCACACCTAAAAGCTTTAATGGTCTTTAACAAATGCTAATCAATGATCACTATAATTATCAAACACATTTCACAACGAAAACCCATAATACACAAAACTAATGGTGAATTATTTACTCACATTTCTTTTTATACTTTTTCATTTAATTCCATATTACTATTAATTCGGTATAAAATAACTTAATTAGCATCTAAAGCAATTTATGTCGTATTTTTACTATTAATCTATTATAAATTTATGATTTTAACTACTACTATTATTAATTGGTAATTAGGATGCACAATCTAAAGTTATAGTTTTGTAACTTCAAAGTGATTTAACATGAAAAAATGAAGTAGCATGAGCAAATTCCTCGACAATTGACAACAATATTAAAAGTTATATATAATTATCTAAGTAGCATCATCACCACTTAAAATAAAAAAATAAATAATAATTTCAAATTTTAATAATTTCTCCTTTTATTTTAATAAATAGAAAAATTTAATTAACGTACCAGAAAAATCAATATTATATTTTTATCTTTTGATTTTATAATTATATATAATCTAACGGATATACACGTGCGTCGCACGTGCTTTGTACTAGTTAATATAAATAAAGATGGGGTTAAGTTCTTAATAACATAAGAATAATACCCTAATATTTAAATTAATTATCCAAATTTAATTTGAATATATGATCGGATAAACAATAGATCCAAATTAATTTTATACTTTTGAATATAATAAGATAACATTACCATCATGCTATCCGTGATATTGGGTGCACCTCATTGTATGGCCCATCCATATTGACAGACAAGTAACAAGAGGAAGAGATTCTTCAAACTGGAGCCGATCAAAGTAAATATAATCTTTAGCCATATCTATACCGCAACAAACACAACGAAGTTCAATATTTAACTGGGGGGTTTCAAAATGTCTTTGCTGAATTCTCCAACCTCTTCAGGGATTCCAATTTCTCTGTCGTCCCCTTCAAAGCGACAGGTAAATAGTGAATATCACTGTTAAATCTTCCAGCTTCAGATCCCTCCATCTTTTTCAAGATGATCGGAATTGAAGGTCCACTTGTTTATCCCCTAATATTGGGTTTTCTTGTCTTGTTTTATTCTTTCTTTTAGCAGCCAATGTTATTGTTCTCTATTCAGTGGGTTTTCGAGAAATCAAGAACCCAATTACAATGTTTGTTAATCTATCAAACAATTCCTTTCCAAATTGTTTTCTTGTAATTATTTATCTTACTTTTCAATGCATTAAGAGTTCAAATAATCAGATCAGATTAACATAATTCTCGTGGGGTTATTGTTGTGTTTGAACAAAATGAAGGGTTGTAGTTGTGGAGGCTTCCCGATTGGAACAGAGAAAAGAAAATGCAATCAAAGAACTAGTTTCCTAAATATTTCAAGAAATCCGGAACTCGTGGTTAATGCTGCTGCTGGGAAGGGCGGTTCATCAGCAAAGCTTGATGTGCCTTTTCCATGTGATTATTCTGAACTTATTGAGCAAGTAAGCTTTCTTTTTATACATGGCTGCAAACTTTGACCAACTATTTTGTGTTGCCGATGCATTTGGTTTGATGTTGCCACATTATGTTGAGAGAACTGTCTGCTAAAAGGGCTTGGGCCTTGGTGGTGGTTGTGGTAGCTGCTAACCCATTTCCATTGCTATGTCATGGAATGGTCATCCTTGCAGTTTAGATGATGAAAATTAATAATAAGTTTTAAAAATTTCATTTTGTTATAAAACTAAGTCATTACCACAACATCTTTCACTTATTTTCAGTCCAATATCTCGAGCTTTTGTGCAGAATTGTTGGATATTCCATTGCTATTCACCAAACTCATGGCACTCTGTGTTATTCCCATTAAACACTAGAAGCATGAGCTTTGGCCTTTCGTTCTTATTTTGTTATGCCTGTCGTGTCCGCGACAGAGTGCTGTAGCGAAGCATGGTTAGAACTCACTGTACATTGTGCGATGTGCTTAGAATATGTGCAGCAATTGCATATTGTAATTATTCGCAAACTTTGACTTTAAGTCCTTGTTTGGTGATATGAAACATCTTTTGAGAACTTGACTTTTCCTTTTAATAGGTCCAGCTTATCTTATGTTTTTGCTTCCTCGAACTTAGTACCTCGTTGTTGTGATGATTAACAGGCTAAAGAAGCCACTGAATTGGCAGTAAAGAACAACAGGCAGCTGATGGTCAGTCATCACTTCTTCTATTACATTATTGTCTTACATTTGGTAATGACGGAATAAGTAAACAAGCATTATATACTCCAAATTCCAGAGTTTGTGAGCAACAATTTCTGCCACAGGAAATTGAATTTCCAACTGCTGGATTGGATTCTGTACCAGGTAACGATCATATAACTGTTTTTCTTCTTTTTTCTTATCCCATGTTGTTTTCATGATCCCTGGAAAATAGTTAAATTGAAACCTTTGACGACTTAAAAAGTTCGTGTTTTATCAGGTGATGGCGAGGGGGGGATAGAAATGACAGGGAGTATGCAACTTCTTCGTGAGTTCTGTGACCTTTTCATTAGTCCAGAGAATGCCAGACGAACTAGAATTGTAGGTGATGAATTTGTTTGAATGCCTTGAAATATTTCTGAATGAGTGTTTTTCGAGTTACAACATTTTCTGAGATTTCAACTATACTTTCTGCAATTTTCTGGTGTTACAAGAACATGGATTCATGTAATATGGGACCCTGGTCATAAAAAAATATACCCCATCTGTCCAAATTATGCTATGTCGACTCAGTAAATGATTGTGTCCTGATGTAGTGTTGGTAGGATTTGTGATTGTTTTGTTAACTGTGTGTGATATGTTGTCCCCGAAGTAGTTGAAGTCAGTTGTAACGATCTTTCTTCCCCATTTTGCTCTATTTTAAATCAAAAACTAACTCATGCCCTTCTCAATGACTAAAATCCAAGTTAAATTGGACTGCCGCTATTTTACTTTTTTCATGTGTTTCTATTTTAAATCAAAGCCGGTGATTCAAAAACTAACTCATGCCCTGCTCAATGACTAAAATCCAAGTTAAATTGGACTGCCGTTATTTTACTTTGAGTTTACTCTATATCTCCTTTAACTTGCATGAGTGCTTCTAATGGTCGAACGAACCTCAATCACCACCACCTAGCTCATTCTAATTCGACCCGTTCTTGTGATACATTATTTAGATGTTATATACTTTGTTCATGCTAGTTGTTGCTCAGAATGTTTTTCGGATTTTAATCATATGAGTGCATCTTCATTCATTTGTTTCACTTGGGTTTTCATTACAGGTAAAAATTGGGATTGTTGATGTTCCATAACAGTCCAGCATGTGTTACCGTAAATTATTCTGTGCCTGATACAGTTTCCTAAACCCTGCAGTTCTTCCCAGAAGCTAATGAAGAAAATCAGCATTTTCTGGAGCTTCTCTGAAGCTAGACTACTTAACAAAGCCGTCATTATTTCAAGATTTCGGTTTCGAAACAAAAGTTAAAATGTCTGACCGTGTGAAGCCTGAAGATGAACTTTTCCTGGTTGGCTATCCGTATTTCAACGTTAATGGTGCCTTTTAACGCCCAATTCTCCTCTGATATTTGGATCTTCTCTGAAGTGATTACTGCTTAGGATTTACCTCTGATTTTTGCTGTCCAGAAATGCTTGTGGTGGAAGAACTGTATAAAGAAGCTGTGGTGAACACTTCTCGAAAACTGATTATTTTCAATGGAGAACTTGACAGAATAAGATCTGGCTGTATCCTTCTCTCTAAGTATCTACTTTGTTCTGCAAATCTTCTTAGCAAGTGTCATGCCACTTGCGCACAAGCTGGTGGACGTGAGTATTGCCTCAGCAATTTGCAGATCGTGTCTCGAGCTTCAGTAATTTTACAGTTGCTAAAAATTGATGTTCAACGCCGCACATGAGTTCGTCAACCTCAACCTAATAATTTACTCAAATTTTCTTTTCATTCAATACATGACTATATCTCAATAAAGTTTTCCATGACAACCCTGAAGATTATCCACCATTTTTCTATCCAAGACTGGCTACACTTTCTCAAACATTCTTGCCTAAGATGGAGACTGTCTATTACATTCACAACTTTAAAGGAAGAAATGGAGGTGTCCTATTCAGGTATAATGCTACCTTCCCTAACCACTATAAGTTTTTTTTTTATTATATTGTTTAAAAAAGAAGAGAACTTCACATCAATTCTTCTTGTCAATTGCAGAAAGATGAATTGTGGATAGTAGAATTTTTACCAATCCATCATTCTTATCTAATTTTCGTCTTTTTACGTAGAATTATCTTTTAAATACCGTTTGTTGTATAAAAACTGTTATTATATGAGAGTCGTAGTACTGACTTAGCAGTACAGATCATTTGGAAACTCGTGAACCATAAATTTTATTGACTGGTTCTATATGTAGGTGTTATCCAGGACCATGGACAGTTCTTAGAAAAGTGAGAAACAAATATGTCTGCGTCCATCAGCAACAAGCGATGCCATCACTCAAGGAAGTTGCCTTGGAAATTCTTCCATCGGCTTGAATTGTGTGTACATTTTCTTTTTCTTTTTCTTGTCTTTTTCTTTTCTTTTTTCTCGTGTTCCAGTAAATCGTGTTGAAAAAATTACTTCCTTGTATATTAAGTTTTATGCCATGTGAAAATATGTCGAGAAATTGTTTGTATCTCTCTCCATTATAAAAAGATGCCGAGAAATGTGAAATTTTGAAGAAAATTGAAATAATGGCAAGTGTCCTGGAGGATACTAGGATTTTAATTTTAATTTTTTGAGTTGAAGGAGAGGGTTTTAGGGTCTCGAACCTGCTATCCATGCTCACTTTGAAGTATATTGATATCACTTGAGCCAATAGCTAGTAACGGATACTAGGATATTTCTATGTTTTGCTTTGTGTGCTATAAATCGTATTCAAATCTTTGGATTCCGCTGATTGGTACCGACTAGTCAAAAGATTCTGAACGTGACCAAAATCTTTACTAAGTCCTCTTCTGCTCTTCCTTCGTCTACTCCAGGTCCCAGGATCGAAACCTGGCTCTGATACCACTCAATGTCAAATCTACTTAGACATGATACACTTCAAAATTAATTTTCCCCTTCCTCCGGTAGTTTTCGGCAAAAACTTAGAACATGAAAGGGTAGCTCTACGAGTTATCTTTTTAACGAAAGTGACCTCGTCGTATTTCGGCGAATCTACATATACACTAGACATGACCACGATTCGTGAACCGCCGATTGATGGTTCGAAACTGCCGGTTAGACAGTTCATAAGAGCTCGACCCTTAACCTTAACCTTCATAGACGGTTCCGGTTACGGTTCGTAAACCGCCGGTTACGGTTCCGATTACGGTTACAGTTCAATTCTTATATTTTTTAAATTAAAAAAATTAATATTTTATTTAAAATAATTTAAAAATTACTATAAAAAATTAACAAAGGAAATGTAAGAGGGAAAGGAGGGATTGAACTTTTTAAGTTGCATATGTATCCTCTTAGGGTGGAGAGGAATCAAAACCCACGTAGTTCTCTTACCTTTTAACCCTTCTTACCTTGGAACTAGCACGGGCCGGTTACGATTCATAACCGTCGAACCGGGTCAACGTGTAACCGACCTGTTATTACGGGCCGGTTACGGTTATTCATAACCTTCGAACCGGGTCAACGGGTAACCGACCTTTTGTTACGGGTCGGTTACGGTTCATAACCATCGAACCGGGTCAACGGATAATCAATCTGTTGACCCGGTTACAGTCCGGGCCTGAATAACCGCGGTCATGTCTAATTATACACTACATAACAATCGTTGCTGCTGTTGAATATATTTCTTTATCGATATACTGCAATGAAAGCTATTGCCGACATTTTGGTGCTGCCATTTTTCGGTCAGGCCACCTCAATCCCTCCGTGGAGCTCTGCAAACGCCTTTCTTCTTGCAGCAAATCTAATGTCATTTTGATAATTCCTTCTCATCTTTCTTCCTCCATTCCTTATACTCTCCACAAAAATCACCCTTCCATTGAAGTGCTTCAGATCGAAGTGTCCTATCCACAATCACCACCTCTGCCGCCGCCAGAGCTGTCGGAAGGTGACGGAGCTAGATCCACTAACGGTATCAACCCAGATCACCAAACGCCATCAGAAGATGTGACAGGGGATCGAAAATTTTTTACTTGATGATGAGCTGGAGCAAGGAGTTTTTTTGAGAGAGAATATACCCATCGGTCTCCTTCTTTACTTGCGGTGCAGCTTCCATTGCAACGGAGTACGCGGCGTGAAAAGCCAGCGCACGATATGAGACCGGGTGAGACCCGGGTGCTAATCGGGTTACCCGATAGTGTGGCGTAAATATTCGGACACCAAAAGGCGGAATCACGGTGGCCCACCACCTGGAGTCGGTAAACCCGGTAAGCATGGTCCGGCTTTGGCCTCCGTGACCCGGGTCAGGCATCTCGTTGGTTGGACGATGGAGATGATTCCACAGCTCTACTGATCAACACATGTCATGAACTGGAAGGTCTGTTCTCAACTACATATCGAATTATGTGAACAAACCTGTATTCGGGGTTGGTCCATTGCTACTGGAAACATACTGGAAATCAATCGGCTCAGTGGTTCACGACCAGGATAGTAGATCAAAGCGGAAATCGAATTACATTGAGGATGAAATTATCCAATGGTTGGACTCGAAGCCTAGTTAATCAGTCATTTACGTAGCGTTTGGCAGTGAAGTTGGACCTAATATGGAAGAATATGGGCAATTAGCAGATGCGTTGGGAGATTCAAAGTGGTCATTTATATGGGTAATCCAATCCGGTTTGGGTAAACCAAAACCTCCTCCATTGGTATTTGGTGAGAAACAGGTTCGAATGAGAATGACGACGGCTTCTATCCTGTGGGATTGGAAAAAAAGTTGGAAATAGAGGGATGATAATCAAGGGTTGGGCGCCTCAGTTGCTGATATTGAATCATCCCCCACCGGTAGATTTTTGGTGGATTTTTATCACATTGTGGTTTGAATTCAACCGGGGAGGCGATTGGGCAAGGGGTTCCGATCTTGGCTTGGCCAATTCGAGGTGACCGATATTATAATGCTTAATGGTGGTGGATTATTTTTTTTTTTTTTTTTTTGTGGATTTGAAGACAGGAATTATGGTTTCAACCTGTGATAGTTTAACAGAGATAGTGAAAAAGAGCGATATAATGCAAGGGATTGATAACCTGATGGATGATAAGGAAGTCCATGAACGAGCTATCAATTTAGGAAGTACATTTGAGAATGGCTTCCCATCGAGTTCTATTGCTTCTATAAAGGCATTGATCGAGTTTGTAAGCAACAATTAGATGACATGTTTATATACAGTAAGATACTATCGTGAAATATTGGGTTTCATCTCGCACATGAGGAAAATTCAATGTATTGCAAAGGTAAAATTCGTGGCTTCTATGTTTGGTTAGTCTATAATTGAGATATAATATCAAATATATTTAAATCTTTATGATTGTACACGGAAAAAAATGGCTCATTGTCTTAGTCAATAAGAAGTTGCAGAATTTCAAGAAGAAATAAGTAAAATGAAGCAAAATCAATCACTGTGTTTGAGGCGATTTCACGTTTAGTTGGTATCGGTCATGGCTGGACTGAGTCGGGAGGATCTGAGTCAAGATTCGGCACAATAGCAGATGACAAGTCGAGATGGCAAAGCCGGACGGCACCTATTAGCCGCTCTGGCAAGTCTTCTGTTGCATTGGCCTGAAGTGCAAACAAGTATAGCATTTCATAAGCAGTATGATCAATCAATCCAATTTAACCCTAAACTTGATGATCAAAATGAAAAAAGCACTTGTATAGAAAGTTGGGATACTATGGGACTTACGCCAACGTTAAGATAGCTATGTTTAGAGAGAGAGAGTGGAGAGGACTTTCAAATATTATCCAGTCCAAAAATCCAGCCGTCGCGAAAACTTTCCGACACGGCAAAGCCACTGGAAATCTTCGGAGCACGAGTATCCCAAACCCTACCTTAGCCATTCCGAGTGTGAGCGTCCCATCCCAAGCCTCGCGAAGGGTAAGGTCGTTAGGCAGCATGGTTTGGGCAACTCGACTAACCTCTCATTTTCGAATAAGATGCACAACAAAGGGATTCCAGAATTCATGCAATGCGTTGTGGTGAGCTCAACACCAATTTTCTTCACAAATTTCCCATAAGATTGGTACCCAACGGAAATGTGGCGAACTTTTCGGAAGATTGGTCTAGTCTGTGACATTTTCATTCCACAAAAACGAAACAGACTTGGAAAAAAGTTTGGGTTTGTACGATTTCGAGGTGAGATCAATGTGAGGAGGATTGAAGAGGAACTTAACAGTATTCACTTGGGGAAATTCAAAATCCAGGCAAATCTGAGTAGGTTTGGACGAGAATCATCCCAACCCAGGGGTGTATCGACCTACAATATTCCGGATAGGAGAATCATCAATGACAAAAGTTATGCACATGGTGCTGAATTAAAACTTTTAAGGCTAAAATGAAGGAAGCCTTTGTCAGGGACAACAAAAAATGGCCAGATTTATTCTTCGAGACGAATAAGGAGGAATCAGAATGGTTGGAAGGTTGTTTAGTTGGAACCTTACATCATTCTGAGAAGCTGAATGAGGCCCAACAGGATTTCAAACATAATGGGTTTGGATCCTCGAAACTCATCCCAATGGGAGGTTCACAAGTGATGATCTATGATGAGAACAAGGAAAAGCTAAACGAGCTAATCAAGGAAGACAAGGATTGGTTGGGGCTATGGTTCAGTGATATAATCCACTGGAACAAGGGAATGAATGTAACAGATCGAGAGGTATGGATTAACTGCCTTGAAATTCCACTTCATGCGTGGAATGAAAGATTTTTCAATCTGATTGCATGCAGATTAGGCAACTTGATAAAAAATCAGTAAGGATACAATGAGTAGAACTAAACTCGATTGTGCCAAACTACTCATTGCAACCTCTTCCAAGGAATTCATTAATCAAGTAACTCAGGTTGATATAGATGGAAGGAAATATTCGATCAGGATATTGGAAGAGGTGATTGATTTGTCCGCAGTGGAGTTGTTGGGGAGAAGAGGTTAGATTTCCTAGGTTAGCTTTGTTAGCCATGGATAAGAACATTCTCATAGGAAATATGGGGGTCTGGACGGATGGGACGTAGGGGTGGGTTTGGGATTGGAGAAGAGGGTTAAGGGAAAATGTTTTATTTCATGATTTAATTTCTTTTTTGGACAGGTTTCATTTTGACACAGGAGCATGAGGACTTGTGGATTTGGAATTTCGACTCACCCAATCGATATTTCGTTCAAACAGCATATATCATGAACATGGAGTCTACAATAGTATAGGCAAATTTGTCTGAGACTTATGCCCTGGTTTGGAATTCTTTGGCACCTTCAAAAGTTGCTGCTTTTACATGGAAGGTGATTCGAGACCGCACCACAAGATCACACTTAATAAAGAGAAATATCCTTTTGGGCGCTGAATCTGCGTGGTGCGCTATGTGTAACGTAGATGAGGAAACAACTCAACACTTGATTTTATGTTGTCTAGAGTCTTACGACTTATGGATGAGATGTTATCGGTGCTTAGGACTCTCTACAGTTTTGAGCTCAGATTCGTTCACACACCTACTACATCATAGAAGGTTATGGGGTCCAAAAAAGGGAAGGCGAACTTTGATGACAGTTTGGAGCACAGTGGTTTGGACTATATGGCTTCATCACAACCATTTGATTGTCCAAGGAAGACAAAACAAGGAGGAAGATTTACTAAAATTAAGAGGAAATAAGAAGTTTTTGTACTCTTTTGTCGATTGGAGAAAGGAACCGTTATTATATTTGCTACCTTTATAGATTGTTTAGGCTAGCGTTTTGGTTATTAGTTTCTTATTTTCGCTACAGCTTGTAGTAACTTTGTAGTACATTTGGTACTTATTTTGTACTAGTTTTTTTTGGGCACCGCACAAGATGCGGTGCCAGGTACCAGCATGTTGGTCAATTTTTTCCTGGTTTGATCGAAAAATATAACAATTCAAATGACCGATTTTAACAAAAAAAATTTAAAAAACGACTATGCTATGGTAATTGAATGGGAAATAAATAACTTTTTTCCTGATTTGATCGAAAAATATAACAATTCAAATGACCGATTTTAACAATTTTTTTAAAAAAAACAACTATGCTATGTTAATTGAATGGGAAAAAAAATAACCAAATACCTACTCTATCTTTTAAAAAGAAAATGATGTTCATCTTACTATATAAACTAAAAAAATAACATTTGAAGTTGCGTGCATAAATCGATTAATATATTTTTTCCTAATCGGTTCAGGCCAAACACAAGCATCAACAATATTAAAAAAAATTTGAAAACAAAAAAACATAAATAAATAATGAATAGTACTTTACTATTCATTACAACAGTAAAATTCAAGAAAAATAAACTCATACTGTTTAAAAAAAAAATGATGTTCATCTTACTATATACTCTAAAAAAATAACAGTTGAAGTTGCGTGCATAAATCGATTAAGATATATTTTTTCCTAATCGGTTCAGGCCAAACACAAGCATCAACAATATTAAAAAAAAAAGAATTTTATTAAAAAAAAGTTGAAAAAAAAATTTAAAAAAAAATGAATAGTACTTTACTATTCATTACAACAGTAAAATTCAAGAAAAATAGACTCAGTTTACTGTTCACTTTCTTTGCCACTTATTATATTGTTCTAATTAATACTATTTGCCTAATAAAAAAAATGGGACTTACGCCAAAATGCACGTAATGTGCGGACTTCATGACTTTGAACCAAGGGAGTCGGATGGACAAAAATTAACATTTTAAAATAATAAATCGTACTGTACATCTAATAATACATCAAAACGTAAGGCTTTGTTCGATTGCATTTTTTTAAAAACAATTTTTTCAACTTTAAAAACATAAGCAACACTAGTATCTTATTTTTTTTAAATCTTATATTTATTTAACTTTTCACCATCCCAAGACATTCAATATCACATTATATTTTAAATCAATCTAATATTTTTTTATGAGATTAAAGACTTATTCAATGTTGTATAATATTTTTTAGAGTTTACAAATACCTAACATAATATATAGTAAAATCATTTTAAGAAGACACCTCCAAAAACGCCAGGAACATAATCCAACAAAGCCTAAAGTTCGGTGGTCTACCTATCGAATCATGGTTTCCTTTTTGTAGCCCATTAGCTTTCGTTACATTAGGATATCCAAAAACACGAGTAGTACTTACATTTAAGAAACCATTCAGGTATAATATGAAACTAGGCAAAAATCCAGTAAGTTCAACAAGAAATGTAATTGAATTCTAATTTTATATGTGCTCTCTCATAAAATAACCTCTTGCTCCAAATTCTGAGGTTTCACATAAAGAAAATAGTACGTATAAGAGATGTAAGCAGTTAAGATGCAAGTACCTGGACGAGAAAAGCCATATCAACAACAAGTGTCGTAATAACACCAATTACAAGCCCCAGGACTCCATTTGCCACAGTTGAAGAACCAATGTCAACATCAATCTGGAAAAGGGAAGAGTGGGGTGGGGGTGGACACCAACGGATAATATTGTATTCTCGATCAAAATAAAATGAAAACTCAACCTGGTGTCAGACTTATTGCGCATCAATGCATATGGATATTACACAATGAATCTTACTTCTAAGTACTTTGGACCACGGATGTAGTTGCAATCAACTGCTTTTCCTAGTAAACAAGGGGAACTTCCAACACTCTGCCGGACAATCCAAGAACCCTACGTGATGCATAACATTAATTAATAATGAATTATGAAACATGATGAAGTTACAAAGGCATAAATAATTTATACAGGTGTCGTTAGAAATAAGTTCTGATATCAAATGGAGCTGGTTCTTTCAACAATTATTCTAACACCAGACATTAGTCACTCGCTATAAAAGAAGCAAAAATTCTCTAACAAAAGGAAAATAAAAGAAAGATACCTTTGGTACTGATGGAATAAGTTTCAGTCTACTATTGCGGAACTCATCATCCCCATCAACAAACCGCTGCAAGAGGGATCCTGATTCCAATTCTTTAGCCACAAAATTAAAAACCATGCTGTAATACGTCGAGCCAGGTACCTAAATGAACTGATTTTATCAATCTACATACCACCAAATAAAATACAAGGCATTGAAATCAGGTGTATAATCAACTGACTTGTAAGTTGAAAACAATGGAGAAATATCCTCTGTCTGATGCAACCTAGAAAATAGCGAGACAAGGTTACTTGCAAGAAAACAAACTTACTAAACAGCTGAAATCAACTCAAAATTCTTACAACAAAAAAATGCAATCGATGAAAGTATAGTAGATTAACTAAATGACACAAACATCCGTGGAAAATCTTACTTGTGCTGCACAACCAGACCGTCTCGCGACATGATCCATTCGTTTTGTATCTTTGAACCAATCTACAGAGACAAGATCCATAATAGGTTTACCTGCAGGAATCTTAAAAAAAAAAAAGTGCGGTAAAAATGCTGTAAGATTGATATGAACAAATTAGGCTCCTAAAGAAGGCATTTGATATGTACCTGCATTAAATAAGGAAAGATTAAATATTCACCTTAGATTTATCATAGCAGAAATGCTTGGCACGAACTCTGAAGTTGTTTCCATCAGATAATGTCCAACAGTCACGAGCCTTATCATTATCTTCACGCCGAAGGTTACCCGAGAAAATGGACAATTCTATTTGGTCTCGAGGTTCTTCATAGGCTTCGAGCAAATAGAACAAGTACATTGCAATGTATACTATATAAAAAGAGTCTATATCCATGCAATAAGTCACCAAACGCATTACATACCAGGTCCTTTGTCTTCAACCTTAACAGCAGATGGTGAATCCTGTGGTGCAATTCAAGTGATTATGGAAATCAAACACAAATATAAATATAAAGACATTACAGACAAACCTCTTGATCAGCGTATTGCAAATCTTCCTCTTCATCGGAATATTCATCCATTAGTACAGCATTTCCATTCGCAGCGTGTATTTGATCAAGAGAAGGACTACGACGATGAACAGCGGATGACTCTAATTTCTGACTTTTCTTTGAAGAACTGGAAACAGATGTCATATTAACCATAACAGGAATTCTAGGAGCCACAGTCCTTTCATCGGTTTGAGAAAAATACTCTCGCAGTCCTGTGACAGATAAAACCTGAATGCATTCACCAGCACAGCAAACACCATGAAATCCACTCTGGAACTATTACTTAAGAAAATATAACATGGTCTATAGAAAAAATGGTTAAATTATGTCTACTTCTCCATGTAATACAAATTGACTTTCTTTCTGAATGGTTTTCCCTTCATTCATCGGTGCATTAAATAGGAATACAATTACAACCTATGTATGGAAAGAATATTAACAGCCTAATTTACATCATAATTTAATAGCCTAAATGCCAGACTATTTTCCACTGTCATCTCCCCTCAAATTGGTACTGGTTTTAAGCAGCAATTTGTCAATTAAGAATTGATGACGCTGCCGAGTCATGGACTTGGCGAAGATGTCTGCAAGTTGAAGATCGGTGGAAACATGTGGTAAAGTGATAGTCTTGTTGTCAACCGCCTCGCGAATAGAATGACAATCCACTTCAATATGTTTAGTACGTTCATGGAAGACCGGGATGGCGGCAATTTGAATAGCACTGGTGTTGTCGCCATGAAGAGGAGTGGGTTGGGTTTGTGGGAACCCAATTTCGCGCAAAAGACCACGGAGCCAAAGAATTTCAGAGCAAGCAGCAGACATCGCCCGATATTCAGATTCTGTAGCCGATTTGGAGACTCTTGCTTGTTTCTTGCTTTTCCAAGAGATTAAGGACGAACCCAAAAAAATACACCATCCTGTAACTTAGCGACGAGTGTCCGGGCAGCCAGCCCAATCTGCATTACTGTAAGCAATGAGATTTAGTGGATTGCCGGTGGGAAAAATAAGCCACAAGACGGTGAGCCACATAGATACCGAATAATGCGACGGACTGCAGCTAGATGTAAGTGCCGTGGAGATTGCATGAACTGGCTGACTTGTTGAACTGCAAAGGAGATATCAGGCCGTGTGATGGTTAAATAATTCAAGCTGCCAACCAATTGACGATACATAGTAGGATCTGAGAGGAGATCACCCTCGTCACGCCTATATTTCACATTGATTTCCAATGGAGTATCGACGGAGGAAGTTTCATCAAGACGAGCCAATGTGATAAGATCTTGGGCATATTTGTGCTGATTTAAGAAAATGCCAGAAGAATCACTGTAGATTTCTAACCCCAAGAAATATGTAAGTGGGCCAAGATCCTTCATGTGGAAAGAAGCATGAAGATGTTGTAGTCGAGTGATCAGAGAAGAATCTGTCTCAAGTAATGATAATATCATCCACATAGACTAGAAGGGGGACAACAACTGAAGTTTTGCAGCGGAGTCATACTTACTTTGCTGAAATGAGAAACGAAGCAGTGTTGTGCGAAATTTATCAAACCAGGCTCGTGGTGCTTGATTTAGTCCATAAATGGAGCGTTTCGATTTACAGACCGCCGAACAAGAAGGAGAGGAAAGCCCTGGAGGAAGTTTCATGTAAACGTCTTCTTTGAGATCACCATAGAGAAATGCATTTTTAACATCCATTTGATGCAGTGGCCAACCCCGAGAAGCGGCAATTGAAAGAATTGTGCGGACAGTGGTAATTTTGGCAACATGTGCAAATGTGTCCTCGTAATTGATTCCATATTCTTGGCGATTGCCAATAGCAACTAATCTGGCTTTATAGCGATCCAAGGTCCCGTCTGAACGAAGCGTGACGGAAAATACCCATTTGCAACCAATTGCTTTAAAATTGGGCGGACAAGATACCACATCCCATGTATCATTTTCTTGAAGAGCTTGTAATTCGTCTGCCATTGCTTTTTCCCAGTAGCGAAGCTAGACAGCTTCGGAGTAAGATCTGGAAATAGGATTAGAGGACAAGGTAGTATGGAATGAGGTTAGAGAGAAGCCATACCTATCGGGTGCATGAGACGGCCTAGTCGAACGACGAAGCAATGTGTCAGGATCAGAGTCCAGTTGTTGAACCGGATCAGGTGGGGGGTCGGACTCACGAAGTGGCGCAGCAGGACGCCTTCTTTGATACACGAAGCCAGGTTTGAAGCGTTGAGGAGTAGAAGATAGGGAATCAAATTATGGGAGCATAACTGTTGACGGAGTCACGGACGGAGCCAAATTGCTCTTAAAGTAATATTGATTTTCAAAGAAAACATGTCGTGAATATGAAATTTGTGAGAAAAGACGTCATAACAAATATAGCATTTGTGAGAGTTACTATAACCCATGAAGACGCATTTAGTAGCTTGAGCCGACAACTTGTGTCGTTCATGTCCTGGCAAGTGTACAAAATAGGCCCAACCAAAAGTATGTAAATTTAGATAACTAGGCATGCGATTTATAGAGACGGGAATAAGGAGAGGCTAAGTTTAATGTACGCGATGGTAGACGATTGATAAGAAAAAACGCGGTAGATAGGGCTTCAACCCAAAATTGAGAAGGTACCACCGACTCAAGTAACAATGTACGAGTGACGTCAAGCAGATGGCAATTTTTACCTTCGGCTACCCCATTTTGTTATGGTGTATATGGACATGAATGTTGAGAAATTATTCCGTTTTGATTGAGAAATGATTGAAATGCAGTAGACATATATTCACCCCCCGAATCAGAACGTAAGATTTTGATATGTTTAGAGACTTGTGTGTCCACTAAA
This sequence comes from Haberlea rhodopensis, assembly GCA_907163345.1. Classification (NCBI taxonomy): domain Eukaryota; kingdom Viridiplantae; phylum Streptophyta; class Magnoliopsida; order Lamiales; family Gesneriaceae; genus Haberlea; species Haberlea rhodopensis. Next base: position 27,529,618 of record CAJQUN010000004.1, on the reverse strand, counting down.
GCTACAAACTGTTGGAACATCGAGCCCATTAAAAATAGATCCAGGTATATTTGCTATAGTCATCGATAAAGGTAACAAAATATTTTTATTTGGCATGAGAAATAACCGGCGAAATACCCCACACATCGCTATGTATTAGATCAAAGCAATTTTGAGCACGGGTACCCTGATCAGGAAAAGGAAGAGACTTAATCTTACCAACTTACATGTAATACAGTCAGGAAAATTAAGAGATGAAAAACGATTGGTTTTACCCAAGAAACCCGACTTTATTATACGAGAAAAAATATGTGAATTAGGATGACCCAAACTTTTGTGCCATAAGGCATTGTTATGATGAACTGTATTACAAGCGAAAGAAATAACTGGGGGAATTGAAAAATGTAAAAAAAAAAATCCTACTTTAGGCCCCTTCGCGAGAATCTTTTCCGACACCTGATCCTGCACAAGGCAACCAGAACGAGAAATAAGACTAGTACTTAGTGCAGGAGATACAAAAACAGCCCGAAAAGTAGAATTCACATCAGCAGTTGCATGGATCGGTAACTGATTACCATTAGCAACGGTAATCTGTAACGACCTGAATATGGGCGAACATTATGAAGATTGGCAGCAGACTTGGTCATGTGATTAGAGGCCCCTGAGTCAATCAACCAAGAGGCGAGAGAAGCGGAGTTATTACCTTGAAGGCCCAATGCAGACAGAGCAAAGATAATCATCTGTTGCACAGTTTCAGGGATGAAAGTGGAAGGCGCATCCGTGCGAGCGGATGAAGAACCAACTGAAGCTTGATATCCTGTGGTATGTCATGTTGGTGGACGAATGGGACAATCGGGAAGAAGGTGGTCGGGCTTCTTGCAATAATTGCATTTTTTAGTGGTGCAATGCTTTGCAATATGCCCAAATTCCTTGCAAGTGTAACATTGGACTTGACGTATGTTCTTTTCTTTCCCTTTGACATGAGAGACATATGCAACATCATTAGAAAATCCTGAAGGTTGTTGGAAATTCCCTTGAGTTGCAAGGCGCTGCTCTTCACGTAGTAATTCCCCGAGACAAACATCTAATGATGGAGATGGGTCACGGTTCATTAGCGTAGATCGAGCGATCTCGAATTCAGGGCGCAATTTCATCAAGAACTGATCTCTCTTGCTTTGTTCATGAACAACTTGAACATCAGCAAGGGAGCCAGCCGGAACCTTAGTATAAATGATATCAGCGAATTCTGTCCACAGAATTTGAAAGCCCGTGAAATATTCCTGGATAGAGAGATTACCCTTAGTGTAATTGGCAATCTCGTATTCGAGTTGAAATCGCCTAGCCACATTGTTTTGACAATAGACTTGTTGTAAGTAGTCCCACATGGCTTTGGCGGTTTTGTATGGGCGAAGATTTAGTACAATGAGTGGATCGACAGATGCTAACATCCATTACATGATGCGAGCATCTGTAATCTTCCATTTGGTTAGGGACACTGTATCAAGAGGGATAAAAGTACTCCCATCAACATGTCCCCATAATTCCTTTTCCGTCAGGAACAGACGAAATTGGAATTCCCAAGCTGAATATTTTTTACCCATGAATTTAATACCGAAAGATTCAAAATTACTCATGGTATGAAAGAGTATTTGACAGTATTTCAATATTAACGTCGCACAATATTAGCAATTGATGAGAAACAAAGGTTAACACTGATGCGATAAAGCCGATCGAACAAAATCCAATATTAGTTTCTGGGATGTCACGATAAAAGCAATCAATCTAGGAAAAACATTCACGCGATGAACAGTGATGTGCGATGAACAGTAACGACGTGATGAACAGTGACGTCGCGATGAACAGTACCGACGCGGTGAACGGTGCCGACGCGATGAACAGTACCGACGGGCAATCAAAATCAGAGAAAGAAAAGACTCAAGATTGGTTTTGGCTCTGATACCATGTAATACAAATTGACTTTCTTTCTGAATGGTTTTCCCTTCATTCATCAATGCATTAAATAGGAATACAATTACAACCTATGTAAGGAAAGTACAACCTATGTATGGAAAGAATATTAACAGCCTAATTTAAAATATTAACAGCCTAATTTACATCATAATTTAATAGCCTAAATGCCAGACTATTTTCCACTGTCAAGCAAGCATAAACTTACAAACATGCCTTTGAAATAGCTTCAGAGGAATGGGAATCTAAAATATCGAACATACTTGAAAATAAAGATAATCATTTAGGCACGAAAACTTTTCATTCTCTTGGACATGTTGCCTTTTTCGAATAGAAATGCTATACCCAAAAGATGCTTGGATCGATAACCCATTCAACAAATTAAGGACTTGCACCAGTATCCAAGTGCCCCCAGACTCTAACCACTTAATTTTTATCCACAAACATCGTGGACATTTTCATAGAATGGTCAAGTACAATGAATATTAAGAATGATAAATTATTGGACCCTAGAACAGTATATGAAAGACAACACCTAACATATTGCAGGAAGAGAAATTTAGGTATAAGATCTCACCCGCAACACCATTTAACATCTGAAGTAGACAGTGTTGCTGAAATGATGAAATATAACCCACTCCCCAGCCTTTAAGATCAATCTGCATGAGATGCTGGACCTGTGTTCTGGGCCTACCGTTGCAAGTTTTCAGAGGTGAAATATTGAATCCTCCGCCTAAAATTAGAAGCAAACAAGTGTTTCAGCATCCAATGATTCATGATATAAAGTTTATGAAAAACTCTATTTACACCTACAGCAGAAATAGAAAAATAATCTTCAGGAAACCATTATGCAATCTAGTAGAAAAGAAGTGACATTTACTTTCAATATGAGCTCGCACAAATCCTGGTTGTGGACCACAATTTTCATGCTTCCTAGAACGAAACAACACAACTGCATAACAGAAAATGGTAAAACAAGGCGAGTTAAGCGATGAACAAGGACAGGGCCTCAAACAGCGAATGAACAAGGACAAGGCCTCAAACATTTACCATAACTTCCATCATCATTTCGCCTCCAGTAACGTACATAGCAGAGGTCCCGAGGCCAGACAAACCTGAGTTGGTACATAATATACTGAATGATGCTATTAATTACCAAAAATCAAATGTATAACTCCTTCAAATATGTGAATACATTAAGAAATGGTACAACATATTTGGCAAGTGAGAAACAAGTCACAATCTTCAATTGCAATCAAGCAGTTTCGAACCATGCAAACCACATACTCTCATCAGCAAAAAAGAGAGAAAATAATAAACATATTTAGTTTATTACCATAAAAGCAGAACTATGGTAAAAATGAGATAAAGGCATTTGGATGAATCAATGGTATTAGCAAAGGAGTTGTAACCCATTTCACAAGTTAATGTTTAACTCACGTATAGTAATCCTGATATTGACACAGCAAAACCAACAACTTTAGTAACAATAACCCAAAATTACATTGGAAACCAGCCTAATTGAAGCCGATGGTAAAGTAGAGCTGTATGTCCATCCACTTCTTCAACTAAGCTACCATACTGGAAGCTACAATCCCACCTGCATAATTATTGAACTTCTGTTAATGTTGATCCCAAAAGCTGAACTCCAAATGAATACATCATGTAATAAGCTTGAAATTGCCTTGAGTTTATTTTCTTTTAAATGATTCCACGGAAATTCTATGAGATTATTTGTTTAAACCAACAAACATTTCAGATCAAGAAAGCATAGGAGAATTATTTAAGTTCATTGTCTAAATTCTCTGAAGTTTCACACATATTTTTGCACCAATGCAATTCAATGTGGTGATTTTTATCAAGAAAGCAATTAGTTGTCACTAGTCAACCTACATTCTTGCACACACATGCATGTTTATCATGAGCAGTTAGCCAATAATGGGAAATACTCAGAGTAAGTGTTGATTCGAGAATAAAATGAACTTACTCGCATCTTGTCGCATCCATGCGCATTACTAGCTCGAATATTTCTTCGCAGGTAGCCTCAACCACCCCAACAGCTTTCATTGCTCGACTACAACTCTTTGGCTACATCAAAAGCTGTAACACCATAAGATATCCAGCATCTAGCAAGGCATTTAGGCTAGAAACAGCAAAATATAAGAAAGTGCATACATTAAAATCCACTTCAATAAGCTCCTCAAAAATCCGAAGCCCTAAAATGTACAAGAAAAAATAAATAATCATGATAATTGCCACATTGTTACATTTTCAACTGCTAAAAGGTTCATACAATTCCATTTCACCACTCCATGTGTACCAAATTAACATGACATAGGAACTTCAACACACCATTCTGGCACTGAAGAAGGCGCCAATATTTTCTAGAAAATGCCTGACTGGTAGAATTCTGAATAGCCAAGTCTGAATCTAATTCCTTTGTCCAGTCGAAAACAGATTCAGGGGGACCTGCACGTGAACATTGGTATTTAAATATCAACAGATTCACAAAACCAAGACCAGGAGGTCACCAGTGAAGACCATTTCCAATTGTTGTTCTGCGTGTCAAACTTCGGTTAGGATATCCATCACCTTCTGCTGCACTACCCCTGCAGCAAATAATGACCAAGCAAAGTAAAGCAGATGGAGCATTATTGAAAACAGCATCCATCTGAACTGGTTCAGATGTGCAGCTAGATGATTACAGTTATAGGGGAGTAATATGCACAACAGATTGTTGAAGGTCTGCAAAAATTGTTAGCCTTCCAGGTAAGAAAAAGGGAACAACTTTAACTCTAAGCAATACTGCAGTCTGCATGTAGAAGATTGGGAAGCTAAATGGAAGAAATATTTAAAAGTGGGTCATCAGTTTAAAAGTAGATTTTACTTGTAAAATATTGGTACGTTATAGTTCTATTTATGGACCAATTTTAAAAGAAGAGAACCTAGATTGATGAGGAAATTTCAATGAGGAGAACTAAGGATAGTTCTCACAGACTAAAATCCCAGACAACACTGAGGAGCCTGCGGTAATTCTCACTTAAGTCATCACGCTTTCACCACTCACGATTTGATTTTCAGGCTTACATGCTGTGGCAGTCCTATCCCCAAAATCCTCATGTTATCAGTTTTGGCATTATGTCTATGTTTTATCAGAGTTTGCTTAGACTCGTCGGCAACGAGAAATCACAGCTGCTACATAAAAGCTATTCCCCGATGTCATACATCTAAAATCGTCTAAACTGAATAATTTTCCATCTTTCAAGCATCATATTCCCTTCGTGACACAATAAGACAGGGCCTTCCTGAAAACATCACTCGTCCTTCAAAATCTACATCTCACAATCGGGTATCAATTCTATGACATCTTCTGTATAAAAGACTCCACTCATAGAAATCAAAAAACACTTACTGAATTTCATAGTCTGGTGATGAAGTACTCCTCCCATTATCCATGCCGGATTTATATTCAAAAGAATGGTATTTGTTACCATTAATAGCTTGTGACTCTTGGTGCTGCATGCCACCGACATGCATAAGTCATTGAGCTAATTTAAGCACAGGCATATGATCATTTTATGTAATGGTAAAACGACTACTGTTCGGGAGGTGACAAAAAGATAAGAAAACCTGATCGATTACGGATTCCATCTTTTGTTTCCAGATGAGTGCCTCCTGAATGTTGAAAGCTGCCATCTGGAGCAAACAATATTTATATGTAAATTAAGATCAGTTTCTTTCAGAGAATGCATCATGATTCACAAACACTGTGTTCTCATTAAATATAATCCTGTGGTGTTCCAAATAATATTATACATAAATTATGTTGATATAATACACACTTTTTTTCTGGGATCACACATTAAATGTTGCAAAAGTGCCTTGTCCAAGTAGAACAAGCCCAATATTATCTTCTACTCGAAATGTTTTACGTAAAGACAAATATGTAGGTTTATTTCACATTCTCAAAAAAATGTCCGGAGTTCGTTTTTTGCATTTTAACAATATGCCCAGGGTTCGGAAAGGGGTTATGTCACTTTAGGCATAACATCATTTCACTCGTACTGCAAAGAGGGTGTTTACATACGGAAAGTACCAATAAGGGTAAAAGGATGGCTATAATCTCTAAATGGGATCAGGGAAATAGTTAGTTACCAAAATATAATCATGGCAATATCAATAAAATTCAAAGTACTACCCACCGTCATTCGGTTGTACATCTCTTTCTTGTTGAAAACCGACAGAACATAGACCATCTGCCAAAAACCAGAGCTGGTAATTATGTAAATATATAAGATACATTTCAGTGACTCGAATATATGTAGCAAATATAAATCACAGCTCACGTGTCCATGATGTGTCTTCAATCCCCGGTCTTCCACTCTACAGTTTCCATCTATAAGAAGAGTCTTCGCGGGTACCTTACCGCACAAAAAGGAAAAGGAGACTAAAATAATTATTTCGATGCACTGCATTCCTTGCAGTCTATTTGAGAAATAGAAGACCATATCTCATTTTGTGAATCGTTAACACATTAACTAGAATACTTGATAATAAAATTTCTATTTACGTTTGATCTTCATTGTGGAAATCAATTTGTAACCTAATCATTCATCAGGCACCTCTGTACTCACAGAGAAAAACGACTTTAGTATTCTGGGAGAAAATAAATGCAGACGTTATTTGAAGGCATTTACCATATTGTCTTGGGGCTTCTTCTTGTAATAGGCCAACACTTGATACTCGAGTACAAAATATCGCATGTGAATAAATGATCTCCCAATCTTCCTCCGTCCATACCTTGCCATCCATCCTTCGTGCACCACCTTTGAATTGGACATCTCCACTCAATTCACACTAACTTCCCTCCAAAAATCACTCAGTCACCACACCGTTTTTTCTTACTCTTTAACAAATAAACTCCTATAACGATTCTCTTTAAAATAGAAGAATAGAACAACCTTCACTTCCAAGGATTAATCGACAAAAACCATGCCACCCGACTGGATCGATCACAATTCAATGTAAACAAAAAGCGAGATATTCACAAACATAACTCCGCGGATCTTTGTGAAACAATATTATTATTATTTTCAATCAAAAATCTTCACCGCAACCCTCACACGTATTCAGATATATACCCATTCGCATAAATTTAAATAAAAATATCTCCAACTATTCCCGAAAACCTGCGATCCGATCCTCCGCAATCCTGAAAACACCAGAAATACAAAAAAAAAAACGAGAGAATTTCCAATAGTGTACTCAAACGCCTGTGCTAACATTCAATAAAATCAAATCATATAGATATGTATAAACAAACACGTGCAAAAAGAGAGATATAGTGCGAGGAATAAATAAGAGATACATTTGTGCGACGCTGGTGACAGAATCTTCCGTCGGAGAGTGGCAGAATTCTACTGCACGTGATCGGCCATTAATGGGAAGTTTGTTAAATCACGTTGTGTAGTGTAGCCTGAATTTTACGTGACGTTGGGAATTATCAAAGTTGAAATATTTTAGAAGGTCAGCGTGAAAGATTGAGAGTATTATTTTGGTACAGTTTGTTTTCATTTATTTTTTATCCTATCTTTATGTTAATATTTAATGACATATTATTTGTGATTTTTAAGTAAAAATTATTCATATTATATTTATCCACTTTAATCTATTTTCAAGTAAATTTCATATATATTATTTCCCAGCAAAAAAATTTAACTACTTCCTAGAATTTAATTCCAATTATTATTAGATTATTTATTTTATTATTATTATTTTTATTTATTAATTATTATGATTATATATTTTATGGTATGTGTATATATATATTGTTTAGTTTTGGATCGTTATAGGATTATTAATATATTAGTATGATTTATGATATAAGTTATAATGTAATATAATAATAGTAATTATTATATTATATATATTATTAATATTATATAGAATAATTATTATTGGTTATTTTTTTATTATTAGATATATATGAATATATATTAGTATTGTTTTATATATATACATCTTATTATTTTATTATTATTAATTCTTATTTATTATTATATCTATTATTTCTATTTTTATCCCATTATTATTATTATTATTCTTTAATATTAATAATAATAATTATTATTCTTCTTTTTTAAATAGTGTTAATAATTAATATTCTTATATTATAGATCTCCTATTATTATTATTATTATATATATAATAATGAGGGTATTTTAGTCATTATATCAAACTATAAATTAATCCATAATTTTATCCTCCAATCAAACCCATATAACTTACAATAATATATTATTTTATACTATCTCATAATTTAATCATTATCATTATCTTATCCTTACATTATCACTCACTTCAAACGGTACCTTAGGGAAAATTACCCAAACATACTATGATTTACCTCTTATTTTCCTCTCCAACTATACTTTGAATAATTACACTTTACATAATATAATTTCAAGGTATGTAATACTTTACATCATGTACTTTCAAAGTTTGTAATGTTTTACATCCTTGAATTGTACACATTTATAAGTTTTGTTCAAGTACCCAGATCCATCACAAAAAAATGGTACCAGAGCTTATGTTTAATTTGAAAATACTATAATAATATCTTGAATATTAATTTGTAACATATACGGACGAGGCGATTCAAGAAATATTATGGATCAGAACGAATGTTCGTGGTGCAAGTCATACAGGTGGTACTTCCAGAAATTGGAATAAGTAAATCAAAGATATCTGGCCGAAGCTAAACACTTCAACCAGAAATGGAATACTCTACTGGAAATTTGTGATAGCCATGCTAGCATATACAAGTATAGCAATGAACCTTTACAGGAGGAACCTCAAGCTACAATTTGATATTTCAGAGGCCCAGGAGAGATATCATTCTGAGCACAATTCCGTGATTCCAGATCCAAATAACCCAACAGGATCTGGAACAGACGAATAATATGGGGGAACCAACATTTCGAGAAATCGAGTCGGATACTTCTAAGATATCCCAAGATCTTAGAGAAATCCAGAAGACAGTGCAGCGTTATGGCTACCTACAATACCATGTCCCTACACAGGTCCATCAGATTCAAAGTCAGATGGAGATTATGATTAAACATCAGGAGGAAATTCTTGGAAATCTTCGAGATGTTCAAATCCGAGTTAAGGAGACCAAGTTCTTTGGGAAGAAGAAACGGGGGATGGTTACCACCATCCTATGAAACAGAACCCCTTGTACATAAAAAATGAAAAGTCAATGAGGTCCAAAGACCCATGACAGAAACAGAAAAATTGATTGTTGTCATCCAACGAGATCCAATACTACCCACAAAATAATGGAAAGAATCAACTTGAAAGATCGACGTGATCTTGCTGATTTGTTTGCAGGATTAAATCTCATATACTTGAAGACATGTGAAGTTGTAACTAGAACTCCACCACAAGAAAGTTTTGGGTCACACAATCCACCCGAAGAAGATCAAGGCATGCCCCCACCGAGATGATTTTACCACTGGAGAAAACTTAGATCCCCCAGTGGGAGTGAGAAATCGTCCCCGGACACCAGATATACATCAGATGGCCTACGGGAAATCTCAGTTAGATACAATTCATACATATGAACTTATGCTCAACATGATGTCTTGAACTTTAAAAAGCGAGAAGTTCTTATTGATGAATGTGATTCAGCAATGAGAATAGTAGATGAACGCTTGATCTAAGTAAAGAATGATTCATTTTACTCCTAAAAATGAGTCTAGAAGGATTGGTCAAGATTGCCCAGGAACTCGGACCCATGTACCAAAGAATAAGTTTTAGCCGGAGAGTCCATGAAAGAAATCGTGGACAAGATGGCAAAATTCTTTAAAATATGTTTCATTGGAGTTGGTTACTTCGAATGAATGGAGGAAGAAAATGCTAAAAAATATAGACAAGCTCTAATTAGCCTGGAACGACATGATATTTGTTACGTAGACGAGTACATCAAGCTCTTAACAGAGTATAGATGGAAGACAAAGATAGACGAAAAAGATGCATCAGAACTTTTCTTTGCCAAAATACCGAGTCCGTGGAGAGAAATGCTAATCCAGGAATATACACCTCATACAATCGAAACGGTGTCCAGGATAATGTCATTTCTAAAAATGAAGCTTGCGGAGTGGTGCTATCAAGCAAAACTCCAAAAGAATTACAAGAAACTAAGAGGAATTAACAAAACAGCTCTTTGTTGTACAGTGAATAATATCCCTACTATCGTCGGAAACTATCCCCAAAGGTGGCAGATGAAGAAACACAGAAGTCATCATTATGCCCAAGGAAGTAGTTCAAGAAGAAGTAGGTTTTCATGGAGACCTAGGAAGTTCTGGTCAAAACAAAAAGCCCGAAGTTACATATCGGGGCAAAGATGAGGACCAACAAGAAATAGAACCTTGTCAACAGGTTCTAATCAAGCAAGCACAAGCAGAGCACCAACGAAGAGGACTTTCAGACGCACTCATACTCGTGTGAATGAGAGTTTCAAAGATTGTAATTGCTGGACATGCGGAGCAAGATGACATATCTTTATAGATTGTCCAAAGAACCAAAGCCGAGACGTAAGACAGTTTTAGCACACCAAGAAGTTCGAGGATGCTGTTTATTTCCAGGAAATGGTGCATGTGTATCAATTTGAGGATATCCTCTCAGATGAAAGCATCTATGAAGAAGATATCTATTCTGATAATGGAGGTGAATCCAGTACAGAATCAGAGTGAAGGATAATTCCTTCAACACATGATCAGAGAAGAGTCGTCAGGGTTTTTCTCACATACCACTGTTTCTCATAAAACCCTTATGAGGATCATGAAAGAAGAGTCAAAACTTCAGATGTATGATGGATTTACAAATGGAGCAATGAAAAAAGTCATGGATATGATTGGTCTTCGAAGCAGGCAGTATCAGATTATCCATAGGGTTACAACATGTGAATTTGCGATCCCGATGGAATTTACGGGAAACCAAATTGAGATGCAGTTAATCCCCTGTTGGAACCGAAGAGGGAGGTGAATGAGGTTCCTTGGCTACTTTAGCGTTTTAAAATGAATTTGCAAAATAGTCGAGTTTGCGCTGCGGAAGACTTGATGTCAATCGACAAATAAATAATATGAAGAAATAAATAAATGCGTAATAAAAATAAAGCAATAAAGAACACGAGAATTTGTTATAGAAGTTCGGCGATGAATCGTCTACGTCTCCTCTTCCCGGCTAGAAAACGTCCAACCGAGGTTCCACTAGAACAACTTTGATCTTGGCCTTAAGGGCTCCAAGTAAGCCAGAACACACTCTTCCCGAGTAAACAACTCTTCACGAGTAACACACTCTTCACGAGTCTTCTTGGCCTTAAGGGCTCCAAGGATAGCCACACAAAAACTCTTCCCGAGTTATCCACACTCTTAACGAGTCTTCTTGGCCTTAAGGACTCCAAGGATAGCCACACACTTGCACCAACTTCACTTGTTGATGGCTTATACAATTTCCAACTTGCGTCGGTGTTGGAGGACCTTACAATAAACAAATAACACCTTCACGGTGTAACAACACGAAGAACACAAGAACTCTCACACAAGAAATGAATCACAAACTCCAATACAACACAAATGTATGAAGTTTGCAATGCTAGATAGAATTTGATTGAACACAACTTTCTTGTAGTTTATACTCTTGTTTCTTGTCTTCAAAATGCTCCAAAACATCCATATTTATAGTGTAGAAGGCCCCCAAGGCTCCTACTAGCCGTTGCTACACTTAAGGCTTGAATCACTCCAAGATCGCCTCGGGCGATCATCATCGCCGCGCACCAACGGTCAAAATCTCCACTGATAGCCTCAGGTGATGTCCCGATCGCCTCAGGCGATTGATACCAAAAATTAATGTCGTAGCTTCGGTTACTCAAAAATATTCATCACCTCAAACGATCACTTCATCGCCTCAAACGATCCATGCATCGCCTCAGGCGTTCTACCCATCGCCTCAGGCGATCTTGCCATGCGCGCGGTCCTCGGCGTCGCTTCAGTCGACGTGCGTGGCGATGTCCCTCTTGGCTGCCATTGCCTGGGGCGATGGTCACCATCGCCTGGGGCGATCTGCCTGATGCCTTGCACATTTGGTTTCTTCAACCAATCCACTTTTCACCTATCTTAATCTTGTTTCTCGAACTTGTGGTGACCATCAAAGTTGTAGCTTATCCTCTTAGCTACGCATGGACACCAAAATCGTCGAACATCGAATATTGTTACCATCTCATCCTGTACACTAAGTAGACGCATTAGTATAACAAATGCAAGTTTTGTTAATTTTTCCGGAATGTTCATTAATAATCTGGCAAACCACATAAATGTGTTCAGTCCGTTACTAAAAAAGACGTTAAATTTGAGTGGAATGAAGACCATCGACAGGCTGTCAAACAGCTGAAAGAAGTTTGCAAGCAACTACCAAAGCCTACAATCACAAACGACGAGGATGAACTGGTGTTATACACGGATGCTAGTGATCAATGGTGCACAGCGGTCCTCATTAAAGCCACACAAGATGGAGAAATATCATGCAGATATTGTAGCGGCCTCTTCACCGACAGTGAAGCTATCCGATGTCATATCAACGAAAAAGAATTCTTTGCAGTCAGAAAGGCTTTTAAAAAATGGCCATTATTTCTACTTGCGAAGACTTATCTTGAAAATAGATAATACAAGTGTTAAGTCTTTTTAAAAAATAAAATTGAGTCAAAACCAGAAAAGGCTAGACTTTTAAGATGACAAGTTGAATGCCAATATTATGATTATGATATTGTCATTGTAAAATCAGATAAAAATGTTCTTGCTGATTTCTTAACACGATATGGAGGGACACGTTGCTAGCGATACCCTCAAACGAGTGAGGAATCTCAGGGAAAACCTGGAGATCCTGGAACGAGACTTTGGGACTCTTTGTCTCAATGCTGAGGTCGCATGACGACTTCAACGAGCAGATCAATAACTTGTTACTTATCACATACGAGCATCCTTTCGGGGCCATGAACGTTTGTTTGAAGTCTTGAAAGGGCCCATCCTCCAGGCCGCACCTCCAACGGTGCAGAAAAGGAGTGTTTAGATAACTGTGCTCATCTAACCCGGAGGCAAGGGATTCAAGTGCCCATGTCACGAGTGCTGCAAATGATGCATTCCTTGAGGATGTACAAGTTGTAGCGAATGTTGAGGGTCATGTGTTATCACAATATGAACCTTCAAATCAACACAACACCTCTGGGGTAAAAGAGGGAGAGTTGAACATTAGGTCAATGACTGTCAATTATAGGGTTCAAACTAATGATGATTTAGTTTATTCACCCATGCAGAATTACCAATGTACTTGGGAGAAACTAATTACCAGACGGGGTATCAACCCAGACAAATCTATTGTTGATATCTCCTGAAAATATCCGAGAGTTTGGATGAAACGAGGCAGCCATCCAAACGAAGTTCAAGATTTGTATAATTTCGGAGCCCTGACTTCGGTTTATACTTTTGCACCAGTATTCTCTGAAATCTCAAGACTATCAAAGTGGATCAGAGAAGCTATTCATGAGACATGGGCCAATAATCCACATTTGGCCAGAAGAGATATTTTGGAGTTGTATTTTTTTAGTGCTGCTCCAGAACCAGCAAAAAAAGGTTTCATTGAGGCTTTTCATTTTATCAGGCTCAGACGACCAGATTGAAAAGCCTTAAAAATATAAAAATGGTGCTACCAGAAGGTATACCAAATTTGGCTGGGACTATCACAGAAGATGAAGTTTCAACCAGACGTGCATGGGGTCTTTGGATTTGTCTAATGGAAATGAACAAAGTCAAATATTCATTTAAGTTCTTTCAGAATTCAGTCAATGGTACTTTCATGCTGAATTCCATGACAACAATATTTGCCGAAGAACTCTTTGAAACAAAAAGAAGAATTCTTTGGGAAAACAAGATTCCGGCAGAAAAAAAAACTAACCGAAATTTCTGCAATATGTCAACATTGGCCAATGGATAGATCATATTTGCCAGCATGCCTGGAGCAGAAAGAACCAGAGTTCGGGAAAGGATTCCAATCCAAACCAAACCCGACAGATCAGAGGGAGAAAGAGACAAAAGACATGCTGACAAGAGAGCCTGTTTTTCTAAAGCTCGAAGACCACAAAAACCAATAATGTAAAGATTCCCTGACAAAGGAAAATGTGTGGACCATTAAATATTAGTGCGGTAACTATTAAACGCACTAGGATAAAATAATGGACCACTCACGAGAAAAGTTGGCAAACTCAGACAAATATGCCAGACCACGTGAAAGTTAAGGCGCACTCAACAATTATCAAGATTTGGAATCCGACGTTGAAGTCCGGATTCACGCCTATATAAAGGCACTCATTCAGGAAGCTAAGGACATCGAAATTCTCGATAGTTTTCTGAGAATAAAAATTGTAGTATCTAAGCTTTGTAATCTTTCAACTTTCAGAGCTTGATAGTTTCTTTCTTTCTTCCTTTTTAATCGTTTGTAATTTCTGTATTTCAGTTTATGTGTTCTTGAGTCAATCCTCATCTATATGATAGGCTAAACAAGTATGTCTCCTCCAAAAAAGAGATGTTTTAATGTAATAGATATTATAAGTATTTCCAGAATAAAATAAAGGTTGTTGCCCATCTATCTCTCTAATTTCTTTAAAATATTTTTATATTTGGTTATACCAGACGCCCTAACGCCCTACGTAGAAAACGAAATAGAGATGTGCTCGATATTGCTGAAGGGCTCTATAACAGAACCATCAGTTGCGATCGTGTAGTTGGTGGTGAGGAGCCATCATAAAACCTTATTGAGTACCCGGCATTAGTGCGGTCAAAAAAGTATATAATGTTTTGTTAAAATTTTATTGTAATACGGAAGCATGATGAGCCATTTACGATTTTAAGCCAAGGGGTACAAAAAAAAAAAAATTACTTAGTATGAAAAGTGTAATTTCTCAAAATATGGATGGTAAGTGAAACATCATATAAACTATGAGATGTTGAGTGAAATTTGCCCTTATATTTATCACGGTAATTACATATGATTCCTTGTAGAATAATTATTTTACATTTTCTCTCATCTAGATTGAACAATTACATATGTCTCCCTTGTTGAATAGCTATATTATAATAATACTTCTCTAGTTTGTAAATGTATACCTCCCCTGTGATTTGACATAAAAATATACAAGGAGATAGATGTTATTGTTTCACACTAGAGGGACTAAAACGATAATTATGAAAACTAGAAATGATCTATATGAAGTTCACCCTATTTATTATTAATAGGGGGCATTGTATTCAGTGGATATTATAAGGGGCGAACCTATGTGTATACTTTGGCAAAAACCATTGTCAAAAAAATATATTATCTTAAAAAATATCTTTTTATAAAAGTTATAGTTTTATCATCTAAAAACTATATTTTACTCCTTCAAAATTAATTTTCTCCCATCTTTAAATTATATTTTGATCCCTAAAAAAATTTTAGCCTCCATTTTTATCTTTATATTTTTTTATCTCCTTTTCCAAAAAATTTGTGTCCGTCCGCCCATAGATATTACAATTTACTAGTGCTTTGTTGATTTACAATTAAAATTTTAGCCTCCATATACGATATTTGTTTTGTAAAGTGAGGTGGTAATTATATATTCAAAATTTTTGCTTTTGAGATGTAATAAACTTTTTTTAAATTGATTTTGTAGTTTAATACCCTCCCAAATATTTTTTGATATTATTGTGGTTATCCAAATTAGCAGGGGTCTTACGGTCGTTTAGCATGTAATAATATGAGTATTTTCGGATTTACAAAATAGTCATACCACTAAGATGCTTAACCATTATAAGATAACTAGTGTTCTGTTGCACACGTTGTGTGCATATACGATATTTGTTTTGTAAGTGAGGTGGTAATTATAAATTCAATTTTTAATTTTTAATAAACTTTTTTAAATTGATTTTATATTTTAATACCCTCCCAAATATTTTTTTGATGTTATTGTGATTATCCAAATGCAGGGGTCTTGTGGTCATTTAGCACATAATAGTAGGGGTATTTTCGAATTTACAAAATGACCATACCACTAAGGTGCTTAACCATTATAAGATAGTAAGATAATAAGATAATATTATCAAATGCTTTGATATAAGCCACCTCTCTTTTATTTTTCTCACACCTATGTATAACTCTTAAATACCTTGTATAGAGTTATTTTTAAAATATTTATATTGTGGATTCTTATAATAATATTCGTCATCTTATAAATAATAATAATATGTAGAGATATAGTAGTATGACAAATTTAATAATATGGAAGTTAGGAGAACCAATGAAATCATCAATTGTTTATTTTATTTAATTTTATTAAATTTTTTAGAGTGTGATGTGACACGTGTGTCCCACCGACTCGTGTTTCATGGCTATCCACTCCACATCATACAAAACTCAGATCTTTCGAACTAAAACACGCGATATACGCATAAAAAATATGAGTCGGCTTTTATGTCTAAAACAATAAATAAAATATAAATTTATATTTTATAACCAGGAATTAAAGTTAAGAAAACTGTCACTAAAAATATATATATTCCGAAGAAAATAGAATAAATTAAAAATAATGAATTAATATTAAGAAGGAAAATTCTAGACGTTGACCAAATTGGAGTGGAATTTTTTTTTTTGGATTTTAGATACATTAATTTAATGGATTTTTTTAGCGCGAAGAATTTTATAATACTAATTTATTTGATATCTTCATTCATATTATATAGTTTAATTGATGAGTCACAATTTGATAAGATTTTTGTGAAAATATATTTTCTTACACGAAAAATTATTATTACTCTTATAATTATATTCAAAGAGCCAAACCGGTTAGGGGTGGGAATCGGGACGAGTTTCGAGGAATCGGGATATTCGGGTTCGGGTAACCCGAACCCTAAAAGCATACCCGAACCCTAAAAGCATACCCGAACCCGAACCCGAATATGTCGGGTACCCGAAATTCGGGTTTCGGGTTCCCGAAATCGGGTTCGGGTACCCGAACCTTGATTTTTTATTTTTAGTTTTTTAAAAGAAATGTTACACATATTTAACCTAAAAAAAAAAAATTATTTTTAAAAGGGAAATCGGGTTCGGGTAACAATTTTTCTCCCAAACCCCTACCTGAATCCCGTCCCGAACCCGCCACTACCCGATCGGGGAATACCCGATTATCCCAAAAAACCCGATTATCCCGGTCCGATCGGGAACGGGTCGGGACCCGAATTCCCAAACCCGTTTCCCAGCCCTAAAACCGGTATTGGTTGTCGCCGCTCAAGTTATTTTCGTCACAAAAGAGCCAAAGTGGCCCAAAACCTGTGAGGCTGATACAATGATGATCGTCCCAAAATGGCCCAGTAAGGCCCAATTTGGATGACAGCTAAAAACCCCATGGTTATTGGTATAGGTCGTGTGTAACCTTTACAAAAGTATTATTTAGATTGCCTTCAACGTAACTGTGGAGTTGGTGAGAGATGCGTCCTCATCAATAATCTATTCAACTAAATGGTTATATGTTTTATATAATTAGATGTAAATATGGGCGGAGCCAGCATTTGAAAATACATGAGTCTGGTCAAAATATATATCAAAACATAGGTTCGAATGAATAATAGATTTTAAAAAATATACTACTAATTTTTTTTAATCACATAGGATTGGAGTCCCACCCAATTTTGAGTGTGCTCCGCCACTAGATGTAAATGATATATATTTTGACATATTTGTCGTCCAATTTATGTATGCAAGGGAACCAAAATAGAATATTAAACCCATTTCAAAAATTTAAAAAAAAAAATTAATCATCATTAAAACAAAGCATATAAATACAAAGTACCATCCAAATCTCATCAGATGAGCATGTCTAGTTTGTTTCTTTTGTTACTAGTGTACAAATATATGCTTGTGTAGTTGTATAATCTTCCCTCATACTGATTATGTTGTGGTTCTATCTACTCTCTTCTCGTTTCTTAAATAAAGTTAATAGCATAGCAAAACTATTATAGCTTATGTTGTCTTAAATAACTCAAATAAATTGTGCCAAGTCTTCTAGTTGGTACAACAACTAGCATGGTATAGTTAGGATGGTAATGGGATGGGTTTGTCTAAACTTTGGACCTATCTCGTAAAAATAATAAAGCCGGACCTACCATGTTATGCTAACCCGGTAAATTCAACCAGCCTTGCCACGCTAACCAACTTTTTTTAGAAAAGAATTATTGGCTAAAAATCAAATTTTAAGCGCAAAAATTGAATTTCGTTATTCAATTTCATGTTTTTTCAAATAAATATTTATGATAAGCATTATAAATCAATTTTTTTTTTTTTTAATTTGCTTTCATTCCTATCAATTTTTTGCCTCGAGGGCATACCATGCTAATAGGATTCTCTCCCCCATGCCATTGTGTGATCATCCATGTACAAAATCACATGATGTGCAACATCATTGGACCACGCCACGGCCCCAATCCCATATTGCCTCCCACCACCCCTCCATGCCTCCCCCAACATCAACATACAAATATCCCCACCTTCATCATTATCACTGAAAACCCCCATTTTCCACTATTTACTTCACCAAGAAAATGTTCCTATCATTGTACTGTGAACTTGAAGTCACCAACACTCTCATCTTTAAATCTCAGATTATTATAGCGTCTCACTGTACTTAAAGATTCCATCTTTTTTTGTCTTCCTTCACCAGCTGCCCCCCCACTCCTCTCTGATTTTGAGGTTCACCTCCCATGTTTGGCCAAACCCTAGATCTGTCCCTTCTCTAGGTGAATACCCACTCGTCCTGCACAGACACTGCAAATGGTGTCTATTTGTTTGTGTTTTTATGATGTTGTTCATGTTTTCTTGAAATTTTTTTTTACTGCAGCTTTTTTTACAAGTGCTTGTTACAGACTCACAATCATACATGCGTGTATGTGTTATTTATTTTTTTATTTTTTTGTGTCTGTGTCCTTGTAGTCTGTGTTGTTTTTCCTTTTCTTGTTCCCTTATCCATTTTGTGGAAGCCTCGTTTCTGGGCTGTAAGAAATTTCTCATCTTGAGCCCCTTTTTCCTACCCCACAAGGACAAAACAAATAAAGCAATAAAAAAAGTAGCTACCGCGCACTTCCTGTTCATGTTTTTCGTGCTTTTTTTTTTTTAACTGATTGTAGTTATGTCAATTCTTGATGCAGGTTGTGTACGAAGTTAGAGGAGGATTATTTATTACTGAACTTACAAGTGTCACTTTTAAAGGAGGGTTGAGTTAAAAGGAAGTAAAATGAGTGGCACAACTTCTGCATCTGTGGTGGTGGGGGGAGGGGTAGGCGAGGTGGGGTACGGAGGATATAGGCCACCATTCACAGCAGTGCAGTGGCAGGAGCTGGAACACCAAGCCATGATATATAAGTACATGGTGGCTGGACTTCAAGTTCCACCGGACCTCGTTATGCCCATTCGCAGCAGCTACGATGCCCTTGCCTCCCGTTTCTTCCACTATCCTTCATGTAATCATCTCCCTGTTTTAATCTATTTCATTCAACCTTTGGTTCGAAGAAACATTCCGACCATGTCTTGATATTGACAATAGTTCAAACTTAGACATGTATGGAAATTCATTTATATATGTGTGAAATAGACAGTAACTGGCTGTGATAATTATGGGTAATTATAGCATCAGCATAAGTGTGACTTTCACTCCTGTTGATTATTGTCATATTTGATCGGAAAACACGAGGATGACCTGCTTGAAATTCCTGTTTATTGGTGGATCTGTACAGGATTGGCTAAGCCATTGGAAGTCTTATGTATGTTTTACAATCTTTTTCGATCTTGTTTTCATTGCCAACTGTTGGTTGTAAATGATGATGTAATGTTCTCGAAGATACTTTATCTGTTTTAGAAGTCATGTTTGTGACATATTTGAAAGTTGTTATACCAGTTAGTTTTTTGTAACCTCAATTTATGTGAACTATTACACCGGCTAACATGAAGAACTTCACCATTTTGGGGGGGATTGAATTTTATTTCTTGCTTTAATATCAACTTGTTTCTTACAAGATTGCTGTTTTGGCAGTCTGTATGCTATTGGTTTGACTTATGCCACATTGGGTGAAACAGTGTCAAAGTAACATGTCATTGGATGCATAACAAACATAGTATGATGCATTGGGATATTTCTTTTAGTGTAGCGAATATCATCCTGATACTATCTTATTCTCGGAACTTAAATTTGGGTATTTGTTTTGTAGTGGGCTATTCTTCCTACTATGGAAAGAAATTTGATCCTGAGCCTGGAAGATGCCGAAGGACGGATGGGAAGAAGTGGAGGTGCTCCAAAGACGCACATCCAGATTCCAAATATTGTGAGCGGCACATGCACCGAGGTCGCAACCGTTCAAGAAAGCATGTGGAATCTCAACCTACCTCGCAGTCTTTGTCGACTGCAATATCTAATATCTCTACTGGGAGCAATAGTAGCAGTGGAAGCTTTCCAAATATGTCATTATATTCTGTTGGTAGTTCCGAAGGATCAGCTCTAGGAAGAAATGTGGCAAAGCTGCAGATGGAGCCTCTCTCCTATGGGATCCATAGCAAGGATTTGAGGTACTTTTGTTAAGCCTAGTCATGTAGTTAGGTCAAACTAGTATTATGGCTTATAGCCCGTCGCGGAGCCAGAAGCTTTGCATGAATTGTGAAGCTAAAAATCGATAAATATGGGGAGTGAAAACATATTTTTGTATGTATAATAAAAAAGTAAGATAGAGGGAGGTGACTGGTCATACCATCCCTATCACACTCGAATGATTTTGTTCGATAATAGAAATGTTAGGATCCATCTTCTCACATTTTATCGCTGAGCCGGCCAAAGAGACAATAATAAGAGGACGGAGTTACCGATATCGGTAGTTTGCAATGAATGTGAGGAGCATAAGCCTGAGAGAAAGCTGGATCATAGGAAGTGAATTCAATGTCTATGATTCCTCGTCATGAGCCTAAATTAAAGCTATTTCTCCACTTACCTTGTCCCCAACTTCTAAACAAAAGTTTGCCTTGGACCATATTCTCTTCTCCCATTTGTTATACAAGACATGCAGGCTAGAAGCAAGAAAGATTGTTGACATGAAGCAACGTATGTTGAAGAACTGTATTTTCCTATTCAAGTGGACTCTCTTGTTTTTTACAATAACAAAGCTGGGACGAGAGGGAGAAAATTCAAATCTTATACCCATCCTCACATTTGAAAATAAATAATAGAAATTTTTGTTTATGTTTGTACCCATAGGCAATAATTAGTCAAGAAAGCGCAGAATCATGATCGCTCGTTGACTCCAGTAATTGCTAGTAGTCAAGCCATCCACTTTTGAATTCAATACCCAACTTGGACAACAATTAACACATGTTTGTGTTTAGTCAAATTTGATGGTTTTGATTATGTAAGCAATGAGGTATTAATTTTTGTTTTCTACCCTAATCTCCACGTATAAATACCCACTCATTCTTCTTTCCAAAACTATCCCAACAAAACACAAATCTTTTCTTTTTCTATGAATTAAATTGTTGAGGTAAAAGTGATATTGAGGGTTAGAATTTCTTAAGGAGATTTTATCCTTGGAATAGGATTAGTGGTAAGAAAGTGAGCATTAAAATCAGAATGTTCTGAGTGAAATACTTTATATTCTCAATTCTCTTGTATTTTTTGTTATCAATAAAGAAGTAATCTCCTTAAGGGTTCTTGAGTGGATGTAGCCAAATTTGAGGTGAACCATTAGAATTTTGGTGTTCATCTTGTTCAATTGTTGATTATATGCTTGTGATATCTGCTGCGCAATTACCTCAATTATATATCGATTTCCCTGATACCCCAACAATAATGACTTCCAACACAACTGTCTTTCTTCTAATATTTGTTTCTCGGTGGGGTATAAAATATAAGTGGAAGCGGGCATGCTAATGCATATACTTCCGCACCGGCATGTCCCCACTGATTTACTTTCGATGAGAGCATCGAGCAATGCATCCTGGTTCTACTTGACTAAGCTTGTGCTCCTCCAAGGAGGGAGCTTGCTCTACCCAACTAATACCCTTTTTGATGACAAGATTTTTGATATACAGGTATCTACATGGATCAACTCCTCACTCCGATGAGCATAGTTTCTCCCCAGAAGCGTCTCTGGGTTTAGGCTCTAGTGCAGGCAGCGGGACATGGTGTTACTTGCCTTCCCAAGTTTGTTCGAGCTCTTCATTGAGGCAGAACTCTGATTCCCAGTTTTTGGGCCATTCCTCTTCTCAACAAAACATGCCTCTTGCTTTTGAAACCATTAACAATGCCATGTCAAAACAGCGGGAGCAGAACCTTGTTTTTGGGAACGAGCTTTCTTCACTGGGGCCAATTAAGCAGGAGCATCAAAATCTAGTGCACCCTTTCTTCAGTGAGTGGCCCACGACTAAAGAGTCGTGGTCCAACCTTGATGATGAAGATGGGTCCAACAAGAACGTCCTCTCCTCTACCCAGCTATCCATCTCGCTTTCAAGGGCGAATTCTGAGTTTTTATCAAGGGGCTCTTACTCCCCCAATGGTAAGTTTAATATTTCTAGTTGATCAAAATTTGATATTCTTGCAACATATTTGGATAGAACTATCGTAGTGCTGAGTGACTAACGTTACGCTGAAGCATAATTCTCGTTAACATGCAGATGCTTGAAGGGAAGGGGACACGATTCAATTAATGCAGTTTAATTGTCCTCGTTGCTCACTGATTCATCGTGTACTTCAAGAATTGAGATGCTTGTATGAGATACGAGGTTCATGTACCGTAATTGTTAAAGTTGCTCAGTTTTTTAGTCTTGAATAAATGTTATCCGAGTCTATGGCCCTGGAGAGACCACATAAACTTTGTTGGGTCATCTGCAAGTATTTGGAAGTGATAAATTTATTAATTACACGCGTTTTAGATACTTAACCGACTTTTTTGATTTATTCCATTTTTTTGTGTGCTGAATGTGTTTTTTTTTAATGAATTTAACATAGATTTGCTTGATACACACATGATTTGAAATAATTGTTTTTTTTTTTGTTGAAACGTGGGATATTTGATAAATCTATGTCATTGATCCAATATTAACCAAAGAATAATTCTGCAATTAGTAACGATACAATTTTTGAGTTTCTATTTGACCCATTAATGGTCGATGTGTGACCTTTCCATTTGTCCCATTAACAGATCTATGACCGTTACATTTTACAAGGGAAATTAGAGATCTCATTTCAAACAAATAATGAGTAGTCACTCTTCTGAGCTTTGCTTTACAATAAAGAAACATTCACTAGTTCGTGCATCACCACACAGGGTTTAAGTGTGTCTATGTATATATAAAATAGCCAACCAAGCAAAAGGTGGGAAAGGGAATGCTCCATCTCTCATGCTTAGTGTAAATTCCATATATATATTTCAAGATTCGCTCAATAATTATTGCAAAATTACATCAAAAGTTCAGCCTAGTAGGCTTGACGAATATGGTGGACAACGCATCAATCCATATTGTCCTAAAGCAGAAACAAAGACTTGAAATATAAAGCTCATGTTATTACTCATAAAGAGTGTAAATATCATAAGCAAGAATCAACGGCTAGAAGTTCATCAAAATTTATAATTCACCATCGTCACCCATCATCACTTGACATTGACGATCTTAATGATAGATGCGGTCCCAATGCGGTGGAGGGCCACGACAGCATCTCCAATCTTGCAGAGTCCTTTTGTTTTAGCGTGCTGAAGAGCAAACTCCAGAGCTTCCTCAGTTGATTCTTCGTGAGAAGCCCTTGCAGATCCTGCACAAAGAATGGGTACCAGTCCTCTGAATATAAGACTGTGTCTGGCCGGAGATTCGTCACTGCAAACCCAATCAAATGAATCAGTCTTTATTTCAGGAACCACCACTGACAAAATTGGCATGCCTGGCCTGTATTTAGCCACCAGCTTTGCGGTACTGCCTCCTCTAGTCAGGACTAAAATAAGAGCTGCTTTAGCTGAATTAGCTGTTCGAACTGCTGATGATGCAAGGCTCTCCAATGGGCTCATGGGAACTGGTGCATTTGCCATGATTCGTTTAAAGGCATCACTGTAGTCAATTGTGCTTTCAGCTTCTATGCAAATCTTGGCCATGGTAAGGACTGCAAGATCTGGATAAGCTCCTGCAGCGGTTTCACCACTGAGCATGACACAGTCTGTTCCATCAAGAACAGCATTGGCAACATCTGTGGCTTCAGCTCGAGTTGGCCTCGGAGACTTGATCATCGATTCCAACATCTGTGTTGCAGTGACCACAGGCTTTCCATGAATATTACACTTGTATATCATCACCTTTTGAGCCAAAAAGATCTTCTCTATTGGAATTTCCATTCCCAGATCACCACGTGCCACCATGAAGGCATCTGAATTGGCTAAAATGTCATCAAAATTCGCCACCCCTTCTTGATTTTCGACCTATAGAGTGACACCCAATATTATGAAAATAAGAGCACACGTCAGTTGCCTCTCTAGGCAGAGCCAGGAAAGAAACATCATCAATGTAAAATGTAAAATGCATGCTTCAAACAAAACAAAATGTACTTTCTCTAATACAATTTCCCGAAGTATATTTGTAGATAACAGTCTGGAAACATCGGAAATAAAACCAAACATAAACATAGTTATACTTGCATCATTTTCCAGTGTCTCCAAACTAGGAAGCTACATAACTCATACAAATATGTTGCTTGCACATCAAATAATTTTCCAAGCTTCATATGTTACAGCCCCAAAGAAAACGAGAACATACCTTAGACATGAGAAGGATGGTTTTGGCATGCTCACCCAGCAATTTTCTGACCTCCACCAAGTCAGAACCTTTTCGAACGAATGAAAGAGCAATCATATCAATTTGATTTGGAACTCCCCATTTCAAGATATCTTCCTTGTCTTTCTCCGTCAGAGTTGGGAGATCCACGATAACACCAGGAAGATTTACATTTTTCCTTTCACCTAGAACCGTAGTGTTATCACAGCGGCAATGTACTAAGCCTTTTTCTTTGTCACAAGCCAAAACAGTGAAGGTGATAGTGCCATCAGCACACAGTATAACACTTCCAGGATTTACATCCTCTGCCAATTTTTTGTAGCTCATGCAGATCATGTTCTCGTCACCTTTGATGTTGTAGTCGGTGGATATTGTGATCTCTTGTCCCTGCTTCAGTTGGATAGGCTTGGCATCTTTTAAGAAGCCAGTTCGAATTTCTGGACCCTGCATTAAAATAAACATTACATTAAGCTGCCAAATATGAGCAGTGATGATATATAACCAGGTTAAACTCTACTGGAATTCCCTATGGCTCCAGTAGAATAGTCTTGAGTTTCACACACACAGAAAAAAAAACTGACCGCAGGACCTTTTTTCCCATTTGTTCTGTTACGCAAGAATCTGCATGATCAAAGTTACATATTCATATTCTCAACATGTACTACAACTGCTTCACAGAGCTTTAAAATCATTAGCAGAGAGAGAACTGTATATTGATAATAATCATTTGTTCATTAGGAAAAAAATTTGACAACCACTATCATCATCCTTCAGTTTAAAACCCAACAGAACATAAACTAAGGACTTGACGTAAATCAAAGCTAAAAAGTCTAATATAAGATCAAAGGGAAGAAATTTCAAAAACGAAATCGAGTACTCGTTCGAAACCGCGGCGCAGACAAGCACAAAATCGAAATGGAGTAAGTGCAAAATTCGAGAGAGGAACAAAAAAAAACTTAAAAGGTCGGAGAAGAATTATCCAAAGCAGTAAAGCACAGAACGTGGGAAACAAATAAACAAACAAAAAGGAATTAAAAATATCGATTCAATCGAACAAATAACTGAAACAACCTTTGTATCAAGCATGACGGCGCATAGTATGCCAGTGTTGTCCATAGCCTGACGGAGGTTGTTGAGCGTCTCCTGATGATATTCGTGAGATCCATGCGAGAAATTGAATCGAGCGACGTTCATCCCCGCACGAAGAAGCTTCTCCGCCATGGGAACAGAACGAGACGCAGGTCCCAGCGTGCACACGATCTTCGTCTTAGGTCTGGCCACAACAACATCACCTCCATCGATTTCTACAACGTTGTTCATCTCCATCTTCATCTCGATCGATTGATGATTTTGGATCGAAAGTTTCAGCAGATTTTCGCAACGAATATAAGTGATTGTTAGGGCAGGGCGGCGAGTAAAAGGTTCGTATTGGTGTATGACTGTATGTCAAAGCAACGCACGCTGATTGGTAATAAACCGAGTGCCCCATTCCTCAAGTCTTGTTTGGTTCACACCAATATTATTCGATTTTCAATCGAAATCATTAACTATTTTTTAAATTGAAAAATATATAATATATTAGGGTTGCAAGAGTTACTAATTAAGATATAATTATTGATCAATAAATATTTAATTTCGCCATATTTTTCAATTATTTGTTTAAAAAAAAAAGAAATTAAAATATAATTGTCAATTTCTAGAGTTTAATGTGACACCGTATATCATTGTTGGTGACAACACGTGACTTTCTCATTTTTTTTATTAGGGTTTACTTTAACGTGATTTGAACACAAGTGTCTGGTGGCGACATTTTTTTTTTGTTTTTTGTAATTGGAGAGATTTTTAAACAAAATTTTTGGGTCATTGTCCAAACTCGAACTCGAGTCATTTTAAATAGGGATCATGATACTTTATCATCCGGCTGAGGTCGGAGTCTTATATAAATGTTGTTGGAAAAGTAAGAATTAAATTTTTTACATGCTCGATAGATCGAGTGAGCCAGAAAATTGTTGCTTTCGTGAACAGTAGCTCGATTGATCGAGCTTCTTGCTCGATCGATCGAGCACTGTATCTGTTTTGTGAAATAGTATGTACATTCATGTTTAGGATGTGATTTTTAGCAATATATTGCCTCCAAATGGTGTCCATTCGGACTAGTTTTTGGTTCACTATATATATAACATCACCCGACTTATTTTAATAATGGAATTTCGAAATTCACATCATATTTTAAGATCAAAATTTGAGTATTTTTGTGAGTCTTCTTTATTGTTATGTTTGAGCGTTTTTAGACCTTTGTAGTTTAAAGGATTTGTGATTTGGAGTGCTCTTATCACAAATCATAATCGTTGTATTTGTTGGAAAACGAAAAAATGAATTCAATTTTTTTTAAAAGGCTCGATCGATCGAGCACAGTTGCTCGATCGATCGAGCGGACCAGAACATTTCTTGGGCGAGTGAACAGTTGCTCGATCGATCGAGAATTCGTCTCGATCGATCGAAGCAATGTTTCAGAAAGTGAAATGGTGTGTCCATTGATGTTTGGGGTGCGATTTTTGGCCAAAAGTTGCCTCCAAATGGTGTCCCTTGAACATGGATTTGGTTAACTATAAATATAACATTCCCACATGTACTGTATATAGATTTTCGAAAATCATTACCAAATTTTTAGTGAAATTTGAGAGCATTTGTTGTTATTCAAATCGAGTTCTTTGGACCTTTGTGGTTTGAGGACTTGTGATTTGGAGTGCTCATATCACAAGTCATAGTCGTTGTATCTTGGGAGACAAATTGCCATAGCAAACCGTTAGCACCATAGCGGAGCAATATTGTCTTAAGGATGGAGATTATAAATCTCTCCTCGACATAAAAATTATTTTGAAGCCATTGTTATTTTTTCCTGAGATACACTTTGAGAGAAAATTATATACAACATTATTTTGGGAGACCAATTGCCAAAGTAAACTGTTAGCACCGTAGTTGGGCAATATTGTCTTAAGGACAGAGATTCCAAATCTCGCCTCGACATTTCTAATACAAAGTCATTTGTTGTTTTTGCTTACTACTTTCTTAAGATACACATCCATAAAATTTTGATGAAAATTCACTAATGCTATGCGTTGACAATGTTGTTTTGCTTTTTGTTTATTTTGACATATAAAAATTTGAAAATAGTGCAAACATTTGGTTCTCTAAGTCCAAGTTCTTCCATGAGTATACATAAATAATGGAAATATACATTATCGTTTTGCCTACGACTTGTAAATTTGTATTTAGAGACTTTTGAGGTAAATGCTTAAACAATTTATAAAATTTATATTTATAAAAACGAATGTTAAGTATTAATGGTTGGAACTACATGCCTCTATTTAGTACATATGATAACATGGATGAGTAGTCGCTATTTAACAGGCACTGCCTGTATAATAACAATCATTAAATAAAAATATTTTAATTTAATAATTGATCTGACTCTAAGAACACTGTCATTAAGCCATTGAAAAAACTATCAACCAAACCTGATATCTAATAGATATCACTGACTTTGCAGTAGAAGATTTGATTCCAAAGCTATCCACTTGAAAATACAGCATTTATTTATTTGATCATCTTTAATTCAGTTCATTTAGCTTTTAATTTAAAATCTTATTCTGATTTGTACGTTTCGTCTTTCCAATTTCTCCCCTCTTCCACGGCATCAATGCTAATGAATCGCTAGATGTATTATCTCGTTGCAAACGATGAAAAACCTAGCTTTTTTTTTTTTTGGGAAAGCTAAAACTAGAAAAAAATTTATATAATTTTAGTTGGTTATTATTATTATCGCTTCAAAATTGTCACTATGCACGCCAATGCTGGGCATTATCACTCCAATCAATATCTGAACTTAATAATTCATCGCATATTGAGGAATGGATGGATCGTTTACATATGACACTGATAAAGAATGAGTTTGCCAGGTTCTTGTGCATATGTGGGCGATTGGGCATAATCGTAATACAAGGCTTCTCGATAATGATGAATATGGCACAGTGGAATCTGTCTCTTTTGCAAACAGACTCTGTATGCGCTTCAATGAGGCGAGAATGATGGTTACACCTAGACAGAAAAAGAAGACAGATAAGTCATGGATGAGACCCCCTCCAGGAGTTATTAAGATCAATTATGATGCAGCCATACCAAACACATGTTTACATATTGGGGGTAGGAGTAGTGGCTAGAGATGAAGATGGAAAAGTTGTTGCATGGAAAAGAAGGAGAATTAAGGGTAAGATGGACCCAATGGTAGGAGAGGCATTAGCTGCAAAGGCTGGATTAGAGTTAGCTCTAACACATCCGTGGAATAAGATTATACTAGAAGGAGATTGCATAGTTATGGTAAATGGGATCAAATGTAAGGACAGATCATGGGCTCAAGTTGGTGTCATTTTCGATCAGATTCAATCCTCTACACATTTATTTCAATCTTTTTTTAGCATGTTTGTTTCTAGAACTGGAAATGATCTTGCTCATAGGCTAGCTAGGGACGTAGAATATGATTGTGATGGTGTTTCAGAATTGCCTTACTGATGATTTTGTAATCTTTACTTTGATTTAATAATAATAGTCATGTTTTCTCTATAAAAAAAAAAGAATCAGATTATTATTATTTTTTAATAAATTGCTATGCTATCATGCTAATTGGGTCGGATCGCTCAAGCTCATTGAACCTTGGCCCATATTGCTATTCTGGATCCAGTGACTCCCAAATTATCATACAGGCCCAAAGGTTTGCAAAATACCAGTCCATCAGAGCTTTCGAATTCCATATTTTGTGGGGGAACTTTGAATACACGTCCCCTAAATAAGTTGAATTTGGTATTTACTGCCTAAATTTAGAGTACTATGGCACATTATTACAAGGGCAGGTCCACATTTGGGCATGGGGCTAGTGCCCCTTGCAAAAAAAAAAAAAAAAAATTTAAAAATTGTATTTATCCCTCGAAAATTACAGTTTGCTCCTAAAAAATCATATTCCCTAAAATTATATTTTTACTATCTAAAATTTATTTTGTCCTTCATTTTTTATTTTAATATTTTTCCCCGACCAAATTTATGTGTCCGCTACTGTCCACATATACCCCTTTTAATAAAATTTCATTGATTTGATAGATCCATAACCAAATTATCAATAAAGTAATGATAAAGTAACATAGAAATTAATTTTTTATGTTGCCTGTTTAATTTGCATTCACAAAGTTTTTATAATTATCAATATTCAGTTATATTCTATCTATTATTTGAAAGTTGATAAATAATAAAAATGATTTAATGGAGAGAGTTAGCTCTTTTTAGGAAAAAAAAAACGGAAAATTTACATTTAAGTACTCTTATCAAACAAGTTTTTGACATAAATCTCCATTTTTAAAAAGTGTACAAATAAATGCAGGGAGGAAAAATATCTTTTCACATAAGTCCATTTTCCAAACTTTGTTTAAAAAAAGGTCTTTTTCCATTCCCTAAATACCCTTACTTTATGCAATCTCTCTCCTACTTTTTGCATTCTCTCTCTTCCTTTTTAAATTGTATATACTCTTTTTTAAACCTACGTTTTGTTTCTCTAACCTACTTTTTGCATTCTCTCTCCTCTATTTGCCATTAATTTTTTTTTAAAAATGATATTTACGATTGCTATTAAAATTTAAAAAATAACTGGCGCATGTAAATTATAACTGGTACAAAATTATAATTAAAATTTAAAAAATAACTTGCGCATGTAAATTATAACTGGTACAAAATTATAATTAAAATTTAAAAAATAACCTGCGGATGTAAATTATAACTGGTACAAAATTATAATGGTACATGTAAATTATAATTAATGCATGTAATTTTATATGTTGGATCGGAATCATAACTGATGCATATAAATTATAACTGGTGCATGTAATTATAACTGATACATGCAAATTATAAAAGGTGCATGTAATTATAACTGGTGCATATAATTATAACTTATACATGCAAATTATAACTGGTGCATGCAAATTATAACTGGAGCTTGCAAATTATAACTGGTGCATGTAATTATAACTGGTGCATGAAAATTATAGCTCCTGCATGTAATTATAACTGGTGCATGTAATTATAACTGGTGCGTGTAAATTATAGCTGGTGCATGTAAATTATAACTGGTGCATGTAAATTATAACTGATGCATACAAATTATAACTGGTGAATTGAAATTATAATGGGTTCATGTAATTATAACTGGTGCATGTAAATTATAACTGATGCATGAAAATTATAACTGGTGCATGTAATTATAACTGGTGCATGCAAATTATAACTGGTGCATGTAAATTATAACTGGTGCATGCAAATTATAACTCGTGCATGTAGTTATAACTAATACACGTAAATTATGACTGGTGCATGAAAATTATGACTGGTGCATGTAATTATAACTGATGCTTGCAAATTATAACTGGTGCATGTCATTATAACTGATGCATGTAATTATAACTGGTGCATGCAAATTATAAAGGGTGCATGTAATTATAATTGGTGCATGTAAATTATAACTGGTGCATGAGAATTATAACTGGTGCATGTAAATTATAACTGATGCATGTAAATTGTAACTGGTGCATGTAATTATAACTGGTGCATGTAAATTATAACTGATTCATGTAATTATAACTGGTGCATGTAAATTATAATTCATGCATTTAAATTATAACTGGTGCATGTAAATTATAACTGGTGCATTTATTATAACTGGTGCATGTAAATTATAACTGGTGCATGCAAATTTTAACTGGTGCATGAAATTATAATTGGTGCATGTAAATTATAACTGGTGCATGCAAATTATAACTGGTGCATGTAATTATAACTGGTGCATGCAAATTATAACTGGTGCATGTAATTATAACTGGTGCATGCAAATTATAATGGCTGCATGTAATTATAACTGGTGCATGTAAATTATAACTGGTGCATGAGAATTATAACTGGTGCATGTAAATTATAACTGGTGCATGTAAATTGTAACTGGTGCATGTAATTATAACTGGTGCATGTAAATTATAACTGATGCATGTAATTATAACTGGTGCATTTAAATTATAATTAATGCATTTAAATTATAACTGGTGCATAATTTAACTGGTGCATGTAAATTATAACTGGTGCATGTAATTATAACTGGTGCATGTAAATTATAACTGGTGCATGTAATTATAACTGGTGCATGTAAATTATAACTGTTGCATGTAAATTATAATTGGTGCATGTAAATTATAACTGGTGCATTTAATTATAACTTGTGATAAATTATAACTGGTGCATTTAATTATAACAGGTGCATGTAAATTATAACTGGTGCATGAGAATTATAAATGGTGCATCTAATTATAACTGGTGCATGTAAATTGTAACTGGTGCATGTAATTATAACTGGTGCATGTAAATTATAACTGGTTAATGTAAATTATAACTGGTGCATGTAAATTATAACTGATGCATGTAATTATAACTGGTCCATGTAAATTATTACTGGCGCATGTAATTATAACTGGTGCATCTAATTATAACTGGTGCATGTAAATTGTAACTGGTGCATGTAATTATAACTGATGCATGTAAATTATAACTGGTGCATGTAATTATAAATAGTGCATGTAAATTATAACTGGTGCATGTAAATTATAACTTGTGGATGTAATTATAACTGGTGCTTGTAAATTATAACTGGTGCATGTAATTATAACTGGTACAAGTAAATTATAACTGGTGCATGTAATTATAACTGATGCATGAAAATTATAACTGGTGCATGTAATTATAACTGGTGCATGTTTTTTATAACTGGTGCATGCAAATTATAACTGGTGCATGTAAATTATAACTGGTGCATGCAAATTTTAACTGGTGCATGAAATTATAATCGGTGCATGTAAATTATAACTGGTGCATGCAAATTATAACTGGTGCATGTAATTATAACTGGTGCATGTAATTATTACTGGTGCATGCAAATTATAATGGGTGCCTGTAATTATAACTGGTGCATGTAAATTATAACTGGTGCATGAGAATTATAACTGGTGCATGTAATTATAATTGGTGCATGTAAATTGTAACTAGTGCATGTAAATTGTAACTAGTGCATGTAAATTATAACTGATGCATGTAATTATAATTGGTGCATGTAAATTATAATTCATGCATTTAAATTATAACTGGTGCATGTTAATTATAAACTGGTGCATGTAATTATAACTGGTGCGTGTAAATTATAACTGGTTCATGTAAATTATAACTGGTGCATGTAATTATAACTGGTCCATGTAAATTATTACCGGCGCTTGTAATTATAACTGGTGCATGTAAATTATAACTGGTGCATGTAAATTATAACTGGTGCATGTAATTATAACTGGTGCATTCAAATTATAACTGGTGCATGGAATTTTAACTGGTGCATGTAAATTATAACTGGTGCATGGAATTATAACTGGTGCATGTAAATTATAACTGGTGCATGTAATTATAACTGGTGCATGTAAATTATAACTGGTGCATGTGATTATAACTGATGCATGTAAATTATAACTGGTGCATGTGAATTATAATTGGTGCATGTAATTATAACTGGTGTAAAGGAAGAGAGATAATTCAAAAAGGAGAGAGAATGCAAAAAATAAGAGAGAGAATCCGAAAAGGATGAAAGTGAATGACAAAAGTATGAGAGATAAATTTAAAAGTGAGATAGAGAATGTAAAAAGTAAGGGTACATTTGTCTTTTTGGTCCAAAGTGGACCTAAGTGATTTAATGTTTTTTTCCTTGACTAGGATCAACAATTTTTCACCACATTGTACCTGCCTGATTTTTTCCCAAAAAAACTATCTAATCAAGAAAATATAAGATTGTGTTTGGGTCTATGGTTTTGAAGTTAACGATTTCAAATCCATAATAATAAATTCATTCAACTTATTTAGATACGCTTGACATCAATAAATTTGAAATCATTCCTTTAGTTTTTTACTTAGTTATTAGCAAATTTAATGGATTTTAAATTCCCACAAAATGGAGTTATTTGAAATCCTTCCCACAAATCCTTTTTGTCAAATCCAAATCCTTTCATCCAAATGTAACATAAATAAATTTTATTTGTCGTATGAAGTTATGATACTTAAAAATATAATTTTAGATTTTCAAATTAGAATCTATTTACAAATAATACTAATATCATTAGTTAAAATAAGAAATTCAATCCCATTTTTTAAAAAAATAAGAAATTTAATATCTAATTTTATCAAAAAATTTAACACTGAGATTTTCATTTTATATTAATTACTCTTGACTAGTATCAAAATATTACCAACTTTTACCTTAATAACAATTAGTTTAGATTATGTAAATAATAAAACCGATAAATCATATCCATTAAAGGGTATTTCGAAAAAAAATAGATGGTGAGCTCGCTAGTCAAGTTGTAATGGATAAGAGCTCATGATCCTTTTTGGAAAAAAAAAATTTAAAAGTATTAAATTTAAAAAAATTAATATTGCAATATTTTTGAATTCCAAATTTGCCCTTCACAATCATGTAAACATTGTAAAATTATATGAAAATTCTATCACAAGTCTCCATCTCTTCTTTTAACGATCCAAGGAAAGCATATGTAATATTAAAAGGTATAAAACCAACTTAGGGAATAGGGAAAGAATAATGCAATATGAAGCTAACATCGAAAAAGGAAAGCATATGTAATATTAAAAGCTATAAAACCAGCTTAGTAAATTGGGAAAGAATTGTAACTCAGATTAGATCAAGATTCATATGAATTTCGTATAAAATCAAAGTGGAATCATCGTGTGTTACAAGGCCGTAACTACATAGGGGCAAAAGTGGGCTTTTGCCAAGCAGAAAAATAAAAATGATGTAATTTTAATTTTTTTATTTATAGCAAAAAATAATAAAAATATTATATTTCGAGGAGCCCGAGCGACCGGCGAGCGAGTGGTTAGCGGTCAATAGCACCCTAATTGATGGCATTACTCTCTGCCGGCTGGCATTCGAGGAACCACATGACACTCCATATAGAGCAAGTAAGTTTTAGGGATGAGATGCACGCGAAAGGACCTCAATTCTCATTAGGAGATCGAACCAAGTACCTATGAAAGTCGGGGCTACCTCGTCCCTATGGGCAACGCAACAATGTCAATGAAGGAGGAGTTTAGAGGCCTTATAATAACAAATACTTCTTTTTTCTTTCTAGGTCATGTGAAGGGGGTCAGTCCAAGAAAGTATTGTTTGGCTGTTATTCTACAAATTAGGGTTTTGCTCACCTGATTTTGAAATCCTGTTACGCCCCTGGTGCTACCAATCTACTAATTTAATGATTTTTTCCCCTTTAAAATAGAGTAAACTTGATTATTAAGTATCATACTTTACAACAATGGTGAGAGCCAAATAACTTTTATTGTCCAATAATCACTTTTCATTTAATCTTATTTCCTACATATATATACATGTACTTGGCGACAACCAACTTTCAGAAGGTTAAATTAAAGTAAAATCTTGGCACTTTGCTTTTCATGGTTTCCTAACTTTTATGCCTTAATTCAACTTGGGTCTTTGTTTAGTTGGGTACTTTTATGCCTTGATGGATGGTGTGATCTTCAAAATTGCTCTTCATCGGACAAATCAAACGAAGTTTATGACTTGTCGGGTGGTTTTCTAATTCAATCTGATCATATCAAAATGTTATAAAACTATCTATGAATTATATTAAAAAAGACAGTGGACCAGATCCTAAAGATGATATGTAGAACAGCATAATGCATAGAAAGAAACAAATCTTGTGAACGTTGTTGCGGAGCTAGAAACAGGATCTAAGTGGTTTCAACTTTAAATAATCATTTCTGTAATACATGGTGGCGCAAAGGTGCAACCCCATGTGGTTTGCAAACGTAGCATACTAACATCTTACATGGAAGAAGTGTTTTGCATATATTCACAAACCAAAGATGTAAATTGTCTATTTTGAAAACACATGGGGTAAACCGTCTACTTTCAAACTACGAGGGTGTAAACTTTGCCAAAAACCCATAAAAAAGAGCTTACATAGATTTACTAGGCATGCCCATAAAAAATAGACGTACCAAATTATAAATCAATCCATTATAGAGCAAAACAGATGTAGAGAACAAGTACGAAGATCATCATAATTCATTAGTTCTTGCCTAGACATAAGAGAGGAAAGAGGAGGGGGATGAGGCTCGAATATGAGATATCGAGCTCCTTTAATGGAGTTGGTGTCAGCTGGATCACAAGGATTTGAGTGCAAACTGACCATACATTCATTACCCAATCAATTTTGAATTAAAGGCCGCTGCCTCTAGTCAACACAACACCATGGACCCATATGCAATTACCTAATGACAAAAGAAGGTTTCTAAATCGCCCACCGAAAAACTTTTCATGGGGTCAATCGCATTTGAATCATAGCCACATTTTTCCATTTAACTCAAATATATAAGATTAAATGTACTTATTTTTTTAATCTGGGTATAATTAACAATCAGCAATAAACAATCAAAATTATCATATTAATCCCAACACATATGAGATGCTTTACTCAGTAACGTGTGCTTTATTTAATTAGTAATTAATTAAATATTTAATAAGTGCCCAAATTCAATCTACTCGACTTTCACACCATCGAGCACGGCCGTTTGGCAAATGGGGTTAAGGAACAAATAAAGAAAAAGGAGATACGAGAATAATAGGAAAGTTGCTCGTAGACTTATTGATTTGAAATTTGCAACCAAACAGGACCGTAAATATTAGAAGGGAAAGATGTGAAGAAAGCTTGAAAGGAGCGAATAGAAGGATGGCTAATGGCTTTTTGGATCTTGACTATGCTTTTCTTGATTGTTATTGAGGTCTCTCAAGTCACTCATTTTTTTAAAGGTCTATTTTAGGTATAGAAAATGTGCGATAGAAACTGTTTTGGTGAAGCTTTTTAAAATCTCGAAACTACCCTCACGCATATTGATTTCATGTGATTCATCTTTTTCCATAACGACTGTTGATCAACATCATCCAATCAGATTCTTGGATGTTGTCATGAGACACTCACTTCAATGCAGTTGTTGTATAATAAAACCGAATTTAGTATATATATAAATCAAATAAAAATAAAATAAAATAAAAGATTATAAAAAATAAATGTAATCTATTTATATGTATTTATTGTGACAACAATTATATTATATAAGTCGATTATATAAGCATGTAATACATGCAATGATCGCTAGTATTTATGTAAGATAGAAACATGTTGAGTTTAAAATACAGCATAATAAAGTAGTAGATATTTCTAAAAATAATTTTTGAAAAATACGCATATATTTCATCATTTTTGTATCTCAATAATTTATTTTACTTTATCACGCCTAATAACACGTGTCATATATGCTTACGTATTTTATTTTATTTATTTATTTGGTAGTGACTTCCATGGGCGGCTTATTCCCAAAAAGCCACTGAAATATTTGTTTTAAACCTCAATTTCAATAAGGACTTTTTTTTTTATCCGACAAAAATTTATTTATTAATATTGAGAGTAAAAAAGGTACACAAAAGAATAAAACATACTACCCAAAACGAAAATTAGAGTACCTAAATCCTAAAAGGAAAAGCAAAACAATTCCTAACAATCAAGAGATTGCAAGCTACAAAAGAATGAGAATTTTTAAAGGATTGTGATACCAATATGGAATTGAAACATTGAAGATATTCTTGTCAAGAGCATTAAGCCAACTCCAAGGTCGAAGCTTTATAAGATCTACAAGACACTCCACCTTAGGTTCTTTATTGTTGAATATCACATTATTCCTTAGTAGCCAAATACTCCAAGTTACGCATTGCCAAAGAGTACACCACATTTCTTTACCTTTGTTTCGAGCCGAAAATACCAAGAAATTAGAAAAATGTGACTTTAAATTATTGTTGGCAACTGTCTAAATTCCCAACCAAGCAAAACAACACATCCACACTTTATATGAAAACTCATGAGTGAGCATTAAAGTGCTTTCCTCAGTTTTTTTTGAAACAAAACACATAGCATTTCCTCCCAATTTAACATAATACCTTTTTTTCCAGGTTAGTTTTAGTAGGGATTCTATCTTGCAAGAGTTTCAAAGTGAAAGCCGCGGTTTTTCTAGGGACAAACTTGCACCAAATGAATTTGCACCATTCTTGATAATCTATTGTTGGATTACGAAAACTCAATAGTAGATTTGAGCCGATTTTACAAAGAAAGATCCGTCTTTTTCATGTTTCCAAATCCTTTTGTCAGCTACATTTTGAGATACTGGAAACATGTTTACAAAGCAATTAAATCAGTCAATAAAATGTCTTCCCATTAAAAGAGAAATCTTCTCCACACCCATTTATCTCCTACCAATCCCCATATCGGCCACAAATTGTTCTTTGTCAAGCGAAATACGGCCTACCGAATTTCCTACGCAATAATACATCACCAGCCCAAGCCTCACTCCAAAAAGAAGTGAGACCACCATTCCTCATTTTTCTAGACACACTACTACTGAACCAATCCAACCCTCCTCATCTTATAAACTCAATAATTCCCTCCACCAAATAGACTCAAGGGATGACACCCTGCTTCGAAACCCAAAACCCCTCATACCCAAAGCCCTCAAGCCCCCCATATTTAGATTGCAACACTCTTTTCTAAATGTATTTTGATATTGATGGTTTATATTGCGTATGCAGAAAGAAATTTTTAAAACTAAAGATTATATAAAATTATTTACGAACAATAATGTCTCAAGATTGAATAAATGAATTGTCTTTCTAACAATCATAAATAACTTATTGGCCAAACTTTAATATAAAATTTTAATAAGTAATTTGCTTAAAAATACATAACTTTTTAGTTTAATATTCACTTTTTTTTTTATTTTATAAAACACTCATTTTTATAAATTGGTTAATGCCTTCAAAAATTTAGAGTCGCACTTGAGGGTTTTAAATGTAATATCATATTGGAGTGTAAAACTTGAGGAATGAATTCGTATTTTTTTGTGGATGCTATTTAAGCTTCGTACATTTGAGTTCAGTCTAATCGATGTTTTTTAAATTATAATGGAACTGGCCAATTAACCAAATTAATAACCAGATTAAATCAAATTCTCGAATTAAATCAATTCACCCAATGATTTTGGTTTAACTAAAATTACTTTCTCTCCACACACAATATCAACTATTTTTCTCACTTTTTAAATTATAACAAATATGTCCAAGTATGTGCAACTAAGGAGAAATACGTGTATGCACCATGTTCGGACCTCACTTATACACAAACTCAATATTAAAATATAATATATTTTAAATAAAAAAATATATAAACTAATATATAAATTATTTAGATCAATAATGCTGAGTTGATTCATAAGTGAGATCCAAATCAGGTTCATGTAAATATTTTACGCGATTGAGATGGAGACGCCATGTGTTGGTTAATGATTAGTTTACTAGGAGAAGGAAGGACAAAAACTGATAACTTGAATTAAGAATTTTGCGAGGACGCATGTCTCGTTATTCCAAGCATATTTCTTTGTCTAAAGAAATGTCATCACCCAAAGAACAAAGTTAAAAAAGACATCCAACAACTATATTTAAAAAGCTAATAAAGCATATGTTCTTGCCCACATCTCCTCATGATTATGTCAAATAAACACATATAATTGGGAACAATCTTGAATTGGGAGCTTCTGAGTTGAATTGAATGTAGAAGCGAAAACGATCGGAGACAGAGTCGCACGTATCGAATATTAATTTTAAAATCGACGAGTTTATATTTTCGATTGGGATAATTCACCTTCATTAAATTTTTTTATATTCCATCATGGTATTTAATTTGAAAATTAGACATAATATCTTTAAAAATATAAAGTTTACTTTATAAAACGCCCTCAACTGATTAAATTGGCGATGCTGCTCTACTTGCAACTTGCAAGGCAGTGAGGTAAGACAAAACTTACGTACGTAAGAATCGAGAGGGCCCTGTTAATAGACTGTACTCCATAAATTCCGCTGATAATATTGAAAGATCGATGCATGCATGGGTTGCCTATGTTCCAATTTGGATTTTGTTTTGTAGGCGTACGTACAGAATGTCTAAGATATATTATTATATATAGAAATTTTACAGGAAAAATGGGTAAATTCTGTCATATACACGTAGTGTTATTCTCGATATGAATATAATCAATGGATGGTATGAAACTTATATGAGATCGAACCGATCCAATAACATGTAGTATCTGAGAAACATTCCCCAGGTTGGATTTAATTTTTTGGAAAAAATGGAGATCTGATCATCTCTTCTGGCTTTGTCATTGTCAATATATGTAATATTGTAAACTATGCTTGTTTTGAGTAATCTAAACTAATCACGTTATAATTTTCCAAATTTGATACATTGAAGCATAAATATCGAAGGTAAGAGACTTTTCCCCCAAAAAATAACACATTACAATATTTTTTTCTTCAAAAAAAAAAAGAACACATTATAATATTGATTTAAGCAAGATATAGACACAAATGCAAGCTAGTATGCCAGAATCTAAGTAGAGACTCTTACGTCCAAGGACTAACTACTAGCCGAGAGAAATTCATACATTGTTATCTGTAATGCACAGACAATCCTAAAAATCATTCGGTGTAGTGTCGAACACTTTCGGACACTGACACTTCTCCGATACGTGTCGGACACGCCACGTGGCGTGTCCATTATTTCATTAAAAAAATAAAATCGGACACCCATGTCAGACACTCCCCTCAAAATCGGACACATGTGTCGGACATTGCTGATGAGAGTGTCCAAGCCATGTCCGACAGAGAAAGAATACTTTTGGGTGATAATTGTATACTTTAAAAAGTTTTTGGCTAAAATGAAATGTAGAGTTATCACTTAAACTCTATTTAACTGAAGTAATATACATTTGTTGCTAGTATGAGTGATACTATGATGATTTCATGTCATACATTTATATATATTATTTTTTAAATTGGTAAGAATATTTTTGGTGTTATATTTTATTTGGACGTGTTTGTTAAACTTTATATTAATTAAAGTAATATGTATTTGATGTTAGTATGAGTGATATTATGATGATTCGAGAAACATGCATTTATTTATATGTTTCTTGAATTTGGTAAGAATATTTTTGTTAATTTTAAATGGTTTTAGAATTTAAAAAATGTGATTTTCTAGTATTTGTAATATATATATATATATATATATATATATATATATGGCATGTCCCATCGTGTCGTATCCTGAAAATTTTCAAATTCATATCGCAGTATTTATGTCGTGTTGTGTCAGTATCGTGGTGTTAGTATCCGTGCATCGTTGATTGTTATAGTTGAATATTTAATTTTTAAATGAATTTAAATGAAATACGTTAACGTCATTGTACTCATTAATTTTATTTTTTTTAAAACTTGGTATCGGATGATTCTACAGTCTACGGACGACAACAACTAAGTCTTTAAGCATAATATATTGGAGTAGACAATATGAACCGTCGAATGTATTAAGTCCGATCGAGCGCATGCGTTGGTCTTTTCCAAGAATTTTGATACCCACAAAAAGAGAGAACTCAAGATACCAATGAGATATCAAAATACCTCTATAGTTTTCTTCGACAAATGATATATAGTGTGATGAATCCTTGATAGGACCTGCTTAGAACAAAACAAATGTTAGAATGGTGTTGGGAGATTTTTCCAACAAGACCCCTCTGTAATACCCGAGTCTAATACTTGAATTTATGTTGGATATAGTAGTAAAATTGTTTAAATCTTCGCCGAAATTCGCCGAAATACGACGAGGTCAATTTCATTAAAAAAATAACTCATAGGGCTACCACTTTCATGTTTTGAGTTTTTGCCGAAAACTACCGGATGAAGGGAAAAATTAATTTTTAAGCGTGTCATGTTTAGGTAGATTTGACATAACTTTCTCGTCCGATATTCAACTCGAGTGATTCTAAGGCCAGATGAAAGAGAAGACATAAATCTACGATTTTTGTTCAGAACTACTTTATAAATTTGACTTTTATTATACCCAAATTTACATAATACATGAGTCCCATTAAAAATCTATAAAATAAAAATAAAAAAAAATAATAAGAATAAAAAAACGAAAATAAGAAAAAAAAATAAATTAAAAGGGAAGGGAATTGCCAAATTCTTTAACCGACTTAAAGTATTTAACATATATATGTAAGTTATGTTTAAAAACACACACCCACACATATTTACACACACTCACATACGGGAGATGAGAAAAGAAAGAAGAAGGGTTTTATGGTTTCTTTGATTTTCCGGGCTTCGTAACGCCGTCGAAACTTTAAATAAATTACATATTTTGAATCCTCGAGTTATTATCTTCAATTAGAGGTAATTTTCTCTTCATATTTCTAGTGTTTATGAAAAGCCTAAATTTTTAGTATTGCTAGAAAATTATGAAATTAATATATGTGATAGATTGAACGAGGATAACCAATATTCGACAAGAAATTTAAGATTATGTTGTACTTTAAATTTTATAGGAATTTTAATGCTATAATTAAATGTTATAACTAGAAGTCAATAAATTTTGGGATTAATGTTGTTTTGCTATGTTATTGAGATTTTCAAATAATAGCGATGATATTTAGCATCGAGATTAGGCACTAGATTGTGGATCATCAATCACCAATTAAGTGCAAATGGTATGAGCTCTCTACATTAGCAGTTCAATTCATGAGCTGTACATACAAGACGATGATTAGTGAAGTCAAAATTAGAAAATTCATGGATGCTAAATTTAAATATCTGAGTAGTAAACTAAATAATTGATTTATGTTAACTAAATAGAGGCTCTCGGTAAGAATACTAATTTATAATATAGTTAATTTATTGATCTATCATATTATTGATATTTGATAATTTTACAGATTG
This sequence comes from Haberlea rhodopensis, assembly GCA_907163345.1. Taxonomy (NCBI): domain Eukaryota; kingdom Viridiplantae; phylum Streptophyta; class Magnoliopsida; order Lamiales; family Gesneriaceae; genus Haberlea; species Haberlea rhodopensis. The sequence continues at coordinate 27,486,708 of CAJQUN010000004.1, read as the reverse complement.
TACCATCTAACTAAGAAGTAATAATTGAGAAATCTAAGACTAAGACATCAACCAGTGAATGAAAGGTAAGTAAAAATCCATCTGCAACTACAATGCTTGAACATAGTATTATTTGTCGTATTAATTGTGATATGGATGGTTGAATAAATGTGATATTAGAGATGTTATGTGTTATTTGATATGTTGTAACTGAATTAATTATTCATCTGCCTACACACGTGCATAGATAAAACATGAGCATATTTGATGTCTGGCATGCACGACATTATTTGAGAAAAAAAGGAAATATTTTGTTGACCACTGCTATGGCACCGAGGTTTGCGAGGCAGACTTATATGATATGTTGAGTACAGTGGTGGGATACTCCTCAGAGGATTAAAAGGGTTGTTCGAGATGTGCTCTTGGTAATCATGAGGGGATGGACCACTTGCTGATATTCTTCTTTTGATTGATGCTACGGGTGGGATACTTCTCGGGTGACCGCAGAGGTTGTTCGGTGACGTGCCTCTGGGGGTCACGGGAGGATGGGCCATTCGACTGTATCAATCCACTATATTGGTTGTGTGCCTATGGCTGTGTGCCTATTGATATTGTTCAGAGCTTTGTTCCGTGCATAGTATATGGGTCAAGGGGCCCAGGAAAAATATGAATTTGGATAAAATGTTATATATTTTTGAGTATGCATCTTGGTACATGTTATTGATGTCTCATGTTATTTTTATAGCATGCATGATTTTTATTTACTGGGCATTAGCTCATATAGTTCATGCATTGTAGGTGAGCATGACACTATCTGAGACTCAGACTTATTGGGCAAGGTGATGAGCTCCTACGGGTTTCTGAGATCTGCTGTACATGGATGACGACCTGCTGGGCTATGGGGTTATCTTATTTTGGTTTTGAGTCTGCAGATTTATCTTTTGAAAAGCACACGGTTTTCTTATGTTATTTTGTTACCGTTAGGCTTTTAAATCTGCGGAACTATCTTTTGAAAATTTTACTTTGAGAAAGTAAAGAATTGTATGTAAATAGTATGACGGTGTTTCTAGTGATATGAATCTTATATATTGTTGTTGTTCTGTCTCCGGATGTTATACAAATAAATGAGATGCTGCCGAAATTTTTACGTAGCTATATAATAGATGTGATTTGGGGTGTGACACCCTCCAACACTCAAGTCAGGTGGTAGAATATATGGAGAAAATCTATAATGGGTATATATATATATATATATATATATATATATATATAATCATTCGTGAAATTCTGAATTAGCTTGTTATTTATAGAGATTATCTCGTAGGTGTATACTTTGGATTAGTAAGACCACGACCTACACGACCACTGAAATCTCGGAACACGTCGGCTCCACCTTGAACTTGGTCAATGTGTATGTTAATTCATCCAAAAGGTTTAGACACAATCAACACATTCCAAGAGACGGGAGGTCCTAAGATTACCCCGAGCTGAGAACAAATCTCGAATGAGATCGGTAGGTCGGTCATTAATACCACACCCATAATGATGCTTTCTCATGTCTCAAGTTGGGAGATCGGTGAAATGGGTTCAATGGTTAGCTGGACGAGGCTCAACTAAAAATGATGTTACACATAACTTGAGAGATCGGCCCACCATGCTTCTCTCAAGTAAATGTCTTCTTGGGTTTAAGCTCGGGAGCTTGGCAGTTCGTGGCATGCCCCAGTTAGCTGATGCTATTTTGTACGGAAAGTCAGTAGATCGGGAGCGAAGCTAAGCGTTAGCTCGGAGGGGGTTACCCTTTAATTGCATTCCTCTTCCGCAAACTATCAAATTTCTTTCGTGTCAAAAATATCGCCGTTGATTCATTTGGATTCCAAATATTTGTATATAACTTTGAGACATGTCTTCTATGAAAAGGATCGAAATCAATGGACTCTATCGACGCGTATGCATGGCTACGTAACCAAACCAACCACTCTATGATTCTAAGTATGTTAAATCTAAAAACAAAACATAATTAATACGTGGCAACATAGTATAAAATAATTTTTTAAAATTTAATAATGAGGATTGATCTAGATCACTCGATATGTGGACGAGCTTGAGACTCGAATTCATCCGTAAAAGAACACGTTCGAGTCAAGCATTTTTAGGTTTGGTATTTAATAATTTTCGAGAAGTCCTAATTTTTGACTGCGCCAGTTTTGTTAGTTGACTAATATGTAAGTTGTGCATGCTTTAAAGTCATCCAACAATCATCAATTTAATGGACATAAAACGAACAAATAATTTCCTATAAGAATATTTAAAATAAAATATGATTCTCTGATTTAATAACTGTAATTTTTTTCCTTTGAACAGGAAAAAATAAAATAAATGTAGGATCTAGGTGGGAAGGTAGACATCTGAAAAAAAAAATATTTATTTTGGTGTAGTAAAGCATATTTTCTATAATACACAAACTAACACTTAACATAATTTCGATTTAAAGATAAATTATACTTCTAAAAATATTATATGCAATAGTGAAAGTATGTTTGGATGCAACTTTTTTACACTTACTATATTCTATTAAATGATTTTTAATATTTGAGTCGGTAACGCTTGGGTCGTTAATTCATACCTGTCTATAGTACGTTAATGCTTCTCGACTAGAGGATCAGTTACTCATTGGATAGATGGAGCCCTGATCCCGTTAACTTGTAGTTTCCCCATAGCCATGACCAGAGGAAATAATTTAATTAAAAAAACTGAAGAAATTTCAACTATGTTACAAAAACAATTTAATCATACCTAGTGTTGAAATGTATTTATTTATGTAAAATGACTAAAATACCAATGAGACATGACACGTGGCATCCGTACATGCAACCCAACACAGATTGCGTAACAACAAAGGTGGGCCCTAGTTGTCACCCAATTAGCATAATTTTTTTAATTTAAATAGACCACTTGTACAATCTCCGATGCATATTGTACAACTTTGAAGCAGTATTTTGGTGTTCTAATTTCCGTTGGGACCTATATAAACACCAAAACACAATCTCATACTTCGTTCTCCTTTGTCTCGTTCTCATTCTTGTTTCCATTTTTACACCAAGAACAAATATTTCCACTCATTTATTTGCAATATATGTATCTATCTATTTAGGCAGGCAAAATATTCTCATTTTCGAGCCTCCTCCGCCGTTAATAGAGCTCTGAATCAGCGCCGACGCCGCCGGCATGTATCGGCGGAGAATATTTTTTCTATAAAAGATTCGTTATAGCTGCATGAAGTACTGGAGAATATAATCGAGAGAGTCGATTCGATTTGATTCTTCTGGGGCTAGATAATAGCTTTTATTTGATTTCTTTTTGGAAGTGAGATTACACTGTTTTTTTTTTTCTTTTTTCTCCCTCCTGCATTTTCCTCTTCCATGGCAGCATGTTTGAAGCAGTAAAAAGATTTTCGGGAAAATTCATCAGATTAGTGGCGTTTTTTGTCACCATTTTTATAAGAAGATAACTCTGATTCCTGAAGGGTTTTGTTTTATCAAGTTAGAAAGATTTAATCCAAAGGTAAAACTCTAAAAAGTACGTGATTTCAGAAAGTTTTTCAAATTTTTTGTTTAAGGTCTGACATCTTTTATTTGAATTTGCTACTGTGTTAATTAAGGTTGTGAAGAAATAGACAGAAATCAAAGAAAGTGTTGGCTCTGTGAATAAGGTATGTCAATTCAATCTGGGAAACTTTTGTATATAAAATTTACAATTAAAAATAAATAAATTTGTGTGTGTGTTTATATGAGCAAATGGGTGTTTGATTTCTTTGTCTGTATAAGTTTTCAGCAAGCGCTTTCAAAACTGGACAATTTCTGCACTCATTTTCTGCAATCTATTACTCATACAGTATTCATTTATTGGCTCATGTCGTTTGATTCCCAGTTGCTTTTCGACCATCTGGTCCCTTTCATCTAATAATTTTAATATTATTTTTTTTGGAAGTATTCAAGAAAAGGGCAAAGAATGATTGTGCTTCAAACAAAAGTTAAAGGAGGTGATTATTAATAAAAAATTGTAAAATTGGACACGAAATCCATTTTTGTTTATTCTTTGTGTGCATTAAAGGGGGGAACATCAGACGCCACTTTGGAACTTTGCATTCAATTATTGGCCTTTATGTTTAACATAAAACTACAACTAAATTCGAGCTCTTTTACCTAACTTAGCTAGTAAGAGTTCACCTAAAAAAACTACTATTAAATTCTCTTCCTAATACTATATTATTATTGTTATTGTTACTACTTTCTATAATATTGAAACAATTAATTATTCATTTTAAAGTTGTGTACAAGAGATTGAGTACCCTTTAATTGTCCTCATGCTTTGGGAACTTTTGGTTGTAAATTAACTGGATTTTGCACATGTTTTTCCATAAGTTCTTGAAATAGTAATGCCTTATTAAAATATTAATTATAGATAAACAGGTGAACTTATCTTGGAGGTATGATATCTTATCCTTCATTTGTACTGGTAAATTTTATTTTAAAAAATGATTTTTTGTACTCCAATATTTAAGGAGGGGAAAAATATAGATCGAGTTGAATCCAAAGATAGCAAGAAATCCGAAAACTTGAGCTTTATATTTTTTATATTAGTATAACAAAGTATGGAAATATTCAAATCTTGATGAAGTTATTCACTTAATTCATTCAAATTTACGTAATTTTTTTTGGGTTTGCAGGTGGAAAAAGAAGAAAAGCTAAGATGCTGACATGTATCACTTGCTCAAAGCAAAGAGATGATGATGAAGATGATGCGCCGCGTGGGACTCCGTCTACTAAAGACGCTGTCAAAAGCCTCACTACACAGGTTTTACACTTCCACTTCTGTTACCCCACCCCCATACACACACACACAAATACATAGTTTTGTTGATTGGGAATTTTGAAGATCTTGGAGGTAGAATTCTGCCAGAGTTACGTGACGTTGCATGATAATCACGATGATTTCACTTTTTTTTTTTCATCAAATGAAAGCCGTAGTCATGATAAATAATGAAAATAGCCTTTCGTTCCCAATCTATTCCATTGGTGAGAAGAGAGTTCCGGAAAATCATGGATCACAATACAAATGGCGTACCAAACAAGAAGGTCAAGTCCCATAATCGATAATCCCGTTAATGCACGAGTGCAGAGGCGAATGCACTCTTTGGGGAGTGGACAGCTTCCCCTCGAAAAAATCCTACAATTTTACCCCAAAATCATATGGCTAGATTCGCCCTTCTTAACGAGTGTACTAGTTTTGATTGACACCATTATCATTGATAATATTCCAGTGGATCTACCCGGATAACATCAAAATTTCTCCTTTGTTTGTTGAGTACTGTTAAAGTATCTAGTCACGGGACTCACGACTCCAAATTTTTTGGTCCATTCTAAGAAACTTTTGTGGGTCCAAGCAAAAATTCGAATCTTGAATGCACTGTGCTAGACTGCTGGTACAGGTTTCTGGGTTTTAGGCCTTGTTTTATTAAGAAATATGAGTGATTTCAATGGATGAAGTCGGCAAATGCTATTTGAAATTTGAAGGTTAGAAAAATTCCGCTCGTTTGGGTTGTTTCTGCCCCTGATACACCTCTATACCCAGGGCGGAGGGACACTAAAAAAAAAATATATTATCCCAAAAATTTTTTAAAATTGCGTTTTAGTTTATCCTCAAAAATTATATTCTGCCCCCTTTAAATTATATTTTGATCTCCTAACTCTTTTTTTCCCTCCATCTTTTATGTTAATATTTGTTGCCCCTACTTGTTAGTCTTGTAAATGGATCGATTAAGACCACTTCCCCAGACCCCAAAGGATGCCAAGCTTGTCTTACTTGGTATCTCTAACCGATCGATTTGGAGCAAATAACATAACCAAAAAATGACTATGTTTGCATATCTTCGCAATAGCAGAATTAGAAATTTCGCACAAGAGATGAAAGTAAAATTTGAAGATTTAGGCACGAGGGACAAAATCATGTTAATATAAATCTATAAAAAAAAAAGTAGAAATAAAGAGAGATGATAATCCTGCTTGGCTCTCTATTTTCCACCACTGGTTGAAGGTGACTTTTCCAGTCATAGCAAATGGCTTAAAGAAACATGTGGGGGTGTGTGTGTAGCACAATTGTTATGGCAAAGAAAATGACTTTAATTGAGGGGGCATTGTCACGCCACTCCTCGGATCATGTGTCCAAATATCACAATTGGTCCCATATTTTTTTGGCCCTACAGCAAATTTTCTCTCTTTTGCAGCTTTCCATGCATTTGATCATCCTTTGATACGAGGAATTCTAACTTGTAATAATATGATGGGTTTTAAATTTTTATTGCTTTAACTTTATTGAATTGACCAGACGTCGTGTTTAACGAAGCACATGAATTGAGCCAGGGTTCAAGTTCTTGGCTTTACCTTATTTATTTTCTTATTATTATTATAACAAGAATATATTTTTTTATAACTAGGATTAGTTTTGCTTGAAGGGTTCTCTTTTTGCTAAGAACTAGAATTTATTCATTCAATGTTGATTTTAAGAACATTTTGTTAGAAATTCTAACATGAATACTTAATCGATTTTCAATGTACCTAAACATATGGCACACAAAATCGAATATGCGGAAATATAAATGTTCAGGATCGGATTACCTCCAGCCATTGATTTGCTTTTGATCCAGGAACCTGAAAAACTATGTTTCTATGGGTGCTTCTAAACCTTTATCAATCTCCTTTAGATGGTGTTTTGAGGACTTAATAGATTGATTGGCTTAGGGACCCAAGCATATAGTATTTATAAGCTCCAACCATCATAGAGCATATCCATATGTTATGACATTGTAAGATGAAGTGAAGTAAATTTAAGGTAGAATTAAATGGACCATTAAATGAACCACTAAATGAACCATTAATCTAAGTGGTTACTAACATTCTCCCACTTGGTCCATATACTTCATCATTCACCACAGTAAGAAACAAAAAATACATGAATCATGGCGATAGGTTCTCTAAATACGAGTAGTATCTTCCATGTATCACAATGCATCATGTCTCTCACATACTAGCACATATGACTTAATGAATAAACCATATGTTTATTCAAGGTCCAAACATCAATGATATTTCTCAAAATAAATGTGTACACAAGTCAAAATATGAGAATATCACAAACAGAGTTTCACAAACATTCGTTCTTACAACGAAATCACATAAAGGAACCAAGTCACATTATTTCACATGATCCTTAAATTTTAATAGTGGCATGCCTTTTGACAAGGATCAACAATCATCAATTCAGTACTAACGTGTTTAAACCACTGTTCCATTTTTAACACGTTCTCTTATGGCCAGATACTTGATGTCGATATGCTAGCTTCGACTACCACTTATATTGTTCTTAGCCATAAAGACTGCAGCTGAATTGTCACAATATATTCTCAATGGCCTATAAATCGAATCTACGACTCTAAGTCCAGAAATGAAACTCTTCATCCATACACCATGCATGATAGCCTCAAAACAAATACGAACATAGCATCCATAGTGGAAATACATTAGTAGTTTGTTTATATATATAAGCATGTAATCTTTGGTCCCCATAAAGTACCTCATTACTTTCTTTGCAGCTCTCCAGTGGTATTTACCTGGATTACTCTGATATATTCCCAACATTCCCACAACAAATGCAATATCAGGTCTAATACAGACTTGAGCATACATTAGGCTTTCAACACAAGAAGCATATGTAATGTTTTTCATTTGTTCCTTTTCAAACTCATTTCTTGGACATTGATTCAAATTGAATCTATCACCTTTCACAATGGGTGCTACACTTGGTGAACAATCACTCATCTGAAACCTCTCCAGCACTTTGTTTATATAGGTTTCTTGCGATAAACCCAAAAAATGTATTTGGATCTATCCCTATGGATTTTAATACAATTGACATAAGATGCCTCATCCATATCCTTCATATCAAAGTTCTTAGAGAGAAATTGTTTCACCTCATATAGAAACCCATTATCATTGGTGGCAAGTAATATATCATCTACATACAACACCAATAAACAAATTTTACTCCCACTAACCTTCTGGTATATACATTGTCCATTATGTTCTCAACAAAACCAAATGAAGAGATAACGTGATGGAATTTTAAATACCATTGATGGGAGGTTTGCTTCAATCCGTACGTAGATTTCTTAAACTTACACACCAAATTCTCACCATCACTAGAGGAGAATCCTTTAGATTGTTTCATATAAACCTCTCCCTCAATGTCATCATTGAGGAATGCCGTTTTCACATCTATTTGATGTAATCCATATAAAAATGGATTACTAATGCCATAATCACACAGACAGAATCTTTCTTAGATACATGAGAACATGTCTCTGTATAATCAATTCCTTCCTTTTGACTGGATCCTTTTGCAACGAGTCTAGTCTTATATTGTTCATTGTTACCTAGTGAGTCTTTCTTTGTTTTCAAGACCCATCTATATCAAATGGCTTTTACACCATCAGGTAACTGAACCAACTCCCAGACTCCGGTATGTGCCATTTAATCCATCTCATCATTCATGGCATCAAACCATAATTTGGATTCCTTACTTTCCATCGCTTGTGAAAACGTCTCAGGATCATTCTAGTTATCACTTTTGAGCTCAGGAACTGTACATGTCATATCAGATAAATTAACAGGTTGAATAGCCGCAATAAAAATCCAAAATACATGCTTACCACAAATTTTGAAGCAAATAACCAAATGACATGCTTTACCAATGTAAACCATGCAATAACAAATGAATCCCTGGCATAGAAATTACCTGTGGGCTAAATTTCTAATTCAAATAAATTCATATAACTTTATGATAAAACTATCGAATTATCCGACATTCTTAATACCTGTGGGCAAATTAAGAAAATAATTCAATATCTCATCCTAATTAAACATATTTAATATAATAAAATTGACTGTGGGATAAATTCCATTATATCAAATATAATTAATTACAAGTAATGTCTATTTAGCTTTATGTGATGTTTGAGAAATTAATGCATAATTTAATTAATTAAAGCTGCTGTGGCTACACTTTAATCAATCATATAATGCATATCACATAGACATTTAATCTGAATGCATAAAACTATGTCATAGTTGAATTAATTAATGTCTATTATACTTTAAGTGATCCACAAAATTAATATATAATTCAATCAATTAAAGCTGCTGTGGCTATACTTTAATTGATTAAACTACACGAATCACTTAGACATCTTAATTATTCATGCATAAAAATATTTTATGCTTTACATAAATTATGTTGCATTTATCCATAATAATAAAACAATCAAAATTAAACATAAAGATTGCATAAAAAGAAATTTAAAAAAAAAAAAAAAATTCAAAATTTCGATTTTTTTCAGAATGAAACAGACCAAACAAGCCCTTAAAATTGAGAAATCTCAAATCAGAAATTTGAACCCAAACAAGCCCTTAAAATTAGGCACAATCCCAAATCAGCAAAACCCTAACCCTAAATTGAAATCTCAAATCCACGCCGCCACCTTCTCTGGCAAACTCATGGCCGACCAACGTCGACCCATCGCCGAGCGATCACCTCCGAATGGATGTCGCCCATAATAAACTGTCGCGGACCGCCACAAATCGGCCACAATGAATCGCGATTTTATTGTCTCGCACAGGCGCCACTTCAGGCCCAAAATTCGACCATATCCGGACGTTTTCGTCGTCAAATACCGACCTAATGCCATAGGATCTTCCTTAATCGACGTTCAACATCGAGATCCGTAATCTAAATGGCCAAAATCAAGCCAAATTTGGCCCAAAACAGAAAGAAATCGTGCGGCTACATAACGCGATTGTAGGCCACATTTGCGGTGTTTTCCGGCGCGGTGTTTCCCGGCGACCGTCCACCCCATGCGGTCGTGGTGGTTGGCCCAAAGTCATGCTCTAACGTCAGATTCAAGACCGGCGATCAATTGCAAAATTGCAAAGTTAGGGTTTCATGTTCATATCAAAATTGATTTGTCCAGGTTTGAATTTAACAATTTGATTTTCATAAATGTGATTTTTCTTGTGATTTTTTTTTTTTTTGCAACCGAAAGTTTACTCCAAAATCATGATACAAATTAAAATTGTGTCAATATAATTTTCAGGATTTTTGGCCCATATCAAAAATCTGGAACGTATCAAGGCAAAAGTAAAGCCGCTCTGATACCAACTGTTAGAAATTCTAACATGAATACTTAATCGATTTTCAATGTACCTAAACATATGGCACACAAAATCGAATATGCGGAAATATAAATGTTCAGGATCGGATTACCTCCAGCCATTGATTTGCTTTTGATCCAGGAACCTGAAAAACTATGTTTCTATGGGTGCTTCTAAACCTTTATCAATCTCCTTTAGATGGTGTTTTGAGGACTTAATAGATTGATTGGCTTAGGGACCCAAGCATATAGTATTTATAAGCTCCAACCATCATAGAGCATATCCATATGTTATGACATTGTAAGATGAAGTGAAGTAAATTTAAGGTAGAATTAAATGGACCATTAAATGAACCACTAAATGAACCATTAATCTAAGTGGTTACTAACACATTTCATCAAAGAAATCATGAGTTAACCGATTAAAAACATTAAATGTTTGGATTAGAAGATTTGAAATGAGTAATTTCAAATCCCCTGCTCAAATCCATCGTTTATGTTTGGGTAATAAATTGAAGTAAGCATTTCAAATTTATCATTTTTTTCAATACATCTTCTTTGCATTTTTGAAGGATTTAAAATTATGTTTCATTTCAAAATCATGAATTTTAAATGATTATTTTCAAATCATTTCATTCAAATCAAATCCTTCCATCCAATTGTGACATAAGACATCGTCAGTGGTATAACATAACAGTGTCTGTACTTCAAATCTGAAAAGTTATTATCTTTTGTACCAATCTTTGATCTTGAATTAACTAATCACGAGATACTATGAGAAACTCTTAATTTGTTTAGAATTCAAGAAACAGTTTTTATAGATTTAGGAGTACTAGCGCAATAAAAAAACCAGATTTATCAGATGCTTTTGGACTTCACAAAGCATCTATTTAGCTTGTCTCAGTATTTTGTTCTGCAAAGCTGTGTTTGTGGACCAACTATTTCTTGTTATGAGCTAAATATAAACTGCTTTTTAGGCATATTTCTATGTCGAATCTGATGAAGTAAAACTGTAAAAGCCATTATTCCTTTCTCTCAGGCTGCTACACTGTAGTTTTCTTGGGGGCCCTGGGGCACTAGGGAACCCATCTTTGGTCGTTCAACAATGTTATGGAGAAGGTTTTTTTTTTCCCACTTACATTAGTATTATATTATGAAATAAAGAGTTACAATTTCTCTCTCTTACCAAGTATCTTGAGGTTGGCATGGCCATATTTCTTCAGAGAAGTCGTGTTTCACTTTGAAATTAGCTTTAATCAGATAAATTTTCAATCTAAATCGTCAAGATTATATGCATTTGAAAAGAAATTTTCTGTTCAAGAACGATTGAATGTGAAACTATCCAATAATTTCACCTTCTTAATTAGAATTTAGCAGGCCAAAAGGTCGACACATCTCCCTTCTTGAACCTTTACATACTTGGAGAACGCCTTTGAGTATAATTACTACACATGACTAATCCTTTCTTCTCTGTTGGTGAATGAGGGAATCAATCTGCATGTCTCGTTGTTTTCTTATTCGTCAAGTGGCCCACTGAAGCTAAGAACATTTTTTCATGATCAGATCAAGGATATTGCATTAAAAGTCTCAGGTTCATCTTCGAAAGGTAAACCAGGCCAAACGGATGATAATTTCAAGAAAGGGCAAAGATCTTATCCCGATTTCGACACAATTTCTGAGGGGGTTCCATATTCATATGCCCAACCGGGAAGCTCAAGTTTGACTCCAGCTTGGGATTATACAAAATCAGGACATCGAGCTAAGCAACCCGACTCAAGATTCACGGTATTTGGTGGCGACAGAACCACCGGTGGACTAGAATCTATTTCAGCCCAAGATGGAGAAATGGGGCTTGAGAATGACAATGAACCAAAAGAATGGATGGCACAGGTGGAGCCTGGTGTTCAAATCACTTTTGTATCACTCCCTCGAGGTGGGAATGATCTTAAACGAATCCGTTTCAAGTACGTATCTATTTACAAAATTGTATGATAATTTGAAGTTTTGTTAACTGGTGTGACATTCCAAATTGATTGCCACTTTGTAACTCAACTGCTTAACATGTATTTGAAGCCGGGAGATGTTTAACAAATGGCAAGCTCAGAGTTGGTGGGGCGAAAATTACGACAGGATAATGGAGTTATACAATGTCCAGAAATTCAATCAGCAAGGTCTCAACACTCCAGGGAGATCTGAAGATGGAGTAAACTCACATTACCTTTTCTTGAATTTTGCTCTTTTACTATATATCATGATATTGTAAATTAATATTTCAAACTCTTCACTTGCTATTATTGCAGAGAGACTCGACGTATTCTAGGATCGGAACTGCCTTAGAAAGCCCTCGAATGACTCCATCCTTGAACAAAGAGTGGACTCCTAGGTACAATCTCCAAGGCAGCAACCAATACTACAATCCCGGATCGAGTGCTTACCCTAGTAGTGGCATGAAAGGTGAGATGGCTATGGAAGCTTCAAGAATGACAACTTCTTCAAGAGATGAGGCTTCAGTTTCTATTAGCAATGCAAGCGACATTGAATCTGAATGGATTGAAGAAGATGAGCCTGGTGTTTATATTACTATTAGACAACTGGTTGATGGCACCAGGGAACTTCGACGCGTCAGATTCAGGTAAAGAAGTTGCAAACTCATGAAATTGAAGAGTTTTAGGTTGAAAATGTACTGAATTTGAATGGTTTTTTTGTTGTAGCCGTGAAAAATTTGGAGAGGTGAATGCCAAGCTTTGGTGGGAAAGTAACCGTGACAGGATACAAACTCAATATCTTTGCTAGTTAAACAGAAGCAAATTAACAATGGAACAGATACTATCTTAACTTTAGAATATTCAACTTACAAATGTTGTTTTAAAAAAGCTTTAGGCTGAATTTTCATTGTCACTAGTTGCTTTTTCAGGTGTTCTATCTCTGTCTTTGCCTTGATTTTTCCAAGATTTTATTGAGGCAATGAATTTTTTTTTCTTTTTCGGTTTGATTTAAATGAATCCAATGCAGAAAACAGACATTAGATTTCATGGTGTTTCATGATCTTTTGGTAAGGAGAATTCAGGTCATTGGCTGCATTATAAGCATGAAAATACAACAATTGTTAAGCTTTTGAAGTAGAAAACATTCGGTGTAAACCCGATACAAGAAGCTTCCCCGATGTGCGGGGTCTAGGAGGGGTCAGATCATTGGGCCTAATGTACGCAGGATGATGTTTCCGCGACTCGAACATGTGTGGTAACAACTTTACAGTTGCACCAAAATTCACCCCCTTACTCATAACGAAATAATATTTGAAAAAAAATAAAAATTCAAGTTATAACTTCAGAAACAAGAATTTTCCGATTAGTTGAACGTGTACTTGGCGAGATTTAATCAGACTATGAAATACTTGAAAATGCTACACATGATTTATGGTATCTTAAATTTTTTTAGTAAATTGAATTTAAAATTCATTATATTTTTCATTTCGAATATTAATATATCTCTTAATTTAACATGCTATATTCACGAGTAAGCTTTCTCAAAAAATTTCAGTGTAAACATTACACCTAGTTTAGATTAAAATGGGCTTTGACCCAAATTAACCGACGAAAATACCCAACCGCTTGCCTGCAGTTGTTGCATAAATAAGAGTGGAAAGCTTTCATAAATTTTTTATGGGCTCGGCTAATCTTAGCCCAATAAACAATGGCTCACTACAAGTATTTCACCAACCACTTCGCCTTATTATCCCAACCCCCCCCCTCAAATTCCTAATTTTTGAGCTACTAAAACCCCAGCTTCAACAATCTGACTTCTTCGATAATCAAGGTATTTTTCTCTCTCTTTAGATTGTACAAATTTGAATTTAATTACTATGTATTATTGTCGCTGTAATCGAGTTTTTCGTTGTTCATTTGTTCGTGAACCTCAGGATCCCTTTTTTTTATTTATTATAATACATTATTTTTTGCCATATTTCTGCCTTCCTTAGGTGCGAGAATGAAGATTTGACATATGTTGCTCTTAAACGGTCATTTGGCTTTTTTACTTTGCTTATTGGATTGTGCCTGACAGGGAACCTTGTAATGGGTTGGAAAGCTGCACAAAAACTCATTCATCACTGGAGGATTCTTAGAGGCGATAACGTGAGGAGATTAAGACTTTTTATTATTATTATTATTATCATTCTTATTATTATTTCTCAAAATCTTCCTCATTAGTGGTGGACCGGAGATTTTAAGTAGTGGAGCATGTACTTCGAGTGAAGTTTATATGGCTTCAGAAATATTGAGTATGGAATTTATAAATTTTCATTTGAGGTAGTAATTGCATGCCAGTGTACTCATATTTGTCGTCGAGTACCTTCTCAATACTGTTCCTTATTTTCAGGTTATGATAATTAGGGGTAAAGATAAAGGTGAGACTGGTCTTGTTAAGCGCGTAATTCACTCTCAAAATCGTGTTATTGTTGAGGGCAAGAACTTGGTAAGCATTTTGGTATAACGTTTTAAAAATTTCTTGTTTGAACTGTTTTTTCTTCGAACTTTTGTATGAAGAAAGCATAAGATCGAGGAAGCTTCTTTTATTGTTATCGTTTTATCGGGCTTGTTGGAGATGTAATCTTGGGCGAGATGAGATAGCAATTTAAAAGAGTGTTAGTGTCATAAGCAGCTTCAAATAAGTTTCAATTGAAATGTATGTATTTTCAAACTGCGTTTGTCATATTTACTTTCTATCTACACTTCTGGCTGGATGTGTGCCCATCCTTTCTTATACGTTGGGTAGGGGTGTAAACGAACCGAATCGAGTCGAATATGAAGGAAATTTTAAGGCTCGAATTTGGCTCGAAATAAGTCTATTCGAGTTCGAGCTCGATTCGAAGTTCGAATAATTTAAAATTTTTGGCTCGAGTTCGGCTCGAATTAAAGCTCGAGTTCGAGCTCGATTCGAAGTTCGAACATGCTCGCGAGCTATTCGAACTATTACTCAAAAATAAATACTCAAAAGGCTCGAAATATTTTTATTTAATATAAAATTATATATATTATAAAATATTAAAGCTCGCGAGCTATTGAACAAAATAATTTGGGCTCGAGTTCAGCTCGAAAAAAAGTTCTAACATGTTCGAGTTCGGCTTGAATTCGATAATTTCGAATACAAATCGAATATTTTTCGAGCCGGCTCGAAAAGCTCGCGAACAGGCTCGGCTCGTTTACACCCTAACCTTGGGAAACCTATTTTGCCTTTTTCTTGTTCTCGAAAAGCTCGCGAACAGGCTCGGTTCGTTACACCCTAACCTTGGGGAACCTATTTTGCCTTTTTCTTGTTTTATTGTGATGGATATGCATAGTAGTTATATTTTTCCCTCAACTATATGTAAAAGATTAATACCAATTCCAAGGACATGACATTATGATGCTTATTTGTTTTATATATTCGTCGGATTTTGTCCTATGTTTCCAATTTCAAATGAGGGTGCAATTATTGACGGTTCAATTTCCCGTTCATATTATTAGTTTCATATTTTTGTTACTTTGTAATGCCTTATAACATTAGAACTGAAAACATAATTGCCTCAAAATTATTCTTAATATTGCCCAGTATTACCTGATTGATAGTATCTACTGTTATATTTCTAGTATTACCTAATTGCATGTAACTATTATTAGTATTCTATTTAAGTTTGTGATTAAGATTCAGACTATCCCTTAATAATATGTTCATAAATTATCAATATTTTCTTTGGACTTCGAGTTTTTACACGAGTTTTTAGTGACACTAAGCGGAATTAAACAATTTATACTCACATTGCGAGGGAAATTGGTGATGCATATAAAAATCTTATTAAGATTGATCCATCTGAATACAAATAAGAGATTTAAGTAGAATAGCAAAAACAATTCTAACGCAATTAGGTTATACTAAGAATAGTTTAATGCAATTGAGTCCCTGATGCTATTAGGTAATTTCAAAAATAGTTCTACAAAATTTAAAAAAACAGGAAGTGTAATTATATGAATGGGAAAATGTTAAAAAGTGTGCTGTATTAATTAGTGATTCCAATTTGCTGGGTTTTGTCCTCCTTTGGTTCTGGCTAATTGTTACCTTTATATTTGATTTTGTTACTCGCTTCTACTTATTGTCTCACTGCAGGTAAAGAAGCACATTAAGCAAGGGCAAGGTCATGAAGGTGGGATTTTCTCAGTAGAAGCCCCCCTTCATGTCTCGAACGTTCAGGTTATTGATCCAGTCACCGGGTGAGGAGATGATGCCTCATCTTTTTATTTTGCTTCCAAATGAAATCCCGGTTCTGAACACATTTGCTTTTATAGGAAGCCCTGTAAGGTTGGAATCAAATACTTAGACGATGGTAGCAAAGTAAGGGTTTCAAGAGGTATGGGAACGTCAGGATCCATAATTCCTCGTCCAGAGCTCTTAAAGATAAGGAGCACACCTAGGCCAACAATCGGTAACTTTCAGATTTCTGCACCTTCATAAAACCTGCAGCAACATATTTTATAGTAAAGCGTACATTTTAAATTTTGTGTTTTATTAAGATCAGAATGCTAGGTTTTCTACGTGCATAAAAAAAGGGCAACTTATTGTTGAACCATGTTACAATATGGTAAATTCCTCTTCTTTGCGTGCAGTTGGTCCCAAGGACACTCCAATGGATCTGGTCCTGGAAAAGACATATGATGCTAAAACTGGTATGGGAATGCCAGATCTTTAATCATTCATTTGCTCTTTCAACCTTCTTGCAAAAAGGAAGCTGATGGTTATGGTTTCTGTGTTTGATGTTGTTTAAGTTTAAACTGTTCCAAGTCTGGCTTCATCCATTTACATTTTGTTTATGATTCTTCTAACACTGGCAATTGTACTATCTCATGAATCATGAAGCACGAAAAGGTTGGTGCTGTTTGACTCAAAAAAAGGAAAGACCCCACACGTAAATAAACAATTTCCATGGCCCCTCAAAAATAATGATAACATGTTTGTGTGATAATAGTATATAAATGTTCAATTTGAAAAAGTGTAGCTTTTATATATATATATACTAGTTTAACCTGCGCCACGCCTTGATATGGTTGGGGACAAAAGCATTTAGTCATTAGATTTTATAACGGAATATTAAAAAAAAACATCTGTTCATCTATATATATTATTTAGAATTAACTGTGTATTATTTTTTGTAAGATGGTGCAAAAGCACAAAATTTATAACAGAAGCATTGAATGAGGGCACAGCCTCCATCCTTGAATAAAGAGAGGAAGGGAAGTTTGTAAGGGTCTATAAAAGTAAAATAATGGTTTCCTTTTGTGATTATCCATGAAAGGCAATAGTGAGCAAGGATTAAACAAATCCAACCTCAAGAATTTCTACTGCCTGTATTTTTTGGTCCCTTAGGAAGTCTAGCAAAACAAGAAGCTAGGAGGGCTAACATAATTGGGGTCGCCACCGCTTAAGACCACATTCATAGGCAAAATTGTCAACTGGAGCGTAAATAACAAATGACCCGGTTGCATCAGTGCAACTCCTTTGTAGTTTCAACATATTGTCTTGTTTTGATTTTGAACTGTACATTAAAATTCAGCTTGAAGTTATGACATCCATTTTTACAGAATATATAGAATTTATTAACACGATTGATGAATGTAATGAGTTGTTAATTATGACTTACATTGATACCATAATCAATAAAATCAAATCATTAAACAATGATTATAGATATTTCATATATCTCATTAATAGTTCCATAGTTTTATTTCATCGCTCACTCCACAATAGCGACAATTAATTTCACGCACGCTCAACAACGGCGGCGTCATAACCGATGTTCGCTCAACAGCGACATCATCCCAATCATTGCTCACTTAAAGTGGCTCCATATAATTCCCAATATATATCCATTTATTGCAAATACAAATAACCATGCATTTCACAGTTGCAATAATATAAAAGGCTATGCTCGTACGTTGTAAAGAAGCCGAGTTTCTTGGGGCACCGCAATTTGCTATATGTGCCTTTTTTTTTAACTACACTACCATTTTTTTTAACAAGACTACCATGCGGAAGAATATCCCACTTCAATGGTACGAAATAAAGAAATTAAGATTATGTGGCGATCCAGACAAGCCAAATCTTAAGTTAAAATGTTGTATGCCCCGCAATTAGTATTTGTATGCTAGAAAATCTTATACAAACCATGAGCAAGGAAAAAAACAAATGAATGATATATTATATACAAGTACACTGGCAGAAAAACGTACCAAGCAAGAAAACACACCCTGGATTATCCAATCTATTCCTTCTCTGATATCTATTATTTCTGATATGGGTGATTTACTCTAAGCTCACACCAGTAATGAGAGATTGCAATGTTTCAGAGTAACAATATACACCGCGTGAATTACATCTCCACTGTTAGAGCATATTTGCAGCTTACAAAAATTCCCAAACAGAGAATTACCATTCATTAATCAACTTCTGCAAGCACACCCCATTTTAGTGGAAACAAACATTTTTCAAGAATTACCAGCAAAATAAAAAGAACAGTAGAAAGTACAAGATTTTCTCACGAAGTTCAACCATCCATATCCACCACAACTCTGGTTTCGGCACAAGCTTCCCTCTCAGGCTAGAGGAAACGAACAATTATTTCTTTTGAGAAGGGGCAAGATTTGCTTCAATGATTACAACCACCCTTATGAAATGGACCACAATCTTGTGCTTCTTTTTCAGGTACCCAGAAAAAAACTAATTGCAGCAGAGTGGACACTCGCATATTAATCCAACGACACTTAGCTTACAAGATATGAAAACATGAACACTCGTTAGTTTCCTCACTGCAACAAACAAAGATTATTACAGAACACTAAATCCTAAATCTCTAGCACATAGCTCATCGTCATGTTGAAAACGGCTTGGTAAAATAAGAACCAAAGGGAAAGGTTTGAGAAAATAACATCGAACAATCACATTTTTAATATATTATATATCTTGCTTTAACTAAATGTAATTTTACCTTGTACTCTGTATTATTTATCTTGCTTTCATCTGCAAGTTGTCACAAGACTCTCTTTGAGCCGGGGAAATTCTTCAATCCTGCTGCATGATCAAACAATGTTAGAAAGGCAAAATATATTTCATGTGAAGATAACTGGGGAGCTATAAACCCACAAGTTACATAGAAAAATGTACATAAAACTTCTAACATCCAATAGAAGACACCAAGAGGTCAACTCAAACACTTTGGAGAGTTATGTTGTCTTGTTAAGATAACTGTGGAGCTATAGAAAGTAAGGTTTTCCAAAGTTTTTTTTTCCCATGAACGTTATACTGTAATTGCATGCACAAATTACGGTAATTGTATACACATATATATGAACTTAATGCAAGTTTTTTGGTTCACTGAAAAACATGGAGAAAATAGCTCAAACACATGATACCTATTCGATGCTAATGGAAGCCTCGATGATGGAGCGCTTTTTCCGAATAGCTCGAACACATGATACCTATTCGATGCTAATGGAAGCCTCGATGATGGAGCGCTTTTTCCGGAACTTACAGGAGGAAAAGGCTAGTGAAACTGTGGATTAAGCTAACCAACATGATATTATCACCAGACTCCCCCCAACCATTCAATCTGAAAGGCAATTTGTAAATATTCAGCACAATACAATTTAAATACAAGGTAAAAAGCAATTCGGGAGAAGAAAAGCGAAAGGGATATTTACCTTTGAAGATGACAACCTCATTCCCACCATTGAACATCCATATGTTGACATGTTGTCGCCAAATCCGCAGAAAGTTCCGAACATTCGTATGGCTTCCCTTTGGGAGTAGGGCTCAGATTTGCCTTTGAAGATGACAACCTCATTCCCACCATTGAACATCCATATGTTGACATGTTGTCGCCAAATCCGCAGAAAGTTCCGAACATTCGTATGGCTTTCCTGGCCCAATTTATCCCCCAAACAAGCTATAAATAAATAAGCAAGTCTGAGCCCTACTCCCAAAGGCACGAACAAAAGTCATGGCTTCCCTCACCTCTGCAGACTCACAAATCAGGCGGGAACTCGATGAACAACAAAGAACAGGATATGTATTAAATGAGATTGTACGAACACGCCTCCCCACCCATCACGCACAACAGTGCAATCCAATCATGCAACAAGAGTAAACTCCATCGAAACTTACGGCTATGGGCCAACAAAGAAGACAACAACCCTTAATTAAATTAATTAAATTGATAACTGCAACTAAGAAGGCCAAAAATGCATTAGGCAGCCCCAAACTAAGAAAACACAAGAAAGGAGTTAGAAAGCCCAAAGGCTGGACACTGTTACACTATATATATACTTTTGACACGAATATATATATACTAGTTAAGGTGGCATCACACAAAATGCGGTGCCAGTTGAAAGTTTTTTTCCCATCAGAAGCAAGAATGAATTTTCCAATAACAAATATCTACATCTCAGCAAGCAACTAAGCCTCATAATATAAATAACACAAGCATAAATAAGGGTATGTTTCAAAATTAATGACAAATGTCAATTCATGGACAAAAGGAGTGTGTTTGGAAAGTGGGAAAGCTTCCTATTCTATTAAAGAAAACATTGATACAAAAATCTAAGCGATATGTTTTCGTCCAGAAGGTAGTGCTTGGCAGAAGCCCACCAACAGGCATCCTTGGGGTTCACAGCAGACAATCGCAGAGAATAAAACATTGGAAAACCAGACTTGTTAGAAGACTGGATGCAAGTAGCTAAGGCAATCAGAACAGATGTGCATGTTCTAAACAAATAGTCTAAGTGCAAAACCTTAACAGCAAAGGGAGCGAAAGAAAAAAGAGAAAAGTAGACTAATTTTTTTTCACCAAATCGCCCATGTAGTAAGCAATTCCATTCGTGAAGCGATACAAAAACAAAGTCATTTGCGGGTCCGAGTATGAACTTACTAAGGTACAACCTATACCTATGTAGGCAGATAGCAAAATGGGAAAACATGACAAAACATAGTATTCTGCATTTTCCAATAGAACGAAAGGGTCGACGCTATTTGGGATATTTATGTTTAAGATCATGTGGGGAAAATGTAATGTTACCTCGTAAAAAGAGGTTTGACAAGTATCTTATTTGGGGATTCAATCTTAATAAGATTAAGAAAAGTTTTTGTTTAGATCCATCATATACCCTAAAACAATCATAGATGAGCAAGACCGTAGGAATAACAAAATGGCAAGTGAAAACCAGTTTGAACTTAAGCATACAGTACGTGTAGGCCAATATGTTTGGGGATTCGGCGTGAGCGGTAAGCAGGAACGACTGTAGAAGTGAATCCTTCTTCAAGCAGGTGTCCATCAAGATTGATCTGACGACCATGAACATCATCGGATGTTGCCTCTAATATCCCGAAGTTTGAGATAGGTCCCATTCATGCATAAGGGTGTAAATCTGAAAGACAACAAAACAAGACATACATGTTTAGGGAGTAGAATGGGAAGCACAAACAAAGGGGAAAAATGAAAAGCATCAAAATCGTAGCAGAAGCTAATAAGGACAAAAAGGGCAGCAAAGATGTACTGTTGTCGTTTATTTTAAGTGCTCCATTGCCAGAGGTTTCCAGTTTCTCAAATTAATAGGATATGAACGGGCATTCATCGAGAGATACAGCAGAGAATCAGCCTCAAATCGAGTGAAAATGATGGAAGATCCCAAATATGAACCGACAAATCAGTACGGAGGCAAATACATACAGATCGGTTAAGACAGTTGGAACATCCCGCAGCGTGAAACATAGTGAAGGAACTGTAAAAAGATCTAATCCAACCAAAGGGAATCCGATCAAAACGTGCGAGCTGTCAACATATAGACGACCTCCCTGTGTGTGTTGCAGTATATAGACGGACGCAGGATTTTTGGGAAGTAGGAAAAAAATATTAACATAAAAATTGAGGCCAAAAATTTTTTTAGGGGTCAACATATAATTTAAGGGAGACAAAAAGTAATTTTTGTGGGGTAAATGTAATTTTTAGAGGGTAAAACTGTAATTTTTTTTAAAAAAAAATTATTTCTAGGTACACGCAAATCTATCGCATGGGCAAATTATATCCCCGATAACGAAGGATTACGTGCTTCTAGTTACAAGTTTTTTTTTTCTTAGGCATACAAATTTGGGTGTTATGTTTCTCATCAAACACCCCAAACGTTAACCCCTAACCTTAGGACCTAGAAAAATCTGATATAATTCCTGGAATGAAAATTCTAACTAAATATCCTTGTAGCGCGCAAATATGGCTGTGCATGTGCATGAAAACAGTTAGCTTAGAAAAACGGTTGGTACAATGGATTTATTCACGCAGGGCGAAAAAATGTGTGCACCAATTTTTGAACTCAGAAGAGGAAAGTGTGTTCCTATATGACTGCCCAAGCTGTTAAGGAAAAAAGGAGGGGGAAAAATAAACAATTAATGCATATTATGGTAAACAAACGGTAAAATTAATCTCGTGCTGATGCATCTTCTGGTATTTTTTTGTGATTTTTTTCATTTCTTAAACAAATGTAAAATTAAAAGAGACAAAGAGGAGCATATTTTATCAAAAAATTCCACAACTTTATACTCCCCACCATGATCGGTTTTATCTTCTCCACTATCACGACATGATCCTGCTTATGCTTTGGATCTTTTCCCCCTCTTTGACATCATATTTCATTGTACTATGGAACATGTCCTGTGATTGTTTACAGTTGGGGTTTGTAGTTTTCTATGAATATCCATGTTCACTTTCTTAGAAGGAGAAAGTGTGTTCCTATATGACTGCCCAAGTTGTTAATGATGGAGGGGGAAAAATTAAACAACGAAATAAATCTTTTTTTTTTACTCCAAGAATAACTTCATCACTCTTTTTCATAGTATCAATATAACTTTTAATCAAAGCACTCCTCACCTCCCAAAACTATTCTCTCAATATTATATTTGACAACCGAGAAGATAACATTTTTTTTAAAAGTCCTCTTAACAGTTTTATCTCATACACCTTTTTCATCATGTATTAACTAAATATATATATTATATGAAACTAAAAAAAATACAAATCAAACCATACCACCCTTAGAATCTGGCCATGTGTTTTTTCCAAGAAAGTTGTTTTAAATGATATATTTGACCCAAGAGGGTCAATAGAAAATATAAAAACAAATACTCAGCTTCAACATAGGCAGACCTTGTAGCTTAATTAGCATCTAAACAATTAAAAATGGGGGGAAAAGTTAAGCCATCCTTATAAATCTAGGAATTGTGCAAATCCTACACCATTTTACAGATTAGACTACCAGTAACCAAAAAATAATATAATAAACGCTAGAAAGGTAAAGCAAAAGGAATTCCCACCTTTCAAAGAAACCAGTTCACGTGACTTCTCCCTCCGAAGCTGCTTCAAGTTATGTTTTGATCAGATGGCTCAAAAGCAGGTGCCTAGTCCACCTAACAGTGTTCAAAGGCAAGTAGAAAAGCGAAACAACCAACCGACATTATTTTTGGCGAGCAACATGAAAGTTTCTCCAAAAGATAAGGAATTTAATCAGACCGAAAAGCGACCAAGATAAATCAAGATTAAACCCCATGTTAATGGAAGACTCGAATGTCGTTATATTTCAAGCCTCTCGACACATCAGCAGGGACAAATTGATAAAAAAAACATGGCAACACATCCCCACCAACAGCTAGAAGATGTGTACTCTAATCGCATATAAGGAACCAAAAGGGAGACTACGAAAAAAGGGGAATAAATGTCCATAATAGCATAAAAATGTTCACCCAAGTTTTTCAGCAGCCCTATAAATCAAAACATCTCCAAGACCATACATCATTTTTCACAAACCGGAACTAAAGAAGGAAAAGAGGCTAACGATAATAACAGCTAACTTGGACTCCAACACAAGTCCCAACTCTACTCGTATTTTTTTTTTTGTAAGAACAAACATATAATGGTCATCACTTGTATGCACTTCTTTGCTCATCCAAACCAAAAGGGAAAATCGACATGATTATAAACAAAAAGAAACAAATAAAAAGAGAAAAAAACGTAATGTCTTTCAAAGGGGCCACCTCATTCCCATCATCCACCATGCATATGCCATTATTAAATAAAGAGAAATATGTGCACCTTCATGTTTTTGTTTTTTTTGGCCGTGTTCTTCCTCAGCGAAAATCACGATGCAATCCCTCGATTTCCCCTAATCAAAACCAGAGAACAATACGAGCACAACAGAAACAGAAAGCAATACGATCATAACAACAAAATCACAACCTCCTTCCCATCATTCACCATGCATAAGCATTATTAATTAATTGACTAAAACAGACATAAAACTTCGTGTGTTCCCTGACTACAAATCAGGAAAGATATAAATAAGCCAATACCTACCATTACACAGAGATATACTGTACAACGGTAAGCAACCCATCCCCAACCCACGCACGACAGGGATGGCGAACCTCCCATAGGATTCTGTGCAGACCCAAAAATAAGAAGAAAAAATTGATTTAACGAGGAAAAATCTCACCTAATCATCCTTTACCGAGAAAAACTTTCACCCAATCGGGCACGAAGGTCGGGCACATCATTCTCTGTGACAATGTAAATGGCGACGAGCACTCAACATATGCATTAATGGGGCAGTATGGTCGCTGGAACACGTCCCCTCGATTGAACGAAGCAACAGTGTGGTTCAATGATAGCAACAGTAGATGCCACGCCTATCAATACTTCTTAATTTGGGCTGAATCAAAGACAAGACAACAAACAAACAAAAAATTAAAGTGCTGGGCTAGAAGAAATTAATAGAAGCCCAATATGCTTCAAAATGTAATGAATCTCCAGCCCAAATAAAAGAAAGCCCAACAACAAATGCATTATGAACTGCATCAAAATCATTTGAAATTCAGATTCTTTTTCACGTTGTGACTTTAAAGAAAGGCAACAAAAATAGTAAAAATATATATAGAAGCAGAAGTAACATAAAACGATACTAATAATTGTCAAATGAAACAAATAAACAATAAAGCGAGTGGTCCTCATCAAAACTTAGCTAAAGATTTAAGAGTTAGATCTGCGGGGCCACTCTTTCTCTCCATCAATAAAACAAGACAGCAACTTTAGAGAGAGAATGATAGAGAAAAAATAAACATTTATAAATCGCACAAACAAAATATTTCCAACAACGTCCACTCTCCTCTTATTCTCTGCTATTTCACGCACAGCCACACACTATGAAGTTTTTTTAATTTGTTTTAGCCATGGATGCACTGAGATAATTTCTGGGTTTTGAAAAGTTCAGCTTACTGTTACAATAAACTCTTGACACATATATGTCAAAGATATTACATAAATATTATATAGATAGATATAGTAATATATTTGATTTGTAATACATATGGTAATTAGCAGATTTGGCAGAATCTTAGGCATTCTTAGGTTGATTATTATGGATTCTTATGGTATCAGAGCCAGCTCAAAACAAAAAGGGAGTTATGGTTTACAGGTTACGCTGGGCTTCTGCCCCCAGGCTTAATCACCTTCTTTCCGGCGGCAGCGCTGGGGGCAGGCAGTTGTAGCAGTTTCTTTGTTTTTTTCCCCTTCGCGTACTGTTTGCATGACAATCTGTTTTCCCCGTCAGATTTTCAACGGCCGAATCTTGCACTATGTCTTGGGGTTGCGATTACTATTCATTTCGTTTTTACTGTTCATCGTGTACTATTCAGCACATTTTTTTTCCTGTTCCTCGTTTACTGTTCATCGCGTTTATTCATCTATTATTGTTCATTGCATTTTTCTCGTCCGCAATCTCCTTCTTTGATTTTGGAGTGATCGTGACTTTCATTGGGATACCTTTTTGTGAAAACACCAAAGCGTTGTGTTGGGTTCCTGGAATTTGGTCACAATCCCTCTCTTTGTTCTCAGAGTGGTTGGATCTTTTTGTTCAGAATAATTTTATGTGGGTGCTCGCATATCAATTGGATTTGCTCTCGGTCGATCCATTTGACGCTTTGGGCAAAACTTTTCTTAAGTGTGAACGTTCCACGATTTGCTTTTGGTGCGCAGAGGTGTCTGGGTCTTCGATTTTGTGCGTCTGTTCTTCGTTCCACTGATCTCTGGAATTTTTGGTTTCTTCCATGCAGTGGTTTTGTTCGTCTCTATCCAATATTACATCCGTAATTTTTTTGGTCACCGACTGGTTGGTGGTTTAGGGCTTTTTGGAATTTTTTTGGCATCGATCACGTAGGGTCATCACCTCAGCAACTTTAATATTGATGATTGTTCCCATGTACCTGTTCCAGAGACACTTTCATTAGAATCAAAGCTCGTTGCTTTACGATCTAGCTTTCCCGATTTGTTGCTGCACGGTGGATATCTTCTTCATCATTTATTCCGGGGGCGGAATCTTAGTTTTGTGGTTTCTGCTCGATTTTGGGGACCTGGGTGACCACAACACTTCTGGTGCGTGTGTGCTGATCGGTACTTTTGTCGCGGCGTTTGTGGTGTCCTTGCACAGTAGTTGTGCGTTTTAGCCTAACACAGTTGTTGTGCGTTTGAGTTGAGTTTTGCACGGTAGTTGTGCGTTTGAGCCTTGCACGGTTGTTGTGCGTTTGAGCCTTGCACGTGTGTTGTGCGTTTATACCGTGCGAGACGTATTTTACACAAGTGTTTGCGACGGATTTGCCGACTAAGGTGTTGATTCTTCTGCGGCGGATTATTTGAATTGACAAATTGATGCTTTTTGATCGAACAACATCAATTTTAGGGAGGATGTCAATGATATTACATATATATTATATAGATAGATATAGTAATATTTCATATGATATTATTTGATTTGTAATATAGATGGTAATTAGCAGATTTGACAGAATCTTAGAGAATCTTAGGTTGATTATTACATGTAATTTTATACTATATAATGAAATAAGTGCTCTATTGAAAGAGATTGAGTTTGGTATTGAGATTCAGATTTATTGACAATATATATTCGTAAACCAGAAAGGAGTTATAAAGCCCAAGATTGAAAAGCTCAGAGGCTGCTTACTGTTACACTGTAGTAAACTCTTGACACATGTATATATTGTCAAATTTCTAGCTTTTCGCAACCCAGAAAGAAGTTAGAAAGCCCAAGATTGAAAAGCCATATGTTGCTTACTGTTACACTGTAAACTATAGTAAACTCTTGCGTTCCTTGTCAAATTAGTAGGAGAAATTGCGTTCCTTGTCCCATTTATCTTCCCTGACCACAAGTTTTTGTCGATGAGAATCCTCATGAATTCGGACTAAGCCCTTTCGGAAGGCAAGTCTATTGAACATCAAGTTATATCATGTGCATTGAGGCCCAAAATGTGGAGATGAGAGTGCTCCTCCCCAATTAAATTACATGCACGGAAGGCCGGATATCCCCCTCTTGAGTCTTGAGTCACTCTTGACTATTTTATTATTCTAAAGTCCGCATCATAAATATAATATATTGCTTATATTGAGGGAAAACAAAGAAAGAGAACAGGCCAAGATTTAAGCTTCCCATGATCTAAATTCTAAAAGAGATTCTGCAGAGATCCAAATAATTAAAAACAAAAAGGTAATAACATTTCATGAAACAAAGCTACACAATCTGATACGAGTTCATGCTGTAATAGATCCATGTTCCATTTTTTATTTCTTAAACAAGGATAAACCCGTAACCAGCAGCAAGACAAAGCACGACTCCCATGCTTCTTCACTTAACATAAACCTAATTTACATACGGCAGAAACTCAAAACCCGCCAACATATTGCTTCGATGCCATACCATATCTCCCAGGAGTTGCATTACTGCTCCCATAAGCTGGAGGAACATTGTTTGAGTTGGGACAATCCTTAGCCCAATGGCCAAATTGATGGCATTTAAAGCACTCACCAGATGCACCCCCGGAACTCGCCCCTGGGGTCACCTTATTGCCAAAGCTGCCTCCATAAGATTGTTGCCCTGGACCACTCATAACACTAGGACAATTTGCAGAGCTATGACCACTAGCACCACAACTATTACAACTCATATACATACCAGCAGAGCTAGTAGGGGGAAGTCGTGAACCACTATACTGATTAACGTACATGCCCATCTGACTCGGTGTTTCCCTGGCCACATTGATGTTACTTCCACTGTAATTCGTAGCAGATGCTGCCGATTCTCTGTGATTCAGCCCGGATGCTGAAATGGGTTTTTCACTTTTAAGAGGCAAAGAACCTGGGTCCTCTTCTTTGAATTTGGCAATCAAGTCTAAAAGATATTTGGTCTCTGTTTGGAAATTCACCTTATCTGCTTTGACGACTGTTGACTTGACGCGCTGTTCGTCACTAAATGTCTCTTCCTTGACTTTTAACTTGAATATGAATTTGGTAAACAGAACATTTCGTACCACTTCAGAAAATTTCTCATCATCTTGTTCCTCGTATTTCAAGTAATACAGATCTTTTGCTGATACGCCCAATATCTCTTCTCCTGTTTCCTGAAATGCAGTCACCCATGTTAACCCAGTGTGATCCTGGATTTGCATCTGGAGAATATATCTATAATCGCATTCATCAACTAACTGGTCACATCTGTCACATCTCCACTTCCCATCCCCGTTATTTGTAACCTTTTTGTTGCACTGACGATCCCCGATCATGATGGGACATGCAGTATAGCAGAAGTTGTCCACTTTCATGAACGTGAGGGTCGCGGATACTGTAATCCAATCAGGCTTCTCGGAAGTTCCTAATTTTTCATCTTTAATCTGAGATACATTTTTCCGTACATCAGTCCGGACAAAATTTGTTTCCCTGGATATAGATACAGCAGTGGTATTTTTTCCATCATTGTCAAACCATGTTCTGAGTTTGTGAGCTTCAAGAAAATCTGGCTCTATAAACAGCTGGCTAGTGGATATGGTTCCCACAGATTTTCCATTAAAATCACTCACTCTACCAGATTTCACTGCCAAAACAGGAGACACCCCAGAGTCGCACATGTTCTGAAGTGTTTGACCTTCGGCATTGCAAAAGTTTCCCCACAATGTTAATTCAACACTTCTGCCTGACATGTCTTTGAGTTGGAGACCTCTTTTCTGAGTTTCTTGACCATTTTTCCTCATTATTGAGGTGGATGGAGTGATAGAATAAACAACAGCAATCACATCCACTACACTGTTGTTGTCTAGTCCTTCAATGTCACTTATGGGGCGGAAATGAAATTGGTGCTGTGGGATGGTTTTATCATCCTCAAAGCAGGGCTGCACAATTGAAGTACTCTCCAGAAAAATCTCATGATCATTGTGTAGGTGGTTAAAAGTTTTTTGAGCAGGCTTCAGAGAGCCTTTAGAAATCAAATAAACTCTACCAGGCTCAATTTCATGGTAAAACTGATCTGCTACAGCATTGAAGCATGTCACTCTTATTTCTCCTCCATCAGAATCAAGAAGATCAAATGCGAATACTTTACCATCACCTCGAGCATTGCTGTAGTGCTTGAGTTCCCCTTTGGCTGTCACTCTGGCCTTAATTGTCCACCTTCCTTGATAAGGATTCAATGCAGCAATAGGAATGATTCTTGGAGGAGCTTCATTTTTAGCCACAGGCCCCCTGTTGGAGAACATTGGGGGCGGTTGCTGATGAAGTGACTGAGGCGGCCTGACATAATTGTTAGGAGCCCGAGAAATCCCAGAACCAGATTCTGATTTTGCATACAATGGAGATGTATTTGTTGAACCATATCTGCTAGAGTCAAGATTGCTGATGGAAGAATTATAAGAGTGTGAGCCTGCATTCCGGCCTTCCATCACAGGAGCATGAATTTCACTGCCCACGTTTGGCCTTGGAGCTGAACCAGATGCATAAAATTGCGCACCACTTCCAGCAACTGGCTGACTTGTTGGCTGAACTTGTGCTGTAGGTCTAGCAATTGAAGGGGCATTTCCATCAGTCTTGTTTAGATATTGCTTTGGTTCACCAATAGGGTCGCATTTTTCCAGTATCACGTCCAGATCAATAATGATTATAATCCTGCACCAGTTTAGGGGGAAAAGTTTATTACACAAACTGAAACATAACAAATAATTCACAAGAAGTACATCATTGAGAATGTTCGGGAAATAGGCCCATACATTAAATTTTAGATTAGTTTCACTTGCTCAAGTCCGTGTCAAGTGCAATCATTGATACCTCAACTCCAATAAAAATAAGAATTCTTGTCATAGGCGTCGGATGACTGTAACAAACATGCAATTCTTGCAAGATACAGCCAAATAAGACGCAGATACTCAATTCACACCAAAGGGCTAACTTATGCAAATAAAGCAGATTAATCCTGTAACTCCACATGATAATTGAACTAAGCGTAATGAACGCAGAATAATTTGGTCCTAGTAATTACCGTCAAAAGTAGAACGAGTTTCAGTAAGCAAGCTCAAAAGATCAGAATTAGTAGGCGGCATAACTAAAATTAAATGTAAGTATGATAGAAAAAACTACTCCAATGACAAAAGTTTATTATCCAATATTGCAGGACTCATCGACGAACATGATACAGAGTGGGGCCTGGGCCTGAGAGCGTAATTTACTCTTACTAGGTTCAAACGCGTAAAAAATAACGCCTTTAGTCAAAAAACTTCAAATGAATCAACCATAAGAAATCAATATCTTATGACATTCAGAAAAGAAAAATCCTAAAACCAGTCAGTAAATACTGGGAATTAGGATAGTGCACTCAAGAATTCATACGCGGAAAATAATCATCATAAGCTCTACATTCCTTTCATCAACTGCAAAAGACTAAATTTTGAGACGCATATGACTTCTTTCTCTACCTCGATGTTCAACCACCGACCACCCCAAACAAAGAGGAACAATAGAAACTGAAACTGAATTAAAAACCCTAAAAACAAAAAAGGGTGTACGGGGAATTTCGAATACTGACATGCGATTCTGAATAAGATTACAAACGAACTGCGTCAACTGCACAATGGAACCTCTCTGCAGCTTTTCGGACCGTACCAATTCGTTTCGCTGAGTCGCGAGCATGCCTTGCTGAGTGAACGACCCGTCCGACAAAAGGATACGATAGCGTTCATTGTTAGTGTTATGGTTCTGTGTATTCACTAAACGTATGTCGGCAACTTGAAGCACGGGTTTTACGTCCGTCCCCTGCGCTTCTCCACTCGATAGCATCGCAATTGCGCCTTCAGTCAAATTAATCGGCGGCATATTGTTGAAAATTAGAGCTTCTGAATTGAAGAACAAATTTATTAATCTACTATGTGGATTTTAGGGGATAAATGGGACGTGAACGGTTTTGAAAACCCTAGGTGGAGGAGGGAAGACAGAGCGCGAAAATATTGAAAATCCCAGCTAGTGGAGCCGATCGGTCACATAATCCTCCTACCCTCCTCCACGCACTGGCGCTCCGGCCGCGAACTGGCGACTCGGTGCGCGTGCGGCGCATTAAGGCGACTTAAGAATTTCTAGTTCGCGCTTTAAGAATTTCTACTAAGTCGCGCACTAAGTTACTAAGTCTTGTAAATCCTCCTTAATTCTCCGATTTTTTTTTTTTTTGTAATTATAAAAAAATTCTTCGAATTTGGGTTTAGATAAATTTTTATGGTTTCTAGGTATTTCGGGTCGGTAAGAAAATTATATTATATGGTAAATAGATATATAATGAATCATGAAAAGCCATAATAACATATGAAAGATTAAAATATGTGATAAAAGAAAGTATGATAAATCTGTGATTTTGTAACATTTTGCGGAGTAAATAATAATAAATTTGATATCTTAGTTTTTTGCATGAAAATTAATAGAATGAACTTTATAAATAAAACTTTTTTTTATTGAGTTAATTTAAATGTTTATATTAGTCATTTCATAAAGTAATAATATAAGTCTCTAGAAATAATATGAGTCATTTTTAATAAATTCATACTATTACCAAACATGTTGAAATAAATATGAACAATTTGGTTTCATTTTTCAAATTCGTTATTTTATATCTTAAAATAAAACAAAACTTTAATACTTCATTTCTATTTCTACAATATATTTTTCGGAGAATTCTTGCTAGACGAACGATCAAATACAAGATTCAAATTACGTTGTATCACTGGCTATAACATTTTTGCAAAGCTGCAAATGTTAGTTTCTTCAATAAAATCTAATTTTAATGCTTTTTAAGAATGGTAAAGCTGCAAACACCAAAATTGTTAAGAACTTCATATTGTAAATTTGTAAATAATATAATAATGATTTGAGTTTGTTAAATATGATGTATATTATGTATGTTTAACTTCATTTCATCAGTGTGTATGTATATATATTTATTTATTTATTAATTTTTAATAGGCGCATTAAGGCGCACCCGCACTCAAATTTTTTGCAAATTGACGCACTCACGCATCCACATCCGCTCCCGCATCCGACTTATGTGACTTAGGACTGGAGCTGGAGCGCCTCTTTGGGATTTTCTTGTCTATTCTGGGTTTCGTAGACCAAACCAATTTAAATTAGCCATATAAGTTTTGTCTCCATGTGGTGGGTATTTTTTGTATGTTTTATTGTTAGAACAACACATGGTTTTGACTAGGGAGTTTATCGATTTTGTGCGTCATCCAGTGGTATAGATCTTCGTAAGGGTTTGGGATGTGAGTGCATGTCCGGTTGTAGGCTCTTTCTCAGTTTATGTTCATCGTCTATCCATATTTGTTCTTTTTCTTGTATTGGAAGACAATTATATTACGTGTCCACACTCCGGGTTTCATGATTTGAGGGGATCGAGTTTGATTGCGGCAGTTCATACCCCATACTGGTTAAAGCCTTGTGTTTACGCGTTTTCCCTTTCCTCTTGATAGTCACATTCTCCCAACAAGGAGGCACTTGAGTCCGGTTGGTTCACTTTTTTTTTCTTTTTTTTCTTTTTCTGGGTTTTGTGGTTAATGTTCTTATTTTCGCACTTGTTGTAATCGCCATGTTGGCTATTTTCTAGTCAATATATTATATGTTTCTGTTCAAAAAAATAATAATTATATATATTTATATACATGCTTGCATACATAGTTTATTTATTTATCACCTTTACAAGTTTTTATTTTTGCATTATTTCCCGTCAGAAATTATATATGTTTTTTTTAAATAAAAAAATTTGTGGGTTGTTCATAAATTTAACAATATTGAATCTATACCTAACGCCTTATAATGGATCTCTTTCAACATGTTATAGTGTGAAATAACCTAATAATTCTTTGGCACTTCCACTTATACATTCGTCAATCGTCATCATTATATTCATCCTCTACACTTGATGTTGGTTGCAACACTACCTTCCCACTATCCAAACAATGGAATATTTGATGCTATCGCTGAGAGTACGTCCATCATCTATTGAGAATATTTAAATAAAATATTCCTAATGTATGGTAAAATCTATCTGTAAAATCAATTCTCTTAGAGGTAGCATTCACAAACAATCATAGATGTTACATAAATCATGGTATTTTTCAAAATCATTATTTTTAAAAACATAATATCTATATTTTATTGTTTTTTTATTTATTGAAATGTGGAATAAATTTTGATGTTGAGTTCGAGGTTCATATGAGGAAATTTAAATTGCCAAATAGTAGTGCATGTGTTGATTCAGTTTCTTTTTTAAAGAATCGAGGTTGAGTTTAATTTCTTTTTGGGCACAAATAATAGTTTACGAGTCAATTTTTTAATATTTAAACTGATGTATTATTGGATTGAAATAAATGAATAGATTACTAAATGTCATGTTCAAAATACATGAAATTGTTATTAAATTGTACATAGACTCAATCTGGTTAACAATCTTGTCATATTAATCAGCATTTTGACTTTAAAACTTCCAAAAATCTGGTCATGAAATAATTAGAATTTAGAGAAAAATTATACATTATCATTAACACCAAAAATATTTATTATGTTCTTTTTTTAAATTTATTGAGCCACCAAATGGATTGTCCGGATATGGTTATGCTTTTTGCAAGATTGTCAGAACCAATTCCAGCTGTTTTTTTCTCGTCGGTTTCGGATTGTAAGAATAAATGGAGTCCACGCTTTATTAAAAGTAATGTATTGGTTTCAATTAATTCTTTTTGACTTAAAATTAGGTGCCGTTACCTTTTTTTCTTTCTTTCTCTTCGTTTATCTACAAAAGAACAATCAGTCTGCCAACCCAATTCAGTATTAAGAGAGAAATCACGACATGCAACTATCAAATACTGATGATTTTCACCACAAAATTTAGCTAAGGCAACAACTTTGTTGTCTGGGAGAGACCAGTGTGCGTGTATATCTATGCATGTTAAGATTTTGAAGATGAAAAGATTGAATCTTCATACCTCGAATATGCTTTTGAGCCGTCTGTTTCTTATCGTCGTACGCACGTGTATCTGCTCCAGCAATTTCAGTATTTTCTTTATTGTTGTACTGAAATTATTGGTGATGGGGAATTGTCTGAGTAGCAACATTTCTTCATCAAACAAGGAATCGAGTAATTCTCTGCCTATTGACACCATTTTCAAGCTTCCTTCTCCACTGCCCTCTTGGCCTTCAGGTTCGTTATTCATCAACACTATTTTGGTATTCAGATAACAGTAACACATCCCACGTCGGTTTTATAAACAACAGTGAGATGACATATAAACTTGGGAATCTTTCCCTTAAATATTTAAGTTTTTTGGGTTTGAGCTCTGTATTGGGTTTATAACCTAACCTAAGTGGTTTCGTTGAAATTGGACGAGCTAAAAGAGTGATAGGAGAAAGAATTACCTGTTTTAAATTTAACAAATAGGTAGATGAAAGTCATCCAAAGTTTCAAGAATGAGCAATGTTACGATATCAAATTGTGTCCACAAGTTGTTGCGCAGTAACATATCAACCTCAGAAGTTACACCACTTAAACTAGTATTTCGGGTTTGAAATTCAGTTCTGCTTTGGGATTATGGCCTGCTAGCAGAGTATTACTTTCACCGGCTTAGTCGGCCTTATGTTTGGTTGTTGTTCCTGCCTGAATGACAGGTGGTGGCTTTGGAAGAGGAGTAATACACATAGGAGGCCTTCAATTGCTTCAAATATCATCTTTCAAGAAAATCTGGGTAACATATGCAGGAGGACCAAACAATCTTGGTGTGACGTTTTTTGAACCATCTCCAATACCGGATGGTTTCTCGATGCTAGGTAGCTATGCCCAACCGAATAATCAACCTCTTTTTGGTTGGGTTTTGGTGGGAAAGTCTGATGCAAGTGATCAATCAGGCCAAATCTTGAAGACTCCAATTGACTACACTCAAGTTTGGGTTAATAGCAGCCAGCAAAATGGACAGGAGGACACTGCTTATTTCTGGCTCCCAAAACCACCTGACGGCTACGAAGCCGTGGGGTATGTCATCACATCGTCCCCCAATAAGCCATCTCTAGACAAGATTCGATGTGTTAGATCCGATTTCACAGATGAATCCGAACCCGATAACTTGATATGGGGTAGTAATGGATTGAATATATATGATCTAAGGCCAAAGAACAGAGGGATGTCAGCACAAGCACTTAGTATAGGCACATTCTTTATCCAAGAATCCACTGCTAATGACACTTCTAGTTCCATCCCGCCTTTATCTCGTCTGAAGAACAACAATTTCAACTTATCTTCCATGCCTAATCTAAGCCAAGTTGAAGCATTATTCAAGGCTTATTCACCGTATATTTACTTCCATCCTAAGGAGATTTACCTGCCCTCTTCAGTAAACTGGTATTTCAGCAATGGTGCATTGTTATACACAAGGGGAGAAGAGTCAAAACCTGTCCCAATTGAGCCCGATGGCTCAAATCTTCCGCAAGGGGGCTCAAATGATGGCGCATACTGGCTAGACCTGCCAATTGATGAACAGGCAAGAGAAAGAATGAAGAAAGGAGATTTGCAAACCGCAGAAGCTTATATACACATCAAACCAGTGCTTGGAGCAACATTTACCGACATACAAGTGTGGCTATTCTACCCCTTTAATGGCCATGCAACAGCAAAGATAGGATTAATCCATAAGATTTCACTTGGGAAAATCGGCGAACATGTGGGGGACTGGGAGCATGTGACGCTTAGGATCAGCAACTTCGACGGGGTACTACACAAAGTTTACTTCTCCGAACACGCCGGGGGTAAATGGGTTGATTCATCCGCGTTGGAGTTCCAAAATGGGAACAAATTCGTGGGCTACTCCTCGTTAAACGGTCACGCAAGCTATTCCACTGAAGGGCTTTTTTTGCAGGGGGCTGGTAATATTGGGTTGAGGAATGAAGCAGCAAAAAGTGGAATGGTGATGGACACTGGGTCCAGGTTTTCGGTGGTGTCAGCGGCGGCGGAGGAGGAGGCGGTTGAGCCGCCTTGGCTGAACTACACCAGAGGATGGGGTCCTAAAATAAATTATGATTTTGGTAAAGAATTGAGAAAGGTGGAGAGGCTGCTGCCGGGTAAAAAGCTGAAACTGCTGCCCAGCGAAGTTTATGGGGAGCAGGGACCCATTGGTCCAAAGATGAAAAATGTTTGGAGTGGAGATGAAATATAAGTGAGACTTTTTAATTTGGATATTTTTGAAGGATTTTGTTTGTAAAAGTTGACTGATTGATGTATCTTAAAAGAAAAAAATATATATCTTTGTGTGATATTTGGTTTTTGTGTATTTTTCTTTATTATGCAACGTAAGTGAAATATAAAATTTATGTAGGACAAATGTTCAAATTGTTATTAACAAAACATACATAACCAGATTAATACTAATACCAGTTAATAAACAACTAGTATATTGACCTAATCATTTGTCACCAAGCTCGAGTTCATCATCCCCATGAATTGGTTGACAAAAAAGAAAAGATAGTGATGCTTGCAATGTTGGGATTAATAATAGTTGGGATTAATAAATTAAAAGCCCAATAATTTTGTTTAATTTTTTAATGAGAACAAAATTTAGTAAGTTAATTTTGAATAGTTAATTGGCTAAAAAAATCCCATATTGAAATTTTGATGCACTTATGATTTGTTTATATTGATAAACAAGAGTGTAGTTAAGTAGAAAATATGGGTGTCCCTCGCGCGCCGTCCATCCGTCCGCTCGGCTCGTGTCGACGCGCCACGAAGACAACCCTATCTTTTTACTACATGGATTTTTGAAATGACTTTTCACTCCACGAGTCGCGAAGACAGCCCTATCTTTTTACTACTCGGATATCTGAATGACTTTTCACATTCTGTTGAGTATTAAGTTTGAGACTTTTCCTCTCCTGTAGAATTAACATCAGATTTAAGTGTGAGACTTAACTCGTATTAAATGTGAGACTTAATATCTAATATTAAGTGTTGAGACTTTTCATCTACCACACTAAATATTGCATTAAAAGTTTTGACATGTGGGAGGTCTCATGCTCAGCTATATAAGATGCACCAGCTTCAGCCTTTTAGCACTCTGAAATTATTCTGCATATATACATGTAACATATTCCGTTTGATAATACAACTCACTACTAGTGTTCGCAGTAGCCTGCTCGGAGTTGTGCTTCAATCACAACATAAGTGATTGTGCGTTGTATCTTGGAACTCGCTTGTCCAGTAGGCCAGAAGCTAAGACGAACAAATTTGATTTTATGGGCGCACGGCTTGCTGTGGCTCGTCCAAAACCATTTCCAGATTCTTGTTGTGCTTTTACAGTTTACAAACTTTTACTGTAAGTTCTACTGTTTCTGTATTTCGATATAATTTATATTATCAATCAGCAATTGTTTAAATTGATTCAATTCGTCCGATTAAATATACGGAACCAACATGCGATTAGTCTAAAACTTCGACTGTGGTATATACATGCTCGTAATATAAATTTACAATGGTGTTGGGTGCCATTAATCTAAAACAATTAAGTACCAGTAAAGATACAAACTTTATAAACAGAATAACAAATTTTTTTTTTATTACATCCTTGACGGGCGACGGGTTTGACCCGCACCAACAAACCACACGGTGAATACTCAACGGTTAATAAATAGAGCGAAGTCCATTGTGGCGTCCACAAATACCCCGATCACCGGATGAAATCTCCGGTGACGGTGAATTTCACCTCCGGAATTGCTACAGCTCACCCAGAATTTATCTTACAAAATTCCCATGGATTCGCATGAAATGAAGGAGCAGCGGAGGAAAGAGGAAAACGCTAACGCCAGTGTTCATCGCATAATCTTGCGTGCCTTGTTCGTCATTGCGATATCGTTCTTAATATTGTTTATAATACTGTATTTAGCGGTTCTGATTGGAAATCTATCGATTTGGAGCCCGATTTCCGTCTCATCCCAGTGTAGAATAGTCTCCAGCAGTAAGTATCCGCTTTTCCAAAATTTCAGCCTATTATATTTATTTATTTATTTATGATTGAATTTATGTAGAAAAATTCGAAGTATTGAATTTCTGTGGATTATGACGGAGTTGTCTTCACGAAGTAATTGCATAGGCAAAGATAAAGATTGAATCTGCTTGTAAGATGGAGCCTGTGTAGAACAATTAATTGGATGAAAGTGACGGCTAGCAAGTTTTGTGATATTACACAGTACATGTGAGAAGGATGAGTTAGGTCATAGGAGACATCCTGCTGCTGTTAAATCTGAAATATCGTGATACTTTGAAGTCATGTAAATTTTTAACTAGTCAACTGTCGTTAATCGGATCTGATAATGAAAGTGGCAGTTCTTACTGGGAGATAGTTTTTGGCACAGCCATTATTATCTGGGTATTAAATGCAGACCTGTTTACCTGTGGTAGTTATTCAGAGTTTCTTAAATTTGGCACCTGATTTTAGAAAATGTTGCTGGCATAATTTATCGAGAATAATATATTTGTAGATTTTTGTATGATCTCTTCTTGTATTCTCCATAGTTAATATGACATGGCATTGGAGACTCTTTGTCAAAAGTAATATCATCAACTTGTTTGCATTTGAATTTCGTCCTTGCCACCTGGGATTTAACTGTTTTTCTAGTCAATTGGTGAAACAAACTCTGGAGTATCATTTTAAAGTAAAAGACTGGCTTGTTTTACGGTGAGGAAGAACACAGTGAATTTAGGCCTCACTCTTGTCAATGAATTGCATATCTTTTCAGGTGTTGATCTGAGATCAACAAAGGTCTGTGAATTAGGATTCTTAAATTACAAAGCCAAGCACGTGTTCTACCCCTTTGAAAGAAAAAAATATCGATGCCACTATGATTACTATTGGGCATCTATATTTAAGGTAATTGTTTCCTTGTCTTGCATAATGTAATGGTTTATTACATTTTGAATTGTTGACTTATTATTCAGCTAATACATAGATGAATTCGAAGAAAGTTCATCTATTTTGCTAACATTTACAATTGATCATAAATTGAGTGTACTATATGTTATTTGGAAAAAATATGAAATTCGATGATGAGTTGTTTTTTGGTAAATTTGCTTAGTTTATTGACTGCAAATGTGTATGTTTTGTAATAAATTTAAGAAATTCAAGGGATTACTGTGAACTAGATTTCCTTTATGGTGTAAAAATAATTTTTATTTCATAATTAATAGTGGTGGAAATTGTCGATTTTGTGACATGTTATTTAACTTGTCAAGTCTTTGTCTTACCAATCAGTAAGTTATGATCTTATCAAATGTCAAGGACTGTGGAATAGTAGCCACTCTAAATAATACAAAGTATGTATTATTTAATTAGTGAACATAATTAGTCTCTCCCTTTAGCTCTCGCTTCTAGAGCAGTTTTTATGATTGACTTGATTTCCTGATGAACAAACTCCAACGAGCAATCACCTCGAAAAACAAATATCCATCTTTTTACATTTTCTCCAGCATCTTCATACATACATGTTTTGTGAAGACTTATGATTATGGACACAATCGCTAACATACAGAATTTATATGCTAAAATTCTTTTTCTTTTCTTTGCAATATATATTACTTCTAGTATATGTTCTGCAATATCTTTCTTGTTGACCTAACGAATTGGTGATATGAGAACTCTTCTATTCTTGTCACCAGGAAATGTTGAAAACGTTGTCTGTTTTACAAATTATGCAATAATTTTTTTTCCTGTCTTCTGTTTGATAATTTTGTTTTATTTCTTTTTTAATTTTTTCTGTTTTGATTTGGGACTTGTTCTCCAATGGGATTCAAATGCTGAACATGTGCATGCATTAAGTTGAACAACATTTTTCATGATACCAAATTAGATGTGCAAAAAAGATTGTGGAATTTTTTTTATTGTTGGTGTATAAGAATAACTCAGAACCAGACGAGTTATTTTTTCCTTTTCTTTTCAAGATACCTGATTTTTCTATTTTGTTTTTTGTATTATAACGCATATGGTGTTTCTGGTTGCAGGTTGAATATGTAGATCATTCAGGCCAGGCAAGATTTGCATTTGCTGAGGCCCCAAATGAAGCCCTCCCATCCAACTGTAGACCCAATTTTGGTGCTGCATGGTTCACCAAAGATAAGTTTAAGGTTCATATTTTAGAATCAACCTTGATCATAATGCTGTTGTGATGTCATCTATATTATTGATTTGTTGCTTTGAGAGTTTGTCTCAAGCAGCTTTTAAAAATCAGAAGGCTCGTTAGTCGTTATAGCTTGCTAAATTTATTGTTGATATTGTCTTGCATGTGCTTTAGACATCCATACTTATAAGGTTGTTTGTTCAGGTTAATGAAACTTATCAATGCTGGTATACTCTGGGGATTTCTAAAGTGAGCATAAATCACAGAGGTTTATTTGACTGCCAGGCCCAGGATCCATCTGCTGTTGAGATGCTTAAACGCTATTCCATGTTGTAAGTAGCAGTAAACTATTTTTCCCGATGTTTCTTTTTGGTTGGTTAGGCACTATGAATGGCTTTTCCATCGAATGGTTTGGAATTATCTGATCTGTGCTTGATCTAGTTTACTTTCTTTTTTCAAAAAAATGTTTTTATAGATATGCTCTGTTTTATTAATTTTTTCTCCCTATTATTTTTTCGGCTTGTATTAATTATGCAACGGAAATTTATTTGTTCGTAACTCGACTGATGGCTTCTCAATTTTCTGCTTTGCCTTATTATATTTTTATGATGCTCGTCATTTCAGGTTTATAAGGATGTCAAAGTCCTGGTTTTCCAATAGGGCATCAATAAGATGGTGGAGATGGGACATGATTGCTGGACTCATTGCTGGCTTGACGACTTCTTTTTTATCCATTACCTTAGCTGCACTTCTGCGGCAATTGATCTCTACCATCCACCGTGTCTGTGCTTCTAGGATGTTCCTTCTATACCCAAGTGTCATTCTACTTAAACGAGCTTGCTTATTTTTAGTGTATTTCTCCTTTATGAGTTGGGTCACTTTTCAGTATGTAAAAAGACTTGGCCTTTCTTAGTTATATAGCAGTTTTACAGTAGGAGGCACTTACAAGCGGGATCCAATAGGGGGAGGAAAAAGAAGTAGTGTAATCATTTTAAAAGTGCAGTTTTAGAAACTCCCAGAGAAAACGTTAAATTGCCTACTTTCTCCTCTCGCCCCCATCAATGACATATCATTCTCTGGTCGACTCATGGAGGCACTCCTTTTCCCAGTGGTGCAGTCTCTACAACTGCCAGAAATCCCATGAGATAATGTAACGTTTTTGCATGGCTAATTTTTTTTATCAACCTAGGTTGAGTTCAGCTAGCAACAAGGACCATTGTAAATATATAACAGCTGTGTTGTGCAATAAATATACTTTAGTTCTGAAAATCTCAAGTAGATGAAGTTACATAGGACTATTCTATGCAATTGTATGATTCTTTTGTGGGATTCTGACAAGCTTGGTTTTGACAGCTTTTATGGATTTCCAATGAACAAGAGTTCTGGTGTTTTTTTTTTGCGTGACATTTTGCAAATCATTCTTATGGTTTTGGTGTGATCCTTCTTTGTTGATATGCTTCAATCGAATATCATATTTCTTTAATAAATCTGTTAGTCTCAGTTCTCTGGACAGTTCACGGATTGAACACAAATTCTGCTTGACATAATATTGGACAACGCAGTGGCCCCTTAATCGACAGGAAATTGATCTCATGTTATATTTAGATTTTAAAGTGCATAGCACTTGGCAGAAAAAATAAGAGTGATGGTAGTTTTATGCTCTGGCCATGAACCTACCGAGTTCCTCCCCTTTATTTGGGTTCAGGACCGGTAATTGGGAGCACTTACCCCAGTTAAGAGTTTAAAATTGTACGGGTGTCAATTATATAGGAAACTGTGAGAAAATGAGAGTGGGTTACACTTGCTGAAAATCAAACTGTGGCCAAAATTAATTTGGCATGAAACAAAAGGCATGTTTTAGATAAGTTGGGTATCATCGAGACTTTTAATTTCAAATAGAATGCAGTGGATATGTGGGATATCCTTGTCGTTAATTCCAAGTAGCTTGAAATTAAGGCTTGACAAGTAGTTGCCCCAATCTATTCTTGATTTTTAGTGTTGCAGTGATCAGAAAATAAATTAATAGCATCCAAACAATTCAGTATGTTTAAATTCTTGATCAATCTTCAGGTTTCAGAAATACATATGTTGTATGCTCTCAGTGATAGTCTTACAGGAAGCTGACATATTCCCTGTTTCTGCAATTATCCTCTCAATTTCTTCAAGAAGTCTCTCCTTTTCTTCACCCAACTCCTTATTCTGTTTCTGTAAGTCTTCTATTTGCTTAGTCTGCTCGGAATCCTTTCTGAAATCCATTAAAATTTGTAGTTTCTCAGAAGAAGCTCGGCACTATTTTCTGAAAATGCATTCCTTGGGCGCAACAAGGAAATGTTAACCATGTCAACTTGTCCGCCACTGATAAGACTTCGCTCAATTACTATGGGCTTTGGTTAAATTCTTTATAAAGACTTCTGGGGATCATTTCAAATGGCATGCGACGGTGCACAGAAAATCGTAGGTAAAGAAGTATATTGGAAGCATTCAGTATGTCTATTATTAGCTTACCTATTCATGAAAGCCAAGTTAAGTTTAAGCGAACGCACTTCCTTCTCAAGGTTTTCACACCTCCTTAAAATTGACTGCATATCTGAAGGAATTGTTGGTGTTGAACTTCTTTCCTTTGCTTCCGCCATCCTAATTTCTCAGAAAAATCAGTACAAAATGAAATGCATCATCAAGAAAATTTACGGAGTATACATACTTTCGTGAACGCTCGACTCTACGCTTTTTTGTAGGATCTCCTCTCTCAACTGCACAAAATAAGCTACTCAATGAACTTATATCATAGATCCAACAAATATTTTTGAACATGTGTTTCGAGAGAGTTGTATTTGACCTGAACAGGATGAGTTCACGGATCCATATCGAATCAGCCCTCTTTTCTGTTTATGATATAGAGTGCAAGAGACACGTAAAATCTTAAATTTACAGTGGAAACTATAAATTAATAATAAATCTTCATTCTTAGGGGCGGATCTATCTCTTGGGGAGGGGGCTGCGTAGGAAACACATTCCCACCTGCACCCCTGACTGGTTTCTTGGTCAGTTGGTTAAGAGACTTACGACATACCTTTTGATTGTCTTTCAAGTTATCATATATGCGTTCTCTGAAATCTGAGATAAGTTGAAAGAATTTACATTAATATGACATCCTTTTCCTTAGAATAATAT
The DNA here is from genome assembly GCA_907163345.1 of Haberlea rhodopensis. Taxonomy (NCBI): domain Eukaryota; kingdom Viridiplantae; phylum Streptophyta; class Magnoliopsida; order Lamiales; family Gesneriaceae; genus Haberlea; species Haberlea rhodopensis. Next base: position 27,442,723 of record CAJQUN010000004.1, on the reverse strand, counting down.
ACATGGCACTTACTTCCATTCTGTAAAGATTGTACCTTTAGTTCTTGAACTGTTTTCTGGGCTCCTTCCATTTCCCATTTGACACCTAGAGCTCTCACAAACACTAGGAGCCTGAGCTGAAACACAAGGATCATCGCAGATCTCGAAACCGTATGAAATTACTGGTGCAGCTGCTGAGGACTCACTTTGAGATGGCTCCCGAGAGAATGTTCTCATCTGGTTCGGGTTCACTGGATCCATAATACCTTCCAATAATGACTCTTCGATCATTTGTAGGACTCCAGCTTCCTTGGCTCCAATAGTGGATACATCCTGAAAACTTCCCTGATTTTCACATCCAAAAACCCCTCTCCCCTGGTTTAAGCCTGTGTTGGCCAAGATTTCAGCACTGTAATAGCCAAACAAACTGTCATCTGCAGGTTCTTTTTCGATCTGGTTACCGAGTTTCTTGCTTTCTAGTGTACCCTTCAGCATGCTCACAACCGAAGAGATTTTATCTGTATTACCTATTTGTTGATTGTGAAACGTAGACGATGATGAATGAGATGGAGACATGAATGGGCTGTATTGGTTTGGAGCCTGGCTTGTTGGTATGATATACCGATTTGCTTCCGTTGTTTCTTGCTTGAAATTGTAAGCACCATTTCCAGATACACCGTGCATCGCCTCCATACCTATTGGTGTCTGAGAGTTTTGCATAGCAGCATATCTCCTCCTTCAAGAAATTGCGTATGATTCAATGTCAATCAATGAACTTTCGAATATACATTTACCAGAACGAAGATGGGGCGGACACAGAACTTGTCCGATAATAAGCAAGTGCGTAAATTTTTAGCTCAAAAGGTACCTCAACTCTGAGGACCTGCTCCTGGTCATAGGTTGAGAACTGTGAAACCAGGCCTGCAATTATGTTTACCAAATTGATTCGTTTAAAATTTTTGATTTGATAATGTACTTTCTTTGAAGAAATCTTAGTACCTTTGCCAAGAACAGATTACTACCCTGCAATCCCTTTTCAGCTCTAGGCCTGTGGAAGTAAATACCACGGTTATCTTGATAGTAAATGGAATTTACCTTTCAAGAATGAGAAATATGGATCTAGCATATTCAAGCAGGGGTGGACTTAGCATAGGCAGTCGCCCCGATTTTTCTAAGTGAAATTTTTTACGTTTCATCAGTAGAATTTTTAAAAAATACAAGTTTTGATTGTGAAACGATACAAGATGTCCCCTCCTTTGACTAAATTCTTGGATTTGCTTCTGTATTCGAGTAGTGCCGACAGCAAAAAACTGGAATTGAACCTGTTTGAATGTAAATCATTAGACAAGTCATCAGCAACAGATGTAGTTTGTGTAACTTGAGTCTTATCTTCTGCCTGTTTCTGACCTATGCCCCCAATTTCATTAGTTAAACTCTCTAGTTCAGTCGATATCCTGCAATTTTACATTGCAAACTATGTCAAATGCATTGAGACGAACCTAACGGTAGGCCTGCAGGACAATATCCCCCTTTAATTCGTATATAACTTTCCATAAACACAAGTTTCGGCCCCAAAATAGTCCCCTCTCCCGACTAACCTTCTCGATGCTTGCCGAGGACGATGCCCTGCATTTGATGGATGACTTCCATTGTTCTGATAAACAAACGTGCTTCTCTTTAGACACAACATCATATACATAAACCTCAGCCTAAATCATGTTCTGGAAAATCTAAGAATTTTAAACATGATTCTGATTCAAGAAACTTATGCAATATCACTTGCCTCTCCATTAGTGAGCCAGCTTTTGAAGAGTTCTTCGCTGTCTGTTCGGAAACTGTGTGTAAGATTCTTGAATCCCAGCATCTCCATAGTTGGAGCTGGCATCCCAACAGAACTCTCCATCATCGTCTTTATGAACATTTCTTCGCTCGAGTTTCGATGAAATTCCGTGTAACTTCTTCCCTCCATCTCCATCTCCATCAATTTCTTCTGTACTAACTTCAAAGTTTTCGAGAGATGACCTTATGATCAAACGGTGAGAGATTATCACAGCATTTGTTTCTTGCAGACCGTCCTGTTTAAGATTGTTGCCTTAGCCCACGACATGAAATGATCCCACCTTCAGTTTAAAAATATCACACTTTTATGTGTGTTCAACCAATCAAAATTATGGGTTTTTTGTTTTTGATATTCCAACACAACATATGAACTCCTTTTGACTAATGGTAAATACAAAACTCTGCCTTAACATAAGAAGCTTGGAACTACAGAAGTTCTCGTAACCTATGAATCTTTATTTCTTGAATCATTGTTATATATGTATTTCACTTTCAAACATAATTTTTTTCTTTAGTTTGAAGTTTTTTTAACAACCATATGGTGGGCCCAACCAGAATTTTATATGTTTAATTCTGGGAATCAAAGAGCATAATTCTGCTCAAGATTCCATCATCGATATTTGTCACTTAGTTTGTGTGAAAGGGAAATATATGGCAGACTTCACCTTGCATTGTATTCTTTGTGACTGTCTATATATATATATATATATATATATATATAAGTGAAGGATTTACTTTTGTTAAATAAATTTTTCTTAGATAAAATATTGTTTTGTTGATGCGCAGGTTTGGCCTGATCAGTTGCTGATGCGCACAACTTTAACTATTTTTTTCAAAGTTTATATAGTAAGATGGATCATTTTTTGAAAAAAAAGTTAGAGTCTGTCTTTTGGTTAGTTTTTTTTCCATTCAATTATAGTAGCATGGTCGTTTTTTAAAAAATTGTTAAAGACAATCGTTTGAAATGTTATTTTTGATCAAATTAGGAAAAAATTGACTAACGCACTGGTACTTGGCACCGCATAAGATGCCAACAAAAAGCTAGTAAGTAAATAAGACATAAAATTAATATATATGAAAAAAAATCAACATAATTTGACCTGAACAGAGCAGCACTCGACAAATAATGGAAGGCATAACAAACGACTTCTCTGTATTTAAATATCGTTGCAGTTGAGAAGACGTTTTCACTAGTTTATTTGACGACTTTGGTTCAGACAAGTTTGGAAGCAACGTAGTAAAGAATGGCTGGTTTGGAGTATCTGCTTCATACTTCAACTAGCGATTTTAGTGCTAGTAGGTGTTTGCAATTGCTTATGAAAACTGATTATTTGCTTTTCAGATAAAAAAACAATTTTTGGGTGTTTTATTTGTTTGCTTCTGCTATTGCTTCTCTAAAAATAAGCAGAAAAAAACAGAAGTAGAGAAGCATGTCATGACTTGCTTTTGACTGCTTTAAGTTGTTTTGTGGCAATTTCGTAATTAATTTAAGTTTATTAAGCTGTTTTTTTATTTAAATAACAAACACTCAATACTTTTGCTTAAAATCAACTTTTTTCCAACTTTAAGCAAAATCAACATAGAAGTACTTTGAATAAGCAATCACAAACACACCTTAGTTGAAAGCGATTCTAAAGCTTGACTTAAAATACGTCACATTGTTGTCCCGAGAAATATTTGTATTATCCAGAACCAAAGTCACATGATGTGGGTGCGTCAATTTTCAAAAAATTGAAGTGCATGTGCACATATATATATACACACACTGATGAAATAAAATTATACATATCTAATATGCATCATATTTGACAAACTTACATTATTTTTATATTATTTACATGACAATTCAAATTTTTTATTCGAACGCTCTCCTAATATGGATAATTATTCTTCTCCGAAAATATTTTTAGATAATGAAAAATTAAAATGAATTATTAATATTTGGTCATAAGATAATGAATTCGAAAAATGAAACCAAATATTATCTCTGTATTTCAACACGTGTTTGTAATATTATGAATTTATTAAATATTTATATTATTTTCGGATAAATAAGAATGTCTAACATTTAAGTTCACGACTTAGTAAAACTTAGTACGTGACTTAATAAAACTTAGTCATAAAGTGACGCATGCGCATTCAATGCCCCAAATTACTCTCGGAACATCAGTGCACGACTTAGTAAAATTTAGTGTGTCTTAAAGCACCGCACAATCATTCAATATGTCAGTTCGGGACCGGATCGCCGGTGCACCAATGGGGTAATAATATTATGTGACTTAGATATAGACTATAGTATAAGGGCCCGTTTTGTACGGGTGATTAGGTAAGATTATTTAATGATTTCGTGGTTAACAATCATAAGTAGGTAAAAGCAGAAGCAGATGAACGGGTCATGAGATTTTTTCACTGCTTTTACTTGATGCTGACACTTTTGTAATAATTTGATGTTCATTAAGCTGTTTTTATTTTAATTGCAAACACTCAATGACTATGCTTAAAACCGACTCTTTCCCATTTTAAGCAAAAGCAACATAAAATACTTTGAATAAGCAATTGCAAGCACACCCTAAATTATTGTTATTTAAAAAAAACAGTTCATTTTATTTTGTCTCAACTCTCAATTAATCATTTGTAGTTATGGCGAACTTCATATAGACCCCCTCTAATTTTCATTGTTATTGTTTTAGCCTCTAACAATAACATCTATTTTCCCTATGATGTTTTTTTATGTCAAATCACAGGGGAGGTAGTTGTAATTTTTCTTATATATTTATAAATTAGATGAGGTGTTATTGTAATACAGCTATTCTACAAAAGAAACAGATGTAATTATTTAAACTAAAGGGAGAAATTGGTAAAACAACTATTCTACAAATGAGACTTATATAATCGTCCCTTTCTAGTTACACTGAAATCAAACATAGTATCTTTCGTTTGAATTTCATGAATGGAAAGCCGGCTAGTAGTTTGAGGCCATGATGGAAATGACATCTGTAACCCTGGATTCATTTGTTAGATGAACTATATTCTATGTTAGCTAGGGTGCATGAAATTATATTTTTCTATGTCAAATTAAATATACAAAATTTACAGGAAAAATCATATAAAAGTAAATTGTAATTTTATCAATTAAACACTAATATTTTAGTAAGAGAATTAATTAATCTCCACATAAGTATTCTTATTCTTGCCAAATGAAAAGATTTCGCAACTATGTTCAGCTGGGGTTTATATATATATATATATATATATATATATATATATATATATATATATATGTTCTTTTTTATTGGAAGAGAAGCTAAATCATTTTTTTTTATCAAACACGACTTGAATTTAAATCTGTCCAAATTGAATATGATCTCTTATCTCGTCAAAGGCCTGAGAGCACTGTGTTTAATATATAACAACTTGAACATGTGACCTAGTATCTGTGTTTCTCATTAATTACGTCAATATTTAATTTAAAAGATTAATATAATATTTGAGAAAAAAGTAAATGATGTGACATAAAAGTAAATGATGTGACATAGCTAATAGACTTAGTCAACACGTAATTTGTATAATTTGTCACTTTAAATTTTAAATTCGCAAAGAAAATATTAATTATTTCTCTTGGTTATTTGAATTATTAAATACATCTACTTTTGAAAAATAAAATGTCGGATTATATTATGCAAAACAATTGCCAATTATAAATAAAATTTAATTACGATTTAACATTTATGACATATTTTGATGGGAGAAGTTATAAGTCATTTTTGAATTGTAATATGTGCATGGTTCTATTTTTTGTGGGTAGATAGAACTGGAATATCACCCAATTTCTTGAATTAATGGTTTAATCAAATTTCTATTTTGAAAATTGAGATATTAAGATATAAAATAATTTTTTAAAATAAATTTAAATTAGAAAGTGTTGGGAAAATCTTAGAATCTTTATAGAAATTAATGAATTTTAGAAACTAGAATTATAAAAGCTTTTAGTGATTATTTTTTGACTTAAACGAATAATTATATATAATTGTTAGTAAATCTAGGAATTAATATCTAAAATGATATATTAGGTAATTCTCGAAATATCTAATAAAACTTGTGTTTGGAAAATTAAGTATAATTAAATCAGAATCATCAGATTGTGGGATTTATTTAGGGCATATGATACACGGAGGAGTATCATATGATGGGACATGCTTATATATTTATGTATATATTATACATGTAATATATTACAAAATATTAAAATTTGTATGTTTTTTAACTTCTAAAACCATGTATAAATAACAAAAACCTTATTATCAAATCAAGAAGCATATGAATAAATGCATATAACCGAAATACCGCAAATCACCCATACAAACAACACATGCATTACCACCTTAACATACCCAATCGAAAAAATCTACATAATCGTGGCCAAAACCCTAGAACTTAGCCTCCGTAACCATAAAATCGAATGGTCGAACACTTCTTGATGTACAATTTGTGATTTACAATTGCTGAGAACAAGGATTCAACTAACAGAATTGAAGGTTTGTGAATTTTGATTTTAAGATTTGAAAATTGGAGAAATTCGAACAAAGGAACTTCGACAAAGAAAACAAATGGCTGGAATGTTTAGATTAGGTTTTGTTATGACTTTAATATTTTGGAAATTTGATTTTAGTAAATAATTTTTTAAATTGTACAATTAACCGTCAAAAGTGTGATTTTTGTGTCGAACATGCCTCTCGTCGGTCGTGTTCGACACCCGTATTTGATTTTTCAAAAAAATTAAGGACACGTCATGTGGCATGTGTCTAGACATGGCCCACTCATGTCTGATGTGTGTTGGTGTCTTAGAAATATCCGAACTATACCGAGTGACTTTTGTAGGAGTGTTTGTGCATCATAGCGAAAAACTAATGATTTTAATCATATAAATTTAAGGCGATAATTGCAATTAGCCCCTGTAAAAAGCTGAATGAGCAAATCCCCCCTTCAAAATATCAATAGACTAAAAAGTCCTCCCCATTTTTAATAATTAGCACACATGCCTCAATCTTAATTATTGAATATAATAAATTATGAAATGAATTTTATGCCCCCACCATCTTCCTGCTCATCCTCATGTTTCCCCAGTCATATACTCATCCATGGTCGCCGATGCCGCCACACTTGCTGGCAGAACATCGATGCTGGCTAGCTTCATCACCTCTCACTGTAGTTCCAGAAAGCTTCCAGTCCCTCGATCGAGCTACACTCACTTGAATCGTCTCGCGTTTTTTCATCGGAAATGGCTTCATCATTTCCGATGTCACCTAACACTGGTATGATCAATCAAACACATCTTCATTCTATTCACGACCTTAGGACACAAATACCCACTGTATTGCACCCGATTTCGTCGTCGATTGCCAGAATTTTCGGATATGCACCCGCGCAAGTTTGAGCCCTAATTCCCTATTCTTCAGCCGCTAATTACTCAGCCCCCAATGCTTCATTCTTCAATCCCTCTCAAACGCATACTACGCTGTCAATGGGCTCTGCATTGGAACAATCTATTCGTCATTGACATCGCCGGTGAGTCCGATTGACCCATCGTCGTTTCCGCGCTTCGGCCCGCCCCTTCGTGATTTCCCTCATTTGCCACCCTCTACGATTGGAACCACCCATATTTTAACGTTCGCCACCTCGGGGCGTCATTGGGTATCCTCCGACGTTAAATGGAGGCGACGGTTTAGAGTTAGGTTAGGGTTGTTAGGGTTATTCGGGCTTTTAAATGGGCGATGGCAATTAGGGCAGTTCATGTGCCAAAAGATAGGAAAATAACATATACACAAATTCGGAGGTAGGGGGTTTTGAATAGGGATGGCAATGGGACGGGTCCAAACTCGGACCCGCAATGAACCCGCCTCGACGGGGCGGGTCTGGACCCGCTTCAACCGGGTTTGGAAGCGGGGCGGGTCCTGGGATTGGCCGAACCCGCCTCGCAATACATTTTTAATTTTTTGAAAAAAAAATTATGATATTGATTATATATTTTACTTCTTTAATTGAATAATAAAGTGTCATTATTTAATTTTATATTAAAATTCATGTGTTCATGTTAAAGAAGTTGGACATTTTGAAGGAAATAAGAGCAAATTAATAAATATTTAGTAGTTTAAAGATAGTTTTGCAATGCTTATTATAAATATTTACTAGAGAAAACATAAAATTTAATCACAAAACTCAACTTTTGTGTTTCAAAATTGATTTCTAGCTTTTTTTTTTTTTTTAATAAATTTTTTTAAAAAAACTGGAACCAGGTCGGGTAAACCCGCCGGGTTCGCGGGTCTAAGCGGGGCGGGGCAGGTCCGGGTTTTATGTGTAGCGGGACGGGTCCTGGGATTGGTCAAACCCGTCCCATACCCGACCCGTTGCCATTCCTAGTTTTGAATGCTAATTTTAAAAAAAATTGTAATTTTTTAAAGAAATTTAAAAATTAATGTTAAATATTTTTTTTTACCAAAGTATGGTAAAATATATTCCAGGAATGCTTTTTAAAAACGCATATGTGGAATACGTTTTTTTTTATAAAAAAAAAATATATCCAAGCTTTTAAATTTAGTTTCCGATGTTAATTTTTTGTTTAAAAAATACAATGGGTCACAGTGGTTACTTATGATCTAGGAGAAAATTATATTCTATAGCCCTGAAAATCTTTTTGAGTGACTCCATACATATTTTATTATTTTAAAAAACATTAATTTATCTACTAATATATCTACCAAATTATAAACCAAATAATTATTCAAAAACAAGTTATATATCAATTTCACCAAATAATAATATTATTATCTAAGGGTGAACATTCGGTTAAATCGGTTAACCGATATTTTTAAAATCAAAATCGATATCGATTAAATTAATATCAATTAAATCGATTATTATATATTTGTTAGTATCAAATTTTGTCAAGTGGGGTCATGTGCTCTATTGGTGAGGGGATTTTGCACCCCTAACCCAACAGCACATTTTTTGGCTTTTTACATGGGCCGGATGTAATTAGCCCTAAATTTAAGCCTCAATTATAAACTTAGTGAGGCTTGAGGAGGAAGAGAAGATCATCGGCTTTTGAACCCGCCCCAAGGCCAACCACCGAGACCACAACTTCAGCACCCTCTTCCTCTCGTCCCCAGCCACTGAGCCGCCATATCGTACCTTGAATCCGCCGGAAAGGGCAAAACAGCGTAAATATATACAACAACAGGCAGCCAAGAACAATCAAGTTTTTGATTCGATTTCGATTCTTCGTCAACCCATCACGCAACGAAAGCATTAAGGAGCGTTCATAGGTCATTTTCGATCAAGTTTCAGGCCTCGAAAGGGTATAATTATCGACCCTCGTTTATTTATCGTCAACTGTTTAGGTTTTGGCAGATTTTGGTGTCTTTGGTTTCAAAAACCATTTCAGCCCTTTTAAGTGGTTTCCAATGTATACGTACCTACGGTACCATTATAGAGACGTAATAAGATGCAAACATGGGTCGTAGGATGGTCAAAAAATGCCCAAGTGTAATTATGTGTACATGATTTTCTGTCTACGTGAATTTGCATGCTTTATGTGGAAATATGTTTATGTGGATTGGCAATCTGTTTCACACTTTCCGTTGCTTATTCTTCGCCGTTACAGGAATGAGTCAATCCCTCGGGACTCCCTCCCTTAAGCGGAAAAGACCTGAAACAGATCCACCAGGTCTGGTGGATGCTGAACGTGCTATTCTCAATTCTATCAAAAGTAAAAAAGATTTGGGTATCTGGGCAAGAGACATCACAAGAGATACCAAACTAAGGGGGGTGTATTTAATGTAGACTTTTATTGACTTTTAATGACTTTTTTAAATAAATGACTTTTATGTAGTTGATAGACTTCTATTGACTTTTGTAGAATTCCATGGAGTTATAAAAAGATTTGTATAGAGTCTCGTAGACTTTTTCAATAGATTTTTATGGACTTATCGACTTTTAATGACTTTTTAAATTATGAACTTTTATAAAATTGATAGATTTCTAATAACTTTTATAGAATTACACGGAATTATCAAAAAGAATTTTATAGACTCTATAGTTTTATAACTTATAATTGATTTCTTTGAACTAACAATTGAACATAAATAATTTCTTCAACATATTATTTTTTTTACTATTAATGTAAACACATTTTACTTATTTAACAGTAAAAAATGTGAAAAATACATATTCAATTCTTTTGCATGGCAAATATTGAACAAATTTTTGGCATCTTCAAGATGACGACCTTGAAGAATCAGTTAATGTTGCTATATAATTGAAATATATAATAAAACGAAAGTTTTCTATTAAATAACATTTTATGAACTTAAAATATTTTTTGATGATATTTGACTACTATAAAAATTCGTAAAACATACTTTTTAAATTAAACATGATAATTTATATAGTTATAAATATCTTTTGTTACAAAAATATTTATCATAATTGTTTATAGATATAGACTCATACAATCATTTTAAAAATCTATCATCTAATATACAATTGAGCACATTAACTTGCTATTTTATCAAAATACTTGTGTAAATATTATTATATTGGATAAAAAATAAGATGTAAAAAAACAATAATTGAAGAAAGGGTGCATGCAGAAAACAGTGGAGGAAAAGCAAATGAGGAGGTGGTCGTGTCGGAAATGAAAATAGCAAAGAGTAAAGAGAGATGATGATAATTAGGAATTAAAAGTCATTCCAAATCTTTACTATGAGTGGTGGAGAATTTTTAACTTTTTTGGGATGCACATGGGGCATCAAAGTTTGTACCTAAAGATTTCAACAGAAGTCATTAAAAGTCTATGAGATTTTGGATACCTATAGACTTTTATAGAGTTGTAAAAATTCAAGTTTGAATACCACCTGACTTTTTAAAACTCTACGAAAGTCTGTCTTGAATACCATTAGACTTTTGTAGAGTATATAAAAGTCTGGATTGATTACCTCTAGACTTTTAAACTCCATAAAAGTCATTAAAAGTCAATAAAAGTCTATAACCAATACACCCCCCTAACTGAGCATGTAGTAAACAAATCACTCAAGTCGTTGATGGCTAAGAAATTGGTAAAAGAGGTGGTCAACATTCAAAACAAGGGAAAGAAACACTACATGTCCATTGAGTTTGAACCGTCAAAGGAGATAAGTGGAGGCGAGTGGTACATAGATGGGAACCTCGACAAAGAACTTATTAACGTACTCCAACAGTTGTGCCTAAGGTACATGCGGGCTCAGAAGGTTGCTACATTACAAGGGGTGCATAATGAGTTGAAGAAGAACCGAGTGGTTAAATTCGACATCTCTGATCAACAAGTTGCAGAGATACTGAATTCCATGGTTTTGGATAATGAAATTATAGAGGTGAAAAGCACTGGATTGGGGGATTATCATTCAATACCAATACGAACAATTTGCTACCGAGTTGCAAGTGGTGCCGGAGTCGCCATAGGCTCCAAGATAGGTGCGTTCGCTTCAAATCCTTGTGGTTATTGTCCCCGTATTAGTCTGTGTACACCCGATGCCGTAATTTCCCCAAGTAATTGTGTTTATTATACTAAATGGTTAGACATTGAATTTTGAAGCTTTAATTCTATTCGTCTCATAAATGTGAAAAAATTGTACCGAGGCAAACTTTACTGGAAAAAATATATACATAAAATAATAACTCAAGAGTATCGGCTGTCTTCACGATAATTTTAAATATCATGATATGTTAAATTTCAGCCAGTGTTTATGTGATTTTAACAAATTTGAGGAGCCCTCAATTAATTGGTAAAATGAATGTAGACACCAACCATTATAGCCAACACCAAAGTCCCTGATTGCCTAGATTCGTCGGACACCACCCAATGGAGTAAGAAGAAGAAGAAAACCAGCAAGCATGCCCATCCAAGCTTTTCTCCGTTACATTTCAACGAAGGCAAATAAGCCGTAGTAGCCAAACATACTATCAAGATCAAGACGAGAGGTCCAAGAAGCATTGTTGTGACCGTGTATGTGACAAGTACCAACACGAGAAGTAATATAATTGAATGGCTGGTTGAATAAAAAGCGAGTAGTAACACAATAGGTATAAACACCACGCCCGTAAAGGTTGCATTTCTGAGTCAGAGACTAATGGGAGGTTGAGATTGATCGTAGAGGAGTTGCCCCGGAGGAGGAGGCCTAGTGCCACTACTAGAAGAAGTGGGATTAGGGGAGACGGGTGGTTTGTATGCCCTCGCTGTTGCTTGTACTCGCTTTACCGGTTTGATAATATCTTTTACCTAGCAAAAAAAAAAAGGCCGAGGTCTGTTGGAATCTAAGGAAATGTATGGGACAAATAACTAGAGACGCCATAGCTTTTGACGATTAATAACTGCAATTATTGGTATGAAGTTCAGATTCTTGATGAAAGAGGGGACTCTAAAGAAAATGAATATTTTAAATAGAAATTTTAGCCACACGGCTACCAATATTCACCATATATTGGCTCCATCCAGGCTGGTGTGAAATATATTTCAGATATATATACAGGCAATGTCGCGCACCTGGCCCAGACCGCTTATGCACGATTGCACAATATGCTCCTGTAGCCACTACTTTGTATCCGTCCTCGTTTTACGAAAATAATTAACCTAATTTGCTATAGTAGTCCATTGTAAGTCATTATAAGCATTTTAAACTTCATTTTTTCTATCCTATGAGCAACAATGGACAAGGGTATTACAAGCAACCCTTGTAGGACTCTGAAACATCGACTCTCTCAATGGTCATGACAGGCAGAGATTAATAACCTGATCATTCAAAAACACAAATTTGTTCGTGAAAGCCCTGTTATGCCCTTTCCCAACTAAATACTCAGTATGCCATTTGAAATGTGAACTTGCATATTCTGTCTGTCTTGCCAAAAACCTGGATCCTGCTTTCTGGAATAAACTTTTTCTTGGTGGGCAAAATGCTGATTTGAACCATCCACTCTCTTGTTCAATATAAAAAGTAATGTTCCATAGTTTTCACGGCATAAAGTACATCCCGAAACAACAGAAATAACAATTAGGGTATGCTTGAAGAAGCACGGTATGCTTGTAAATTTCATTTCATTTTCTTCTTATTATTAAATAACTCAATGTTTCAACAGAATCTCACACCAGTAATCACATCATGAACAAACAAGAAACACAACAAAAAACGACATCAAAAGTCTCCATCTGCAGATCAATCTACTCCATGCTTACCGGCTCAGTTCATATTTCTTTTGTAACAAATCACACCTTTAGACAATTATGATACTCCTCTTACCTCGTATTCATGAGATATTTGAAGCGGAGACTCCTTTGAAACAGGCCTATCTTCTGACCATAGCTCTAAATTTACAGTCGCTGTACCCCAATGAATGAGACATTTATAAACCTGACTGATACTGAACCGGTTCACTAGACCTAATCCAAGATTTTTATCAACAAGCATCCATTCACCTGGTAAGAAAAAATCATATTTAAGAATGCAAAAATCTTGATCTGAGTAAAGGGTCTAAATATCATACGCATATAACTGATCTAGAAAAAAGCAGGCAAGTTACCATTTGGCCTAAGTTTCCCTTCAAAAAACCGTTCACTAGATTCAGGCCAGACCTCATATTTTGACCCATCAATGGAAGTAAACGATATGTATGATTCAGTAGGGTGTAGCATGCACTCGTAAGCACATAAGCCTGAAATGCAATGAGACTATATTCATCCATAAAGAAAATATTGACAGAAAAATAAAGTTGATAGTGAAAGTGTATTTTATCAGTTAACCTTGAAAATCCACCAGAACCAGCACCAATTTTGCGAGCAATGATGCCTGAATCAATTCTGAGGACTTTCGGGTCGTCTTTCGTGAAATATATCTCGCGCTCGAGAATCAAGCCACCTCCAATATCACCCTCTAATTTCAGGAACTCCTTCTCTCCCCCTTGCTCTAGGCCCTTTCTGCACGAGCAAAAGGTGGCAGTAAATGTCAAGTATGCAGTCTTGAAAAATCATACATTATCTTTTATACTTGTAGGTTTCTGAAAGTCCCCGATTGTCTTAAAATATAGTTCAGTCGTTCTTTAAAACGAATTGGTGAACATGAGTATACTTGAGTGAGATTATCCCAAATGACAGCAGACATGCAAGGATAATCGAGTCAAGCCAGCTCATAAGCCTGTTGTACCGGCTTGGCACAAACGGCACAAACACTATCAATCTTAAGGTTTTTTGAGCTGGAGCTCAATTTTAGTTATTCAAAAACTCATGAACTAGGACTAGCAAACCAAACTTGTGAAAGAACATGTTTGCGAAACAAAAATTGTGAGCCCAAATTAAGTTCACGTGTCTGCCTGCTCGAGTCTGAGAAATTTCACAAGCTTGACTGAGCTCGACTCGTTTGTACCAAAAAAACCAATACTGCAACAATGATCAAGTAATTATTCAGTGATTACTATGCTTACTCAATGACAGAATACTCCTCCAAGCACCCCGCAGATCGAAACTCCACACCGCTGTACTCTTCATAGCCACCAGCATCAACTTGACTCTGAAGCCATTGACTTCCTGTCACATACAGCAGAAAAAAAAGGTAATTAAGAAACTGGAGCATCAGTCAAGTAAACAATTTACAATTTACGTAGACAATAGGTAATTATGAAACGGGAGCATCATTCAACATTAAAACTTGAATGAAAGTAACTATATAAGCCTAACAATTTGAGTGCATAATGGGAATTACCCGAGGGAAGATGCTCCATAGAAACAATTCTACCACCAACACATGGTAATACTATCAGAACCCAATCCTGGCTTTTCATTTCTACAGGGGAAAATAATAATTCTGTTTCCTTGTGCTCAGAAACATTATCCACGTCTGGAATATGGTTCTCACTTTCTGCAAAATTGTGAGACTCGTCTATATCTTTCAAAGAAAAATATCACCATTTGGTTTAGAAATTACCGGACATAACATGATCAAAAAAATAGAGGATAACTAAAAGAAAATTATGTTTAAAAAAGATACCAGAAGAGCGGGTTACCTATACGAATTTGGAATTGCTTTTCACTGGCCGACACTAGTTTTGATATTTCACTTTCCGAAGGAATTGGGATTTCAAGAATCTCTCCATCTGTACCCCATGCTTCAATCTGTATGATATGACCATAAGTTAAATCACCGGCGATCCAAAGATCTTGTTAAAATAAAGAGTACATAAATTTTCTCAAGAAAAAGATTCACACATTTTTCAACTCCATGAAAGGAAGTTGCATACCATAGCATATTTGCCAAGCAGTAGTTTCACATGTAAGCGTCGGTTTGGTCGCTTCCACATACCTTCAGTCTTTAATACCTTCACTGTGACCACATAAAACTGAGATTCAGCAACATATGTTGTCATAAGATATCCTCCATTAACATATTCATATCCATCTCCAGCATCTTCAAAGAGAGAACCTTCGGCATTACCTGCAATTTACTCAATCCAATACAGAAGCGATCCATCAATGCTATTTACGTTATGAAGCATTTTGAATGACACTAAAATCCATAATCAGAAAGATTACCATGTTCATCTAAAGCCACAAGCAGTGTTAAGTCGTCTGTGTAATTAGCTTCACCAACATGTTGATAAAGAGGAGCCAAAGGAATGATTGATCCGCCTTTTAGATACAATGCAGGCAGGTCCTAGGTAAACCAAAATTGGGGAAAATGTGAAAAAGGTAACAGATGTGGTTAATAGAGATTTTTTTTTTTTTAAAAAGGAAATTTTGATAAGGTTGAAAGGAAATAGTTACTGGATGAGAATCTTCAAGATCAAAACTCAACCAGATGCCTTTAGGCAACTTGTGCTGCAATTGATATAAATCCTGATCTTGTGCGGTGCTGCATCACGAAGAACAATTCCTCAAAGTTGATATTTTGTTGATAGATATCTTTGCGTTAACCACTAACATAAGTGGCTAAGGTATAATATTACTGATCCCACCGTTCTTTTTCAACAAAACAAAAATGAGTATAGGAGGTGGCACCAAGTTTAAAATGAACTGCTCCATAGTGGGGAGGGATACTAACATGCAGACCTATATTAGATCTTGAAAAATCTAAAGCTCTATCTCCAAGAAAGATTAACCTTGCATATATGAGAAGTGTTCCCAACAGAAACGAATTTTCTTGATCTCTCGACTCCAAATCTTTGGGGTCTGCAGATATTTTGAAAATTTTCACCTACCAAACATAGGGTATGCATTCTAATCCAAATTCAATCCAATTTATGTAGAATAAAAACGCACCAGCGAAAAATGTGGGAGTCGCAACTGGAATACCCCTTGTATGAGCAATGTAGAACAGCGTATAAATGTGCGGTAAAAATCGATATCGCCTCCTTAATGCCCGTCGACAAACTTCTTCACACTATAACAGATGGTAAATAAGAAAGCGAGAAAACAGGAAAAATTGTATGTCATGTATAACAACATCGTGTAATGAAAACTACATGACTTGCTATTAACAGTTAAAACATACTAATGCAGATAGAAAAATATACTATGATGGAGAAGATATAATTCTTTTGTCGTCAGTTCAGGCAGCTAAAATTAATTTAATATCGATATAAGAAGTCGATTTTCCTTAGTTCAGTATTAATCGCGCTTAAATGCTGCCCTATAAAGAATAAATCTCCACGGACCCAAGATCATCTAAAAATATTCTAGCACAAACTAATACAACAAGAAGGCAAACCTCTTCCCCAAAAGACCAGGGTTCATGATCAACACTCCCAGTTTCAGAATGTCCACGACAAAAAGGAAACATGGACCCTACTCCCATCCACTTTCCAAACAGTTTCGGTGTTGCATTACCAGCAAAACCACCAATATCCGGCCCCGAAAGTGGTTGACCACTAAGACCCTGGACACAAGCTTAGTTTCTTTAAATATAAAATGGAGTTGAACAATGTTTTTAAGGACTAATTGATTCAGTGTCATAAAACCTACCACTTACCAATTGAAGAACCATGGAGATGCTCATGTGAAAATGTTCCCAATTAGAAATATTATCTCCTGTCCATGTTGCAGCATACCTTTGGCTACCCACAAATCCAGCTCGTGTAAGAACAAAGGGACGTTTTCGTTCATTTGCTAGTTTCATGCCTTTGTGTGTTGATTTTGCCATCAGCATACCATAAACCTGAGACCAATAAGTAAAATCAATGACTGAAAGTCGCAATTGGTCCGGTTTTCAGCACTTCATTTTATCAGTGCCATCAGATGAACCAAAAACTATCAATCGTTCATTTAGTTGTCATGCTTAAATTGCTTAATTATACAAATAGCATGATAAAAAACGTAGTACATTGTGATAGTGTGAATGGTTCTGACAACCTCCAAGTTCTGCATCTCCCCTATGAATGTTGCCCTCTGGCATTGTCTTTGTTGCAGTCTGTTACAAAAAGAAGGCTGTAAAATGCAATGGAACAGGAAATCTTGTGCTTCCAGAAAACCTCTAAAGCTCACCTTGAAAACAGCTGGTTCATTCATATCATTCCATATGCCATCCACACCATTAGAAATAAAGTCTTCAACAAGATTCGCCCACCAAGAACGGGCACTTAATTGTGTGAAATCGGGAAAGACACAAGGGCCAGGCCACACCTCCCCTAAAGATAGAAGTAACAAAGATAAATAGCATCAACTGAGGGAAGCCTAAGCAAAAATATAAATGAAAAAAAAAAAATTGCCCTATGCTGAAAAAACCAAAGTTTCCAGGCTTTTATTTGAATCATCAATGGTTTCCTTGTCTTCTTGAACATTCTTTTTTTATTTATAATTTTCGTGCATAGGGTGTTTAAGGTTCATATACCAACAAAAGGTTTTCCGTCAGCAGCTTGAATCCAGATATCGCTTTTTGAACCACTGTCATAAACAAAATAGCCCTCTTCGTTTTTTATCCCAGGATCAAGCATCCATATAGCTTTGAAGCCAGATTCATGAAGATCTTCAACTAGAGACTTTGGATCCGGGAATCGTTCCTAGGAAATCAGTTTACCATTGCTTACAGAAATAAATAATCTCAAAACAGACATTGACTAACAAGAAGCACATGACAGATCAATCAATAAAATGTCTATGGTCTTTGTCAAGGATATTACATAAATATTATATAGATAGATATAGTAATATTTGATATGAAATTATTTGATTTGTAATATAGATGGTAATTAGCAGATTTGGCAGAATCTTAGGGATTCTTAGACATGTAATCTTATATTATATACTGGAAGAATGCTCTATTGAAAGAGCATTGAGTTTGGTATTGAGATTCAGATTTATTGACATGGTATCAGAGACAGTTTAAAACAAAAAGGGAGTTAGGGTTTATAGGCTGCGCTGGGCTTTTGCCCCCAGGCTTAATCGCCTTCTTTCTGGCGGCAGCGCTGGGGCAGGTTGTGGTCGCTGTTTCTTTTTTTCCCTTCGCGTACTGTTTGCGCGACAATCTGTTTTTTTTTTCCCGTCAAATTTTCAAAGGCCAAATCTTGCACGATGTCTTGGATTTGTGATTACTGTTCATGGTTTGCTATTACTGTTCATCGCGTCACTGTCTATCACGGTACTATTCATCCAGTTACTGTTCATCGCTTTTTCACTGTTCATCACGTGCTTTTGTTCCTCGTTTACTGTTCATCGCATTTTCCCCGTCCGCAATCTCCTTTCTTTGATTTTGGAGTGATCGTGACTTTCATCGGGATACTCCTTCGTGAAATCACCAAAGTGTTGTGTGGGTTCCTGGAATTTGGTCACAATCCCTCTGTTTGTTCTGAGAGTGGTTGGATTTTTTCGTTTGGAATAATTTTTGTGGGTGCTAGCAAATCAATTGGATTTGCTCTCGGTCGATCTGTTTGACGCTTTGGGCAAAACAATTCTTGTGTGTGCATGTTCCACGATCTGCTTTTGGTGTGTAGAGGTGTCTGGGTCTTTGGTTTTGTGCGTCTGTTCTTTGTTCCACTGATCTCTGGAATTTTTGGTTCTTCCATGCAGTGGTTTTGTTAGTCTCGATCCAATATTAAGTCCGTAATTTTTTGGGTTACCGACTGGTTGGTGGTTTAGTGATTTTGGAATTTTTTTTGGCATCGATCGCGTAGGGTCTTCACCTCAGCAACTTTAATATTGATGATTATTCCCATGTACCTGTTCCAGAGACACTTTCATTATAATCAAAGCTCGTAGCTTACGATCTGGCTTTCACGATTTGTTGTTACTGCACGCTGGATATCTTCTTCATCATTTATTCCGGGGCCAGAATCTTCGTTTTGTGGCTTCTGCTCGATTTTGGGGACCTGGGTGACCACAACACTTCTTGTGTGTGTGGTGATCGGTACTTTTGCCGCGAAAGTTTGTGGTGTCCTTGCACGGTAGTTGAGAGTTTTAGCCTGAAAGGTTGTTGTGCGTTTGAGCCTTGCACGGTAGTTGTGCGTTTGAGCCTTGCACGGTAGTTGTGCGTTTATACTTTTATCGCGGTGCAAGACGTATTTTGCACAAGCGTTTGCAATGGATTTGCCCGACTAGGGTGTTGATTCTTCTGCGGCGGATTATTTGGATTGACAAATTGATGCTTTTTGATCGGCCAGCATCAATTTGAGGGGGGGATGTCAAGGATATTACATAAATATTATATAGATAGATATAGTAATTTGTAATATAGATGATAATTAACAGATTTGGCAGAATCTTAGGGATTCTTAGGTTGATTCTTAGACATGTAATCTTATACTATGTAATGGAATAGGTGCTCTATTGAAAGAGCGTTGAGTTTTGTATTGAAATTCAGATTTATTGACAGTATTTACCCTAAAGCTTATGTAGAAAACTTTGAATTCAAATTATACAAATTGTTTTTCTGTTTCCATTATTGTGGCTGTTAAAGATAAGGTGTCAGTAGTTCCACTTTTAGGGGAGTTGATAAGTAGCATTAATTATATAGATTGTTGTAACATTGGTTTCGAATACCAGAGAAATTCCTCAATCACTAAATTCTTCATGGTACCAGAGACAGGTTCTGAGAATCTGAAACTAAAAGCAATTCCATGACTGCCGAGAAGGGTTCTTTGTCATTGGAAGTCATCTCAAACAGTACAGGAGCCGTCAATTTGCCATAACAGTTAATAAATTAAATGGCCAAGATTATTTGCAGCAGACACAATCACTAATGCTCTTCTGGAAAAAGGAAGGGATGAATACCTCCCTGGTTTGTGTGAGCAGCCAGCGAAAGATCCAAAGTTTCACAAATGGGACATAGTAAATAATATTGTCATCGTATGGCTACTCAACTCCATGACTAATTTAGGCAGGTTAAATAAATGGCATAAGGCCGATATCTGGATTGCACCTATACTTGGGAGAATCTGGTCAACTGGTGCAGTAAAAAACATGTTGCACAATATGTTAGAATTAATGGGTTTTTAAACATTAAAAGCCCAATATTATTATTAATTTTGTTAATGAGAACAAAATTATGGTAAGTTAATTATGAAAGGCAATTAGGCTAAAGAAATCCCACATTGAGTAATTGAGGCACTTATGGTTTGTTTATATTGAGATACAAATCATTAGAGTGTAGTTAAGTAGTAAAGATGGGTGCCCCTCGCGCGCCGTCCGTCCGTCCGCTCCGCTCGGCACGTCACGTCACGTCACGTCACGTCACGTCTCGACTCGACTCGACTCGACTCGACTCGACTCGCCTCGCCTCGCCTCGCCGCGTCGCGCCGCGCGTGTCGCTGCCGCGAAGGCAGTCCTATCTTTTTACTACACGGATTTCTGAAATGACTTTTCACCTGCCTGACTTTTCATATTCTGCTGAGTATTAAGTTTGAGACTTTTCACCTACCTGCAGAATTGATGTCAGATTTAAGTGTGAGACTTAAATCCGAAATGAATCTGATGTTAAGTGTTGAGACTTTTCATCTAACCCACTATGCATTGTCATTTAAGTTGTGGCCTTTGGTAGGCCTGCTGTTGCAGCTATATAAGCTGCTCCAGCCTCATTCTTTATCTCATCCCGAAAATTGCATTTCATATCATATCATATTATCTTGAGAGTACTACACACTGTTCAGTGTTCGAGTGAGTCTGTCTGGGTTTCTGCTTCAACCCATACAGAGGTGTTTGGGACGTTGTACCTTGGAACTCTCAGTTTATTTAAACTGTTTGTTGTAAGTTTTTACTGTTTCAACAATTTTATAATATCATAGTATTTGTGATCTTCTTATGCTGTCTATTTGTTTTTAAGAGAACAGAACCAACAATTTAAACTCTAAATATTTTTTGTTCTGTTTTATCAAAACTCAGCTTTCATATTTACTTAAGATTGTTCATGCTTTTTTCAAAGGTTTAAACCTACTGTTTCAAAAACTGCTTTGATATTATTTGTGCTCTCCTATTTGTGTTCTGTTTTAGCTAATGGCTGACCAGTTTACCCAACCACCTGCTGTGAATAATGAGATTCCGGTGATCAAAGCTAGCGGTACTGAGGCCGCAATGCCAATTCTGAGAAGTCCAATGCCATTTTCTCAATTTGAGAAACCGGAAAAGTTCAAGGGTTCCAACTTTAAACGTTGGCAACAGAAGATGATGTTCTTCCTTACCACCTTGAACTTGACCAGGTTTCTGAAGGAGGAGAAACCGGTGGAGGACAAAGAGGATCCTCAATCTGCTGTGATAGTTGAGTCCTGGATGAGTGCCGACTACCTTTGTCGTAACTACATACTGAATTCTCTTGACGATGCACTTTTTAATGTGTATTCCCCCAAGGAGACTGCTAAGAATCTTTGGGAATCGTTAGAGATAAAGTACAAAGTTGACGACGCAGGCGCAAAGAAATTTGTAGCCGGGCGATTCCATGACTATCGAATGGTAGATGGCAAGAGCGTTGTTGAGCAATGCGAAGAGCTGCAGCTGATATATCATGAGCTTGCTGCCGAAGGTATGGGGCTAAATGATGCTCTCCAAGTGGCGATGATGATTGAAAAATTACCGCCATCTTGGAAGGACTTCAAGAGCTACCTAAAGCACAAGCGAAAGATGATGAGTCTAGAGGATCTTATCAGGAGGCTGCGCATCGAGCAAGACAACCGAAAAGTTGACAAGAAATCATTTGGAATGATTTCCAAGGCCAACGTGGTTGAAGTTGGGGACAACTCCCATGGGAATAAGCGCAAACGTACTTTTGAACCCAAGGGAGATACTCAGACAAGGAGGTTCACCGGTGATTGTTATGTGTGTGGTAAGCCTAACCATAAGGCCAAGGACTGCACTCAACGTCAAAACAACTGCACTCAACGTCAAAACAATGACGGTAAGAGGAAGATAGTCCCTTACAAAGGCAAAGGCAAGAGGCCTGCACATGCCCACATTGCTGAGGACAATCTGAGCTCTGACATGGATGACATGCATCTGAGTGCTGTGGTATCGGAGGTGAATCTTGTTGGAGGGAACTCCAAGGAATGGTGGGTCGACACTGGGGCTACTCGCCACATTTGCGCCAACAAATGGATGTTTAAGACCTATCAACCGGTGAATGATGAGAACTGCTACATGGGAAATTCAGCAGTCTCAAAAGTTGAAGGCAAAGGGACGGTTGTGCTAAAAATGACTTCCGGAAAAGAGTTGACTCTTACCGAGGTGCTCCACGTGCCAGAGATCCGAAAGAATCTCATCTCCGGAGCAGTGCTGAACAAGAAAGGCTTCCGGCTAGTGTTTGAGTCCGACAAAGTCATTCTGTCCAAGGGTGGTATGTTTGTGGGCAAAGGCTACTTGGCCAATAACCTCTTCAAGATGAATGTAATGACTTTAGCTCCTAAGGCTAAGTCTAGTGTAGATGTTGAGGTTGATGTTAATGCAGCAAATGAGGCTAGCACAAGCAAAAATAATGTAATGACTGTTGCCAATGTGGCTAATAAAACTTTAAAGTTTGATTATTCTTGCGAGTCTTTACATTTGTGGCATGGTAGATTAGGACATGTGAATTATAAGTCCTTACAAAGGCTAATGTCTCTTAATCTATTGCCTAAATTTAACATCAATCATAAACACAAGTGTGAGACTTGTGTAGAGGCCAAATTAGCCAAGTCATCATTCCACTCAATTGAGCGAAGCACCGAACCGTTAAACTTGATTCATACGGATGTATGCGATCTAAAGTATGTACAATCTAGAGGCGGTAAAAATTATTTCATAACATTTATCGATGATTGTACAAGATATTGTTATGTCTACTTAATGAGAAGTAAAGACGAAGCAATTGATATGTTCATTCACTATAAGAATGAAGTTGAGAATCAACTTGATAAAAAAGATTAAAATTCTTAGTGATCGAGGCGGTGAATATGAGTCACCATTTGCACAAATATGTGCTGAGAGTGGCATTATTCATCAAACCACTGCGCCTTATTCTCCCGAGCAAAATGGTATTGCTGAAAGGAAGAATAGAACGCTTAAGGAAATGATGAATGCAATGCTTATAAGTTCCGACTTACCTAGGAATTTATGGGGAGAAGCTCTGCTTTCCGCCAACTATGTGCTAAACAGAGTACCACATAAGAAGTTGGCTAAAACGCCTTATGAATTGTGGAAAGGTCGCTCACCTAGCTACAAGTTTTTAAGGGTTTGGGGCTGTCTAGCAAAGGTACCAATTCCTCCTCCTAAACGGACTAGGATAGGACCTAAGACAGTAGATTATGTATTTATCGGATATGCACAAGATAGTAGTGCCTATCGTTTTCTAGTGCATAAATCAGATAATGCAGAAATGCATGTAAATAATATCATTGAGGCTAGGGATGCTTCGTTCTTTGAGGAAATCTTTCCCCACAAAACTCCGACAATGCCTGAAACCAATGTTGAGAGAAATGTGGGGGATAGAGAATCTCAAGAGAATGTAGAATCGCCTAGACGAAGCAAAAGAGCGAGAAAAGAGAAATCTTTTGGCTCGGATTTTCTAACATATCTGTTGGAAAAAGATCCGACTACTTTCAAAGAAGCAATGTCTTCACAAGACTCTGATCTTTGGAAAGAAGCGGTGAACAGTGAGATAGAATCTATCTTACATAATCATACTTGGGAATTAGTGGATCTTCCTGCAGGTTGTAAACCACTAGGCCACAAGTGGATCTTCAAGAGGAAGATGAAAGCTGATGGTACTGTAGATAAGTACAAGGCTAGACTTGTAGTAAAAGGCTACAGACAAACTGAAGGTGTTGATTATTTCGACACATACGCTCCTGTATCCCGGAAAACGTCTATAAGGTTAATAATTGCATTTGCTGCATTATATAACTTAGAGATCCATCAAATGGATGTTAAAACGGCTTTTCTAAATGGAGAGTTAGAAGAGGAGGTATACATGGAACAACCTGAAGGGTTTGTAGTTCCAGGTAAAGAAACGAAGGTGTGTAAACTTGTGATATCCTTGTATGGATTAAAACAAGCACCTAAACAATGGCACGAAAAATTTGATAGCGTCATGCTTTCAAATGGGTTTAAAACAAATCAATGCGATAAGTGTGTCTACGTGAAAGGAGACAATACAAACTATGTGATAGTATGTCTATACGTAGATGACATGATAATTGTTGGTAATAACGATAACATGAAAATTACCAAGAAAATGTTGTCACGAAATTTTGAGATGAAAGACCTAGGTCTTGCAGATGTGATTCTTGGAATGAAGATCACCAAACATGCAGATGGATATTTTCTCTCCCAGGGTCATTATGTCGAGAAGATACTTGACAAGTTTGACAATGGAAATAATACCATCGCTAGAACACCTATGGAAGTGGTGTCAAATCTTTGCAAGAATCGCGGAGAAGGTGTGCAACAACTTGAGTACTCTAGAGTCATAGGCAGTCTCATGTACCTCATGGATTGCACTAGACCTGATATAGCTAATTCTGTCAATACATTGAGCAGATATACGAGTAATCCCAGTTATGAGCACTGGAAGGCAGTAGTTCGAGTTCTTAGATATCTAAGATATACTTCTAACTACGGACTACATTATACGAGATACCCAGCAGTAATTGAAGGGTATTCAGATGCGAATTGGATATCGGACTCCAAAAATATAAAATCTACGAGTGGATATATATTTATAATTGGCGGTGCTGCTATTTCATGGAAATCATGCAAACAGACATGCATTGCTAGATCAACTATGAATCTGAGTTCATAGCTTTAGATCTTGCGGCGGAAGAAGCTGATTGGCTTCGGAGTTTCTTGGAGGATATTCCAATGTGGTCAAAACCAATGCCACCCATTAGTTTGCACTGTGATAGTCAGTCAGCTATGGGAAGAGCACATAACAATGTGTATAATGGGAAATCAAGACACATTCGTCGGAGACATAAATCTGTGAGAAATTTACTAAAAACCGGTGTCATTTCTTTAGATTATGTGAAGTCTAAAGAAAACATTGCAGACCCATTTACGAAAGGTCTGACGAGAGACCGAGTAGAGGTTTCATCGAGGGGAATGGGGTTGAAGCCCATGAAATTGATTTCCAACCATGATGGCAACCCAACCTGAATTGTAAAATCCAATTTGCAGGTTCAATGGGAAAACCGAATTGTGGGGGGGATCGAACAAAGCACTCGGGAAATTGAGTTCCTTACCTATTCCTGTGATGAAAGAGTGATAGACTTGTACTTTGGGAAGGCTGAGCTCATGCTCTTAATGATTCTTCTAGCTCGAGATGATAAAGTGGGGTATTACAGGATACTCTTTAGGAGAAATCACCTATGTCGAATGTGAAGGGGCCGCTTCTATGAGATGACCTGAGGGCTAAATCTCTAGAGCATTCGATGAAACATCCAAGGCAGTCCAGGGCCAAAAATGGACAACAACGAAAGAACCAATAATAGTGTGGAGATGAAGTTGTGTGAGTATTGTTGTCTTGTTATACATAAAACGTCGAACAGTTCAAGGCATCGCGTCCACTGGTTGACAAGTATATCCGATGATACTTTACTAAGGAAGGTTCAAGGTTAATCACCACCTATCCTGATGCAGTGGATTCTCAAAGTACTCTCAAATCTTCATCTAGGTGCATTGTGTAATTTTTTCGCCATATTGCATTCATGTGGGGGATTGTTAGAATTAATGGGTTTTTAAACATTAAAAGCCCAATATTATTATTAATTTTGTTAATGAGAACAAAATTATGGTAAGTTAATTATGAAAGGCAATTAGGCTAAAGAAATCCCACATTGAGTAATTGAGGCACTTATGGTTTGTTTATATTGAGATACAAATCATTAGAGTGTAGTTAAGTAGTAAAGATGGGTGCCCATCGCGCGCCGTCCGTCCGTCCGCACGTCACGTCACGTCACGTCACGTCACGTCTCGACTCGACTCGACTCGACTCGACTCGACTCGCCTCGCCTCGCCGCGCCGCGTCGCGCCGCGCGTGTCGCTGCCGCGAAGGCAGTCCTATCTTTTTACTACACGGATTTCTGAAATGACTTTTCACCTGCCTGACTTTTCATATTCTGCTGAGTATTAAGTTTGAGACTTTTCACCTACCTGCAGAATTGATGTCAGATTTAAGTGTGAGACTTAAATCCGAAATGAATCTGATGTTAAGTGTTGAGACTTTTCATCTAACCCACTATGCATTGTCATTTAAGTTGTGGCCTTTGGTAGGCCTGCTGTTGCAGCTATATAAGCTGCTCCAGCCTCATTCTTTATCTCATCCCGAAATTGCATTTCATATCATATCATATTATCTTGAGAGTACTACACACTGTTCAGTGTTCGAGTGAGTCTGTCTGGGTTTCTGCTTCAACCCATACAGAGGTGTTTGGGACGTTGTACCTTGGAACTCTCTTGTCCAGGAGGCCAGAAGTTGTAGGCGGGCAATTTAGAGTTTACGGGCACACGGTTTACTGTGGCCTCGTCCAACAACAAAGTTTCTGTCCAGTTTATTTAAACTGTTTGTTGTAAGTTTTTACTGTTTCAACAATTTTATAATATCATAGTATTTGTGATCTTCTTATGCTTTGTCTATTTGTTTTTAAGAGAACAGAACCAACACAATAAACAATTCGGAAGGAGATAATTTCAAGCAATGGCACACGGCATTTGTGAAGGCATGTGGCAAAGAAGATTGTTACAGGATCTGCATATTCTTATTGAAGAACCTAAATGTTGTTTATGAAAATCAATCCACAATTAGTATTGTTAATAATCTGTTTCTTCACAATAGAACCATGTTGAGATTGTTCAATTTATAAAAGAGAAAAGTGGCTCTGGGAGTTTCAATATCACATACACACTGAGAAATCGTCAGATTGCAGTCATTCTCACAAAGCCATGGCTGAGGAACATGTCCGATGCTCAGAACGCCAAGCTTTGCATGATTGTTCACCGCTAAGCTTTAGAATTCAAATTACACAAATGTTATTATGTTTCCGTTATTTTCATTGTTAATGATAAGTTGTCAAGTTCCACATTTAGAGGAGTTGATAAGTATAATTCTTTGTCTATATATTGCCGTAATTTCAATGTCTGAATTCAAGAGAATGTCTTCATTTCTAAAACTCTTCGGCTTCATTTATATGAAATACTGAAAGCAAATATCAATTGCATACAACAATAATGATGTGCTAAGAAATATCATGCCTGGTCAAATGTGAAACAACGAAAACCATCCATGTAATCTATGTCCATCCATATCACGTCACAAGGTATACCTTTTTCTCTGAACATCTTTGCTATCTGTAATGAGAATGCAAAACAATAAAAATTCCAAAAAACACTGAGAAACCCCAGTATGTAGACTAATAGAAACATTTGCAGGTTTACATTAAACTACATACACGTCAATATAGCAAATATACTAGTATGTAACTTGGGAAACTGGAGATTAATTTGAGACATGCAAATTAAAATAGGAAAATTTATTCAATTTGGAAACAACAGAATATAAACCGATATAAGAAACTACAAAATTAATGGCAAAGTGCGTGTATATATATATATATATATGTGTGTGTGTGTGTGTGTGGTCAACCTGACGAACTCGTGTATCAGAATTATAGCTCCAACGACATTGATGATAGCCCAAGGACCATTTTGGGGGCATAAATACAGTTCCTGCAGGCAAAATCTCAAACAAGCAACCATCAATTGCATTCAATGACGAAGGCAAGAACTGAAAATGTAAATCTGAAGCAGTGGGCAAATGTTACGCGACAAAAGTTGGACCTATTCTCAGGAAATTTCAACTTCTCAGGAAACACACTTTGTAGTGTATACTCAGTAGCCAAAACGCTGAGATACAAGAAGTAATGATAAAAAATTTAGCTGGTTCTCACAATATATATATAATTATATATATATATATATATGTCACAAGAAAATGACACACAGTGATGGAGGACATGGCTAAGGATTTATTGCGCTGTGTAACAAAACATAGAAGTAATAAGACCAAACTCTGGATAGCAAATTACCAATTGCTCGTGAAAAAGATACTAGAACGTCTGTTGGTGAAGCAAATGGACCAAACGTGATGACAGGATAGGAGGATGAAGAAATGAACTTTATGTTTGATTCCTTCCGCAAATCAATCTGCCCAAAAAATAATCATCAAAACAACTTTTTAATAGGGTCAAGAAACTTCACAAAATAGCCATAAAATAACAAGTACCTCGCAACGTCTTGTTGTATCCGCAAGAACCCCTAATGCCTCTCCACTAGAAAGAACTGCTAGAACCCAGGGGTGTGATTGATACAAGGAAGTAGTTTTGGGGCCATAGCCATATGCATCGCTATTCCATGTGAATATCTATCTCGCATTAAATTAGCTCATGTAAATAAATAGATATTGGCATCAAAATTTAAACATACCTCCTTAAGTAGCCATAAAAGCAGTAAATTGAATGGATCAATAAGCTTACCCTCTTCCCCGTACGTTCTAGCTGCCCACTAACTTCTCCAGTTCCATAAAACGAGGTGCTTGACGGAAACTAAAGTATAGCAAGATTGAATCCCATAAATGAATAAAAAATGTACTCCCATCAAACAGCACATATTCAAGATATCTACACAAAGATGTGGATGACAGATGATAATACTCGGTTATACCTCAATACTGACAATCTGTTGTCCCGTTACACATTCAAAAGTGGGAATGTAGGTTGGAACTTTATGAACCCTCGTGATTGGTGTATCCCTAACTTCAGGATTTTCAAAAGAAATACTGGGAAATGCCGCATTTCTATCATCTAGTGAACAATCGAATCTGAACACCCCTTCACCAAGAATTGGTTCATAAATCATTTTCCCTGCTCGCACATCTGAATTCAATGATGTCCTTTCACATCCCGCCATAATGGATACACTAATCGATCTTTGATGAATTAGCCTCCTTTTAACTCTCTCCTTTCTATTTACCAAACAATCACATCAAGAATCTTCCCCAGATCACGCAACTTCATAATTGACCAACAACAGGACAGAGAAATAAACTAAGAATCAGCAAAACAAATACTCTACATATCTGTAAAATAACAGTAATATAGTATCATAATGAGACGAAAAAAGGCAAGGACTCAATTACTCAAACAATTAGCCAAAAATATCAATAAATCACGCATTTTCTTTCTTGAATTCATTCATGGCAAATAACTGAAGCAAATAAACTCCAGAAAACAATGGAAGCGGAAAGGGACCATATTGAACTGACCTGGTTGAGGTAAAAAGATGCACTACTGCAACAGCTTTAACAGTAAAAAAATGGGATTCTAAATTAAACCAATACAGAGAATTGATGTTTCTTAGTGAGCCATTAGAAGTTCTTGAAATATAACCGCGAGTTAAATCAGAGGAACCAATAGGGTGCTGCGAATTCGATAAAAACAACTCTCTACTCCAACACAGTGTCTTCTCCATTATGATACTAGAAAGACTTAAATAGAAGTTCGAGGAATAAATCAATTTAATTGTCTAATAATTGCACCATAGACAGAAAAGGGAAATGAATAATTTATGTTAAATCAATTCGCTGGTTTCACGAAGAATCTTAATCCTGTGTCACGAATATGTCAGCATCGCTCATGTTGGGTCCCCTTAAGGGCACTACTTTTTAGGCACATCCAATCATTAGATTGACACATCAAAATATTGGGTATTCCAATTCAATGATCATATGAAGGGCACTGTCCTTCAGAACAACATCAACATCTATTACCAATCGAGCTTGGTGTCAAAATACTACTACGAAAAATTATTGTTGACAATAATATTTTTATCCAGCAGTGGCATTAATTATTTTTAGAACTTCAATGACCCAAAGAAAATATCTATATCGACTGATTTATGTTAATTTATTAATAACTCAATATGATTGATCTAAAATGACTGTATGTATTTTTTATTTAAAATATTTTTTAAATTTTAATATTGAATTAATATATCAGTGGATGAGACGAACAATTAAATCAATGACCCATATTATTGCATGAGATGAAGAATTAAATTATGGATATGAGCTTTTTTATTAAAAAAATTGGAGAATGAATTAGAGTTTCTTTGGTTTTTATTTTACAAATTCAGGGGAAGAATTATTGGGAAATATTTTGGTAAAAACAAAATATATTTTTGGTTTTTTTTGTAGAAATAAAACTATTGCGGTAGATATCAAATCATATTGAAAATAACTGGATAAAATCATAATATGAGTGTAATATTATATTATAGTATTTTTTGAAGTGTTACAAAATTATAAGCAATGATGATATCGATATGTGAGAAGTGTTACAAAATTATAAGCAATGATGATATCGAGATGTGAAAAGTAGAAATTATGATTTTTAAAAGTAAAATATTAGATGATTATAATCACTAATTAATGCATCCTAAAAATTATTTGGTATGGAATCAGACACTTCTAAGAGTTTGACGTTCATCGGACACATGTCACACACTTAATTTTTTTTTAGAAAAAACTAAAATTGGACACCCGTATCGGACACTTCCCTCAAAATCAGATACTGTGTCTGACAAGGCCAATGGACGTGTTCGACACAGAATCGACACTTTTGGTGGTTAATTGTACAATTTAAAAAGTTTTTGGATAAAATAAAATTAAGACGTGTTGGTTAAACTTTATGTTAGTCAAAGTAATATACATTTTGGTATTAGTGTGGGTGATACTTGATGATCAGTGGCATGCATTTATTTATATGCTTTTTGAATTTGATAAGAATGTTTTTGATATTATCTTTTATTTGAACGTGCTTGTTAAACTTGATGTTAATTGAAGTAATATGTATATGGTGTTAGTATGAGTGATACTATGATTATTCCAGTGATATGCATTTATTTATATGCTTCTTGAATTTGGTAAGAAATTTTTTGATGTTTTTATGTGGTTTTAGAATTTAAAAAATTTGAATTTTAGTATTTTGTAATTAGTATATGTATAATATATTAAAATATAAAATAATAAGGCATGTACATCCATGTCTTATCCTGAAATTTTATAAAATCTGTCTCACCGTGTCCGTGTCGTATCATGTCAGCGTAGTTGTGTAGTGTCCGTGTCGACGCACACGCGTTGCTTGTGTAATGAAATTTTAAATTTTTTATATTGTATATGTTAATAAATTTTTATATTTGAAATATCTGATATAAATATGATATTTTATGGGAAGAGGAAAACTGCCGCATATATTTTCGGAATGAAAAAATTGGTGAAAAAATTGGGAACTAAGTTGGGAAATTAATATGTGATCTTCCGATATTATCCATTTATCTCATGGTCGTATGGCTATTACTAAAGCAAATAAATAGTCTTTTTGGAATTTCACAATGGCCATACCAAAGTGGTTACTCTAAGGTGCTCACACATTATAATATATATATATATATATATATATATATATATATATATATATATATATATATATATAGTATAATATAGAATAGTATATATAATATTCTTATATTGAGAAAAAGTTGATTTTGCGATCACTCGATTAATCGGTCCCACTTCTATGTTGGAACAATATATGATTGAATCAGTTTAAACAATGTTGATTGAAAAAAAATTATGCTGAAATTCAGAAACACAAACTTACAGCAACAATTTATAAACTGTTAAATGTCTTCAAAATAGGAATCTGAAAATGATTTTGAACGAGGCCACAACAAGCCATGTGCATGTAAACTCAAATTTACCCGCCTACAAGCTCCTGTCCTCCTGAACAAGTGAGTTCCAAGGTACAACGTCCAATAACCTCTGTTCGGATTGAAGCATAATTTCGAGCAGACTCTTTCGAACACTAGTAGTGTTCAGTACTCTCAAACAGTATGAAATATGTATGAATACAGATTTCGGATGGATTGAAGTATGATGCTAGAGCAGCTTATATAGCTGAGCAGCATACCTCCCAAATGTCAGAAAAATTAATGGTAATGCTTAGTGAGACAGATGATAAGAAATCCGCATAGTAAAAAGATAGGGCTGCCTTCGCGACAGCGACATCCGAGATGCGACGCAGCCCATCTTTTCTACTTCACTACACTCTATTGATTTGTTTCTCAATATAAACAAATTATAAGTGTTTCAAACTTCCAATGTGAGATTTCTTTAGCCAATTAAATTTTGTTTTCATTAACAAAATTTTTGGCTTCTCATTATTAATAATTCCTACAATCCCCCACATGATTGTTATTGGCGGAAAATAAAAATTACACAATGCACCAAGATGTAGATTTGAGAGTACTTTGAGAATTCACTGCATCATGATAGGTTGTGGTTAACCTTGAACCTTCCTTAGTGAAGTATCATCTGATATACTTGTCAACCAGTGAACGCGATGCCTTGATCTGTTCGACGTTTTATGTATACCAAAACAACAATTCTCACACAGCTTTATCTCCACACTATTATTGGTTCTTTCGTTGTTTTCTATTTTGGCACTGGTCTGCCTTGGATGTTTCATCGAATGCTCTAGAGTTTAGCCATCTGGTCATCGAATAGAAGCGGCCCTTTCACATTCGATATAGACGATTTCTCCTGATGAGTATCATGTCATCCATGTCTGAGCTCAGGTTGTCCTCAGCAACGTGGGCATGAGTAGGTCTATTGTCTTTGCCTTTGGTTGTGACTGCCTTCCTTTTACCCTGATTGGTTTGTCGTTGATTGCAGTCATTGGCCTTATAGTTAGGTTTGCCGCACACGTAACAGTTACCGATGAACCACCTGTTCTGAGTATCTCCCTTGGAATCATAAGTGCGCTAGATAGGGTTGTCTTCGCAGCAGCGACACCCGCGACGGGACTAGAGCCGAGCTGATGGACTGCGCGCGAGGGGCACCCTTCTTTTATACTTAACTACACTCTATTGATTTGTTTATAAATATAAACAAATCATAGGTGTTTCAAACTTTCAATGTGAGATTTCTTTAGTCAATTGACCATTCAAAATTCACTTACCAAACTTTGTTCTCATTAACAAAAATTTTGGCTTCTCATTATTAATAGTTCCTACATTCTATATACCCGGTCTTAAAAACACCAACACACATACAAACATATACATACATATACATGCATTGCATTTATATATTTTGGTCTTTACAAACACCCGGTCTGTACATATAGTGTAACATCATTTGACACATATTTTGCATTTTTTCGTACTTGACATTCCATATCACCTATCTTATTTTCTTCTGAAAATATTCGAATGAGTACCTTATATCCCATCTTCTGCTTTAGCTTTAACATCTGCATATAGTAATTGATGTTGGAAATTTAAATCAAATTAAATGGTGTGTCCATTCATGTTGTGATGCATTTTTTTTTCATGATTGGATGCTTCCAAATTAAATGGTCTGTCCCATTCAAGTTGGGGTGCAATTTTTTATGATTGGATGCTTTCAAATTGTGTATCTTGATGACACCACTTGGTATACTATATAAGAAACAACCCTTGAATGAATTAAACATGGAATTTTAGAAATTCACATCATATAGAAGATCAAAATTTGAGTAATTTTATGGATCTTCATCCTTGTTGAATATTGAGCGCTTTTAAACCTTTGTGGTTTAAAGGATTTGTGATTTGGAGTGCTCCTATCACAAATCATAGTCGTTGTATCTTGGGAGACAAATTGCCAAAGTAAATCGTTAGCACCGTAGCGGGGCAATATTGTCTTAAGGACATATATTATAAATCTCGCCTCGGCATTCTTATTAAAAAGCCATTTGTTGTGCTTGCTACTTTCCTAAGATACACACCCAATAAATTTTATACAACAATCTTAAGACAATATTAGTAACAAATGGCTTCGTCGAGTGCAACAACGACTCCTGTTCATCATGGTGAAAGGCCTGAAAAGTTCAATGGGAACGATTTCAAGCGATGGCAACAAAAGATGTTGTTTTATTTGACAACCTTGGGGTTGCAAGGTTCCTCAATGAGGATGCTCTTACTTTTATGGAGAGTGAAACCGACAACCAAAAGAGGGTTGCGGTTGATGCATGTAATCAAAGCGATTTCCTGTGCAAGAATTATATTCTAAATGGACTGGACAACACATAATACAATGTGTATTGTCTAGTGAAGACGACCAAGGAATTGTGGCGACCCTTGGAGAAAAGTATAGATCTGAGGATGCCGGCATGAAGAAATTCATCGTTGGGCGATTCTTGGATTTCAAAATGGTTGATACAAAGCCTGTGATAGCACAAGTGCAAGATTTGCAAGTAATCATGCACGAAATTCATGCGGAGAGAATGGTTCTAAGTGACTCATTCCAAGTGGCCGTCATGATTGAAAAGTTGCATCCGTCATGAAAGGACTTCAAGAATTATCTCAAACATAAACGAAAAGAGATGAATCTTGAAGACCTTGTGGTTCGCTTGAGAATCGAAGAGGACAACAAAATTTCCGAAAGGAAGGAAAATTGGCACCAACATGAAGCACGAGTGAACTTAGTGGAAAAACATGCCGGAACAAAGCGGAAGTTTTACGGCATGGCCTCCAAATCTGGAAAGGCGAAAAAGTTCAGAGGCAAGTACTATAAATGTTGAAAACCCAATCACATGGCGAAGGATTGTCGCAATAAAAACGATCGTGGGAAGGCTATGAATCAAGTAAATGTGACCGAAGAAGATCATCTCTCAATTGATTTGGATGATCTAACGCTTACCGCTTAAATTATATTGTGTATCTTTGAAAATTGTAAACTCCAAGAATGGAGTGATTCTAAATAAATGTAATGACGATATTTGTTGAAAGCAATAAAATTTATGTTATTACTTTTTGTAGTGAATCTTATGGTTTGTGGCATGATTGTTATGATCATTTAAACCATAGTTCGCATCACAAATTGTAATGTTAAATTTATTGCATATATGGGCACTAAGTTAACAAAATCGTCATTCATTTGTTAGAAAAATCGTAAAGTCTTTAGAGTTTACTCACAATGATGTTTGTGATGGAAAGATTGTGCAAACTAGAGATGTAAGAAAAGTAATTTGTTACTTTATCAAGATTTGCACATGATATTGTTATGACTTTTTTGCTGTGAAGCAAAAACGAGGCCAGTGAGGTTTAAACACTTCAAGAATGAGATTGCAATAAAATTTAGCAAATGGGTTTTGCTATGGGAAATTGTGAGTAAATTATACTTGTGTTGTCTAAGAATTTGACGCTTAAGTTTGAATCTGAAAGAATATAAAGTCTTGAATTCGAGTTTCAAAGCTTGGTAGTTGGTACGCTTAAAACACAAGTGATAAATCAAAGCCACAAATTTTGATTAGGCGTTGTAATATCTCAAATTGGTTCATTTTGAATTTCTAAGCTAGTACGCTTATAACATGAATTTGCAAGATTTAAAATCTTGAATGCAAGTTTTCTAAGTTAGTGTGCTTAAATTGCAAATTTTGAACCGAGTTTGAGAATATTATCCAAGTTTCAATTTTTGTAAGCAAGTACGCTTAAATCCGAAATTTTCAAGAAATAAAAACTTGAATTTGGATTTGTAAGACTATAACGCTTAGAACTTGAAACACGGAAGTTTGAATGCCAGTGCACTTCGTTACTATCCGAAGTTGTGGGGTTGCAATTCTAGGATTCAATCACTTACCACATTTATGCAATGACGAAAACCTTGTGATTGAAGGAAAATAGAGTTTCCTACAATATTTGAAATGTGGGGGTACTTGGCTAAAACAAGAAATGAAGGCCAAAGTAAAGTCATAACAAAAACCAAATAAAAGACATGAAGAGTTTGACAAATCATGTTGTCAAATAAATTAAGGAGTGCGACGAATGTGTACGCACCTAAAGCATAGGTATGCTTGTGTATTGATGATATGCTCATTGGAGAAGCAATTTAGAAATCATCAAGTAACAAAGGAAAAATGTTGACGAAACATTTTGACATGTGTGCATCAAGAATAATGTTTGGAAAGAAGTTTCCAAGACACTTGAAGAATGAAATCTCAAAGATTAATTCGAGTTTCAAATTTTAAGCTTTGTGTTTAAATTTCAAGTTTGCAAGAAATTGAATCTTGAACTTGTAATATTTATGCTCTTAAAAATTTTGAATTATGAATTAAATGAGTATTTCATCGGGTCTTGAATTTTGAAATAACGCGTTAACAACGCTTAAAGTTCGATGATGAAAATATCCTAAAAGGATAAAATGATGCAAAAGAGGTAATGTGATTACCAAAACTGAAGATATACTGTTGTGAAAAATTCTCTATGCAAAACATATAAAGCTTCTTCGGCCGAGTGGTTTTATAAGTTGTTAGAGAACAATCATGTGCATGCAACTAAAATGTGTTGTGATAATGCTATATGACAAATGATCTCTAATGGCATAATCGTGAGTGATTATGTGAAACCGCGGATCCGCATATGAAATGGTTAACCGAGAGATCATGTGGAAGTTTATCGAGGGGAATGGGGTTAAAACCGTATAATCAAAATCTCATAGTGGATACCTGATAAGTGTATTTTATACACTTATATTTCCTCTTATTTTGCATGGTTTAGTGTTAGTTTTCGATCAGAATTACACTTTTGGTCTTGTTCTGTGTTGTTTTGAAGGAATCCAGGTAATTACATGTTTTGTGGACTAAAAGGGTGCAAATGACGGAAGGAACGGATGAATTGAAGCCAAAAATCTACACTATCAATCATGGCAACAGGCGTAAAGACGCCTACCGTAACTACGCCTAACTCACGGCATTTGAGTTTTTAAAGAATTTCATACAGGCGTAATTACGCCTACTTTGAGGCGTAACTACGCCTAGCCCACGGCTTTTGAGAATTTAAGTGGCGTAACTACGCCACTTTGGAGGCGTAATTACGCCTATCACGCGGGAAGCCAGATTTTGTGACACATCGACAGGCGTAACTACGCCACTTTGGAGGCGTAATTACGCCAATGGAATTTTGGTAATTTTGGAGACTTTCCTTATTTGATGCACGGGACTCAACGGTGAAATAATCATGTACCGGGACATGTCAAATGGCAAGATTATATTATATTATAATATAATATAATATATATACATGAGATTTGGGAATAAATTATAAAAGGAAGATGGGATACACGTACAAGGAAAGAAGGAGAGTAGAGGAACTCTCGGGAAATCTTTTAAAGAAAGAGATACGCATAGATATTTTATAAAAAGGGAGCAAAAGGGACGCACGCAGGGAAGGGAGAGCAAGACTTGACGTAAATATTTTCTGGATGGAACGAAGAGCAGTGAGATAAAGACGACCGAGAGCTAAACCAGTGAAGGGGAGGAGATCATTCGAGGCGGTGCGCTTACAACGATTGGTAGAGATTTTGACAACGGAGAAGACGACGGCGACTACCGGGGACGGAGGGCCATCATCCAATTCGTTTGACTATCTCTTCCTTTATGTTTATGATGATTAAGAACATGTCTATGTGTTTATTTAATGTATTCATGAACTAATTTATTATTCTAGAGTTAGACGGATCTTGACTTGAAGTTTATTTGGATTTCCGTATGGTTTATTTATGTTTTCCTGTTCCTAATGCTTTTAATCTACTGGCCATGGATTGAATGATTCCATATTCGTGATCTATCACTCGGGAGAGGGGGTTGTGAATAGGAAAGAAGGAATTCGTATCGTGGTAGTTATATTGTTCGGAAGGCCTATAACTCCATAGAAGTCGTCATAGGAATTACTGCGCTTTTACAATTGTCTGATAATTCATCTTAGATAGGGATATCAAGATTAATGTTAGATAATTACTTTTGCTTAACACCCGGGAGGGGGAAGTAGAAACAAATAAGAATTCTCGGCTAGTAAACTAGGAAAACACGACATAGTGGATAGTTGAGTGAAGTCGAACCTCTAGAATCCGTTCTCATTGATTTTCTCCACTTAAATTCTTCATCTTGCTAATTATTTATTTTAGTAGATTAATTTAATAATATTGCCATCGATTGTCTAAATAAAGTCGAGACTATTCTAATTACAGTACTTGGTAAATCTTAATTTTCAATCCCTGTGGGTTCGACATCCGTACTTTCAAATTTCTATACTAAAACTTGACACCGTACACTTGCGGTACGTTTCACACGCATCAATACCCAACCTTGTTGACTGGAGATCCCAAGATCTAGGTTCAAAAGGGACAACTAAATTATGAGATTGTATAAACACCTTGGAGATCAATCTCCAACCCATTCCTATGATAATGGGTGTAGCCTGCAAAAAGGGTACGAGGATAGGCAAAAGGCCTTTAATGATTCCTAAGACATATTAGAATATGTTGGAGTATAGCGGGATACTCTTCTAGGAGATCACCTACGTAAGAGCGAAGTGTGGCCGCTTCAAAATTAGAAAGCACTTATGAAACCAAGCGTGGTCCATGGCCGGAACGGACACAACCGTAAGAAAGCAATACGAAGGTTAGAATTGCTATGGTGTGAGTTCAATTGTCTAGGTTTACACCAACGACTAAATAGTTCAAGACTATAAGTTCACTATTAAGTCAAGTAAATCCGATTGAATACTACTACGGAAGATTCAAAGCCGCAAGCTATCTCTCCAGATGCCATAATAGTTCGTTAAAAGCGCTCAATTACATACATGCATTAATTTAATTCATGTGGGGGATTGTTGGAAATTTGAATCAAATTAAATGGTGTGTCCATTCATGTTGGGTGCATTTTTTCATGATTGGATGCTTCCAAATTAAATGGTGTGTCCCATTCATGTTGGGGTGCAATTTTTTATGATTGGATCCTTCCAAATTGTGTCTCTTGATGACACCACTTGGTATACTATATAAGAAACAACCCTTGAATGAATTAAACATGGAATTTTAGAAATTCACATCATATAGAAGATCAAAATTTGAGTAATTTTGTGGATCTTCATCCTTGTTGAATATTGAGCTCTTTTAAACCTTTGTGGTTTAAAAGATTTGTGATTTGAAGTGCTCCTATCACAAATCATAGTCGTTGTATCTTGGGAGACAAATTGCCAAAATAAACCGTTAGCACCGTAGCGGGGTAATATTGTCTTAAGGACAGAGATTATAAATCTCGCCTCGGCATTCTTATTAAAAAGCCATTTGTTGTGCTTGCTACTTTCCTAAGATACACACCCAATAAATTTTATACAACAATTGATTCGGCTTGCTCAACTTAATTATGATCTCGGACTCTAGGATTCATTCAATCATTTCAGGAGGTGGAAATTTGACACCCAAATGTGAAATCAAAGTTAAAGATGATTTTATATTGTATCTATTTCTACGCACTTACCAGTTGTGTACGCATAAATTGCTCATGTTCAAGGGGTGATTACTGTAAGAAAAAACGATTATGTCGCTAGGGATAATAACATTGTACTGAGATTAGATAATTTTTTGTTATCAACTTATTCAATCGGATTACTTTAAAGGAAGCCATGTTTCAACAACTTTCTATCGGCTGTTGCAACGATTTTTTCAAAGAATCTGTTTGGAAGAGTTTTGCAACCGGGAACTTACTATTTAAATGTGACTCATGGGGGGCTATATAAATATGGCTTGAAAGAGTTCATGGGGGCACAAGATCATTTCCAAATTCATTCAAAGAAAGAAAGAACAAGAGCTGAGAGGATTCAAGATAAGAGAGCAATACAATTGTGAGTTTGTAAGGTCTATTGCATTGTAATTCATAAGCGTGCTTTAGATGTGAATTCAGGTGGATTGTGTTGTGGATTCTTGATCGAAAGTAATAAGTATCATCGACTCTCGTGGAAGTAGACGTTCTTGGCCGAACCACTTAAATCAGTGTCGTTCTTTTCTCCTTGCATTATTCTATTAATCTGCATGTGCATATGTTCTGTTTCTTGATGGTTTGTAGAATCTGATTTGAGTGCGATCTCTTTACTATTATGTTGGTTTTCTGTGCATGAGAGTAAACCATTGTCTTGGAGAAATGGATAGAGGATCTCCTTGCTATTGTACTGGGTTCGAGCATTCTGCTGCACATTCATGTCAAGATCCACTGGTTTAAATCTTGATAATCTGCCATATTCAAGCATATTCTAGGAATATCTCTGAAGTTCTTGTTATTATTTGTTCACAATTGAAGTATATTGAATGATTGTTCGTTTGTATGATAAACTTCTCTCAAAAAAGCCTTCGAATATACCATCAAACATATTGCCAACTATGGGTTATTTATTTAAATAACCTACATTTAAAAAATATTTAACAAAATAACTTAAAATATAAAATTTTAATAAAATGACACAAAACACCAACTGGGTTGGCGTGTCCAACTTCCAAAAAGTTGGCCACGCCAACTTCCATTATTTTTACTTTGTTTTGTTTTTTAAATAAATAAATAAATTTAAAATAAAATATAATAAAAATATATACAAGTCCAATATTTGTATAGATTTGGTTTATGCACAACTCATAAATCAACTCATTTCTAAATTGGCTGATTTATTATTTTATGTTTTTTTTCTTTAAAATAAGTTTGTTGTGAGTTGGTGTATAAGTCGAACGCAAACGAGGTATATAAAAGTATTTTCGGCTGCAGGGGATGGTGCCTGTTTGAAAACACTGACCCAATTAAAATGGTGCTGTTGGTTGGAGAATTCCTAATTCTTGAATTGAATAAAAATATAAACATCCATAAAAGCATTTCCCGGCATGGTCGTCGCGGAATATTTGTAAAAAATTCAAACATAAAAATTATATAATTACATTTTCACCTTCCTCGTAACAATTGATGATGTGAAACACAACATATGATTCAACTTCAAACCAACGAACGGATGCAGCAGCAGCACCATTTTATGGAGGTTTATATTTTTATGGAGCTTTATATTTTTATTCAATTCAAGAATAGGAAATGCTTTTATGGAGGTTTATATTTTTATTCAATACAAGAATTAGGAAATCTCAAACCAGCAATACAATTTTAACTGGGTCAGTGTTTTCAAACAGACGCCATCCCTGCAACCGAAAATGCTTTTATATACCTGGTTTGCTTTCAACTTATACACCAACTCAAAACAAACTTATTTCAAAGAAAAAAATATAAAATAATAAATCAGTCAATTTAGACTAATGAGTTGATTTATGAGTTGTGCACAAACAAAGTACATACAAATATTGGACTTGTATATATTTTTATTGTATTTTATTTTAAATTTGTTTATTTATTTTAAAATAAAAAAAAAAAACAAAAAAATTAAAATTAATGGAAGTTGGCGTGGCCAACTTTTTGGAAGTTGGCCACGCCAACTTGCGACACGCCAACTGGTTTGACGTCTTCTACTGAAGACGTCAACCCAATTGATATTTTGGGTCATTTTATTAAATTTTTATATTTTAAATTATCTTAAAATATTTTTTTGAAAATAGGTTATTTAAATAAATAACCCTGCCAACTAGACCATTATAAAAACTATTTTGATCATCAAACAAAGATGGAATCAGAATATGCTTTGATTTATTAAAGAAAGTTTTTTCAACACGAGGGCATGAAGTTTTGAAAAATAGGAGCAATGAAAAATACATTTATTGTTTAATAAATTTTTTTTTATGAAATTTGATTTATTTAATTTAAAATAGATGATTGTCATTCTCATCGCTGACGAATCATTCGACCTACTCCCGATATATAAAAAAAAACCATGATTTAGTGGATTTATTATATTTTAAAATATAGTAAGTGCATACGCCTAATAATTTGCCCAACTATGGACCACACATAATGTCATCAATTAGAGCTTATCCTTATTGTATTGTGTTTTCTGACTGCTGGTAATGACAAGCGTTTGATCCTAAAATTAGTATCAAAGTCGAGGTCACGCGTTCGATTCTCATAAGTTACAAGTAAGTGCAATTATTGAGATGGAGATTGTTGGAGTGCAATAATTACCCTTGCTTGAAGAGCAATCGAATCGTGGTGCTTAGGCTGCTCTACAGTTTAAAGATTAAAATTGCACAATTACCACGAGCTATAGCTTTTGTTTTGTCAAACGCTTGATTTTATCCCCAAGATTTAAAAAATAGTAATTGTTGATGGATTGGAATAACATTCGAGAATAAGTGGGAAACAAGACATTAAATGATGTATGCCGAAATAATGAGTTAATAATATTTTCAAGATAATACATCTATACAATCGGTTTAATGACCAAATATAGTCTTAAAATATAATGATACTTATTTAACATGGGTATATAGACCAAATATAGGCTAAAAGATAACG
Organism: Haberlea rhodopensis; assembly: GCA_907163345.1. Lineage (NCBI taxonomy): Eukaryota > Viridiplantae > Streptophyta > Magnoliopsida > Lamiales > Gesneriaceae > Haberlea > Haberlea rhodopensis. Next base: position 27,400,075 of record CAJQUN010000004.1, on the reverse strand, counting down.
ATACTTATTTATCATGGGTATATATATATATATATATATATATATATTTATATATGCCAATTGCTTTCGAGCTAGTGGCGGATTACCCTCTGTGAATTTGAAAATAAGCAGATTACTTTCATGTGGTTTGAAAATATGTATTTTATCCTCCTGTGATTTTGCAAATAGGCAGATTACCTCTACGTTGTTTGCAAATAGGAATTTGTCTATCTTGTGGTTTTGAAAATAGACATTTTATCCCTTGTGATTTGCAAAAAAATGACATCCACGGAGGGGTATTTTGTACCTATTCACAAACCACGATGGATAAAATGCATATTTTCAAAATCACAGGAGGTAAAATGCTTATTTTCAAAACACAATGGTGTAATTTGCATATTTTCAAAATCACTGGGGAGTAAAATGTCTATTTTCAAACCATATGGAGTAATCTGTCTATTTACAAACCACAATAGGGTAATTTGCCATTAATCCATTGATTTCCTTATTATGGGTATGGTTAGAAAATTCTTATAAATGATAATTAAAATACTTTTATTTTGGTTTACAAAATAATTCAAAATAAAGTGAGGCTTCATTTGGATGTAAGATTTGATGAATGTTGATTTCAAACACTTAATACAAATCCATTCAAATTGTTTGATTAATTTTGAAATCCAAGATTTAAAATACATAATTTCCAATTTTAAGGGATTTTTTGACAATATGAAGGTATCTCAAATTCCTAACCATTGAAGTCATTTCGAATTCATTGTTGAAATGAAATCATTTCATCCAAATACAATCTTAAATGATTTGAAATCCATCAAATACTTCGATTCAAACAAGATAATTTTTATTATATAGCTTTGTTAATTCATGAAATTTTAAGTACCATTTTGAAATCTTATAAATTCATGAAATTTTAAGTACCATTTTGAAATCTTATAAAACTTCAAGGTCCTTGAACAATTTCCACCTCACTACCTTATCATTTTTCAACAAACTACAATAATATATCACATTGATTAGTTTGTTGAAAAATATATTACATACAATTTATTGTTATTATTTTGTTTAAATAACCGATTTTTAAAAAATCAAAATCGAATTAATCGAATCAAATTTCAGAAATAATTCTGTTTGATCGATTAATTCGGTTTAATTGAAATTTTAAATATATGTAATTTATTTTAACAAGTTTTTGCTTTTTCTTTCCAATTGCAAAGAGCTAATGCACCTGTGCTTCTATTGTACTATTAAATAATATTATTATATAGTTTAATATCAAAAGCCAAAATAAATAAGATGTAATCTTCAATCCAAAAGGAACTATTATAGCCTAAAATATGTTGGCAAGTCGATTGATTTCTTACTAAAATAGTGGTGTTTTTGGAAATCTACGTTCTGATTTTTTAAATTATAATTCCGAATTTAAAAACTATTTTTTGTATCAAGTTTTATATAACTGTTATACTTTAGGATATATTCATTCTTGATTTTTATAAATTTTTTGATTACTTTTATATATTTTAAAAGTCTAAAAGTATGTAATATAGACTTGTATATATTCACAAAAATATAATGGTATCCAAAATAAATTTTCGTGGGATTTTAAAAGGCCGGGAGATATTCAATTATAGGTTGCTTAATTTTTCATTTGGAATTTTTTTTTTAAAAGTTGACGGATACAAGTTGGTGAATGCAGATTGTAACCCACTTGGTGGATACCATAGGAACCTTCGTTAAACTGCAACAATTTTTTTTAGTTCATAATACACAGACGCCCGTAAATGGTGATTAGTGTGGTAAAAATAGATTATAGTCCCGATACACTGTAGGCTTCCCGATTACCGGCTCCACCATAAGCTAAACGCCTAAACGATAGTAAAAACAGGGACCCTCCTCCCAAAAAGTGCTCACAATTATGAATTTTCCTCCACTGTGTCATCCAAGATTATATATATATGTATGCAGAAAACATATGGAGGGCCTGTATATCGGATGAGAGAGATAGAGAGGGAGAAGTTGAAGAATTAAAGGGTGAAGTTTAAAAGGTTTTTTGGGTTTTTCTTTTGTGGATTATTTTTGCTGATTCTAGAATTGAGAAGTTCAATTTCTATGGATCTTGGGAGTTTCAGCGTTATTACCAGTGTCAGCTTCCAATCTATACATTGTATGACTTGCAGTTACTTCGCTTCATCATCACCATCTTTGTCTGTGTGTTCCTTGTGTTTTGGAAATTACCACTTAGCATCCAGAATGGCCTTTGTTAACCACTCCATTAAACCCTCATCTCCTTCAAATTTCAAGCTTTTAACTTCACCGGTTTTTGACGAGGAGAAAGTTTGATTTTTGAGTTTTCTTGATTGCTTGCCCCTCTTTACTTTTGTCTTGTTTCTTGCGGGACTTTTGCTGCTTTTTGGCGTTTCATAACAACAGTTGTCGCCTTTTAAGCTTAATCTCAGCAACCGTTTTCCTTTTTTCCCCCTTGAGAAGCTGGGGTATTTTGAAGAGAAATTTCAAGAAAATTTAGTCTCGGGTGGAACCTTTGTGCGATTTTTGGGAAGTTTAAAATATTGCCTGTCCTAATTATTTCATGGGAAATTGAAGAATGACGCGTGTTTCTTTACGTGGATTTGCTAACCAGCAGATGATGATTACTGGTGGGATCGACGCATCTTCTGTCGCTATGCCTTATTTGGGCACTTTTGGCAGGTACAATGATCATTTTGAGTTAAAAAATTTAATGGGTTTTGATGGATTTGTTGCAAAATACATGCAATTGATAACTGTGGCGGATTATATATAGATTTGTTGAATGTGAGTTTAACTTAGCATCATCAGGTATAATTTTGATTGTATCCATGGATGTTGGAGTGACTGTGGCAAAGGGAAATTGAACTATATGACTGCTAAAACAACTAGAAATGCTGCAGTTAAAAAGATGAATCCGAGCCTTTCACCTCTGGCTTCTTGTACTCTGGCCGTAGCAGCCGTATCATGCAATTCGTGGAGGGCCAATTTATATAAGGAGGTTGAATTAGTTTCTTGTGAAATCTTCTTTTGTTGAAAGTGGAATGAAACTTAAATTTTTTATATCCTCATAAGTGTTTATGGTTGTTGAATTATGTGAAACTTTGATTCATATGTTTATAATATGTCAGATTCTTGAGACTGCGAGAGACAAATTTACTGAGGAGATATGTTTTCAGTCCAAGGACAAAGATATCTCACTTGCAAAGGTGATCTTGCAATATTATTCTGCTGTTTTATTCAAGATTATTAATGCTTAATGCTTGGAATAATTGCTTCTTCGAGCAACTGTGGAATGATTTACGAGTTTGAGAATTTCTTCCATCTAATAGAGTGATATTTTGGATTTGGTTTTTCCTCTTGGGCTTATAGCATCATATGCGCTTAGACAGCCCAAATATACTATTACCTAAAAAATTGATGGATTGTATTATTATTTGGGTTTTGTATTAAAGGGTTGGGTTTGCTGTTGTTAATTCTCTTCCTTTACTTGGAATTGGTTCTCTAGGCTTTGCTTTATGTGGCTGTTGAAGATGAGGCATTGTTGGCTTTCAACCGTGAAATCGACACCCATTCAGTCCATAATGAAAGAAAAGAGATGCCATCACCATCTGAAGGGCAATCATGGAACTGTGTGGAAGCTATGCCAATAGCCGGAAAGAATATGAATGAGTGGTTGACTGAGCTAGATGCCATATCAAGGGAAGTTGAAGCCGAGCTTGTGTCGAGAGATATAGGATGCGATTTAGTAGAAGTTTTGGAGGCGGTGAACAAAGTTCTTTTTGAATTGAGAGGTTTCAAAAGGTCATCTGTACTAGTAGATTCAAGGTGTTTGTACTTGCACACTGTATTAAGCTCTGGATGTGCCAGCGGTATAGCTCCATCAGTCTATGTTTGAAAATCATTATATTTCCTACCTTTTGTTGTGCAATTTGTTACTTCTGATATGTAGAAGTCAAAAGATTTCCACTGAAGTTGTGAGTGCAATTTGGCAGCAATTTTGCTAAGTGTGATTTACATCGAAGTTTGCCGACAGCTTAATCTGACTATCGTGGGATCTCGAGTTGGGGAAGAATTTTTGATATGGCCCCCAACTAGGAACCCTGAGGTATGTTAATTGTATGCTCTATCCTGTTGGCATGCAATGGTTATCCGATATATTAAATTCTGTTTAGTCACGCATAATTTTATGATGGAGCGCTTATTGTTTTACTGAAAGTTAACTTTCTAATTGTAACAGTAATATTAAATCTTTTAGCCATGCAACCAAACGACAAGTTTTGACTGTTTGCCATGTATGCTACCCTATAGGACAGTTGTGAAAATTATTGCTGCCTAATATTAATTTTTTTGGTTTCAGGATCTGATAGCTAACTTTTTTATATGTAGGAATTATTCAGAACAACCTCTGGACATAGCTTGTTCGGGATAGTCAATGGAAAGTGTGTTGAGGACCCTCGATCTAAGGCCTCGGACATTAACAGCAACTCGCTTTTGGGACTGGATATTGCTACAAATCGAGACGTCATCGGGATTTCTTTGGCCAATTTGATCGTGAGTCTTTTACATGCAGTTCATTTTGTTTTGTACTTGGATTTCTTGCATTACACTCGAGAAATGACTCCCAAATATAGTATTCTTTTGTCCACCAGAATAAAGAAGTAAATATGTATTGCAGAGACTCTACTGGAAGCGTGCTTCAAAAATGAATTATGGGTTGATGCTGACTTCTCCACTAAGGCCGTTTCATAAATCTGAAGACAAGTTCAATAATGACAGGGGTTCGAATGTGCCCTTATTGCGGCCTCGGGATCTGAGGTAGCGCATCACTTCACTCTCTTCATATCTTGATTAATACTGTCCTCTATTTGTTCTGATATTACAGGTGCCTATTTGTCTTATCCTACAGGTTGAGATGCATATATCGCAAGATTGGCCTGAGAATGAAGAAATTTTCAGACATAGAATTCTCTCAAAATATTAAATCAACATATAGGATTTTGTTTAACATATTACGTGATATAATTTTATCACCCTTTTCTATGAATTATGATTTTCAAAGTGAGGCGATACAATTTTGTTCTCTTTTCCCTATTTCCATAGTGTTGTACCTTTCCTTGAGTCAAGAAAATATGTCCTGAAATTTGTGTATCATCCTGCATTTATATGTTCCTCACTTTCTAGGCTTGCTATCATGGCTTCCGAGAGATTGCTTATTCTTCAGCCGCATAATTGGGCTCTTAGACGTGACTTTGGCATGATGCTGTACTATAACAGGTATGAATTCGGGGCCTGTTTGTGGTTGTGAGAATTTCCCCATTTTTATTATACAGCGTTCACCTCTTACAGAGAATACGGCGAGGCGATCCAAGAGCTTAGTATCTGCATGGCATTTGCTCCGGAAGAAGAGGCTGAAATTTTAGAACGTTTTGTCGAGAAACTAAATCTAATGCAGCTTGAGACATCTTGGAAGTCGTTGGGACAAAAAGGTCGGCTTACAGTTCCTTGACTTGATCAGTACCATGTTGTCATCTTACATCTAGTAATAGCTCACCTGTACGATGTTGCCTTTGATTAAAAACTTCTGCTGTAACCTTTATTTTCTCTGAATTGGGTGAATATTTTTCATGAAACACCATGTTTGCTTCGCGTGTTTCTGGACAGAGATCATATATGCAACAAGCTAGAAATGTCTCTCTATAATGAACTTAGAATATCATCGCTGAATGAAAATCTCACCCCTTGAAGTGCCAGAAGTTTGGGACATACCAGCTAAGTTTTTGATCGACATGCTACTAGGAATTGCCACAAGACAATTGGGACAAATTCTACACCAACAACTACGAATACATTATTTGATATATAGTTGATCTCATACCATTTCCGTATGATACCAAAATCAACCCAATATCATTGAGTGATCGAATATCCTCTGGCCTAGCATTAACAACCAATGTATCGACACGGCGAGACTGGAATGGAGAACATAATATGTTTAGGTTTGTCCACTGGTACTGATAGACTACAGAAGCATCTGAACCTGTTTCGTAATTCGCGTGTGGTTATTAAACTATTCGCTGAACGATTCTTGGGTTTTTTGAACTTGACTCCTGTTCATTATTAAAAGGGCCTAATTCAGTTGTATTTTCTTGGAAGTGTCATCGAAGAAATAAGTAAATGAATAATGCAGGGTGGTTGGCCATCTTAATTACAACTTTCACGTATGATTTTGGTTTGTTACTATGTATTATTACCTTGTGGTGGATGAGTCTGCACTTTTTTGGAAGGATAAGGTGGATAAAATTTGGACATGCATGTGTAATAACCAATTGTGCAAGTCCATTTCAACCATTCTTGGTTTGCGTCGAATTATTATTGGCTACCTCATCGGGAACTATTCCAAATATTGGATTAATGGCTTAGATTTATCAATGTCCAACTTTTTTTATATGAGACTCAGTACATTGATAAATTTGGGACATTGATCCACTCATTAGGTAGTGCCACATGAGGTGGTCATAGATTCAATACCATATTATTTCTGAAACTCCAGTCCCAAATTGTACTTGAAAAAAAGAAAAAAGAAAGAAAGAAATGTTTAAGCTATTATAACGGGATAGTTAGAAAAATGATATTGTTGAACATTTTCTTTTATTTCTTTTAACCTAGAATATCAATGACTAAAGAAAAGTTAAAAATTGAGTTGGTTATATTTCAAAATATTATTCTAAACAAAGTTTTTTTTTTATAAACATTTTTCCTATTTAAAAATAATAATGTCTCTGATGTTTTCCGACTGACATGGTTCGTGGGCCCGTGATTTACGGCTTGACCCAGGGGGGTTGTGTCGTCAGTGGACTTAGCTATTGGGCCGACGTCAAATCTAAAGCCCATTTATTGGCATAGTTGAAGTGTGGAAAAATGACGAAGCCGGTTTTTTTTGGCGCCCGCCACCGCAGCGCATCGCGCCTCCTCTGCACACGCTGTAGTTATGAATTGCTCCCCCGCCAGTAACCACCTCTTGTTCCTTCGCCCTCAACCTCTTCCATCTACATTCCCCAACACCGCCGCCGCCACCATCACTGTATTTCATTCCCTTTTCGGTCATCACGGCTCGGCTAAACATTTTGTTCATGACCAAACCCATAGGCGCAATAATTCTGTCCATAAATGGTCGTCACTTCATTCCAAATTTTCACCATCATGTCAATAGCAGAGACCATGGAGGCAGTTATGGCATCGGTGGTGGCAGAGGCGGAGGTGGAGGCCGTGGGGATGATTGCAGTGACAGTTTCTTTAACTTCAACAGGAACCGCTATTTCTCTTGTGTTCTCAATTCAGCTTCACAAGAGAAGACGATCCGTTTTGCTTAATTTTACCCCAACTCATCTCTTTTGTCCTAGTTTCATTGTCAGCTTCAGGAAGCTACTTCATTCTTTCATCCTCTGCAGCACGTGCAAAAACAAATGATCTGTCGGGAAATGTTGAGGATAATGTTTGTGAAATCAGGGGTGGAAGGAGAGTTGAGCTGGTGCCTGATTATACTAAGGACGAGTTCATTGTTCCTAAAAAAATGTGGTCTTGGTGGTCAAATGGCGGAAAGTCAAAATCATCTTTGCCTTTTGCGGATATTTGGATGAAATGTAGGGACCTGTTCGCGATTTTGATGCTTCCAGAGGGGTTTCCGGAGAGTGTTACTAGTGACTATCTTGAATATTCTCTGTGGAGAGGAGTGCAGGGTATTGCAGCTCAAGTTAGCGGTGTGCTTGCTACTCAGGTAGTGGATTTTTCCGCTTTTTGTATAACTAGTACATAGCACGTGCTTCGCACGTAGAGCCATATTTTGTACCTCATTATTGTTGTTATTTTTTTTATTAGTTAATTCAATTAGTAATTAGGATGTATAATTCGAATTTAGAGAATTTATATCAATAGTTATAGATTTTAATACATTAATAATTTACTTCCGTTAATTTTAATATAATATTTCATAGAATTAATGAGGTATGTGGGTTCCTCTTTTATTCGTATATCATGCGACTTCTTACTTTAATTTTTATATCAAATAATTTAGCCTTTAAATTTATTCTAATTATCTAAATGTCATTGTTCTAACTTAATTAACATCTTTATTTATTATGTTTATTGTTAAACACTTAACATTTTATTATATTTTTATTACTATTATTTATTATTTTTACTGTTATTATTTATTTCAGTTAGTACTTAGGATCTATAATATAAGATAATAACATTGTAACTTAAAAGTGATTTAATAAGGAAAATGAAGAGGTGCGAGAATTTATATTAATAGTTATATATTAAAATACATTTATTTTATTATAATATTTTTAATTATTATGTTTAGTGTTATATTTTTACTACTATTATTTTACTTTCTTTTACTACTAATGCTATTGTTGTTGTTGTTATTATTATTATTATTATTATTATTATTATTATTATTATTTAGGATGCACAATTTGAATTGTCTTAACTTACTTAACATATCTAATTATTATGCATTATTGTTAACACTTAGTATATTTTATTTTATTATTTTACTATTATTAATATTTTTAATAATTAGTAATTATGATGTACTAATTAAGAAAATAATCTTGTAAATTCAAAGTGTGGAAAATGAAGAGGTGAGAATATGAAGAGGTGAGAATTTATATTATAGATTAGTAATTATGATGTACTAATTAAGAAAATAATCTTGTAAATTCAAAGTGTGGAAAATGAAGAGGTGAGAATATGAAGAGGTGAGAATTTATATTATAGATTTTAATACATTATTAATTAATAACTAAATGAATGTTAATAACTCTACTATTCATTTTCCTTTTATGTCCCTTGTTAATATTATGAGTTTACAATTATATTAATAGTTATATATTAAAATACATTTATTTTATTATAATATTTTTAATTATTATGTTTAGTGTTATATTTTTTACTACTATTATTTTTACTTTCTTTTACTACTAATGCTATTGTTGTTGTTGTTATTATTATTATTATTATTATTATTATTATTATTATTATTTAGGATGCACAATTTGAATTGTCTTAACTTACTTAACATATCTAATTATTATGCATTATTGTTAACACTTAGTATATTTTATTTTATTATTTTACTATTATTAATATTTTTAATAATTAGTAATTATGATGTACTAATTAAGAAAATAATCTTGTAAATTCAAAGTGTGGAAAATGAAGAGGTGAGAATATGAAGAGGTGAGAATTTATATTATAGATTAGTAATTATGATGTACTAATTAAGAAAATAATCTTGTAAATTCAAAGTGTGGAAAATGAAGAGGTGAGAATATGAAGAGGTGAGAATTTATAATTATAGATTTAATACATTATTAATTAATAACTAAATGAATGTTAATAACTCTACTATTCATTTTCCTTTTATGTCCCTTGTTAATATTATGAGTTTACAATTATATCCCTATGAAATTTTATTTGTGTAAGAAAGTATAGGAAAAAAAGGGCAAAGTTGTTAAATCACAATGAAAAAACTTTGCCCTTTGATCCACACTTTATAGGAGTATAGAGATAGATATAGATATCTCTCGATCTGATATCGATATAGATATATGATCTAGATATAGATCGATAGATGCTCTCGTCTTTTCTCGGCGTATGCTCTCAGCTCATCGCTATCGCTCTATGCGTCTCGACTCGACTGTTCATATCTGCAGTTACAATTATCTCCCTATGAAATTTTTATTTGTGTAAGAAAGTATACGGGGAAAAAAGTGGCACAGTTGTTAACTCACAATGAAAAACCTTTGCCCTTTGATCCACACTTTTATAGGAGTATAGAAGTATAGATATAGATATAGATATAGATATAGATTTGCTCAAATATGTCGAATGCCCTTCAGAATTTTCTGGCTGGTCACTTTTGTGTCAAAGATTGGCGCAAAGTTCAGAAATTTGTAGGACATGGAATTTTGCCTGCACCCTGTGCTTTTTTTTGCTAGATCTTGTGGTTTTTTATTAAGCTGCATCACCCCACCCGTTTATTGCTTTACATATGGTGCATGTAAGAATTCTCGAGGCAATGTCAGTGCTATTCTATGTAATGGAGGAATAAAAGCTAATTGAATTATTTAAGAATACATAGTGACACTAGCCTATCATACTGGATACTAAATACTAGACTTAAATGTTGTCTTCATTTGTCAGAGTTTTCAGTTCCTTTTTAGTGATTGCAATGCCGTATATTTTTTAAAATATCTCATGAATAATTATATTACACCCTTTAATAAGTTAAAAGACGTAAGCCACGTGAATTGGCAATAAAAATGCCTTGAGATCGATTCATTCTTATTGCATGTGTAACTAACAAATAAATGAACCTGTTGATACTTTCCTTTTTGGTGGTAGTGCATGACCATTTGTTATGTTTAGGCTTTGCTTTTTGCAGTTGGATTAGGGAAAGGGGGCAATTCCAACTGCGGCAGCTGTGAATTGGGTCCTGAAGGATGGAATTGGGTATATTATAAGATTTTTTTGAGTTAGCTAAGCAGCCAAGTCTAGATTCTAATGATCCGAGGTCTTACCTGCATAAAACAATGTTCTCTGAAACCTTGTCATGGTGCGAAATCATTATTTTTGAAACAGTGCCATGTTTAATTCACTTGCGCTTAGTTTTTTCATCATTGCCATATTAATGAGGGTTGCCTAAATCTGATGTACGTTTCTGTTAGATCAATGGAACAATTGAGAAGCAAACTAGTTGGTTTTTTTATTTTTCAAAGGAAGTATAAACTTATCAAAAGTGGAACTGACATTTGCCATTGTCATAAGTTTCTTTATTTGGTGAACATAACTAAGAGAAAAATAGTAGCAGTGCAACCATCTTGTTTAATGACGGGGGAAGTTTTTTCTCGATTCTCAAATATTATTATCACGTATCTCCTACAGTGTCTTAGAGTTGCAAGCAAACATATCATATCTATTTCTCGTAACGTAAATTAATTTGGATAGTTTTTCATGTTGGACTATATATGTGTATGGTGTCTTTCATGGATAATTTGAGATGTTTTTCGCAATATTTTTCTTCTTAGACAACTTGTACATGCCACAGGCATCCACAAGGAGTTGTTTCTATGCTGGCTTTGCTGCTCAGAGGAACTTTGCAGAGGTAATATCTCTCCTTATCCTGTCAATCTTTTTGTTCATCTGAATTTATAACTTTATATTCATGCTAAAAATTCTCATATATACATAGATTGATTTTAAATAAATGAATACCGCATTGACCCTGTTTCTGGCATAAGTTTCTGTTCAAAATTTACATCTGGAAGGATTCTTTTTTGACAGGTGATTGCTAAAGGTGAAGCTCAAGGAATGGTGAGCAAATCTATAGGAATTCTGCTTGGCATAGCATTAGCCAACTGTGTTCAATCTTCGTCTTCTCTTGCCCTTGCTTCCTTTGGTGTCGTAACTTGCATCCACATGTTCTGCAATCTGAAATCATATCAATCCATACAGCTCAGGACTTTAAATCCATGCCGTGCAAGTAGTACTTTGTCCCTTTATATTTCCTCCCTTTCTCCCCATGGAATATCATGATAAAATGCATTACTTTTTTCGTCTTCTCGTGATATTCTTTACTATCCTTTTGAAAAGTAAATTTGACATGTTCCCGTAATTCCAATAGGCTTAGTCTTCAGCCAATATCTGCTAAGTGGCCTCGTCCCTCCTGTTAAAGAGGTCAATGACGAGGAGCCACTATTTCCAGCTTTTCCGCTTTTGAACATGAAGCCTGCATCTGAAGTAAGTTCTTTGTTTCAAATAATGCTCCTGTTTTTCGCATAAAATGTGAATAGATCTGCAGAAGTAACGCTTCTTTATAAACGTCAAGCTCCATGGTTTAGTTATCTTATAATCCATCTCATCTTTTAATTCAAAGGTGATTGAAGTAGACTGACCATGTACCACTTTTATCCTCGAAGTATTTAGGAGTGTTTGACGTGTAGTTAAAACCATTGAATTTTGGATGCTGAAATGTACGAGTCTGTAAAAATAGTTAATGAAAATTTGTATAGATTCTTTACTACAGCTGCAGAATATCTGTAGTTTGTCGATGACAGGTTTCAATGTGAACGCTTATTACCTGGTATGATTTTGGCATGCGCATTTAGCTAAAGATCAATTTGTCATGTCCTGTCCTATCCAGGAGCACGATGCAGTATTGTCTGCAGATGCAAACGATGCTGCTTTCCATATTGATCGGAGATTGCAGCTTGGTTCCAAACTCTCTGATGTCGTAAAAAGTATAGAAGATGCTATTGCTCTATTCGATTTGTACAAGGATGAGGGTTATATTCTGATAGAAATCGAAGGAAGATATTGTGTAAGCCTCTCTATTCGCAACGCTATATATCTTTTTCTTAACTTGTTTGTTTGGTCTTGTAAAATTCATGAGTCATCTCTAATTAATGCAAGTGTCAAGTTCGAAAGCCCGCAAAAAGTGGCTCGATAGTGGTTTTATTCATCAACCACCGTGTCACATGTAAGCCACAAGCTAGGCCTAGGAAATATATATCCGAAATTAATATTCAAGGTTACACGTGGATGATGGTTGGGTACAGGGCAACAGAGGCCAGACCAATTCAGTCAAATATAATGGGAATTGCACTCCAGGGTATTTGAACTAGTGATTTGGTGTCATTTTAGAAACCACTTTTTTCAGAAGTTTTAGTTAATGAGAAATGACTCAATGGTAGTTTTATACTTCGACAAAGGTGGAAGTATGGCATTACTGAAATACTAGCCGCTCCATGCGTAAGATGTTTGTTTTCTGAATTTAAACAGGTGGTTCTCAAGGAAAGCTCATCCGCACAAGACATGCTAAAATCAATGTTTCAGGTCAGTATTTATATTGGCTGGAGAGAAACGCTGGAATCAAACCGAGCATGACGATTAACGATTGCAGGCTCGGGGGGCGGCTTCATATATCGTTAGAATATGCACAAAGTGAATTCAACCATGTCAAGAACGATAGTGAGGTTGTCGGTTGGATTGTTGACGGTCTTGTTGCTAGGCCATTGTCCAACCGGGTTCATATAGGCAGTGAACGGGCGTCTCTGCCCACCAAAAGATGAGCTCAGTATAGCAAATGGTGGTGAATGCATTACTCTAAAAAGGCAAATAAGTATTAAAAATTTGCATGGTTGATGCGTTTGATGGACAATGAGTGACAAATCTCCAGAAAATCAAGCACTAATGTGGGAGTCTGGAAGCCTTGGGAGATGACCAATACCCTAAGCAAATCTGCATTACATGACGGACCTAGTTGTTGGGATGGGGGTATAGAAAACTAAACCATTTCCAATTTATTTATTGGTGTAATACATTTAGATGTTTTAATATTATAAATTCAACATGACAAATATTGACTAAATTCGAATACTAAAATAGAAACTATAACATCAACTAAGAAGAAAAACATAATTCAACGTGGCCAAGAAACATTAAGAATATATTTACTCCAATGTATATGTGTGTATATATATTAAGTCACTGATGCGGGTTCGTATGCGCGAGTGCGTCAATTTTCAAAAAAATTGAGTAAGGGTGCCCCTATTAAAAATTAAATATATAAACACACACTGATAAATAAAGTTAAACATACCAAATAGATCATTTTATATTGTTTATAGTTACTCAAATCTTTTATTCGATCGCTCTCATAATTTGTTTTTGGAGTACATAATCTTTCTGTATGTTGAATTTTTACATGATAAATACTAGTTATCATATCATTTTTTATACAATAAATTATATAATTTTGTATTGATAGATCTTGACTAGCTGGTTCAATCACGGTTAACTAGTTGAACCAATAACCCAGTGATCCATTGGTTTGAACTGGTCAATGTAGGGATCGGGTTTAAAAACTATGAATGGATGTGATCGACAGAAGGAGAATTTACAGGGAGAATTGGGCAGATGTGGGGATAAGAGCCTGTCCAAATCCCTTGTCAAGCTGCCAAATATTCCAAATATTTTGAATCTTGCCATTTGACAGACCAATGTTTGGTTGGATGTAGTGCATGTGGAAGTTGTAACAGGTTTTGGTATGCATGTTGCTTAACAAACTTGTACAAGTATGCTCAAAAAAAAAAAAAAAAAAAAAAAAGAACAAAAACAAACTTGTACAAGTCTCTTTGACACCAAATTTAATGGTCTATACCTATTCATTCCACTAATTTGAAATTTTATTAATGGTAAGGATGCTTTTATCATACAATTAAGAATTTATAGTTTTTTTAATAAAATATGTATGTGCATATATTAAACAGTATTATAAGTGCCATATTGCTTGTACAGTGCTATGAGTCTGCCATTTCCCTTCCCAACTATTCTGATGAATAGCCTTTCGTCCTTCTTGGGCTTTATTTGTCATTTCACCTGTTGGTATCGTTTTTATTTTCCCGAAGATGCCTTGTGCTTTCTGATTCTCATTTATTGCATTTACTGTTTATCCCTGCGTTGTGTCCCTTTCTCCTATTTTCTTTTATTTTTTTGTGCCTATTTTTGCTTGACAGCATCACGAGCGACGGCGGAGCAGGAGCCTCCCATATTTTCTCATCATTGTTTTGTGCCTCGGGTGGTCGTCACCATGCTTTTGCTCCCTGGGATTGTGGCTTGGGATCGCTCAAATTTACGGTGTATTTATCTCGCGCTACTTCCGTTTCCTTGGCTTCATATTTCTTACGCACTTTGCCATTCTCCCCAAAGCTCTCATTCACAGCTAGCGTTCACTTCACAGGTACATTCTCCTTCTTTAACTTTGCTTACTTTTCTATTTTGTCGACCAAAGCCTTCTGTTTTCCTGCTCTTCTTGCGCTTTCTCCGGCCGGAAACTTCTCCTCCTTCGCTTTTACGCTCTCGTCGAGCGCGGCGCGGCGTTTACGGAAGGAGAGACCCGGTTCCTTTTCGATCGACCTAATTCTCCTCCTTCGCTTTTACACTCTCGTCAACCGCAGCGAGGCGTTTACGGAAGGAGAGACCCGGTTCCTTTTCGATCGAGCTAATATTCCTTCTTGTTTCTAATTTGCCCAGTCAAGCTTCCTGTACTCCTGCTTTTCTTACGCTTTTGTCGAGCAAACCATACTGCTTCCCCTGCTTCGCTTTCACGATCTTGTCGATCATGACAACCCGTTTATGCAAGCAAGGAACCGATTCATTTCGATTGGGCTAATATTTTCTGCATTTTGTGGGTGTTGTTTTGCATTTCTGTTTAACTTCTTCTCTTTTGCTGGAAAGAACGCAGCGTGTCTGGTGGATTTTCCCCGTCTGTCATTTTGCATTTCTGGTTCCTTTGCAGCATCGTTACCTTTTGCTTTCTAACCCCTGGTTTATCGAACACAGCTTCTGTTCTTTCCCGATGACCACTGTAATTTATAGGAGGAAAGAAACGAAGCATTCCTCTCGGGCTAATATTGTTGCCTTTTGTCATTTGTTGTTTGCTCTTTATGGTAATTTGAGCTGACATAAGTCCTCTTTGTCCCTTTTGCTTTGATGGGGGTAGAATATCGGTAGATCTTGCATCTTTCACATTCTGGAGCAGAGTTTAGGAGGAATTGAAACTCTTTTTACTACTGCCGAAGCCGTGCTGCACCTTGCTCCGCCGTTTGGGGGGAACATATTTGGTTTGTTTTTAACCTTTGTTAATTCATTTGAACCGCGCCCTTGTTAATTTATATATCTAGGGATCTCTTACTGGTTTATTTATATTGTCATTTCAATTATATATGTTGCCGCCTGCTTTGCACATTTCAATTCAAAAGGATTTTGCCTCTGTTATTTCTAAGTGCATCTTTATGATGTTTGAGCCAGGTGATTGTCTTTTGCACAAATCATCAACTCTTGCTCAGAAGGTATTTGAGCTTGAATGTGATTGTAACTTTGTCTAGAAATATGATGATTCATTGTAGCATGATAATTTAGTCTTCTTATGCCATATAAGATATCTGTGAAATATCTCTTTTTGGGGTATGTTTGGTCCTTTCTCCCCTGCCATGTAATATATTTGGAATCATTAGTTTTCCTGCCTCGTTTCACTGCGGTTAGAATTTTTCTTTTACTTCGCTCTCGATCCCCCAATGTTTGTGTTTTTCCTGTTTCCGTATGCTTGTTACGGGAATAGTGGAGTGAGAGGGGTTGTTGTGCGTTGTTAATTTGGGGGTCTTCATTTTGAAAGTTGATGTGTTGTGTGGTTTGTCACCGGGTGTCCCCTTTGGGCTTGTCGTCTTGTCTGCTTTTGATTCTCCCCGGGTATGGCGGTCGTTCCTACGCAAGGTTTGGCTGCCGCACGCTTTTCTGCTCAGTCGTTGCGCTGAATGCATATCTTTGTAGCCTCTTGCCATTCAATGTTGTGTTGTTCTTCCCATTAAATCCCTTGGCTTATCTGCAGGTTCTCCGTCTGTCCATCGCCTCGCTTTTCTCCCATCTGATATACCCTGGCTCTCATGGAGCCTGCACCCCCTGCCCTATCTTAGATACACCAGGCAGATCTCATGGCTCCACTAGCCTCAAAGCTTCTAATGCTCGCAGTCGGGTCGCTATGTCTTTAGCTGGTCTTTCCGAAACTCAGCTATGTGTTTTGTTCTCTATTGTAAACACGCTAATGCATGCTATTTACACGCCATTCCTTTTTGCTGGACAGAAAAAAAACAAGAAAAGAAGAATACGCTACGCTCTGAAGGTCTCAAAAGGGGAAAACAGCCTTCTTCGGCCAGTCAACACACGACTATCCGGTAACGCCGTCGTCCTTACTTCTGTCGCACTCGCTTCTCGCCTGTTCACATGCTTATCCTTGTTTAGCTGTTTTTCCCCTTCATCCCCACCTCTAAGATCTGCCTCATTCTCCACGCCCTATAGGAGCCTTTTGTGCTGAAGGGACACGCGCCTCTCATACCAACTCCTCAACGTACAGGCCTCGCCGCTTCCCTGCGTCAGGCCAGCCTGCCCATTCAGGTCACTCCGCTTTCTATTTCCTAGGGTTATCACATATTTTTCTTTTACATGCCTTGAGATCCTTATCTGCAAACAAAACGGGACCCCTGCATGTTTTAGCGCCCTACAGCTCGGCCCACTTTTGTCCATGCATATAACTTACTAACTGATAGCTTTACTGCATATCAAAATCTGTTTGAAAACACCGTCCATTCTTTATGAATTCTAGACCTAAAAAAGTTTGATATTCGTCTTTATGATTTTAGGGTTATCACATATTTGTTTAACCTCCAAACATTAGCTTAGATTTCCACCTCTTAAGCGTTGGTCACCTTTCCTTCTTGTCTTGAAAATTATATCTTTTAATCTACTTGGTTTACATGTTAAACAAATCCAATATATGTTTTTATTACTTATTTGTGGTTGGCCGGATATGGGCCTTGAAGATTGCGATGTTTTATTTAAATATTGAATTTTAAAAAAAAAAACTTATCTAAGTGCGAATTTTGTTAATCCATGTTGGGAAGCTGTGGAGGGGAAAAAATATATATAATAGGGGGTATTGGTGTCATGTGTAAAGGAAGGATCCATTTTAACTTTTCTCTTGATTATGCGGCGAGAAATCATTTTGCGTCTAATATGTCTTGCAAAAAAAAAAAAAATTGCAAATATTATTGTTGGAGAGAAAAAAAACATAGGTTGGTCCTAGATAATTTCCTACCCAAGCTTGTCTGTCTCATTTTGCATATTGAACCCCTGCTTACAAAGGCACGCCATAGCTGCTTCAAACCATGCTTTTTTATATATGTTTTCATTTCCATCTAATCCTTAATGAATTGAAAACTTTGCGCAATGAACACCAAATTTGAATTCATCGCTTTTCCTTATTAAAATTTATTTTCACCATGTGGATCTGATGAAGGTTGCTCGTGTTAACCCCATATTCCCCTATTGAATTAGATGTTTCATCATATCAGGGAAAAAAACCTATTTTCTTCGTGGTTATAAATTTTAAAAAAAAAATGCATATTCGATTTCGTGCTTTGAAGACGGGCGGATGTTAGTTTTTGTTAGTTTTGCAATATGTCTGTTTGACGTTAAAAAAAGTATACTTTCCGCTCGTCGTATATCTTTTTCTGTCGCTCGAGGTTAGAGAGTTCCAAATGTTAAATATCATAATAAGAAATTATGTTAAAAAAAAATTATTTAGATAAAAAAAAACCAAGGAGAACTATTAGCTTCAGCTTTTCCTACTCAGTGCTTGGGAAAAAAAAGAACTCTTTGATTTTTGGATTAAAAGGAAAAATTATATTTGTTTGCTTTCATTGGTTGTGGTTTGCGAACTACAATACTGTGAGTTTAGTGGTTTGTCTTCTCTGAATAAATAAAGACAATCCTTCATGATACCGGTTTTTTTTTTTATTATTATTAATTATAGAGGGTTGCATCATCTTAAATGTAATATTGCAGAGCTAATATTGTTTCAAATTTATTGATCCAGCCAAGAAAGGAATAAAAAACACGTTTATCAAAATTACAAATGGATTATAATCACGCTTTTGAAAGAGTTATCCTACAAAATTGTCATTTCCTATCTTTTCGTTCCTCTGTTATTGCCGTCCAAATTGTCTCTTGCCTCAGCCTTAACTTAGGTAAAACCATCAAACATTCATTTGCATGACTATGTGCCAAACTTTGGTATTACTCTATTAAACAACTCTATGAATCACTTATTATACCCAAGCACATGCCCCCCTTAATTTAGCTAAAATATACCATTGAAATGATGCATAGATAATATAGCTCTCTGGTTTGCTCCTTCATCAATCCCCACTTATTTATGTGATTTAACTTCTTTCAGCCACCTATGCCGTCACACCCTTGCCAACTCACCTTCCCCACGAGCCGCCGCCCCCTTGTTTGCTTAACTCTCCTCTCACTAGGCGTCGCACCAGCCCTCCCACAGGTATTTGGCTAACAACGGCTTCCTGTCAACCCTGTTTTTAACCTCACTATGTTGTTCGCATGTGCTTATTACACTTTTCCTCGTTTTCAGATTTTCCTTCAAGCAGTCAACAATTGAAAAAAAGACGCTCTCTAAAGTACTTGGCTAGACTAAGATGCATACCAACTGAGGTCTGGCGCCTTCCCACGTCTCCTGACTGCGAACACTGTGGTTCTCGACGCCTTCCCCGTGAACCCCCGGGGTTCTGTTGTTCAAGCGGAAAGATTGACCTTCCAAGAACAAAAATGCCTACACGATTATGGAATCTTTACACAGATGAAGCTTGCGCCATCGCTTCCCATTTCCAGCAGCGCTGCCGTACATATAACAACTCTTCTGCCTTTACTTCTCTCGGTATCTATTACGATCATGCCTTGTGTAGCTCCGCCAAGGGGATTTACACATTCAAGGTTCAAGGTGGTATTTATCATTTCATTCGGAACTTAGTGCCTTTGGATGGGTGTGCCCGTCAACTACAGCTGTACTTTTACGGCACTGAGAATGAGATAACCAATAGACTATCTCAATCGGGTGATTTGGATACTAGGATTGTATCGTTCATAATTGACCTCATGAAAGTTAATCCATACGCAAATTTCTTTAGGAGTTTGAGAGACATGCCTGGCTTAGATTCATACAAAATTGTGCTACGTGCCGATCCTACGCTGGATCATAGAGTCTACAATTTACCAGTGATTGACCATGTTGCAGCTATTTGGAATGAGCTGACTGATCCTCCTTCTGATTGCCCGCACGACGTTCAGGTTTACACAAAATCAGACAACACACAGTTTGTGCATTACTATTATGGGTGTTATGACCCATTACAATATCCATTGTTATTCCCCTACGGAGAACCTGGTTGGCACACAGGAATTCAAAAACAATGGCATAATGGTTTTGGTTGCGAGCCTCTGGATGACCCCTCCGAAGATAATTATGCTGCCCTCGTGCCCGAACATTATACTTCCGGTGAATCCCTCCTTCAAGCAGAGCATACAAGTAATTAATTATCCCTCCCCATTTCTTCCTTTTTTTAAAAAAAAATTACCTCTTTTATTTGATATTTGATTTAACTTATACAAATGTCTTTGATTTTCCGCACAGATCTTACACGTAATCGAGATAACCAAAAGAATGTGTCCACCAGAGAGTTCTATTGTTATAGATTTCAGCTACGCTCTGATGATCCCACAAATATACTCTGCGCTGGTCGCCTCATCCAGCAATACCAGATCGACATGTATGTAAAGATTGAAACCCAACGCTTGGATTATCTACGGACTGCACAAATACAAAACGAGATCCGATTAGAATCATTTCAAGGCATTGTGGATAGCTCGACCTACGACGGTGTTACTCACGGTAACTCCATCGGCCAGCGTACAGTACTGCCGGCTTCGTTCTTGGGTGGCCCCCGCGATCTTCGCCGGCGCTATATGAATGCGCTTGCGTTAGTATCAACTCTCGGCAGGCCAGATTTTTTCCTGACCATGACATGCAATCCAAATTGGCCCGAAATACAGGATACCCTCTTGCGAGGCGAACATGCGCATAATCGGGCTGACTTACTTGCAAGAGTCTTCCGAGCAAAGAATGAGGAGTTGAAGGATGAAATTGTCCACAAAGAAATCTTTGGCAAAGTGGCTGCATACCTGTACGTCATTGAGTTCCAAAAGAGGGGACTTCCACACGTCCACTGGTTGGTTATTATGAAGCCCAAATACAAGATCACTTCCGTAGAATCTTACGATCAGTTCGTCTCGGCAGAAATACCTGACCTTGTATTATATCCTCACCTGCATTCTTGTGTCTCCAAACACATGATTCATGGCCCATGTGGAGATCTTAACCCAACAAATGTATGCATGCGATCGGGCCTTTGTAAAAATCGTTACCCAAAAGATTTGTTGAAATCACCACCCATCACAACGATTCTTATCCATCCTATAGACGTATTAATGGTGGCAGGACAGTCGTTGCCCGTAAGCAAACACTTGATAATCGTTGGGTGATTCCATACAACCCTTACCTTTTGGCAAAATTTGACTGCCACATTAATGTCGAGATATGCGCTGATATTAAAGTCGTAAAATACCTATACAAATATGTGTGTAAAGGTAATGATAGAGTTGCATACAATGTCGTTGACGCTCCATCGGCTAGAAACATGGATGAGATCCACGACTACCAATCTGCACGCTGGCTTTGCGCCCCCGAGGCTATGTGGCGGATCTACGGGTACACACTTTATGAAATGAGCCCTTCTGTTGTTCAACTCCATGTCCATCTACCAAATTCTCATTATATCTTCTTTCATGGTTCACGCTCTTTGGAAAGTATTTTATCCAATCCAAACAACTTGAAGACTCAGCTTACTCAATTCTTCTTGATGAATTGTGCTGATACAGAAGCACGAGCTTTAAATCTCCTTTATTGTGACTTTCCTAAGCATTTTGTCTGGAAGAGTACACAGAAGAAATGGGTCAAGCGCAAGCGAGGAACAGCCATAGGTCGTCTCGTCACCGTCAGCCCTACAGAAACCGAAAGATACTATCTGAGGTTACTATTGAACCACTTGAAAGGGCCCATCTCTTTTGAATGCTTGCGGACTTACAACGGTGCTATCTTTACCAGCTTTAGCGAAGCCGCTCTGCAAAGAGGCCTTCTTGATGCTGACAATGACATTCGTGCGTCCTTAGAAGAGGCTTCGACCTATCAGGTCCCATATACTTTGCGTCGTCTCTTTGCCACTATCCTTATTTACAATTTGCCTTCTGACCCCGCATCTTTGTGGGATGAATTCAAATTCCATCTTTCCGATGATTTTCTGAAAAACATATCCATGCCTCAGAAGACAGCGTTTGACCATGCTCTTCGCTCAATAGACGTTTTACTCCAGTCTATGGGTAAAACAATCGATGACTTCAATCTCGTTTCATTTAAAACTTGGGTTAGCGAAGATGAAATGCGCAGCAAGGAATATGAAGATGAGCTGAACATTCGTGTTTCCCAAGAAGATTTGAACTCGGTGAACAAGTTGAATTTCCAACAACGATCAGCATTTGATAGCATCATGCATTGTGTTGACGATTCAAATGGGGGCGCTTTTTTCATTGACGGGCCTGGAGGTACTGGTAAAACATTCCTTTACAGGGCGTTGCTTGCAGTCATTAGAACCACCCGTGGTATTGCCCTCGCAGTTGCATCTTCAGGCGTTGCTGCGTCCTTACTTCCCGGTGGTAGGACCGCCCATTCTAGGTTTAAATTGCCGGCCATGTTTGATCAAACTATGGCATGTGCAATAAAAAAAACAAAGCGTCCATGCACGGTTGATTTTAGCATCAAAATTAATTATTTGGGATGAGGCAACAATGGCAAATCGTAGATGCGTCGAAGCACTCGATTCCTTTTTGCGAGATCTTACTGAAACACCAATTTTGTTCGGGGGCAAGACAGTTGTACTCGGGGGCGATTTCAGACAAACTATCCCGATCGTTTTAGGTGGTTCTCGCGAAGACGCCGTTGATTCATGCCTTGTCAATTCACGGCTATGGCCTTCTGTTAAAAAGATCCACCTGATCGAAAACATGCGTGCACGAGATGATCCTATCTTTACAGAATATTTATTACGCATCGGAGATGGAACAGAGCCTACAATTTTCGGAGATCATATCATGTTACCAAAGGATATGTGTGTTCCTTATGTTGATATTGAGGAACCTTTAGATCAACTAATCGAACAAATATTTCCCTGCTTCCAAGACTATTTCACGAATCCTTACTCCGTAATCGACCGAGCAATTCTTACGCCAAAAAATGACTGCATGGATAGTATAAATGATGCCATGATTGATAAGTTCCCAGGGACACTTGTTGAATATGTGAGCAATGATGTTACAAAAAATCCACACCAACAATGTCAATATCAAGATTTCCTAAATGGCCTTTCTGCTCCAGGTTTACCCCCACATATCCTCCGGTTAAAAAAAAATAGCCCTATAATGCTTTTGCGAAATATCAACCCTTCTGAAGGGCTATGCAATGGCACACGCCTCATTTGTCGCGATCTAGGGAAAACTGTTATTGATGCCGTCATTGCTCCGGTGAGTACACGGGCAAATATGTATTTGTACCGAGAATCCCGTTAGAACCATCAGATAACCTAAAATGCCCCATCCCTTTTAAGAGGCACCAATTTCCGATACGCCTATGTTTTGCCATGAGCATTAACAAATCACAAGGACAGACGCTCGATAGGGTCGGTCTTTATTTACCGCAACCAGTTTTCTCACACGGCCAACTATATGTTGCACTTTCCCGGGTTCGGAAGTCCAGCTCCGTTAGGGTTTTGATCAAACCACCTACTGCATTGTTCTCGGTACACTGTCAGACAAGAAACGTTGTTTACCGAGAGATTTTGGAGGCTACGCTATGATGACTGCGTTACATGCTCCCACACTTTTTGCTCACTAGGTGTCTTTTCCCTCCACTATTTTCCCCCTTACTTTTTCCTTAGTGCCATTTTCCACTACGCTGTAATCTTTGCTTTCATATGACACTCTTATCAGCTTGATATGTTCAATCAAGTCTTTCCTATGCACCATGTTATTATAATAGTTTTACATGTGTTAATGTGCATGAAAAAAAAATATATGCTTCTGTGTGTATTATTTAGTCCTCATTCATATATCTTTTTGTTCGATATATTCAGCAACTTGAATTAAACTGACTTCATTGTTCGCTCTCGAGTTATCTTTGGTCAGCCGTAAATGGAACAGAAAATTCTTACTATTACTGAAATCACCGATGGAACTAAGAATTGGTCTGCAATTGTCCGAGTTGTCACCAAACTCCCAGTGAAAACAGCCATTAAATCTCCAACAAAATACCAGAAATTGATCCTCGGCGACGAAATGGTAATGATGCTACGTACTTTCATTCTGTACTCTCTCCTAATTGTTTATATTTAACTTTTCAACTGTTTACTTACCAAAGATTTTCTTACAAGCAGGGAAACACTGTTGAAGCCATTATGTTCAGCTCGAATGTTGATTTGTACAAAAACAACCTTGAAGAATCTAAAACGTATAAGGTTTCAAATGCACACGTTTCTAAAGTCGATGATATGTATCGCAACGCTTTAGTCAGTAGCCCATATCAATGGACTATCAGCTCTAGCACCTCAGTGATGCCTGTTGACAAAGATACTATCTCTTGCTCATCATTTCGGCCTGACTTTGTTCGTTTCAACAAGTTTGCTTCGTTACTGAATTCAGGAAAACCAATATGTGAGACGTTCTTATAGTTTTTCCTATACTTTTTCATGACTTGCGCTTTGAATGACAACATACTTTCGCCATATCTCAAATTTCCTATTTGGAGCCAGGCACTGTTTGTATAATCATTGAGAAGAACACCCCCAGGAAAGTCATGCCTAATGGGAAACCACAAATTCTCCATGAATACGCAGCAATTGATCAAGAGTACGTACATACGTATAATTAGCTTTCATTACACATATTGCCTCATGTTGTACGAGTTCTATTTCTCCTTATGTCTTTACTTGCAGCATGATCCCGTTCGTTGTTAGTCTATGGAGTGATGTTGTCTCTAAAGAGATATATGATATCATGAACGCTACTCACAAACGACCGGTTCTTGCTCTACTGAATTTCGTCGTCAAAGGATATTATGGTAATTATTTACAATATATATGACTTACAAAGTGAAACCTATTATTCCGCCATTATTGAACACTGGTAAACTCATGCCTTCAGGTTTATCCCTTAGTTCAAACTCATCTTCTGTTGTTTTGACTGAAATGGACAACCATTTATTTGTGGCCATGTGTGCATGGTAGGATTCTCTCTCTATATATATTTTTCCTTAACAAGTGCTTACAATATACTTTTAAACCCTTATTGTTTCTTGCATCTCATAGGCGTGTTGAACAAAGATTATTCATAGACGAGGTTATTCAGATGGGTGGCTTTTTTGAGGACAAGATTGGAGTTCGGACAGGGATGGCGATTCCAATAAACACTGTCTTGGAAGTTCTGCAGACAACCAAGGTAT
Source organism: Haberlea rhodopensis (assembly GCA_907163345.1). NCBI lineage: Eukaryota > Viridiplantae > Streptophyta > Magnoliopsida > Lamiales > Gesneriaceae > Haberlea > Haberlea rhodopensis. The sequence goes on along the minus strand of CAJQUN010000004.1, from coordinate 27,374,976 downwards.
TTTCCCCCATTGCCATATCTCAAACCATATATGTGCTAATACTTGACAAATGCGTCTCCCACAACCCTTTTGTTCTAGGTTGGCATATTCAATATAAAGACAAAAACCACTCTTGATAGTGAGTCCCAAAGTTTCATCTATATGTGCTGTGAGGAATGCCAATCCGGGATCAATGTTGATTGTAATGCGCTGTTTAAATGCAACAAGTGTGGAGTTAACAGAATCGCCAAACCTAGGTTTTCAATCTGACAAATGTTCTTGATGTGTGTTGTTCCATAGAATGTATCTTCGCTCAACATTTATATTATATTCATTTTTTTTGTAGATTTCGCTTCCATCTTAGTGCTTTTGACGATACTGGCAAGTTGGAGGTTACGATCTTCGGCAAAGAGGGGGAACTTATTTTGGGCATGGATCCGCAGCTTTTCTACGAACAAACATTAAAGGTAGCATATTCTCAAGCCTTTATTTTGATCTCATTTACCTTTCTTATCCCTTTTCCCATAACAAGTTAGTTATAAGCTGATAAATTTTATTTACCAGGAAGGGGTAGCCCCTGTGAGTACTATCAATGTTAGATTAAAGAACGTCATTCTGTTCATGAAAATCAAATCAAGTCTTTTCAATGGCCATAATGGCAAAGTAACAACTGTGTACAACCTTCTTGCCATGGAATTTGCTGATGGTTACACCGGTTTTGAAGATCAACCAACGCCATCGACAAAGGATCAACTGTCTAAACACCTTGTGAATCCCCACACATCAGAAGGTATATTATAAAATACAATAACTAAATTGCCTTAACACCGGTTGCATTTTACCTCATCATATATATGATCCATTCACTCTCTCAATCATAGATAAATCGAAACGAAAACTGGATTTCGAGCCCTCACCCACCTCGCTACATGCCAAATCCTTTAAGTCTGATTTCAAACAGCCAACATATGATCATGTCATAAGTAAGTTATTTGCTTATTTCTCATCTTCCACATTAAACATAAAAAAAACCTAATTGTTGCCAACTAGATACACTAATCAACATTGCAATATGATGTACAGGCGATGTTTCGGCCAAAAAACGTCTTGGCGCCAGGGGGAAGCTCAAAAAAAGCAAAACAAATATCACAGGCCAGTCGGGTTAGTAGTTCCATATAAAAAAAAAATCGCTACTTTATATTTATAGCTGCGAAACTATGATACGAAAAAATGAGGCGTACAATATATATATCACAGATATTGCCGCTCAATCTAAAGACTCCCCATTTGCTTCTATCGTTTCACTTGGAGGAGGTTCAGGCAATGACAATATGACACTTTCAGGTTGTTACTAACTTAACATTTTTATTCTTACTCCTCTACAAAGCAATATCCAAAAAAAAACAAAAAAAACCACATTATTTTTATAACATCTTATTTAGTTTAAATAACTTTTTTACATACGCAGATCTTGCTACATCAACAAAAAAACGCCGCTCGCCCAAAAAAACATCTGCCAATTTCCAGGACATAAGCGAACATAGCTGTTCTGCATACAATGATGGTGACTTGAGCGGAGGTACATCATCTGTAAAGATTCGTCTTTTGCTATTGGCTTACACATTTAATAAACCAATAGAACTTCCATCTCCTCATTTCCACAATGCGCCTTCATATGCGTGCTTTCATAATGTTCTTTCATTGTGCCATTTACGTAGAAAACTCATAGATAAAGAAGAAATATCTACTCCACTAGAAGTCACTATTCTATATATGAGAAACATCATTTCGGATTAATATCATTACTTTAAATGCTTACTTATTCTCAATCGTTTAAGCTCTCTCAACCTCTCTCTCTTCTATGCCGCTTTTCTTTATGAAAACTCAGAACATCTTAGCGTAATTTGTCCATTTGAGATATGATTAGCATGCCCCAAACTTGTAATGTCTTGGATTTAATTAGTTTCACTTGTGATTAATGATTGATTATACATTATTTAAAAGGGAACATATGACTTAGTAATTAATTTTTTGTCTTTAAAGATCTATTATTTTTGTTTAATCTTTACATTATGTTTCACCTTCATTTATGAGTTTTTGTTTATTTATGAGTTTTTCCTTTTTGGTTCTTTGGGTTAGATCATTGCTTTTCCTTGATGAATGCTCACTTGCTTGGCATCCAGCACCTAGATTTTCTTCTACTGGCCCATGTGTTTAGTTCTTATTCGTGTTTTAATGATTTGGCATTCGTTCTCAGTTATTAACTTTATTTGATGAACAATTTCCTCTAAGTTATCCGTGAATGTGCTTCCATATGCCTGTTTTGTGTAAATAGTTGGCCGGCAAACAAATTGTGCATCTCAGTACCAAAAAAAAAATCTCATGCACAATCCTTTTATCTTTACTGGTGCTTTCTATGTCATTTGCATATAACAGCCTTAGGTTTTGGTTATCCCTATCTGTATGACACAACTTTAAAATTTTTCAGCAGTTGGCAAGAACGTAGAAACAAAATTGAAGAAGCGGGCTTTGCGGCGTATTGTCCTTGATGATAGCACATCCGAAGATGACCTCGATGCTGCCGTTGATATCTTTCCACAAGAAACACATATGCAAGGTTTTTCCTTGCATGAAAATAATGAATATTATCTATGTTATTTGATTATTGCTTCTATTTGTCAAGAATTGGCATATATGGTTTTATGTTTCAGCTCCTTCCGGAAAAACACTCGGGGTAAAGACATCCACAAGAGGAAGGGTGCTAAAGCCCAAACAAAAAATTTAGCAACACGAATCCAATCGCCTCCTGGCCAATCTTGATAGCCATTTATCATGACTAACTGCTCATGAATTTTGTACCTTTTTGTTAGGAGATGCTTTTCCTACCAAGATACTTACTTCATGGAATAACTACATCCCCTACTCTTTTTGCAACATGCTGCACTTTTTTGGAACAACTCAATCAAGCTACACACCCTCCTTTTGCATGTGCCGGGGTTTTGGGAAATCGTGTTTTGTCCCGGAAGATTTTGTCCACACCTCTTTTAACTTTTGTATCTAACTAATCATGTTGTATGAACAGCTTTTACAATCTCTCCATGTGCATCAAATCTTTTGCCCAACTTGATTTTATGTTTTCTATTACTTGTTCTCCCTCTGTTCGTAAATGGTTATGTATGTAATATGTATGAACTACTTCTTCCATCTTTACATGTGCAGCAAGTTTTCCACCACCTTGGTTTGATGTCTGTATTACTTTTTCTACCTGTATTAATAAATGATCGATTGCAAATCAAACTAAATTGCAGTATAAATGCTCAACTGATATGATCACTGGCACCGCGCTTTGCGCGGTGCTTATAACTAGTAGATATATATTGTCTTTGTGACGATTTTAGTCCAAAAAGGCTGCGTTTACTTCAATAAATAGTCATAGGATTAACTATTTATCCCCATTAATCATTTTGTTTACTTGCCATGGACTAGTTATTAAATATCACGGCATAAAATAATGTTTTCAATTAATGAATAATCTCATAAAAATGGTGGGATAATTAATTTTTACTTGAAATTGTTTGATAGAAAACACTTCTGTGACGTTATTATTAATATTAATAATAATGAATTTTAATTAATAATATTAAAAATAATAAATTTTAATTAATAATATTAAAATAATAAAATTTATAATAATAAAAATAATATTATTAACAAGGATCATGCGGAAAACAATAATTCGTAATCTAATCAGATTTACTGTTCTAATTTTAATCATCCGAAGTAAATATATTATTCTTTATTCATCACTATTATTTATTCTATCTAATAATATCACTAATCACAGTGTAACCTATCAATATAATCCTATCATTCAAAATAAACACATAAAAAGAATATATATAGAGAAACACATAAAAGAGTCGTCGTGTATATTTAAAAAATTTAACGTGATAGATATTTAACATATTTTTGAAACTTAAGTGGCTTTCACATTATCTCACAAGCTATATACATTTAGTCTTTTTAATTAGGGTAACAAATTGTTTATTATTGTTCAAAAAAAGCTTTATACAGAAATTAAGCCATTTTGTATTGGGATGTGTACATTCTTAAATCCTCAACTAATATATATATATTTTTTTGATGTAGGAAAGGGGGATTCAAGATTTTGGGCATAGATCAGCCTCGAACATGTTGCGTCCCATTTGGGGATAAATGGTGACAATCAATCTGGAAAGCCCGTGGTGTCAATCCTCAACTAAATTTTGAGCATGTTAAAAAGTTTGAAGGAGCAAAAGGTAGATTTTGTTGAAGTCGTATCTATTTAACTGAATCTAAAAGGAAACATCTTTAGAATATGTTCTATACTTGAATATGTTCTAGCTTCAAGCTTGTTGCCCATCTTGAAAAAGGGTAACTTATCTCACAAGAATGGAGCTGTAATCTATTCCACAGTCAGAAAAATCGGACTTGTGAAGATTGTAAGAAACTGAAATCTTGAAAACCATTTGTATAATGGAGGGTATGTAAATAATATGCACCTGAGACTTTAAAGTTAATCTATGATCTTGGGTATTGAGGCTGAAGCGCTAGAGAAAATGGTTCCTATCTTGTTGATGGATGAATCTTTTTTACCGAATGGTTCCAATTGCCGAGAGGCGTGAGGAAGAATCCCAGCAGTCACTTGTCTCTCTCTGTGAGATGCCCATGTTACCAGATATAGCCCGGCTATAATGAGAAGTCCTCCCACAATGCTGTGACAAAAGTAAAAGTTGATATCATAACTATGAAAATGATAAACTGATGAGAAGCTAATTCCATGGATTCAGAGCGCAAAAACCGAGCATGTAAGAGGTAGAAAAACAACCTTCCAAAATAAATAGGGCTTCCTAGGAAAATTCTTGACAGGAATGCTGATGCAGCAGGTTGAAGTGGATTATACAAAGCAACCAAGGCAGGACCAATAATTTTATTTGACCACGTCAAAAGACCATAGTTCACGGCAGATGCTACAATTCCCTGGAAAGGGAACATAAGAGAGGTTTTTACTAAACGTGAAAATGTTAGAAAGATGTACATCGCTTCAACTAATCTGCTAATTGTTTTTTCAGGCCTTGATCAAGATGACATACATAAACCAATTTATCATTCTACTCCAACGAGATAACCAATAGACCAATGATCCTGCATCGATGGTTTCATGCCCCTTCACTTCTTAAAAGACCAACTCAAGCTATAGAAATTGCAACAAGCACCATCTTCCAAACTCGTTCAACAGAGAAATGAAGTAGCCCATGAAATCCATAATCTTAGGTAATTGAGGCTGCAAGAAATCTAGCCTTCACTAAAGGAGGAGAATAATTTGTCCAAAGAAAAAATATCGTTTTTGTGATCAATTGTGCTAGTCCATCACTGAGTCACTGTCATTAAAAGATAATTCTGTGTAATACATGCTGAAGCTATTCTTCATGTAGTACATAAGTAAGATAAAGAGCAGCACTCATGATAACAGCTCTTTACTGCATGTAAGTTCTTGAAAGTTTCTTTACTGAGATAACTGAAGGCCACATACTCCATAATGACCAAATATAGATCTCCACTCTCACTCTCTGCATCACAGTGTCTGGTGACAAATTATGGCCATCAATCCATGAATAAAGCCCTCTCTACCCACAGGTAGTGTAATGGATGTTCGGTCGTTTTCATCTATGTTGGATATTTATAGGAGCAAAATTTCTTTTAAAAGAAGGGTTGAAGATGTTTATAATGAAATCCTTCAGCATTCTAGCCTATAATAAAAAAGAGAAGACTTACGGCATAGCACACTGCAATAGCCTCAGATTGAGTCAGATTCCAGTCTGTTGACTCATTGGTCATAAAGAATGCAGTTGTTACCATAAACAGAGCACCAAAAAGGTACGAATAGGCTGTGACTGATATACTTGCAGGATATTTAACTAAAAGTGGAGCCTGAAACACGAAGAATACCTCCATAAAAATCTCATGCTGATCATATCAAACATAAGGCAAAATTGAGTAATAGTCAGAATCAGTTTAAATGCGGTACTAAAAATGTAGGCGGACCATGACTGCATTTGGATGCAGAAGCCATTTTAAAAAGCATTTTTTTTAAAAAAAATGCTTTTTTGTAAAAATTAAGCTTTAAAATGACGAAATAAAAAAATGTTTTTTTAAACTTTTAGGCTTCTGTTACTCTTTGGGAAAAAGGAAAAAGCATTTTTTTTGGTACTGTTCAAAAGACTTTGAAAAAAAAATTTACTTATAAAACCCCTACTTAAAGTCAATTTTAAGATAAATGATACAGGATTCTGAGTAGTAACTTGAATTGAAACATTCAGCTATTAATATAAAATTATATGAACTCTAACAAGAACTTGTAATTTGAACTCATTTGCCAATGAATTCTAAGAACCACCTAAAGGACAACGATGTATCATCAAAATTTTGGTTAATACGAAATTTGATGGTGGTTTGGAGATGAAGGGAAAATGCTGCTTTGTGTCACCAGTGTCATAGCATATTGACATTTACAACTGCACATCCATCATTTGATATCACTTTATTACGCAAAATAATATAATATCTTTTACCTCCATCATATCTCCAAAACATCAAGATAAATGTAACTTACCTGAATAGATAGATAGGTGGCCATGCACATGCAGTTCCCAATCAAGCATAAAACCCCAAGGTGCCAATTATCAATCCCTAAATCTGACAAAGTCGACATCAACAGACCACCTGGCTCCGGTTGACCCTTGGCAGTAATCTCACTGAGTGCTGCAAATTCTGATTCCCTATATCCAAACACGGCTGGACCTCGGAACATTGTCATTAGAATGGCACCAGAAACACAAATAAGAGTACCTCCTAACTTAGCTTGACCTTCAGTTTTTCGCAGGTTCACTGTTTCTGTACTGCATGTAGATGAATTACTGATAACCTTGAACCAAAAATTGAAAGGGTTGGCTGAGAAAACCAGAACTTGGACTCACCCCATCACTACAGACAGTATGAATGTAAAAACTGGAGTAGCAGGCTGTATGGCAGCAGCATAAGTTGGATTTGTGTAGCCTAGACCAAGAAGAAACAAAAGCTGGTTCCCAAAAATCCTAATCGAATCAGATGAACAACAGGAGAAAAAAAATAAACAAATCACTATCAACCGATAAGAAAAAAAGAACTCTAAAAACCTGAAGATTCAACTTACCCAGTTAAACCAAGAAAGAAGAAGGCTATTACAAAACGTCTACTTAATGGAGGCCTTATCCTTCTGCAGAACAGGTAACAAATCATTGTAAGTGCCGCACTATTTATATTCACAACAAAATCAAATGACTCGCCAAAACAATTTACTGTAGGAAAAACTATTAGACTTTTGCACTGGTTTTAAGCATTAGTGTAATATTCACAAATTCACAAAGAGCCAGAAGCAGAGCAGGTAAGATACACTATAAATAAATAAGTTGAGTCCACTTCAAAACTTCACTACGAGACCTATAATTGTAATTCCTTGGAGAAGACAATTACAATAAATTATAGCGTATTTATACCCCTCCGTGCTCGTTTTGCGTATCAATCAAACGAATGTGGCTTAAACATCCTTGTACATACACTTCTATGCCACCAGTTTTCCACAAAGTACAACATAAACACACACCTCATTTTACGCTAGGTGAAATTTAACAAACCAAATTACACACTCAAATCGCAAGATCTCAAATTAAGAAAAATCACATCGGACTCATCCATGCAAACCCATCAAGAACAAAAATCTTAAAATCGATCACACTGGGAAGACTCACTTTTCGCGGAAATAGGCGAGTGGTGCGAGAATCGAAAGCGCGAGGAGGTCACGGAAGACGCAGAAAACGAGCTGATTCACGCCGACGTTGAGTGCAACTTTGGTGATCACGTGGTACCCGCCGTAGAACACTTGCACAACCGCCATCGCCACATGCGCTTTTCTCACATCTCCGCCATTTGCCGCCGCCACCGCCATATCCACAACGTGAAAATCACAAATGGATTAACGAATTCTTCGAATGTCAACGTTTGGATTGAATCTTTCGATTGTTCGACGGATAAAACAGGAAAGAATTATTACTGAATACTGTCCATTTTGAAGTTTTGGTAGTAAATGTCTGTATGGATAAATAAATTAGTCAATCCAAAAAAAATTCTTTAATTCTAATAAAAATATATATTTCACAAAAAAATGTTTGACCTTATGGATTTTACGTGAGCCTAAAATCAACTTCACATTTTCCCCCATTTTCTAAGTTTACTTTTAATTTTTTTAGAAAAACTCCTTTATTATTTAAAATATGTTATGATGATATTTTAAAATAAATTTTTTGAGCAACTATTACAATTACTTTGAGGTAACTTATGAGGAGACGGAGACTCGAATACGAGGTCACTAAATCGTAATTACGACTGGTGTCAGATGTGCTACAAGTCATCGGCATATTTTAAAATAATTTTATTCAATCATTTACGATATTATTCCACATCTACAATAGAAACAAATTTTTTTTTTCTAAACTAAAACTAAAACATGTATTAAAAAAAAAAAATTTATTCCCCACAAAGCTGTTCCAAGAACTTCCAATAGAAAACCATCCAAACATCCAAATTGCCCGATAAAATTCTAAATATATTGCGTCTGAAACAAGAGAGTTAAGGGAGAAAATCTTTTAGTTAAGTTTTCCAAAATTAATTCAAAATTGTAAAATTATAAAAATACAACTTAAATAAATTGATTTTGTAAAATTCAACTTAATATAAAGTTATGTGAGAAATTGACAGAGATGTGCTAGATCTTTAATTAATTAATGAAAAAAATTATTTGGCAAACAAAATATGGGAGCATTGGGTTAATCGGGTTTTTTTATTTAAATAATATAAAATAATACTATTTATCAAAATATCAAAATAAAAAAAAATATTTATAACAAAATGGGGTTTGAAAACCTATCCCTCAACACGTTATACAAAGTCAATCATAATAATGGGCTGGGCTGGGTGCATCAGTCTCAGTATACATCGTGGAGCCCAGTGAAACAAATTTGGGCTAATGAAATTTGTTGGATTAATTACATAAAGATACCACTTCCAAAATATTTTTGGGAAAATTTCGGGCCGGTACTATTTGGTAAAAGATTTTTCGGCCCAGTCACCCAAAAAGAAATTCTTTCAACTAGGTCCAATTTTGGTCAAAATGACTAAAATGGTCTTCTGCCTTCCTTGGATCACCTCCTTCAACATCAAAACCCTAGTCTCCAACCCTCACATCAGCCACATGTCCCAACCACCAACGCCGTCGTCGGAAGTTGTCCCTCCCATGGCGTCGGAGCTGCGCGCACTGGTCAAACGAATACAAAAAGGTTGTGCAAGAAGACAACATCATCGCATTCTTCTATTTATCATCTATTTACCGATTGTGTTGATTTTGTTTTATATTTCTTATGAATTTCAATTTTTTTGTAATGTCTGTACGTAGATTTTTAATGTGAAACGTAAAAGTATAACGCATTTGAATTGTTCGATCAATGTTTGAATGAAAATTTTATATTTATTATGAATTTCAATTTTATTGTAATGATTGTTTGTAGATTTTTAATGTAAAACTCAAAATTATAATGTATTTGAGATGTTCGATCAATTGTTTGAATGAAAATTTTGAGAATGTAATGATATTGAAACCATTGGTGCATGTAATTTACATGCAACGGCATTTCATGAGTCTATCGGTGCATGTGAATTACATGCACCGGCAGTTCATGATGCCGCTTCCTTTCCCTATATCGATTCTTTAGCCTTTGAGCCAAATCATCATCAGCTGATTCTTTCTCACCAACATAGAACACCAGAGATTTATCCATTCCAGAGGTATTAATATATCGTCCATTATTCCAAACTACGCTAACACATCAGCTCTGAAAAATCTTTCCCAAATCCAGAAAATTGAATCTCCACTCTTCTACTCCTCGTACTTCTTGCATGGGCAGAAACAAATAAATAAGAGAAAACCACTCGTTGCATTAAGAAATCGCAACACTAATGATTTTAAAGATTACACGAAAATTTTTGAATAAATTTTCATCAATGCTACTGGACAGTTGCTCCCGCTGGTCAACTTCTACCTCTAGGTAAAATATACCATTTTTGAACCCCAAATCGAAATATTTGATGCTACACCACACTGTCCTGAATGCATCCATTATACATTAAAAGTATTTCAAATAAAATATTCTCAATATATTGTAAGATATACGTATCAAAACCCCAAATCATGCCTAGAAATAGCAGGTACAAATTTGAAAACAATTCCCAAAGTAATATATTACACAAACATGTCTTAATATATTACACAAACATGTCTTAATTTCAAAACCCCAAATGTTGAGTCTACCGATGCATGTAATTTACATGCACCGGTAAACTAGGGCCAACCATATGGCATGTTTATATCGGTGAGTATTATTACTGGAAGCGATGGCCATTTTTTTTATGATTCCCCACGTCAAAAACCTTCATTATTTTGTATGTGTAAGGCCCTTAAATTATAGAAATCGATCGAGTGAGACTCAATATAATGATGTTGGGGTTCAACAATTGTCTCTGCTTTGTGATCGGTCGAACATGTGGCGCTTGTGTCATTGTAGGGTTGAAAAGATTGAAGTTGCGCCATTACCCTTAACTATAGTTATTGGTAAAGCGGTAAGCGCTCGATCCTACAATTGGTATCAGAGCCAAGGTCGTGTGTTCGATTCCCATGAGTTGCAGAGAGTGCAATTATTGGGGGAGGGATTGTTGGGGTTCAACAATTGTCTCTGCTTTGTGATCGGTCGAACATGTGGCGCTTGTGTCAGTGTAGGGTTGAAAAGATTGAAGTTGCGCCATTACCCTTAACTATAGTTATTGGTAAAGCGGTAAGCGCTCGATCCAACAAATGAGCTCTTCAACAATTAATTTATATTATGCGAACTCCAATAATCTCCCTAAGCCTTGATAGTGACAGAGTGATTGTTGCAGTCTTGTAGATAAAAACTGTTGGTGGAATCATATTATTTACATGCACCGATTGAGATATACATCGGATGAGTCTAGCGGTGCATGTAAATTACATGCACCACTAGACACAAGAAAGTGAAAATGATGATAATAATGAATAATGTGAAGATTTTTCTATTTTTGACTGAGATTAATTTCTGAAAATTCATAATGATGATTAAAATCATTTAAAAGGGAACTACGAATTGATTGTTGCAGTCTTGTAGATAAAAACTATTGGTGGAATCAAGTTATTTACATGCACCGCATGAGTTATGCATCACATGAGTCTAGCGGTGCATGTAAATTAAATGCACCGCTAGACACAAGAAAATGAAAATGATGATAATAATGAATAATGTGAAGATTTTTCTATTTTTGACTGAGATTAATTTCTGAAAATTAATAATGATGATGAAATTCATTCACAAAGGGAATTAAGAATTGATTGTTGCGGTCTTGTAGAGAAAATATGTTGGTGGAATCATGTTATTTACATGCACCGCATGACATATGCATCGCATGAGTCTAGCGGTGCATGTAAATTACATGCACCGCTAGACACAAGAAATTGAACAGAATAGGGCCGAAATAACTTGTTCAACAGTTCAAAACGAATCCAATTTAAAAGCCATAGATACTACATAAGATAAAGTAAAACCAAACTAGAAACACAAAATTGTTCATATGTAGAGAAATAAACAATCGCATGTGGAATGCACTACGCACCGGCATGATAACAATTTTATTGATATAATAACGAATAAGGAAAAATCGAAAGAAAAAAAAAAAGTGATGAGCAACGAGTTGAAAAATTCCAAATAACTTCGAAAAACAAAGGTTTTGACGAGTTGTATAATATAATTTGTTTGCTTCCTTTCTCGAGCTGCTCCACCTCAGCCATGGTGAAGCCCGATCATCATCGATGTTTCCCCCATCCAACGGCTTAGATTTAATGTCCCTTCCCGGCTGCTGGAGCCTCAAATCCACGTCATATATCGCGGGCGCCGTTTCCCACAGCGGGGCTCCAAAAGTGATGTTGAAGAAAGGATCTGAAGAATTGATCAAGATCTCATGTGTTGTTCTTAAAACAAGGGTATTTTAGTCATGAAAATGGACTGATTAGATTAGGGTTTGACAAAATAGACTTATTTGAAAGAAGTTTTATAGAATGTGTATTTAGTTGAGAATGAGTTTTTTTAGGAGATTTAGTTGAAAGATGTTTTGAAAAATGGTACCTTTACGTAATTTCCTCAATATTTTTTTAAAAAATATGGGGAAAAAATAATAGTGCATAAAAATTTCCAAATTTCAAATTTCATTTAGGGTTGAATTATGACTCTTATACCCCTCAATGATTTGATAAGTTGCATGCTACTCCCTAGGATTTTATTTTGAGAACAAATATGTGTAATATTATATAATTTATTACATCCTTATGTTTATAAAAAGATGCCCTTCTTTTACGATTCCCTGTACTTTTAGATCATTGGCATAAAATGGTATGCGAGCTTATAAAATGTCATGATCCTATACTGCGTGACGTATGGGTTGAAGCGCAGCTCTCCGTAGGGAATGCCCTGTTATCCTGCGGGGAATGGCCTAGTACGACGTTGAAGTCGGGAGCCTCTGGTGACCCGTAAAACCCCCACCCTCTTCATATGCTAGGTTTGAACCTATAGGCTCTGATAGGTCAGCAAGCTGATAGGTACTTTTTGTTGGGAAACTCCTTTATAGTGCGGGGCGGACACAATGGTATCATAGACTAAGGGAAGCATTTCATAAAAAAATTCTCATTAGTTTCCACAGCAAACGTGGTGATGAAGGAAAACTTCGGCACCAAAAGATGAAGGATCAACGGAAAATTGGTGAAGCAATTTTTCAACTAAGGACACAAGGGACCAGTCAAAAGCGAAAGATGACTTTTGATGGTGTACAGGTTATGTCATTCAGAGGTCAGGATGAACAAGGGGCGGAGGATGAAGAAGAATTTAATACAGACACCCTATTATTATTGAAAAAAGGCATTACATGACGAGGTTCTACAACCTGAAGGTACCATCGAAGAGCATATTACTCTAGAAAAAGTGAAAAAGAAGATTAAGAGGAACTACAATGAGGATCATGTGGCATGGTGGGACAGAAACAAGCTTAAATCATCGTGAAATCTGGAAAAGAATATGAGTTCGTGAGGTACAAACCGATCTCCATGAACTAGGAAGATCGGGAGGATATGCAGATGGTACTTAAGGAACATCTTGACATTAAGTTAATCTCAGCAGGCGTTTCTTCATACAGTAGTTCGAGATTTCTTGTTCGAAATCATGGAGAAATAAAGAGAGGAAAACCAAGATTAGTGATCAATTACAAAGGGATCAACGAGATTTTGGAATTCGATGGAATTATATCCCGAGCAGAGAACATTTGGTTAATTGTATAAAAAAATGCCAATGTGTTTTCGAAGTTCGATTGCAAGTATGATTCTACCAGATTAAGATGGAGGAAGCTACCAAAAAGTTTACAGCATTCTCCACACCACAAGGACACTATATCTGGAAGGTTATGCCAATGAGATTGGCAAATGCTCCCCAGATATATCAGAGGAAAATGGATAATCTTTTCAATGATTAGTTCAGTTTCATGTTCGTGTATATTGACGACATCCTCATCGTGTTAAGAAACATGAAAGATCATCTTAAACATCCGAAAGGAAGGCAGTGCTACTAGAAAAATTGAGTTTCTTGGGATTGAGATCGATGAATCAGGAATCATCCTTAAAAAACACATTGTTGAGAAGTTACAAGGTTATCCGGATGATCTAAATGATTTAAAGCAACTCAGAGTTTTCTAGGAGTTGTTAATTTTGCTGGAATGTTCATTAACAACCTGGTAAGCCACATGAAGTTGTTCAGTCCACTACTGAAAAGAGATGCCAAGTTTGAATGGAATGAAGACCAACAAGTTGCAAAAAGCTTAAAGAGGTTTGCAGGCAACTACCAAAGCTTGCAATTCCAAACGACGAGGATGCACCGATTTCTTGACACGAGATGGAGGGACACGTTGCTAGCGATGCCCTCAAACAAGTTAGGCATCTTAGGGAAAACCTGGAGATCATTGAACGAGATTTTTGACTCTTTGTCTCAATGCTGAAGTCGCAGGACGACCACAACAGGCTGATCGGGACCTAGTTTCCGGTCATATACGAGTATGCCTTCAGGCCCAAGAACGCTTGTTTGAAGTCTTGAAGGGGCCTATCCTCCAGGCCGCGTCTCCAGCGATGCAAAAATGAGTGTTTAGAGAACGAGGCCCATCTAACCCGGAGACAAGGGATTCACATACCCCTATCACAGGTGCTGCATATGATGCATTCCTTGAGGATTTACAAATTGTAGTGAATGTTGAGGGTCAGGTGTCATCACACTCTGAACCTTCAAGTCAATCCAGCACATCTGGGGTAAACAAGGTAGAGTTGAACCTTAGGCCAGAGACATGCACTTTTAGGGTTCAAACTAACGATGATTTAATTTTTTCTCCTATGCAGCAATACTAGCGCACTTTGTAGAAACTAATAACCAGACGGGGTATCAACCCAAAAAAATAATTGTTGATAACTCCAGAAAGTATTCAAGGGTATGGATGAAACCAGACAGCCATCCAAACGATGTACATGAATGGTATAATTTCGGAGCTCTTGATTCGATTTATACTGTTGCACCAGCTTTTTCTGAAATTTCAAAACTATCCAAGTAGATCAGAGAAACAGTTCACGAGACTTGAGCAAATAATCCACATTTGTCCAAATGCGATATTTTGGAGTTGTATTTCATTATTGCGGCTCCTGAACCAGCAAAGAAAGGCTTCATGGAAGCTTTTCATTTCATCAAGCTCAGACGATCACACAGTAATGCCTTGAAAAATATCAATACTGTGCTACTAGAGGACACACCAGTATTAGTTGGATCAATCACATAAGACGAAGCTTCAACTAGACGAGCATGAAGACTTTATGTCTGTCTAACGGAGATGGACAAAGTCAAATTTCCGTTCATGTTCTTCCAAATTCAACCAATTGAACATTCTTGCTGCATTACATGACAGGAACTACCACATGATTTGTCGAAGAACTCTTCAAAACAAATAGGAGAGTTATTTGGGAAATAAGATTCCGACGAGTAAAGAAACTTATTGGAAGTTCTGCAACACGGCACACATCGGTCGATGGAAAGATAGGGTTTGCCAGACGTGCCCATAATAGAAAGAGCCAAAGTTTGGGAAAGGTTCCGGCTCAAGCCTCATAGACAGGAAGCAGGAAAAGACAAAAGACCTGCTGAAATTTGAACATGTTTTCCTAAAGCTCGGGGACCACAAACAACCCATAATGTACAGATTCCCCTTACAAAGGAAAAAGGCGTGGACCATTATCGATAGTGCGGTAACTATTAAACGCATTCAGAAAAAAAAAATGGACCACTCACTAGAAAAGTTATGGATCATTCAGACAAAAGGCGTCAGCACTGTGATATCCCCGAAATGATTTTATGCTTTTGAGCGTTAATTGTGTTTATATGGTGATTATGGTGTTAATTAATTATGTGTTGGAATTAATTATCTTGGTGAAATGCTTAGTCACATGGTAGGCGTGACCCGGTGGTGCATTTCAGGGTGCATGTTGTGCATGTTGGGAAATTGGGTGTTAGAGGTATAAATCCCTCCTTGTTAATATCTTGAAGATTGGTTTTGAAATGGGTTGGTATTTTGGGGTTTATATGGGTTTTTTTTTGGGTACGTGTTGTATGTGGTTGGGTTATGATTTTTGAGGTGTTTCATGTGGGTTTTATGGAGTTATTATGGTATTGAGTTGTTGGAATGTTTTAGTTTGAAGTGTGTGTAGTGGAGCTTTGGATTGTGCTAAAAATGGTGAAAATCGTGCACACAGGAGGTGGCGATCGATCGCTACAAACGCAGCGATCGATCGCCGAAGGGCCGTAGCAAAATCTGTGGCGAGCGATCGATCGTCGTAAATGGCGCGATCGATCGCCTCGAGCCAGTGAAGTCTGGCGATCGATCGCCATGTCAAGGCGATCGATCGGTAAAGCTCGCGATCGATCGCCTCGACACAACGATCGATCGCCAGCAGCCAATTTTTGAGAAATTGATTTTTATGTTGGATTTTTGGTATTAGACTATTATTTGGCTTCTAATATTGGATTATGTGACTGTGTAGAACCATCCTAGGTGGCGACACAACCAAGGAAGTGAAGTCATACCAAATCCTACTTTGGAAAGATACGTAGAAGACGTACGGGTACCCAACAGTATATGTATCTATTATACTCATTGATTATGCATTGTGGATGCTTGTATATATGGAATTGTGCATTGTGGATGCAAATACATGTTGAATTATGCATTATGATTGCATATGTATATGATGATTGTTTGGTGCACATCCCATGAGTAATGGTTATATAGAGTGATGATTTTAATGCTTTGCCGCTGTCACTTGAAGCGATGATAAAATACTTGCCGCTGTCATATTGTAGCGAGGAAAGAATATTTGCCGCCAAATATTGAAGCGAGGGTATTGCCGCATGTCACATTTGCGCGAGGTTATTCAATGCCGCTAATATGTCGAAGCGAGGGGTATTAGTGCCGCTGTTATGACAAGCGAGGTGCATTAAAATACACTATTATAACAGACTAGGGATTGGTGATTGGTGATAATGAAATGGTGTTATGTCATTACATGTGTGAACCATTAAATAATCTATTGATTATACTCATGAGTTATGGTACAGGGACAACCAAAAAGGGAGCGTTTAAAATGCATGGGAAAAATAGGAAGTGTTTTATTACGGTTTATGCATTTACGCCTTATATTCATATTATGTTGAATATGGATTATTATATGCTCATGTTTTGGGGGTTGTCCTTGTAGGTACATTTTGGCATGATAAAGGGGCTAAGGCGGATTGAGGCGGTGAGCTTGTGAAGAACGTTTTTGATAAGGAAGGACATGATTATTTTGTATAGTGTCTACTCTAGGAGTAATGTAAAGCTATAGTGAATAACATTCATTTGTTAGAGAATGCAATTAATCCATTTGGAAGTCCTTAACTTGTCATGTAATTCTTAAGGCTCAAAGTCTCAACACGAACTTTTATAATCAGATAATGTATGTTAGCTCTAATTATGCCTTTAATCCGCACTTAAGGAACTAGGGTCCTTACAAGCACTCAGGAGAAAGTTTTGCACACTCGGACAAAGGTGCCAAACCACGTGAAAGTTAAAGGCGCACTCAACATTCAACAAGAGTTTGGAATCCGTATTTGAAGTCCGAATTCATGCCTATATAAGGCCGGACATTCATGAAGCTAAGGAAATCGAAAATTCTCCATAATTTTCTGAGAAAATAAATTGTAGTCTCCAACCTGTAATATTACAACTTCCATAGCTTGGTAAATTTTCTATCTTTGTAATGTTTCTGTTTTTCAATTCAATTTGTAAATGCGTTTCGAGTCAAGCCTCATTATATGAGAGGTTAAACAAGTTAGTCTCCTCCCAGGAAAAGATGTATTAATGTTATAAATATTTCCAGAATAAAACAAAGGTTGTTGCCCATCTATCTCTCATATTTCTTTAAATCTTTCATATATCTGGTTATACTCTACGCCCTGAGGTATGAAACGAATTAGAGCTATGATGCCTACTGTTGATGGCCCCATTGCAGAACCATCAGTTGCAATCTTGTGTTTGATGGTGATGAGCCATCGTAAAACCTGGCGGTATACCCGACATTAGTTTTGTACATCATTTTATTATATTTTATTGTAATACGGAAGCATGATGGACCTGTTATGAATTTTAAACATGTTATTCGAATATGGTTTGAATCTTAATTAGAAGGAGCTAAATATGAACTGTGAGTCTTTCGTAAAAGTATGCTCTTGAGTTATTCTCAAGATGACAGAAACTAAAGGATCTCATGTTCATAAAATGCTACCATTTTGAAAAATAATAGGATGTAAGAAGATGATGAATAGTATACAGAGGTATCTAGGATCTTAAAACATTTTCAATGGGTAAGAAGGCAATTAAATTAAAAGTTGATTGGGTGGACCACATGAACTACATTGGGTTATTGATGTCATTTCAATAAAGAATGAACTTAGATGAATTGTTGTTTTTTCAGCAGACTATGATAAATTATTGTTTCTAATAGATACCGACCGATAATTATCCCAAATTTGTTTCGTTCTTTACCATTTGAAAGAAATAATAAACTAAAAAGAAGGGAGTCGTGATCATGCATTTCATGAGGAAACCAATAATATAAGAAAAAAAACTCTTAGCTATCACTATGTCGTACCTATGTTTTTCGAAGTTTTAGAAATTAAGAGGGACATGACATGTTTTTGGTATAATATCAATTGTCAAAACCTATGTTTTTACAAAATCATAATATTTTAAGTCATATAATCTACACGTTATTCCAGCTAAATGAGGGTTACTTTGATGCTGCTTCTAAGGAAACTATCATTATGGTCGGATCAAACCCTTAATTTAAAATATTCTTTTGGAATGTTCCAAAGCAAGGGTTGATATGTAAGGCCCTCATACCGTATAAATGTAAATCGTGTTTAACCTCTCAATAATAATGTGAGTGTCTTATGTTGGCCACATGTGTTGAACTGCAGTAGATAAGTGACATTTGTTACGGTTTCTAGCATAAGTAATTATAGCCTAGTCCAAATAAGATGATGCCAATTCCAATAGAAAAACCAACTCATATACAATTTTTATGTTTCGAGTTTTGTCCTATATGTAAATTCTTTATGGAAATTTAGTTTAACAATGTAGAAAAGAAATCTCACTAAATAATAAAATGCAAGGGACTATTATAAAGAAAGATAAAGTAATACGCCATCTAGCCTCTTTCTTATTATTATATTAGTTGAACTTTTATTTATTTTTATTATAAAAAAAAAACGACGCAATATAGATAGATATTGATTAACTGCCTTAAACTCTATAAGATGCTTAGTAACTTGGGTACTTACGTGGACTTCCTTCAGAAGACAACAAAAGACAACTGTGTAAAAAAATGGAGCAAAGTGATAGAATACTAGAAAGCAAAACCATGCCTTTTCTTATTGTATCTTCAATATTTGACTTCAAAACTTCATTAAAATTTGGTGAAGCCTTCTCGACTTTGAGCTGTGAATTAAGGTTAATTTCTTTTCACAAGGTTAATCTCTTTTCACGTCCTAGTTTTAATCTGAGATATGTGAGTATGAATTTCTAAATTACTAAGCTACTTTGTATGCATATATAGGAGATGTTACTGCTAATCTTACATAGAAACCATGCCTAGACCTGGGAACTAAAATTTGGGTCTATGATGCTACGAAACCTCGACTTTAATAAGCTTGGAAAAGGAATTAGTTGCCCCTGTAATCGTGAAAAGGAAGCGGTAGTGGGAGTTGGTGAGTTTTAAATAAAAGTAATGCAACCCAAAATTTATGCTATATGGTACTTCACATCTTATTAACTTTTGTCATTGTTCAACTGTACTGTAATTGGAAACTTACAATGTCTTGGTGAATTTAGACGTTGCTAGGTAGTAATTCTTTAATTATGAGGAGTAGCTAACTAGTGGCTTAAGTCGTAGTTAGATAGATAATGGGATATAGGTCATGATACTAGTTTGCTTATGCTAACTGGATTATATATCACATGGTTGTTTATATTAAATGAGTATCTTTCAATTATGTAGCTTATATTGTTGCGCCGAAATTCTATCAAAGTGACCGAAGATATCAAGAATTATATGCGAAGAAATAAGGTATGTTGCGATCGGGTAATATACGACATGTATCTGTATCATTTGATATATGATTTGTTGTTGAATTATGTGACTTACGTGGCTACGTGATTTTATTTAAATTATGTGTCATTCATAGCATTCATAATTGCACATCGATGTATGAAAATAAATGTTTTGTTAACACACATCAGTTTTTATACATACATCGATGCATGACATACATGTTGAGCTATATCCTTGAATACCCTGATATGTCTTGGATTCTGATATCAATCATTGGGAATTGGTACTGCAATACTATGTTGGCATTACATGGCCCGGTTTGCATGGGGAATTAATCGTGGTCCCCTTTGATTGATATGATTTGTTGAGACGGGGATTGGTGGCACCTTGCTGATGTCATCCGTCTGGATATCCCTATATGATTATGTGATGTCAGTACCTGGGGTTGGTGGCGCTTTGCCGACGTCCATCCGTCTGGATACCCTATAGGCTTGACAGGCTCGAGCTATTCTGATATGGTTGGACTTTCGTTTATTGATTCAGATATACCCAGTGGATGGGTGTACGATATGATACCGACATGACATGACATGGCATGCATTGCATCATATATCACATTTTATAGATACATGATGTATATTCTATGATCGTTCCATATTGGGCTTTTGCTCACCCCCAAGGGGGCTGTTGTTGTCTTTGTGTGTGGACAATGACAGGTTATACAGATGGCGAAGACCCAGAGAGGGCATGTCTGGTGGAAGCCACACTTGAGAGGTTTATTCTTTTGTTTATCCCAGTATTATATGTATATGTTGACCAATGGTTTATCCTTGTAGTGTGATGAGTCTATGTATATTTATTTATTTTAGCCTAGTTTGATTTAAGTATGCTGGTTTATGTTGATGGAGATGGAATTGATGGTATCTATATATATTTTGACTATTGGTAATGGTGGTATGTTTCTCGTGCGACGATGTCATGCCGAAATTTTTAGGGCCACATGTTACTAAATGTTAAACAAAACTTCCTTTTTTCCACTATAATTATCATTGTGTGATCATTAATCACATGATTAGGATTGGGCCCTCACATGATATACCTTCGGGCACTGCTTAGACCTGTCAAAACGGGCTAGCCCAACCCAAACGGGTTGGCCCGGGTGGGCTGGCCGGCCAGATTTTATTATTATTATTTTAAATTTCTTTTTTTAAAAAAAAACTTCAAAAAAAATTCCAATTGAACTTGTCGAACCTGGAACTTATGCTAGAATAATACTGGAACTTTGATTCATGTTTTATTTTGGTATTAACCCAATTACTAAAACACTTGACTAGAAATCAATATTTTACTCAATTTTGTAATACATGTTGCAAATTTCAAGCAATACCAAGTGAAAAATATATAGCAGATTGAATACTTCAATTTGATATTGAGTTCTATTTATGAATTTAGCTTAAAAAAATAACAAAAAATATTTTTTTTTTTAAAAAAAGAAGGGGCCAACCCGGGGGCCACCCCACCAAACCGCGGGTTGGCCTGCCAAAACCTGCGACCCGTCTACTGGTGGGCCTAAAAAATATTGGTCCAACCTGTCTACTTGGTGGGTTAGGGACCTGACCTATTTTGATAGCTCACTGCTCATTTTTTAGGGGTAATATCAAAAAATCCTATGGGTGATCGCCTCCTTATTTATATACGTTCTAATGATAAATTGCTATTAATTAACCATCCACAGAACAAAATTTGATCCAGAATTAACATTAATCAATCATGTTACCTAGATAAATAATTTCATGTGCGAAGCTCAAAATAATTATCCAATGCCGGGAATATATATTTATTGGTCTTCTATTACTTATAATTAAAAAAACGATTTTTTAAATTATTATAATTAAGTCATAAAAAGATAGCAGTCATACAATAAATTAATTTATAATGATAAAATTGCAAGAGAATTTGTGGTGCCGATATAATTGTTTTGTAAATTGATGGTTCACTAATAAAGTGTTTTAGATTGCTTTTGAAAAGTGTTTATCTATTTTTCGAAAAAAAAGTAGATTTTGAATGTTTAGTTTCCTTACTTATGTTATTACTTCTAAAAAAAACATGTAAAAACAAAAATAGATAAGCAAGTCATGAGATGATTCTAAGGGTGTGTTTGCAATTGCTTATTCAAAGCAGTTCTATATATTGTTTTTGCTTAAAGTTGAAAAAATTTACTTAGCAGCTTAATAAACTTCAATTAATTACAAATTTGCCACCAAACAACTTAAAGCAGTCAAAAGCATGTCATGACATGCTTATCAGCTTCTGTTTTTTCTGCTTTTTTTTAGAGAAACAATAACAGAAGCACGGAAATAAAACACTCAAAATCTGTTTTTTTATCTGAAAAGCTGATAAGCAATTTGCAAAAGCATTTGCAAACACCAACTAACTACCTTAAGTTGAACGGTGACAATTTTATAATAAATTAATTCATTATAATTTTTTAATTTTAATAACAAAAACTCTAAATATTTTTGCTTAAAAACCATTTTGTTAGCAAAAAAATATAGAAGTGTTTTGTATTAATCTCAACTAACAATATTCTTGTTTGTACTTTGCATACCAATTCTTGTCCTTGTGAGACGGTTTGTTTGATGATGCCCTTAAATAGTTTTTTTGTCAGATGAGATAGGATGGGTGGTGGTGTATTAACTAGTTTCTTTTCTTTCAAGCCCATTTCATCAATGAAGCTCGTGTACAACTTAAATTTAATCAATATCCTCAAAGTTAAATAACATTAATACAGAGGTTTAGTGTTGGCAAAAAGTGCCGTCGTGCTAAGTACCTAGATCTAGTGTTCGCAAAACGTGTATGCTGGCCGTGCCGGCATGACTATTTTCTTTTTTAGGATGTGGCACATGAACCTATAGGCTTTGCGAGACCGGACAAGTAATCGTTTTTAAACTGTTTGATACGACCACTTCTTCCACTTCTTACGTGGCCATGCAGGAGGAAGAATAGGCATGCATGAAGAAGAAGTCATGGTGCACGTGGGCTTAATAAGTGCTGCATGGGATTATGCTTGAGACTAGGTCTCATTTCTTTTCTTGTTAGGATTTTAGTCAAATAAAGAATTCCTATTCTATTGCTTAGCAGTTGAACCGATTCCTATTTGTTAGCAGCATTGTATTTCAATTCTTATAAATTGTAATAGTTCATTAATGAGAACTATTCAGAAAAGATCCCAAAATCCTTGTCTTGTTCCTTCTTTCTAATTTTATTCTTATCAATTGGTATCAGAGCCGGTCTCGAGCCATGGACACCCGTGGTAAGTCCAATGCCGAGTTTCGTAATGAAGTAAACGAGGTTTTAACTCGCCATGAGTCCTCCTTCGATCAAGTACATGCGACCCTTCAAACAATATTAACCGAGCTACAAACATTTCGTCTCTCACATACGAGACCTTCGAGCCCACCCGAGTTCAACCTTTTTCTACCAAAGACAATAACCATTCCCCCAGAACCATGAGATCCAACCATCAGAACTCACAACTCAAACTACAATTTCCGAAGTTTCATGGAGAAGACCCGATGGGTTGGATATACAAGGCAGACCAATACTTCGAATTTCAGAACATCATTATCGACCAACGAGTTCAATTGGCTTCCTTCCATCTTGAAGGAATCGCATTACAATGGCAACGATGGTTGGCCAAGTTTAGAGGGCCACTAACGTGGGAAGAATTTACCAAAGCCCTTCTCCTACGCTTTGGGCCAACGGACTATGAAAATCCCTCGGAGGCACTCACGAGGCTTCAACAAACGTCCACAGTAAGCCATTATCAAGAAGCATTCGAAAGACTCTCTCACCAAGTGGATGACCTACCCGAGAATTTCCTAATTGGATGTTTTATCGCCGGCCTTCGTGACGAAGTCCGACTAGATGTCAAGATAAAAAAACCTCATACCTTATCGGACGCTATCGGAGTCGCACGACTGATTGAGGAAAGAAATTTGTTGCAAAAAAAAAACATTGGCCCAAGTCGCTCTTCACCCACGCCTATGCCATCCAGGGGAAATTCAACTCCAAATGCAGGAATTTTGGGGCCTCCTCCAAACCAACGTGGATCAAGCGGAAGCACTACGATACCATCCGCGTTTCGTCGCATTACTAATCAAGAAGCTCGGGAGCGGCGAGAAAAAGGATTACGTTATTATTGTGACGAAAAATTTGCTCCGGGTCACCGATGCGAACGTCCACAAATGTTCATGATTGAGGATCTATCGCAACCCACTCTTGACGAAGAGGATCCTTCACCAGAAGCGCCGGACATCCTACCAGAAATATCCTTCCATGCTATTTCAGGAACTCTTCATCCACAAACAATACGCGTGCCCGGAAAATTGAGAAACAGGAACGTCACGGTGCTCATTGACGGGGGGAGCACCCACAACTTCATCGACAATGACATTGCCACCAAGTATGGATTGCCGATTAATAAAGGCAAGAAGTTTCACGTAATGGTGGCCAACCGGGAAAAAATTGAGTGTGTAGGCCAATGTCAAGCCCTCTCTATTACCATGCAAGGATATCCAATCACCGTCGATTATTATGTGCTTCCTGTGGCAGCTTGTCAATTGGTGTTAGGAGTGCAATGGCTGGAAACTCTTGGCCCAATCACGATGGATTATAAACAATTGTCCATGACTTTTGACTATGAAAGAAAATCCCACACGCTACAAGGTCTCAAACATACGGGTTTCGAAGCTCTAAGCCATAAGGAGATTAATTGCTTGCAAGGTAAGGGGTCCTTCTTCCATATTTTACTCTCCTCTCAAAACATCCCACCAAATTCTCACCCCCCTGACTTGACCCAATTACTCACTAAATTCAAAAAAATATTTGAAAACCCAATCCATCTACCTCCCCAAAGAACCCATGACCACCAAATACCCTTACAACCAAACGCACTACCAGTAAGTGTTCGGCCCTATCGCTATCCCTATTACCAAAAAACAGAGATAGAAAAGATTGTGCGAGAGCTCCTCCAATCCGGATTAATTCAACCAAGCCACAGTCCCTTTTCATCACCTGTTTTATTAGTAAAAAAATCAGATGGTGATTGGAGATTTTGTGTGGATTACCGAGCCCTAAACCATATAACCATCAAGGATAAATACCCAATCCCAGTCATCGATGAGCTCCTCGATGAACTTCATGATGCCAAATTTTTTTCCAAGCTAGATTTAAGATCGGGGTATCATCAAATCCGGGTCCATGCTACTGATATTCCCAAAACTGCCTTCCGAACACACGAGGGTCATTACGAGTTCATGGTTATGCCTTTCGGTCTTACAAATGCTCCAGCCACATTTCAAAGTCTCATGAATGACATCTTCCGACCCCATCTTCGGAAATTTATCTTGGTTTTCTTCGACGATATATTGGTATACTCCCAAACGTGGGCCGACCATCTAGTCCATCTCAATATGGTCTTGACCATCTTATCCAGTAACCACTTATATGCAAAAGAAACCAAGTGCAAGTTTGGTGTTTCCCAAGTTGAGTACCTAGGCCACGTTATCTCCGAACAAGGGGTGGCCGTCGACCCAACTAAAATTCAAGCCATCATCGAATGGCCCACACCAACCACAGCAAAAGAGGTACGAGGATTCCTCGGGCTAGCTGGATATTATCGAAAATTCATCCGTCATTCGGATGTATAGCATCTCCTTTAACAAAACTTTTATCAAAGGAGGGTTTCCTTTGGAATCACGAAGCAGAGCTGGCCTTTAATCATCTCAAGGAAGCACTCACCTCACCACCAGTATTATGCCTTCCAAATTTCTCCCAACGTTTCGTGATCGAGTGTGATGCAAGTGGGAAAGGCTTGGGGGCTGTTCTCTCTCAACAGGGTCGACCCGTGGCTTATTTTAGTGAAGCCCTCAAAGGCTCGGCATTACTTTTATCCACCTACGAGAAGGAAATGCTTGCCATCGTCAAATCCATCCTCAAATGGCGTCCATATTTGCTTGGGAAACCATTTACCGTGCGCACGGACCAAAAAAGTCTAAAGTACTTGTTAGAGCAACGTATCACCACACCGGCACAAACTCGCTGGCTTTCGAAAATCCTTGGATATGATTACGAGATTGAATACAAGCGTGGCCCTGAAAATCAAGCGGCAGATGCGCTTTCTCGTAAGATTGAATGTCACTTCTTGTCAATCTCGATGCCACACGCAACATGGTGGCCGCAATTACAAGAAGAGGTGCTGCAATCTTCTTTCTATCGGGATTTAAATCAAAATCAGTCATCCCCTCTATTCACTCAACGAGATGGGGTGTGGTTCAGAGATGGAAAAATATACTTACAACCTACTTCAAAATTAATCGAACAAATTCTTGCAGATTGCCATTCCTCTCCGACAGGGGGTCATTTCGGAATTTACAAGACATTATCCCGCATCAAGCTAAGTTTTTGGTGGCCAAAAATGCGCAGCACCGTGAAGGAATTTTTACGTAATTGCAACATTTGCCAACAATACAAACATGATTGTATGAAACCAGCAGGCCTCCTACAGCCCCTGCCCATCCCCGCGCAGATTTGGAGGGAGATTTCCATGGACTTCGTTGAGGGGTTGCCACCATCGAACGGTTTTACCGTCATTATGGTGGTTGTAGATCGCCTTTCAAAATACGCACACTTTGTGCCCTTAAAACATCCCTTCACAGCCATGATCGTAGCAAAGGCCTTCATATCCAATGTGATGAAACTTCATGGGTTTCCAACGTCCATAGTGAGCGATCGGGATAAGGTTTTCCTAAGTTCCTTTTGGCAAACATTATTTACACTACAAGGAACTAAGCTTTGCATGAGCTCAAGTTATCACCCGCAATCGGACGGACAAACCGAGGTGGTGAATCGCACGTTGGAACAATACTTGCGATGTTTTACGGGTGCACAACCACGCAAATGGGTCGATTGGATTGCGTGGGCCGAGTTTAGCTATAATACCTCCATTCATTCCTCCACCAAAATATCCCCTTTCGAAGCCGTTTACGGAGTATCACCTCCTAATTTGCTCACTTACATTCCGGGGAGTTCCCGCGTCCAAGCAGTGGACGAATGCCTACGTGATCGGGATACAATACTTCGGGAGTTGCATCAGAATCTCTCAATAGCTAACAATCGCATGAAATGTCAAGCGGATCAACATCGGCGAGAGGTTTCCTTCGAGGTCGGTGACTATGTGTATCTCAAGCTTCAACCATATCGTCAAAATTCGGTGGTGTTTCGTGCCTCATTAAAACTGGCTCCACGGTTCTATGGACCTTATCCGATAATTGCTAAAATAGGTTCCGTAGCCTATCGTCTATCACTTCCCCCGAGCTCTCAAATTCACGATGTCTTCCATGTTAGCTTGTTACGCAAACACTTGGGTCCATTGGTCACTCCTATTTCCAGCCAACCTCCTCCCGTCACAGACAACTCGGTTATTCTTCCACAACCGTTGGCTATCCTAGACCGCCGCGTCATCCGAAAGGGGAATTATCGTCCAAAAAATGAAATCTTGATCCATTGGAAGGGAACTTTACCAGAAGACGCTACCTGGGAAAATGAATGGCGTTTCTCCACATCCTATCCAAAATTTTTCCTTGCGGGCAAGGATCTTTCAGTGGGTGGGAATGATACGACCACTTCTTCCACTTCTTACGTGGCCATGCAGGAGGAAGAATAGGCATGCATGAAGAAGAAGTCATGGTGCACGTGGGCTTAATAAGTGCTGCATGGGATTATGCTTGAGACTAGGTCTCATTTCTTTTCTTGTTAGGATTTTAGTCAAATAAAGAATTCCTATTCTATTGCTTAGCAGTTGAACCGATTCCTATTTGTTAGCAGCATTGTATTTCAATTCTTATAAATTGTAATAGTTCATTAATGAGAACTATTCAGAAAAGATCCCAAAATCCTTGTCTTGTTCCTTCTTTCTAATTTTATTCTTATCACTGTTTTAGGCGGGAGTTTCTCACGAGCCTACGGACCAAAATAGTCGGTCCAATCCACTACTGTATCAAAATAGGCTGGGTGTGCCACGAGCGGCCCAACCCGTTTTGTCATCTTTACCTAGATTTTACTTTAAAAAGTAGGAATTTCCTTCCTTAGGCGTCTCTGCTGGTCTTGCCACCTTTACCTATGTTTACATAAAAAGAGCACCTTCAAATTTTTTTAGGAATTTCCTTCGTTATCTTATCTTGGCATATATTTTTATTATTATTTACATATATCTAAGTGGGATTGCTGAACACATAAAAGCAAAAAACATGCGTGGCTCAGTGGGATTCAAATCTCAAACCTGGCCTAGCCTATGTCATGCACACTACTGCTCATTAATTCGTCATACTTCTCCACATCATACCCACTAATTCCTCCTTTCTTTCCAACCCCATGGCATACTAAAAAAAGTCCAAGTTTTTCTAAAAACAATAATATTTAGATATATACATAAACAAATTATATAAAGTTTTAAATTAAACAACACCGAATATATGTAGAGCTCTTATTGGCGTGCATTTGCCACCACCAAGATTTGTTATGGTACACCATGTGGTATTATCCATGTAGGGAATGATTGACCTATATTGCTATATTGGAGTGTGTGGCGCACTCTCCATATTAAATATGAATCAATCATTCCATTTTGGGGTAATACTCAATGGCATCTGACTCTCCAAATTAAATTTCGGACATTTATTTTATACATGGGGTAATACACGATATGGTAGGGTATAAAAATCCGATTTGTCGATACCCATCATATTGTGAACGAACCTACTCTATCAAGATCGGGTGTGGGGAAACTTTTGCATGGACCGGGTGTGGTACCGGTCCATGCACCAACATACAAAAACATTCAATCATGGCTGAACATTTTTATGGTGTGCTGATACATGGATCGAGGAGATTGAATGTTTTTTGTGATATGTTGGTGCATGTACTTTGACCACACCTGATCCATGCAAAATTTCACGTTATGTGTGCGTACAAATGAGATCACTTTGAGGAAGATCTTCGATGATCCTTTCTTTTTTGAATGGTGTCTAATCGTTTTGTGTAATTGAGGAGAATCCCACATTCAAGAATTGGTTCAATTGTCAGTGATAATAAAAAAACATTGCCCATTTTTTCCTCTGCAACAAAATCATTGCAAAATGAGGAAGAATTCCACTTTCACACGTGTTGAGATGCCTAAGGGCTTGGGCTTCTTTAACATCAAAGAATTTAAATTTTTTACTTGAATTTTTGAAATAATACGATACAAATATTTTTTTTTGATCTGATACAACAAGACTAAAACCCTTGTCAATTCGGAAGAGGAGTTGGATTCATCCAACATGCTAAGCTTGTGTTGTCAAATAATATGATATAATTGATAAATGTGAATCTATATTATATCAGGTGTAATATCCAATATAATACGATAACTGATATAATATAACTCATGTAAGATACGCATCAAATTTATATATTTTGAGCTTCCATTGATCCGTACTACGAAATTGTTGAGGTAAGATTTCATGAAATATATTCATTAATCAGACATGATCTTAATTGTTTTCTTATGAATGTATTTTAAACTTCATTTTCAATAAATACCCATGTATGTATATATATATATATATATATATATATATATATATATATATATATATAAAAGAATATGAATAAGATCCAACATGTGTGAATAAACTTGATAGGTTGGGGGCAGCTGACCGAACAAAGAAAAAAATTACCCTAAATTTTTTTTTTCAAAAATTATTTTTTACCCTCTTAAAATTATATTGTAACACCTCTAAAAAAATTTACCTTCTATTTTTTAGGTTATTAATTTTTATCCTACCTAAACAAAAATTCTAGTTTCACCCTGAGAGATCCAGCAAAGAAAGAGTGGCTCAGGAATAAAATAAAAAAATCACTTCGTTTTTGTACTATACATGTGTGTTTAGTTTTTTTCTAATTTTTTTTGTGCCAGAGACTATTCGAACTCGAGTATGTCTAAAGTAAACATGAACTCTTATTCATCGTGACAAGACCGTGGAGCTCATGTGTGTGCGTGTTTAAGGGGAAACCCGATGCAACAAAGATTAATACACATATAAATATTTACATACATATACATACATTATGTTGTGCGCGATTTTTCAATGTTTAAGTGGTGGAAACCATAATAAATATTATCATTGAATTATCTGCGATTATTAATATGACAAAATGTTCCATAATAGATGCTAATTAAATCAAGCCAGATTAGATTTTATGCTTCCTTTTTTTTATTAAAAAAAAAAAAGAAATTTAATTGAGTTACTTTTTAATCATCAATCTCTTCTTTCCACATCAAATAATGCAACTTGGGAGAACATTATCATAAACCCTGAAAAAGTAGCTATCGACTTTCAATCTCATTCATCACCATTACTTAATTAACTAATCAATTAATCAATCTTGTTTACTTTACAATAAGATGACATTAATTAAAGATAATTTAAGTAATTAAAGTCAGTTTGAGCATGGTTCCAATCCTCTTTGTATTTAAAAAAAAAAGGTTGCTTTCCAGTTTCCACCATTCCATGGAGTTCCACTCAAATATTTGCAAACTGATTTTAAAGATTCCGAGCATTTTCAAGGGCTTAATAGTTAGTAGCCAATTCGATTTTTGACATACACATAAAATTTAAATTAATTTTAAGGATGAATTACATATTACACTCACTCTAGTTTGAACAATAACGAATTCCACTTATGTATTTTTATGTCAAATCATATATTACAAACTAGAGAATTGTGATATTGTAATACAGTTATTTGACAGATGGTCCATCTATCAGTGTTCAAACTAGAAGTCAAAAGTTGTAATAATTCTTTTCAATATGACAGACAGCTATAATTTTTCATAATTTTAATAAATCTCAAAACTAATTTTCATTATCCTATGATAACTATTATACAAAACCCTTCTCAAATGTTTACTTTGTAGCATCAAACCATAAAAAAATCAAATAAACACCCTATGCCATGAAGTTGATTTAAATACATCCATTTTTTTATATGATGGGCGGACCCAATAAGAGATTTCCCAAAAAGTTGAAGATTTGCCCCATACTTCTTTATTTTTTTGCAATTATATCGAATTTCTCATTCATTTATTCTGTAATTATCATCATCGGGCAAATATTTGTATTTTTGGATTCCATTTATATATCAACTCAATATTAAAATACAACATATTTTAAAATAAAAAAATACATAAATTAATATACCAACTATTTTAGACTGTAATGTTTACGTCCCGCTTTCAATCTCGATCTACAACCTGCAATCAAGAAACAAGCCAAATCACAGTATACAAATCCAATATATAAAACATAAACTGGAATGCAAACAAGATTAAGGATTAGGGCTCAGGTCGAGCTGGGTATCCAATCCACATCGTCACCGGGGAACCAAGGTATCGAATCCAACAGATGGAGACACACACTGCCCTTGACCGCTGCCCGAATCACACGGCCGAGCACTACTGCCCGAGAGCTGCCCACGCACAGAGCCAAGCACAGCCACTGCCAAGCACCAAA
The DNA here is from genome assembly GCA_907163345.1 of Haberlea rhodopensis. Classification (NCBI taxonomy): domain Eukaryota; kingdom Viridiplantae; phylum Streptophyta; class Magnoliopsida; order Lamiales; family Gesneriaceae; genus Haberlea; species Haberlea rhodopensis. The sequence continues at coordinate 27,343,473 of CAJQUN010000004.1, read as the reverse complement.
GCACCAAGCTTTCTCACGGCCAGCGACGGAAACCACCTTGCGGCCGGAGCACAAAGTCACCGCCGGAACAGAAAACGAAGGGAAAAGGGGTAGGAGAAAATCCACAGAGAATTTTCTGGTTTCAGGGTTAACAACTCATCATAAACCATACCATACATAAAGGCAAGTAGGAGATGAAGAGATGGGTGCAATTTCCGAAGGGGCGAACCAGCTGAAGAGGCGGGCGAGAACATTCTGGAGGCTAGGGCACAAGGAGGTGATGGCTGCAAGATGAAGAAAGGAGGCTGACAAAGGAAATGGGGCTCGGTTATGGGGTGCAAAGGAGAAGGGCCAAAGCCCATGAAGGAAGTGGTGTGGTAATGGGCCATAAACCCAACAAATCTCCACCTTGGCACAATACCGGCTCCACATCGACGTAAGGATAACCCAATAGATGACTCATCATCGCCCAAAGGGTCCCCACAACACACAAAGCATTGTGTGGACCAAGTTCTTGTCATAGCACACAGCACAGACAGAGAACACAGACAATAACCAACACAAAGAGGTTAAAGTCAATATCCAGGGTAACAAACATATAACACGCACACAGCAGTTATATAAAAACAAAAAGGTTAACACCTAGCAATCAATCACCTGTATCAAAATTTAAAATTTTAAGACATGATTGTAATTTAGAAATAGGTAAACACTTAGTTCCCATATCAGCAGGATTATATTCAGAAGGAATCTTTTCAAGATTAACTAATCCTTTAGCCACTACATCCCTAATGTAATGAAATCTAACATCAATATGCTTAGTGCGGTCATGAAAAACAGGATTCTTACATAATTGAATACCAGATTGAGAGTCAGAAAATACCTCTACCTTACCTTCAAGCAAGTTAAGTTCGGAAATCAAACCTTTCAGCCAGACAGCTTCCTTCAAAGCTTCTGTCACAGCAACATACTCAGACTCCGTTGTCGACAAGGCAACGATATGTTGTAGCTGCGATTTCCAACTTATACATGATCCACACAAAGTAAAAACATAAGAAGTAGTAGATTTTCTATTGTCTTTATCATTCGCATAATTAGAATCTACATAACCATTCAACTTAACACCATCAGCATATTTAGAAAAACACAAGCCATAATGCATAGAGTTTTTCAAATAACGCAACAACCACTTAACAGCATTCCAATGTACCACACCAGGATTAGACATGTATCTACTTAAGCAACTAACAGCATAAGCAATGTCAGGTCTAGTGCTAACCATCAAATACATTATAGATCCAATAGCATTTGAATACGGTACATTTTTCATGACATCAAAGTCAGCATCAGTTTTGGGACTTTGATCTTTACTTAGCACAAAATGAGCAGCTAAGGGCACGTTAACAGGTTTTGCATCAAACATGGAAAATTTCTTTAAAATTTTCTCTACATAAGAAGTTTACTTCAACCAGAGAGTAGAAACCTTCCTATCTCTAACAATGTCCATGCCTAGGATTCTACTAGCATCTCCTAATAACTTCATATCAAATTTATCACTTAGACAGTTCTTAATATGCTCTATGGATTTCAGACAAGGACTAGCAATCAACATGTCATCCACATAAATCAACAAGAAAACAGGCACTGGCATTTTATCCTTAAAATACAAGCAATGATCAAAAGAGCTTCTTTTAAATTTTAAGGTAAGCATGCATTCATCGAACTTCTTATTCCATTGCCTAGGTGACTGCTTTAGGCCATACAAAGATTTATTAAGCAAACAAACATGATTAGGGTTCTTTGAGTCAACAAAACCATCAGGTTGTTTCATGAAAATCTTTTCATCTAAGTCACCATGCAAAAAAGCGGTTTTAACATCCATCTGTTTAAGTTCCCAATTAAAGTGAGCAACAAGTGATAATAAAATTCTCACAGTAGTAAACTTAACAACAGGAGCAAAGATTTCGGTATAGTCAATACCCTCTCTTTGAGTAAAACCTTTTGCAACTAGCCTAGCTTTATATCTAACAGAATCAACTTCATTCTTTACCTTAAATAACCATTTGCAATCTACCAAAGAGCAATTAACAGGTTTAGGTACAAGAGTCCACGTATGATTCACAACTAAAGAATGCATTTCATCTTTCATGGCACTAAGCCAATGCACAGCATTTTTAGATTTCAAAGCTTCATTATAGGTCTTAGGCTCACAATTATCTATAGACTCAAACATATTGAAGACATGCGATGTGAGGTGAAAATCATTAAACCTAGCAGGTTGTTTCACATTTCTCCTAACTCTATCCCTAGTCAACATATAATCATGCAGATCTTCATGTTCATCAGCAACCAATTCATTATGCACATGTTCGTCAACATTTTCATGCAAATCAGGTTCATTAACAGGCAAGTTCTCATGATTCATATTAGGGAGCACATCGTTTTCAATAACAGGGGTAACAATAGGCAAAGACTCCACCTTGCTCGGTGTAGACTCAGACACACAGTCAGGTTCAGGCAAAGATGGAAGCAAGCAAGGCATTTCAGATTCATTAAAAATGACATCCCTACTTATAATAGTTTTAAAACCAGGTTCACATCTTAACCACAGCCTATATCCTTTAACACCCTCAGGATAACCAAGAAAGACGCACTTAACTAACCTAGGTTCAAGTTTGTCTCCTTTCCTATGCACAAATGCAGAACAACCAAACACTTTTAGATTTGAAAAATCTAATTGCTTACCAGAAAAAACACTTTCAGGACACTTACCATTTAAAGGCACGGAAGGGGATCTATTTATCAAATAAGAAGCTGTAACGACAGCTTCGCCCCAGAACTTCTTTGAGAGTCCAGAAGATGCAAGCATACTTCTAACTCTCTCGAGTAAAGTTCTATTCATTCTCTCAGCAACACCATTTTGCTGGGGAGTATAGGGCACAGTCTTGTGTCTCAGAATCCCAGATTCACAGCACAAGTCATCAAGCAAGATATTGCAAAATTCCATTCCATTATCAGTCCTAAGTCGTTTAATCCTTTTTCCAGTTTGATTTTCAATTAAAATCTTCCAGTTTTTAAACTTATCAAAAACATCAGATTTATTTTTCATTAGAAAAATCCACACTTTTCTAGAGTAGTCATCAATGATAGACAAAAAATACCTATTACCACCTTGAGTTGGGACAGGTGAAGGTCCCCAAACATCAGCATGCAGGTATTCAAGTATATCAGAACACTTAGTCACATTAGGGGAAGGGGAGATAGGGAATTTAACTCTTTGTTGTTTGCCTAACACACAGGAATCACAAAAAGTCATACAAGACAATTTATCCTTACCAAAACAACCATCCTTGTGTAAAATCTCTAATCCTTTAGCACTCATGTGACCTAACCTTTTATGCCATAAATCAGTTAAATCATCTGACACAGAATTAGCATAGATTTTATCACAGACAGTTTTGCAAACATATAAATTCCTCCTATTCTCAGCCTTAAATGCTACCAAAGACCCCCGCATAATTTTCATGCAACCATTTCCCCATTTACCCACATAACCATCAGACTCTAAAGCAGCACAAGACATCAAGTTATTGCACAAAGCAGGAACATGTCTAACATCTTTCAAAGTCACAGAATAACCAGATTCAAATTTCAGACAGACATCAGCAATACCAGAAACTTTACACAATTTCTCATTGGCCATAGAAACAGAAGCATGCTCAATTTCTCTGTAGCTAGAAAACAAATTTTTAAGTGGTGTCATGTGATAAGTGCAACCTGAATCTACAAGCCATTCATTTTCACACACAGGTAATGAAAGCACAGAGTTCATAGAATCACACAATTCAGTCACCATAAAAATATCCCCCATGTTTTCCCCAGAGGTAGAAGCAATGTTCGCTTGTTCACCAGTCTGATTTCCAATTTTATTCTGGTTCTTCTTTTTAGGGCAATCTTTTATGAAATGGTTAGGATCCCCACAATTGTAGCATTTTCTCTTACTAGACCTAGATTTCGATCTAGCCTTACTCTTTCCTCTTTTATCACCCTTTTGATATTGATTATTGTTATTATGCCTATGTTGTGATCTACCACGAACGTGCATAACTTCACCAGAGGAATGCCTATTACCTTTGTTAACTTTTAAATCTAATTCCTTGCTTTTCAAGCCGTTCATTACAGTATCCAATGTAATAGAATCTCTACCGTACTTAATGGCGGATTTTACATCACTATAATTTTCAGGAATAGCATTTAGAAGGACAATAGGTGAATAGTCGTCTATATTCTTATCTCCTGTCAACTTAATATCTTGAATTAACTTAGTAAACACATCTAAGTTCTCATCTACATCTTTGTTCAAGTCTAGCTTGAATCTGAAAAATTTTTCCAACAAGAAAAGTTTACTAGGCAAAGATCGCTCAGTAAACATCTCTTCTAATTTTTCCCAAAGTTCCTTAGCAGATGAAAGTTTACCACACTTCCTGAGCACAGAGTCAGACAAGTTCAAGATAATAGAAGAATAAGCATATTCGTCATCTTCAAGTTTCTTAACAGTAGTAATATTCTCAGCCCAGTTACCATCAATAGCTTTAAATACCTTTTGTTGTATTAAAATTCCTTTCATCTTTTGTTGCCAAATAGAAAAATCACATTTTCCATTAAACGGTTCAAGGTTATATCCAGAAATTGAAGCCATCGCACATAAGCAAGTAGGCACACACAATTTCAACAACCAAACAGCAGAAGCAAGGACCACAAAGGCACACAAAACACAATGAAAGAATTAAACAAGCTATGGGAAGGAAAAAATCACTATCACCCACAAGATCACAATACACTCAACGGTGTACGAGCATGGGGCTTCAGATAGGATTTTTCCTACGGGTAAGGGACACAATTATACCTAGAAACACGATAGTAAAATGATTAAGGGTTGAAAAAATCACTTACAACCCAGAGACAAAGCTCTGGGGTGACGAAAACCACGCTGCCCGAAGCACCGAAGCGCCTGCCCGAATCTGCCCGAGATTCCAGAAGCTGCCCGAGCACTCCTGCCCGCTGCCCGAAGCCAAACAGCTGCTGCCTGAGCCCTGCTGCTGCTGCCCGAGGCCCTGCCAAGCTCTGCCCGAAACCACCGAGCAATCCAGTCGTTGCCCGAGGTCTGCCCGAAGCCTACAGCTCCTGCCCGACGTCCTCTGCACACTGCCCGAAGTCCTCTGCCACTGCCCGAAGTCCTCTGCCGCTGCCCGACGTCTGCTGCCGCTGCCCGACGTCTGCCCGAGTACAAAAGAGCACTGCCCGAGACCAAAACAGCGCTGCCCGAGGTCACCCGAACACTCCACCAGGCACGGAACGCTCTGATACCACTGTAATGTTTACGTCCCGCTTTCAATCTCGATCTACAACCTGCAATCAAGAAACAAGCCAAATCACAGTATACAAATCCAATATATAAAACATAAACTGGAATGCAAACAAGATTAAGGATTAGGGCTCAGGTCGAGCTGGGTATCCAATCCACATCGTCACCCGGGGAACCAAGGTATCGAATCCAACAGATGGAGACACACACTGCCCTTGACCGCTGCCCGAATCACACGGCCGAGCACTACTGCCCGAGAGCTGCCCACGCACAGAGCCAAGCACAGCCACTGCCAAGCACCAAAGCACCAAGCTTTCTCACGGCCAGCGACGGAAACCACCTTGCGGCCGGAGCACAAAGCCACCGCCGGAACAGAAAACGAAGGGGAAAGGGGTAGGAGAAAATCCACAGAGAATTTTCTGGTTTCAGGGTTAACAACTCATCATAAACCATACCATACATAAATGCAAGTAGGAGATGAAGAGATGGGTGCAATTTCCGAAGGGGCGAACCAGCTGAAGAGGCGGGCGAGAACATTCTGGAGGCTAGGGCACAAGGAGGTGATGGCTGCAAGATGAAGAAAGGAGGCTGACAAAGGAAATGGGGCTCGGTTATGGGGTGCAAAGGAGAAGGGCCAAAGCCCATGAAGGAAGTGGTGTGGTAATGGGCCATAAACCCAACATAGACAAATCATATTGAGTTGGTGCATAAATAGAGTCTATATCAGGTACATACAAGTATTTTCCGTCCTCGTCGTTCCACCTCTATTTTAATTCTTCAGCAATACGACAAATAGTTATCATTATTTAGAGATATCCTTAATACTACGGTGCTTGCTTCAAAGTTGCAGTAAACGCACACGATTGGGTCTTTATTTTAGGAAATGGGACACTTGAATATGGTTTTCACTTGCAATTAAATGGTTTGGCATTCTAAAAATAAAATAAAAAATACATTAAAAAAAAATGGTTTGGTACATCTTACGGTGGGAGAAATTCCATTAGACAGAAAAAAAAACGAGTCCCTTCTATTATATCAATAATAAAAATTTTACTCTCCCCCCGTAGTTTGTAAATAAACAGTTTATACCCTGTGATTTGAAAATAAAAAGTTTATCTCAAATGGTTTTCAAAATAAACACTTTAACCCCACATGATTTACCCATCTATGGTATCAATAATAAACATTTTACTCTCCCGTGGTTTGTAAGATAATTTATACCACACGGTTTGAAAATAGACAGTTTACCTCCCGTGGTTTTCAAAATAGACATTTTAACCCCATGTGGTTTACAAAATATAGCACATCAACCCTTACATTGATGGGTATTTTGCATTTACTCACAAAATCATAGGGTATAAACCGTATATTTTCAAAACTCTAGGATAAACTGACCTAAAAATACCCGTAAAAATGCATATGAATCACATATAAATACGTATAAGAAGACACATTATTTTTGCATGGACCAAATTAAATCGTTCCATGACAATTTAAATCTCTACCCACACGTAGACGTTACTTTTTTTGATATGATATGATGTATTCTTCCTTTTTACTAGGTGATAGTTAAAAAAGATTATCCTTTATGGTCATTTCAAAAAAAAAAGATTACCATTTATGATGTTTTCTTCCTTTTGCGATAGTTAAAAAAGATTACCATTTATGGTAATTTCAAAGATTCCATTCAAATATAGTAAATAGTTAAATTCCCCAAATTAAAAATGTCTTGTCCAATAGCAAAAAAGTATGAAATCTAACATCACTATTGTTTCACACACATATTAATCTTGGATACTTAGATGCTGCAATAAAGATATTACTTTGAGATCCCCGGTTTAGTCGGAATGAGTAAGAGTTCATGCCCACTTTATACAATCTCGAGTTCGAGTCGCGTTTGACGCAATTTTTTTGATTAAACTGATTTTTTTCATATGACCACACTTGGTCCAGTTTTTTTTCATATGACCACACATATTTGGGCCAATTGTGACCAAATGTATATTGATTAGGTAATCTAAGTGAAATTTTTTTCATTTAAGTTTCAGTAATATTCAAAATCTGGATATGACCGTAAAGGGAATGATGTAGAAAAAAAAAAAGCCAGAGCAGGTCGAGACAAATGAGCCACGAATTTCGAGATGCTCCCTCCTTTTAAAAGGGAGGTAAATATTATGGTGTAAAAAGAAAAATGTTCTCTTTTGATCAAGGGAAAGTTCTTTTCTTGCGTTTTTAAAGTTTTTTAAAGTTTAGATTTAGATTCCCCTTCAAGGGATATCGAGGGAAGACAGATATGGAATGGAAATCGTGGGGAGAAAAATATGGAAGACTCGAAACCATTTAAAATTATGAATGCATTGTTCTATAATTCATTTTTCGTTGGTGTATTATAAAATAATAGTGTAAACCAGATGATGAAAACTACGTATAAAATATTTTCTTCTCGCGGTTTTTAACAAAATGTTTTTTTCTATTTTCAACACATTTCTTTTACTCCCTTATGGACAATAAGTCCATAAGAGCATGGTTTCACGTGCGACACATGTGTTTCCTTTCTAGTGCATATAAAATCATTATGCTTTCAACATTATTACCGGATCACTTAGTATAACTTTCAAAGAAATATGTATTTGACACGCTCGACATGTCTATTTTGCTGATTAAGCATGTTGGTTGTGCTTTCTGGCCTTTGGATGGTTGTGCTTTCTAATCATTGTTACTTAATATAAAAACTATTTGTACCTTTTTTTAAAAAAAATCATGAATTACAACGAAATCTAGAACTAGGAAGAACGTGATAAGAGTAATATCCCGCCACACTAAATATCTTATTTCACTAATTTCATATAATTTCTATATGTTATATGAAAAACATGTGTGCTCAATCATTTTCAATTTGTTTTGCTCATACATGGAACATCAGCTACGAAATAAATTAGAACAGAAAATCCAAACCAGGATAAAGTGCTTTTGATAGTGAAATAGCAAGAGATTGCATGGGAAGCCTCCATGGTGGAGACAAGATCAAAGGCAATCTAAGTCACGTGGAGTGTGGACTGACATTATAATTTTGGCCTCCATTTATACAATATTCTTTCGAGGACATAAAGTTGAGGGAGATATGAAATGGATAATTTGTAACATGTTTGTGAAATTAGGGGTTTAAGATAAAAGTGTGGCTTTGGATAAGAGCTCATGTGGTGTCAATAACATGTTCAAATGACTTTTCTTGCTTGGCTTTCATGTACTCCTTACACTCGATGGTATCGACAATGCTTAAACCCCTATTTAAACCATACCAGTAGTTTTGTGGGGGTAACTTATTTATGAACGTTGTAGTTACTAACACAACGGAAAAGAAACATAAGTATGGAAGGCCAAACCTAGTCTTAGTTAGCCCACCATCAGTGACAGATTCGGGATTTCACTACAACAACCACCACTAAGTATTTAATCCCAATGGATTCCCAATAGATTGAGATATACTATGCGACAGTCTTTTCCAAGAGCTCCTTAGATTTGGGATTTCACTAAATGATCGAAAAGGAAAAGAACACACGATAAAGAGGCGAGCAATAATAATCACCACTAGAGATATAAATGAATCAAACCTATTCATGATTTTTCACTGTAAAAATATTTTCATTTGTATTTGAATATATTGACATTGAACACGATCCAAACATATCATATCAAAACTTCTCATTCTTGAGCCATATCTCGACATTTTGTTTTATAAACTTCATATCAAACACAAGCAAATTTAATTGCGCTAGAATTCCAACTCTATTTCCAGTGCAGCTCAAAGCTAAAATGATTTATTTTTTCCATATTTGAATCACCTCAAATGTTAAAGTACTAGTGATATTTGACCCGAGTCGAGACCATTCGAATCCCAAATAATCTCATCTCAAATGGAAAGAAAAACAAAAACAAATCTTTAAATTTCATGTATAACTTTTACCATGAACTTTTCAGAAAATGCAAGTTTGATCAACCCAAAATACACAATATAGTCAACCTCTGCCAAAAAAAGGTTTGGTAAAGAGCTCCTTATACTCTAGTGTATACTTTTGTCAAAATGATGTAAAATGAGTGGGATGTCTATTTCCTCTCCACTTGTTATTATCAAGGATCTTGGTTTAATTTACAGAACAAATTAAAATCTAAGAATAATCTAATGAATGAAGGAATTGAAATTCCCATAATATTTCACACAAGAAATCTTAGATCCACTTTATAGTGTACTCAATAGAGAAATTTATCAAGATGAATTAATTTAAGGCAAGTTAAAAAAAGAAATGATAATATAAATATATTGCCAATGAGCAATTAGACGATTGATTCTATTGAATAATGCTTTGTATTTAGTCAATCTGGCTAATATTTAAATTATCACCCCAAGTCGTTCCAACTGGTTTGATATGATCCCTTCTTAGGTTAAGCCAACTTTGGGAATACGAAAAAGAATATATGTTTCCACATAAATATATTATACAAGAGACTCTTATAGCAATTACTGTTGCTGCAAATCAAAAGAATATAACAAAATTAGAAAATCTCTTCTATGAGTAAGCTCAACAACCAGTTTCCAACGCTCAAAGGCTGGATCGAACCAAGACTCGGAGAATGTTGATTGTGCATATATTTCCTTTTATTCTCCAAAGAAATGGGAAAAATAATCAGCATGAATGTACTTTAAATGCATCCCTTTACCATGAAATTCAAGAATATGTTTATGTACAAGAAGATTAATTAAATAACATAAGAAAAATAAGAATGCATATGACGCCAAGGGAGACTCAGCACGAGGAGAGGCCACTACCACTCTTAATAATGATTATTGTTGAATGTGAGCTCCTCTAACCAAAGTACACGATGTAGCACCTTTATCAAAATATATTAATCGGGTCCAGACTAGGGTGGGATTAATGTAGAAAAAGTAAAGAGGAGCATGGATGCTATGGCTAATATGTAGGGAAGAGAAGAATCATATAGCATGAGGCAAAAGATCTCAAAGCAACGAGGGAATATGTAAAAACAATTGTTTTAGAAGCACTTGTAATCGGTGATCACAAAATTTAGATTAAAGGGCAATATAATATATTTTAGATAATAAATTAGTTTCAACTCAATGTCTCATGTATGAATGAGAGTAGAACACAAAGGGAAAAAAAATATTAAAATGTTTAATTTTATTAATATCTTCAGTTGAGGAAATAACCTAAGTCACATAATCCTCCTACCCCCCTCCACGCACTGGCGCTCCGGCCGCGAACTCCGCGAACTGACGAACTGTGTGCGCGTGAGCCGTATTAAGACGATTTAAAAATTTATAGTTCGCGCTTTAAGAATTCTAATTCGCGCACTAAGATTTTATAATTCGCGCACTAAGAATTCCTAATTCACGCACTAAGATTTACTAAGTCGCGCACTAAGTTACTAAGTCTTGTTAATCCTCCTTAATTCTCCGATTATTTATTTTTTATTGTAATTAAAAATTTTGTTTCTCCGGTTTGGATTTAGATGAATTTTCATGGTTTCTAGGTACTTCGAGTTGGTAAGAAAATTATATTATATGGTAAATAGATAGATAATAGTCACTGTTATGTAATGAATCATGAAAATACATAATAACATATGAAAGATTAAAATATGTGATAAAAGAAAGTCGAATAATTCTGTGATTTTGTAACATTTTTACGGAGTAAATAATAATAATTTTGATAACTTAGTTTTTTGTATGAAAATTAATAGAATGAACTTTATAAATAAAACTTTTATTTTTATTGAGTTAATTTAAATGTTTATATTGAACATTTCATAATGTAATAATATAAGTATCCGGAAATAATATGAGTCATTCTTAATAAATTCATTCTATTACCAAACATGTTGAAATATATATGTACAATTTGGTTTCATTTTTCAAATTCGTTATTTTATATCTTAAAATATTATAAAATTTTAATACTTCATTTCTTTTTCATTTTTCATTTTCTAAAATATATTTTTCGGAGAATCCTTACTAGAAGAACGATCAAATACAATATTCAAATTTGTTATTACTGGTTATAACATTCTGGAAAGCTGCAAATGTTAGATCTTTCAATAAAATCTAATTTTAATGCATTTTACGGTAAAGCTGCAAACACCAAAGTTGTTAAGAACTTCATTTGCAAATTTGTAAATAATATAATAACGATGTAAATTTGTTAAATATGGTGTATATTATTTATGTTTAACTTCGTTTAATCATTGTGTATGTATATTTATTTATTTAATTTTAATAGGCGCATTAAGGCGCACTCGCACTCAATTTTTTTGAAAATTGACGCATTCGCGCACCCGCATCCGCTCGCGCATTGGACTTAAGTGATCTAGGAAATAACCAGACGTACCTGTTTTCGTTGGATCTGTTTGGGCTCCACCATAACCCTACACCTTCGATCTCGATTCTCTGAAAAAGAAAACAAAAGCAAAAAATCTCAACTCACTGTAAAATATACATAAATGGGGCGGCAGGAATCGGAATCCGACTTCCTTTAATCATATATCATTCTCATCCACTCCAGCAAAGATGAAAAAGGAACACAAAAGAGAGAGTATTAATTAAAGGGACGGACTTAGTTTAGCATCTAACTTCAATATCCATTTCTCCACCCCTCCGTTGAATAATACTACAGGGAAAAAGAAAAGTATTGATCACATGCAATCATGTAATGTCATGTTTGATTTTCCGATACGACTGTCAAAAAATACAGTGAGCAAAATAGTAGAAAGAATATGAGAATTTGTTGCTTTACAAGGAAAAGAACCATTATTCGTCCAAGATATAAATTTTATGTCCACTTGATTTTTCCTCAACTTTTCGAAAGAATAGCATTCCTTTGTACTTACAGGTTCATATTTCCGTACATGGAGTACACCAAATTCAAAATTCGGGCAGGGATTTATACCTTACTCATGTTTCTTGTTCTGACTCGAACATTTCAAGGTTCATGTCACCTGCACGATTTTAGAGAACGATAACAGGCATAAAATGCACATATTCACAATAGGGTCTCAAATCAAACTTTCCAGTGACTGGGAGAAGATGGGATATAATAATGTGTACCACGTTAAAGAACACAAAAGACTAGTGGAGCAGGCCAAAAACGACATGCTTATAATGTTAATCAATTTTACAGAAAACCATAAACAAATCAAAGATATTAAACATACTTAAAGTGAAAGGTGGAAAGCGCTATCATTGGACTGCTCTACCAATGATGAGAGACACCAAAATAAATATAAGATATACCCATATTCTTCAATTCAAAAATTATAGGGTAGTATGCATGGTATCCGTTCTCCAATTACTTTGTGATTAGTAATACTATTAGGATAAAGAGGTCGAGCTGACAAAAGCATCGTCATCACCAATAATACTTAACATGCGATGCGTGTATATATATTAAGTTTTAATATAAAGTACAATTTTAATTATAGCAAATTTGTGTAATAAATAAGTTGTTGGAATAATTTTCTCCCAATCAAATACTATTTTTAAGTCTTTATTTCTTAAATTTTATTTTTTCAAAAAAATAAGGGTCTTATGGAATATAAAATTTGGTATGCTTTCAAGAATATAATAATATCGATAAATAGGAAATGAAAGTTATCTATTAACTGGATGCAAGATGGATGAAGATCCATGCAGAATTAATCAGGACTACATTGAAAGAAAAACACAAAAAGAACAAAGCACGATAGAGATAGGATAGGAGCAGCTTGAACATAGTTTTAGAGATCGAAATTATATAGATAGTAAACATCAGATAGGAAACGAAAAAATGATAAAAGAATAGGCACCAGAAAGGAGATAAGATAGAACTGCTTTAGCAATGTAAACGTAATTTTTAAAGAGATAAGGTAGAATCCCATCAGAGAGGCTTCCCTGCATCTAGTACATAAGGAAGCAATGTTTCTAAGTCTCTGCCTATATATTTGGACCAGCCAGTTCAGTTAGGAATCAAAGTTAAAAGCAGCTCTTTAACGTGTCCCTCTCTCCCTAGACACCACTGCATACAACCAAAAAACAGTTTAGCATCACAAGAAATTGGCCATGCCCCTCTGTCCTGTGGCACCAAAACCAGGAAATGAAGGGACTGAATTGGCAGCAGGACAGCCGACGGAGGCTTGTGACACAGTTTATCTCGCTTACCCAATACAAAACAATTCAGAATCTTCTCCGCTAGGGACTGTATACCCTATAACTTTGAAGGTCCATCTCTCCCTTTCTTTCACTCTCTCCTTCTTCACTCACGTGGGCACACACAAAACTCACGTACAGAAACCTCACAAGAGCACTCATGTAGCCCCCACCCCTCCACCCCCAAGCTAGCTACTAGACTACCAGCATGTTCAAAGATACATAGGCTGCTAGAGAATATTTAACATATTTTTTTACTTGCATGCAACAAAAGCAAAAACAAGGAATAATTTCAAGAAGCTTTTCAACGATATTGATCAGATAATTTCCAGTTACAGCCATAGGTAACTATGATACTAATCGACAGAATACTCCTATTAATTTACAGTTTGAAGAAGTTGTTTACAAAGTGAATCTTGAAGGAAAAGGAACTTGTAGTGGGGGAATATCAAGCAGTGGAGAGAAAACAATACTCAATGGGCTCACAGGGATGGTCTGTCCTGGAGAAATATTGGCGATGCTTGGTCCATCAGGTAGTGGAAAAACCACACTACTCACAGCCCTTGGAGGCCGCCTTTCTGGGAGGTTGTCAGGAAAGATCACTTACAATGGTCAATTATTTTCAGGCTCTATCAGGCGTCGAATAGGATTTGTTGCACAGAATAATATCCTATATCCACATCTTACTGTGTTTGAAACTCTTCTATATACTGCATTACTAAGGTTACCCAACAGCCTGACCAAAGAAGAAATAGTACAGCACGTGGAGCATGTCATAACAGAGCTTGGGTTAATTAGATGCCAAAACAGTATGATAGGAGGGCCATTGTTCAGAGGAATATCAGGCGGGGAGAAGAAAAGGGTGAGTATAGGTCAAGAAATACTAATCAACCCAAGTTTACTGCTGCTAGATGAGCCCACCTCTGGTCTTGACTCGACCACAGCTCAACGGATCTTGAACACAGTCAAAGGGCTAGCTACCGGAGGTCGAACTGTTATAACTACCATTCATCAGCCATCAAGCAGGCTTTATCATATGTTTGACAAGGTAGTCTTGCTGTCTGAAGGCTGCCCAATCTACTATGGCCTTGCTTCAAATGCCTTGGAGTATTTCTCTTCAATTGGTTTTTCAACATCCATCACTGTCAACCCAGCTGATCTCTTGCTTGACCTTGCCAACGGTAATTAGAAATTATACTCTCAGCAACACTTATCTAACATGAGCATAATGCTTGATAATTTGAAGTAAAAGGGCATTAAAACATTTACAGCCATGTTCTTTCACCAACGACAGAAATGAAACTTACAAAACGCAAGGTGTTTGGAATGATTAATGGAGTTCAGGTGTCCGGCCCGACCTTGCATTTTTTCAATCTCAGTAATTTAAGGATCATTTCTAACGCACGTTAATTTCTTCTTATAATGAAATCAACACTTTCTAGCAAAAAACTTCTCCTAGTTAAAGTTATGAAGTAACATAAAAAGGACTTTGGTGAATTGGTGTCTTTATCATATGAAAAGATATGGATAGGAATATAACATGACGTTCCAGGAATTGAACCCGACGTCCAGCATGCCACTGACCATAGTGGCAACATGCAACAACAAGATCCAAGGCACGTGAGAGAATCTCTAATTTCTGCTTACGACAAGAACATTTCTACAAGGCTGAAAATTGAGTTAGGCAGTTCAGAAGTCAGTATCAACAGTTTCAAGAAGGAAACCTCTAAAAGTGAGTCTGCATTCTTTGTCTTCGTATTGATTTGTTAAACTTTGTCACAGTCTCAAGTAGGAAGACATTCTGCTCCCAAATGATTTTTTGTATTCCACTAATTTTCTGTTGTTGGACTACTAGTCAATACTCAATAGGTTCACGTTTTTTTCCAATCATGCAGGACCCTGCATCACGACAGAGAAGTGGTGCACAACTTGGTGGCATCAATTTAAGATCCTGCTCTTACGAGGACTGCGAGAGCGAAGATTTGAAGCTTTCAACAGGTTAAGAATCTTCCAAGTAATAAGCATGGCAATACTTGGTGGGCTTCTATGGTGGCACACTCCATCATCTCACATTGATGATCGTGTAAGAACTATCCACAACCATAAAATTTATCCCTTCTATGCTTCCACATTGGAGAAAACAAATATCCGAAACACTATCTGGAAAAGTTTTGACACTGCATTTACACACCAACACTCCAAATTATTCCATCAATCAGCACATTATTACATATGTCAAACGTACACGTTGTCCACTCACTTTAACCATCAACTAGCTACACTATGAACTATGTACAGCTAATAAAGAGTTACTTCAATACACAGATTGCCATGTTGTTCTTCTTCTCTGTGTTTTGGGGCTTCTACCCACTTTACAATGCTGTTTTCACCTTCCCTCAAGAAAGAACCATGCTGATCAAGGAAAGGTCGTCTGGTATGTACCGCCTCTCCTCCTACTTTTTAGCCAGAACAGTGGGAGATCTTCCTCTGGAGCTCGCACTTCCAACAGCATTTACATTAATCTTTTATTGGATGGGTGGTCTTAAACCCGACCCTGCCACCTTTATGCTCTCCCTCCTTGTTGTTCTTTTAAGTGTTCTTGTTTCACAAAGTCTTGGCTTAGCATTTGGTGCCATACTCATGGATGTCAAGCAAGCTGCTACTTTAGCCTCAGTAACAACGTTGGTCTTCCTTATTGCTGGAGGATACTATGTCAGACAAATTCCTCCATTCATAGTTTGGCTAAAATACCTGAGTTACAGCTACTACTGTTACAAATTACTTCTCGGGGTTCAGTACAACAAGGATGACTTATATGAGTGTGCAAAGGGAGTATATTGCCAAGTCGCAGATTATCCTCCCATAAAGTCAGTAGGTTTAAGCCATTTATGGATGGATATGTCCATCATGATGCTGATGTTAGTAGGCTATCGATTTATTGCATATCTAGCTTTGCACCGGGTGCACTGAAGATGCTTATTGCGGAGCCATTCATTGGTAGAAAAAGTTTAAAGAGTTCTCTATTTCTTTAACCAAGGAATAATGCTAGTTTAGGTGTACCCCCGTCGCCAGGTTTGATCATAGGAAGCCAAAATGTCTACAAAGTACTCAGGCTGAGGTTTGTATTAATCTGATTGAGAAGCAGATATACTATTTTGTATCATAAATGTAGACCATCGAAAATAAAGATGTGGATGTTGCGATAAGAAAGCCCGGATTATATCATTCAAATCACATGCAGAATCTACGAACTTTATTGAGTAATTTATATAAAAAGAATACGTTAGTCTTTCTAAACGAGCGCACCCTAACTTGTTAACATCCGGATGAATTGTTCTTGACAAATTCTAGATAACCAATTTCATAATTTCAAACCTAGAAAAATGGGAAAAAATGCTTTATTAAAATTCATTTACAAAATATAAATCAATTAACAAAAGAGATAATAAAATAACCACAAAATGCTTAATATTTAAACATGCTAAGGAGGAAGTATTCAAAATACACAAAAGCATTTTGATAGAAATACAAACCAAGAAATCTAATTTTGTCAAGCATACAAATTTAAGCTTTTCGGAAAAAAACCTTAACTTTTAAATTCAGAAACTTATAAATTCAGATGTGTTTCGTCTAGGCTTTCGAGTATTCATATAACACTTCAAACAAAATTTTAAAGACCCACACATCTGATCTCCCAAATCAGCCTGAATTGAAGCAGCTTGGCTGCTGCTGCTGCTGCATTCGTATGCAGCCAAAGCAGTGGCTGCACAGGCCCTTTTAGGGCCTTTTTCTACCTCTTCCCGACTTAAAATCTAAGCCCCTAAAAAGTCATAAAATTAGGCCTTATTACTTCTAGAATCACGGCTAAATTTATCTTAATTAAAAAATATAAAGATTTCTTAATAAAATCCCATAACAGAACAAATTTTTCTTTAATTTTTCCAAGCCCAATTTTTGTCATTAAAATCCTCTAAGAAATATTTAAAAGTGTATTTTAAATTCTTAATTTCTCAATTTTCCAAAGATTGTGTAGTTAAAGTAGACCTTAAGTTCAAAAAACTCATTTAAAAGCTTTTAAATTTCTAAATTCTATAAACTCCAAAAAATTTCATATATAAATTCTCAAAATTCAAATAAAATATTATTTTAGATCCTATAATCAAAATTTTCCCAGAAGTCACGTCTCAAGGAGTGCTCAAATGACTTCACCTCGAATTATTCACTAAAATAGCCTTTATAACTCTTTAATTCTAACAGAGTACCAGAATACTAATAGAAATTTACAAATGGAAAAATCGTGGTATTAGTTTTACAGAAAGAGTACATAAAAAGTTAGATCAAACACATACACAAGATAAATAAGTGAGCAAACCTCAAGCACAATAGGTGCTGATAGCAGGAAATGGATCGATGTGCCACATTTGAATGCACAACGCTTTAAATCAATAACTCCTGCAAATGCACTGACCAAAAGGAGAGAATTCTTTACGAAACTAAGTAACCCTGGCAGCATATGATCGTGATAGCAAGAAAACTTAATTATCACATCACTGTTTCCATTGGATGTCTTTGCTATTATCACTTCGGTCTTTATTCGTCCCTATTACAATTTTGGTTTTTACACATTACATTTTCATAAGACAGTGTTTTTGTTTTATGTTCTGCCACCAAACAACACATGGAAACCTTTGCTGCACCAAGGAAACAAAGACGATCATTCACAACAAGATTGACCCATCATATCTCCTACGATCCATAAATGTTGGAGGGAGCAGTCTAGAGGTGATAATGAAATAATAAGAGCTCTTTCAACAATCACCTAATTTGTGACGACCAAATCATAACATTACAACTTCCAGGTTTCAACAAACTCCAATTCAGTCTAGAACGGAATTTACACGGATCATTTCCTACAAAATGGTAGTTTAAATACATATAAACTAGAGAAGGTGGTAATCAATCAATACAAAACTATTCTTGAGCTACCATATGTGGAAAATTTTCACTTAAGATGGACATCAGGAGAAAACAACGAGTCTGTGCGATCGAGAGCGACAACAACATTAGCTGTGGCATACTGGCATTCGAGTCTTTGGCATAGGACATTGCCGATACTAATGTTAATGGATTGAATGCGCTGGGGACGAAGTGAATTGCGTGCCGGCTAAAACAAAAAAATTCTAACCTAGAAGACGTGAAATTAGAAATACGAATCGACAATTTGGGATTTCATTTAGGGATTTGTGTGTGTTGTAGACCCGACCAAGGGTCATCATCGACCCTGAATCGGCCCGGAACCGGGTCAATGGTTCGAAGGGTCGGAACCGTAACCGGCCCGTCTATAGAAGGGCCGGTTAAGGGTCATGATTTTGCTAACCCGTGAACCGTCGATTAACCGGCGGTTCAAGGGTTTATTTTATTTTTTTTTACATTTTTAAATTTAAAATATATATTATGGTGTATATTTGAACTATTGACCTCCAACTTTAATAATTAACTTCAACCACTAAGCTATAAGAGCGTTGTTGATCTAAATATAATATAAATCAACCAAACAAATATATCTACACATTTTGATTATCTTGGCTTGAATTTATTTCACGTTATTTTATGTTTAATCCATGGATGAAAACACATTCTTACACTTTTTACACTTTATTTCAAATTTTAATAATATTTTTTTAAAAAATAAGGGTCAAACCGTAACCGTAACCGGCGGTTCATGAACCGTAACCGTAACCGTCAAGGAAAGTTAAGGTTAAGGGTCGATGTTTTTTGAACCGTCGAACCGGCGGTTCTGAACCGTCGAACCGGCGGTTCTGAACCATGGCCGGGTCTAGTGTGTTGTGTATGTGAGGCAACAGTATAATAGTAACGTTACAAGAGAGGCCATGCTTGAACACAAAAGACGCTCGTTTTACGGTAAAATTTGTTCGCTTTTACTACAAGAATATTTACTTTAGAATTAAGTTATTTATTTAGCTACGGTTTGGTATGAATTTTTGGTGGGCTATGTCTTCTGTGGCTGCACCAATTGGAGTTTACGAGGTGATGACGTCGTTCAATGTGTGTTTATCTTATATTTTCTATTTGAATTATTGGGAATGTCATATGATTTTTGTGGAATGTTACACAATATATTTCAAGATATTTTAAATTTAATGGATACATTATCTAATACCAAAGAAGTTATTCAGAATTTTAGAGAAAACATGTGGAATGAGTTGTTAGAAAATGTGAAGATATTCTATGAGAAACAAGATATAGAAATTCATGCATGAATGTAATAAAACGGAAGATAATTCCTTATTAAGTACCTTATGCATATTATCTGATGCGTCTCAATGATGTGTCAAACGATTATTTTAGAGGTATTATGGATTAAAGATTTAGATATTATTGTATCGCGTTATCTAACATTTTATGTCGGTAGGAACGGACTTGGGAAAGTTGATGGGGCTGCTCAAGCTTGCTTTTTATAAGAAAACCGCCAATGAAGCAGACTAGCCCCCCTCCTGAACCTGCCGCCATCTATGTAGATTGATGTACATCTGGAATTTTTTAGCATTTGCTAACTGTCTATGTTTTATTTATTTATTTATTGGGCCAGAGTAGTTTTTGTATGCTATTTTCTCCGTGGATTTTTTATGCTATCCCATAAGGGATATATCATCATGTATTGAAAATATTTCAAATAGAATATTCTCAATATATGATAAGATGTACTTCTAGAGGCCAGTGCCCTTAAGAGTAGCATCAAATAAATCCCATCCGTTGTGATATTTGTATGTGAAAAACACTTCCAGCAATACATTTATTTTCAAAAATTTTTTATTGACTTTATCTTTTATTATAATATTACTCACGCGTGGCATTCCATGCACGTCTTCTTGTCCTATCAATGCGTGGAGTCGGATGCGAAACATCAGAAAATGGTGAAAATTTATTTTACTACAAACGTAAACGAATGCACCATTCAATTCTTGTACCGACGCTTTTTCCGCGCCTTGTAGAGCTTTTCAAGGTGACCCTTCCGTTTTTCTTCTAATAAATCCAGAAAGTCTGTTTCTTTTTGGATCAAAAGTAAATTTTTGTCTGTAGAACACGTATATGTGTATCGATTATCATTTTGTATCTTGCAGTGTTCTTTTCGTTAATGTAAGTTATGTGAGAATAAATGGTTGGGATGCCTTCAGGATGTAGAAATTTTTAATTTCCTTCCATTTTTTCCTGGCTAGAATTCGTGATGATTTTAAATGGCCTTATGAAAATATCTGTGACCTCTAAGAAATTGTTTGACATAGGTCTCATATTCAGTGAAAAGTTTGCTTCGACTCTGACCTTCGTTGAAGGAGCAGACAGCCTACTATGGCCATTTTCTTATAAATTTATAAACTATACTGTGGGATTGATTAAACTTTGTTGCCCGAAATGCGGCCGACCCGACTTGATTCTCGTATATATTTGTTCTCGGTGCGATTGAAATGCACTAACATGAACATGAACCAGTGCATTCTTTCATAAGTCATGGTTTTATATGATTTTAATGTATATTTTCGAATTCAGTTTCCTTTCTGTTTTACAAGTTATCGTTTTATCATTTTAGATAACAATATCAACTGAGATAAAAGAAAATGGGAGGTGGAAAGGACAAACACGATGAATCTGACAAAGGGCTTTTTTCTCATCACGGCCATTATCCTCCACAAGGATATCCACCTGGACAGTATCCGCCATCCCCCGGAGGCTATCCTCCCCAAGGATATCCTCCACAAGGGTATCCACCAGTAGGATACCCTCCACAAGGATATCCTCCACAAGGATATCCCCCGGCTGGTTATCCTGGCTCATCCGCTCCACATCATTCAGGTGCTGTTCAACTGTAGCTCGATTTTTAATCTCTGTTTATGTGTTGGATGCGTTGTTTGCCAAAGCACTTTGATAGATACGGGTAGCCGGTCAAGTGAACATGGGTACCATACTTGTTGTCGAGAGTTATTTGACATTAAGAACTTACAAAGCTATGTTAGATCGTTATAAGATACGAGTTACTCCACTCACTTGTCAATTGGTGAGCAAGCTTTTCATATGATTTGTTATTCCGTCAGTATGTTCAATGTCACCCACGTTATAAATTGACGTGTTTGACTAATGTCACAAATAAGGGGGCGTGTTGAGACTTGAGAGTTGTTATCATTGAGAATTTACAAACTATGTTAACTCTTTATAAGATACACGAGTTACACTACTAATTATCAATTTGTTTTGAATTGGAACCACGTGTACTCTTAACACCTATCATTTAGGTTTTTGGGTCACGGTTCATATCTATGGATGATGTTCAAATACTCTCACAGCTTCTATCCTATGAGCATTGAATTACCTCATTTGAAACTTGCATTTATATATTTGAAAACTCTAGAACTCTTAGACCAGTAGATCGCATTTTGATTGGGGGGATCCACTCTAGAACTATGGTTGGTCGTTGTAAATCGTTAATTGATAATATTACTCATAGTTAAATGGTAACTCTTCGGCTCTTCCATGTATAATTGTTCATGTCTCCACTTTTCTCTATTCTTTTAACTCCCTGTATGCTGCAGGGGGACCTGGCGGTGTAGGAGTGATGCTTGGAGGCGCTGCTGCAGCGGCAGCCGCCTATGGTGCTGCACATATGACACATGGCGCTCATGGCATGGGCCATTATGGCCATGGTGTTGGGCACGGCATGGGCCATTATGGTCATGGGAAGATGAAGCATGGCAAGTTCAAGCATGGGAAATTTGGAAAGCATAAAGGGGGAAAGCATGGAATGTTTGGAATGCATGGAGGGAAATTCAAAAAGTGGAAGTGATTTATTACACACATAAGTAACCATGGTTATTGTGGAGGTTTATTTCTAATTTTTTTTCTGAATAAGCTATGACATCTGAAAGAAGTCAATAGTTATGCTCCTTGTGTTTCTCTTCAGGATAGTGAGTGAGGAAATATGAGTTTTTTTCATAGCATTTAAGTATCATGTTTGAAAATCTTTAACATTGCATAGATGCATCCCTTGTCAGTATTGCCTAGAGCTTCTAGCTCAATTGACATCCGGAGCTTCCACAATTGAGAGATATCTCAGGTTCGAGATCCAAAAAACACATATCTTGTGAATAACAAGTGAATATGGGTAAGAATTTGTGAGATACCTCTATAATTTATCTCATATTGAATAATTTAGTAAATCAAATAATCTAATGTATCTTTTTCAAATACTTATAAATTTGAATATTTTATATTTGAGAAATTGGTGACTCCAAAACAGTAATAATATAATAATAATGAATGGATTGATACCGAAACTAAATAAATACCTTTAGCTTGTGGAGTGCTTCAATAATTGTACTATTTTTTTTAAATTAATTAATTAGTTAAAAGTGGATCAAATGATTTCACTCCTACTTCCAGGATGACTCAAACTTAAGACCTTGAGCCTATGTAGTGTGGTGTCTTTCCAACTGAATAACCTTACTTCGTCTAGTAATGTGTGATAATGATTGATTTCTGAATCTACCATATTGAACTACATCGTGAGTTCGAATTCTATAGTCCAATAGGGTGAAACAATTCGAATTCTATAGTCCAATAGGGTGAAACAATTCGAATCTTGTCACATTATGAGTAATAATCTATTAGGTTCATATGCGTCAATAAGTAGATAGACCATGCATGTTGCTATATATGTTTTAGTAGGTACAATAATTTTTCATTCATATGGCAAGTGAACCATTTCGATCTATTTTCAAATCGACGCAACATATTTCAGGTATCCACATTATGTGAGTTCTTGCTAGCATAAGAATAATTATATAATTATTAAGTCAATGATCCAAATTTGATTTGGACATTTGAGGTCCACATAAAAAAATAGATCTCATATTCAAATTAAATTTGGATGTGCATGAGGTTGTCATTACCCAATTATTATATCTCAATTTCGTATTTGCACTTTTAAGTGTGTGTATGCATGCGATACAAAATCTCCAAGTGCATTAATACCATGGAAAATTATTGCATGTACCGGATGTGAGTCTTAGTGTATGCACCCACACTCATGTGTGTATATATATATATATATATATATATATATATATATATATATATATATATATTTATTTATTTGAATTTGTGTGGTGGATCCGATGCATACACAAATTTATCTGATACCCTTCGTAGTAAACATCTGGTAGCCAATTCGAAATGTCAATTTATTTTACTTTTATGGCATATAAATTATGAATATTATTGTAAATTTGTAATTTTGTTGGGAGAGTTGTGTTGATTGATTTGACAAAATTTCTAATTCAAAAGAAAATTAACTTCCAAAGTTAATTTGATCATTACTTTTCAAAGTTTTTTTTTTAAGTAGGGAATGAGATTGTAAGTTGCATGACTCAAACATAACGTCGATTATCCAAGTGGACATATGACAAACCAAAACGACAAGTTGTTGGTTGTCCATAGTTTTCTTAACTAATAACTATTTTCACAAAAAAAAGGTTGACCGACATATTTTGAACTTGATTAAATATTTTATTTACCAATTTTTTTTTTTGAACAGATTTTATTTACCAATTTGGTAGTGGCTAATTTTCAATTTTTTTCTAACCTTTCATCAATGTCACTTCTCTCCATTCATAGGGTATGCTCCAAGTTTTTTTTTTTTTTAAATACTCATTTCAACTTACGTTCCAATTCCAAATTGCAATTTCAAAAAGCAAACTGATACCCCGATAATTGTCCCGGGGCGGTTTGGACCCGAATTCTATGGGCTCGACCCAATCTGACAAGATACCAAGCCATCCTACCTGGGCCCATTCCAATATTTTATTAACCCATTTGTCAATTAATTGGCCCATCTAATTAAGTTATTTATAGCCCATTTCCCTTAACCCTAATCTAGGCCCTTAAGTGAGCCCATTATGGGGCCCATTAGCGGAAAGAAGTGAATGAAACAGTAGGTTAAGGCAAGAGATTTTGGATGGCCTTTTTCCTTATTATTTTTTCCAGCAGCTCCTCGGCTCGGACAGAGCCTCCTTCCCTATTTTTTTTATTTCCATTTTCTTTCTTCCTCCATGGTTGCTGAGCAAGTCTTGTAAATTCTTGGTATTATAGTGAAGATTCAAACTGGACTAGGTCCCGTGGTTTTTCCCTTCGGGGTTTCCACGTAAAAAATCTTGATGTCCATTTATTTTCTGTATATTATTCATTTGTTATCGAATCGAACCAAAAAATGAGGTAACAAATTGGCGCCGTCTGTGGGAAATCGAGCTAAGACGTCGATTTTTTAGGGCATTTTACGATGGGTTTTTCGAGCTATCTGCTCAGTTTTGAGAAAATGAGGGAAAACGGAAAACGAAAGAGGAGAATGGAAGCTACGCCGACTAGTGAGCCGAAGAAGCGTGGGAGGCCGAAGGGTTCCACGAAATCCAAAGGAGATAAGGAGAAAGATTCCGGCGGTGGAGGAGGAGCGGCGCAGCCGAAAATGAGAGGTTCAGGCGGAGAAAAGAAGAATGCTGCCGCCGAAGAGAGTTACGCTCACTGGAAGTTGCTGGTTCCGGTGCTATACGACTGGCTCGCGCATCATAACCTGGTCTGGCCGTCTCTGTCTTGCCGTTGGGGCCCAGTTCTTGAACAAGGACATTACAAGACCAAACAGCGTCTTTATCTGTCTGAACAGACTGACCACACACAGCCAAACACTTTGATTATAGCAAACTGCGAGGTCGTCAAGCCCCGAGTTGCTTCAGAAAATCACATAGCTAATTTCAATGAAGATGCACGTTCACCATATGTCAAGAAGTACAAAACTATCTTACATCCAGGAGAGGTGAACAGAATCAGGGAACTGCCTCAGAATAAAAATATAGTGGCAACACACACTGATTGTCCTGAAGTTCTTATTTGGGATGTTGAATCCCAACCTAATCGGCATGCTGTCCTTGGAGCCGCTGAATCTCGTCCGAATTTGGTATTATCTGGACATCAAGATAATGCGGAATTTGCTCTTGCAATGTGCCCAGCTGAACCCTTTGTGCTTTCTGGAGGGAAGGATAAAACTGTGGTGTTGTGGAGTATTCAGGATCATGTTTCCTCTCTGGCCACAGATGTAACACAATCTGCTGAATCTACCAGTTCAATTGTGAAGGCTGCTGATAATTCTACTGTTGGTCCACGTGGAACTTTTCAGGGGCACACCGATACTGTTGAGGACGTGCATCGCTAGGAACTTTCATGGAGAAGGTGGAAGAGGTTTCAAAATTAAACCAAGGAGATTCAAGTTCTCGACGATCAGAAACTGGTGGACAGGTGTGTGGACAACTCTAGGCGACGGGTTGTGGATGTGTTCGGGTCGGTGGTTTAGGGACTGCTCGTGGGTTAGCGGCAGGGCTGTGTTACCCATTGCTGAGCCGTGACGAAGCTGGAGGCAGTGGCTGTGCGATTTTTTGCTGTGGTACAGGAGCTGCTGGTCTTTGTCTCAGGCCAGGCCTAGCGAGGAAGAGGATGCTGCTTCACAATTTCTCATATTTTTGACTGGGCTTATTCCTGCTGAGGCGTTGATATCTTGGAATGGGGCTGAGGTAGCAGGCAGCTAGGCAAGACAGATTGTTCACCGTCAAGCAGCTGTGGTGGTAATGCGCTGTAATGAGAGGCATTAACTTGAGCGTATCGCTACCAACATCCGCTAACAGGTCTGGTATAAGCATTGTTATTTGTGTGAAACTCGGGGCAGTCCTTTCGCTCATGAAATGAGAACTGGAGATGCATGAAACGTTGATTAGATTGAGCTTTTTACATTGGGTTTTGTTGATCATATTGCTGGTTTTGTTCTCTATTCTTGGATTGGTTTGAGTGGTTTTCTTGGGCTTGATTTTCTGAGGCTTTACATATCAATACTTATACTCTCCACTGCATGCCATTTGTTCGTATAAACACCTGAGTAATCATCTCTTGACTAAGAAAGACCACCATTGATTAATCTTCCTCATGTATTTTTCGTTGAATGGGGATATGGTTCTAATTATATTTTGCGCTTTTAAAAGGTGGTCGAAGCATGCATTTCTTTTTGATTAATTTCACAAATTATTTGGTGATATGTACGATTAGATAGGGATGAACTTCAACTCTTGATTGATAATTCCTATAAATGCAGCCCCTTTGGTCATCACCTAACAGCTTGCCTATAAAAATAACTCCATGTTTAGTTTGAATTAATTGGAAACTTGCTATTTTGTTTCATTCCTTTCTTGAATCACTAACTTATTTGCACTCAAGACTTTGTGTCTTTCATCAATTGGAATGAGCAAGTGTGCAAGCTAATTCTTTGTCGTGCTTTCTTTTGGCTCCTTGTCCAACAATTTTTACTATTTCAAATCTGTTGGGGAAATATGTGGAGCAGCACAAAATCGAGGCACAAGTAGAAGACAAAATCTGGACAGCAAGGAGATACATCATCATTCTTGTGGTGTAGCTTACATCACTTGTGGTGCAGCTTACGTCACCGATTTATTAGCTTGATCGTAGCCATCTCTTTAATCTTTTCTCATCCGACTACTGTCCCTTAGAAAAGCGTTAGTGGGCCTCTGAGTTTTATATGCTACTGTAGTGCAATTTAAATAAACTGTCAAGTTTTCCAACCAGTTGATGCAATCCAGAAAAAGCGATGCAAATTGAAATTGTCTATGTCATTCTGATCCATTAAGATATTAGAAAGGAAAAGAGTAATTAGTTTCTTTCGTTGATTCTAGCATTATTGCTTCATCCACCATTCCACTTGATCAGGTTCCTCATCCATTTAAATGCTAAATATTATCATTCAGTTTATTTATCTTCTACTATATCTCATATTCACTTGAGAAGATGCACGCTAGGAAGATTTCATTATTACATGAACTTCGGTATCTTATATGAGTACCATGCATTGAAAATATTATTTTGGATATCTTCTCCCTCCTCTATTGTGTTTTATGGCAGGATCTCTACGTATGATCCAAGATACACTACACTATACGATGTGCCTCTTCTTTGCGCTAGACTTACGCCACATATCTGATTCAAGATGTTGGCTCGACCTCGTCAGAGATCAGTTCGGCCTTGGCCACCCGGCCTCAATTCGGCCTCAGCTCGGCTATTTCGGTCTAGGACTCCGCCATCAGCTAGACCACATCAATCAACCCTGACTTCAGTGCTCAATCTACATGCCCGGGGTTACGGTTATTTTTTCTAGCTGCTATTTGAACCTCATATATATTTTGTGCTGCGCTATTTCACTGTTTCAGGTCGATTCAGTGCACTACAGCTTGGGCATGCAATCTAGCAGTAAGCCCCTATTATATCAGCCCAGGCATGCAATCTAGCAGTAAGCCCCACATCAGGAGATCAGCTCGGGCATGCAATCTAGCTGTAAGCCCCGGTTATATCAACTCGGGCATGCAATCTAGCAGTAAGCCCCACATTAGGAGATCAGCTCGGGAACTTTATTTGTTCTGGATGTTGGATGAACTTATTCGGATGGATGTTCGGAGTAAGCCCACGTGTATGAGGCCGTGGCCAATATTTAGCACAGGTCCGCCCTGATTGCTTAAGCCCACGTGTATGAGGCCGTGGCCAATATTTAGCACAGGTCCGCCCTGATTGCTTAAGCCCACGTGTATGAGGCCGTGGCACATATTTAGCACAGGTCCGCCCTGATTGCTTAAGCCCAGGTGTATGAGGCCCTGGCAAACATTAGCACAGGTCCGCCCTGTTTGCTTAAGCCCAGGTGTATGAGGCCCTGGCAAACATTAGCACAGGTCCGCCCTGTTTGCTTAAGCCCAGGTGTATGAGGCCCTGGCAAACATTAGCACAGGTCCGCCCTGATTGCTTAAGCCCAGGTGTATGAGGCCCTGGCAAACATTAGCACAGGTCCGCCCTGTTTGCTTAAGCCCAGGTGTATGAGGCCCTGGCAAACATTAGCACAGGTCCGCCCTGATTGCTTAAGCCCAGGTGTATGAGGCCCTGGCAAACATTAGCACAGGTCCGCCCTGTTTGCTTAAGCCCAGGTGTATGAGGCCCTGGCAAACATTAGCACAGGTCCGCCCTGATTGCTTAAGCCCAGGTGTATGAGGCCCTGGCAAACATTAGCACAGGTCCGCCCTGATTGCTTAAGCCCAGGTGTATGAGGCCCTGGCAAACATTAGCACAGGTCCGCCCTGTTTGCTTAAGCCCAGGTGTATGAGGCCCTGGCAAACATTAGCACAGGTCCGCCCTGTTTGCTCAAGCCCAGGTGTATGAGGCCCTGGCAAATATTATTGCAGGTCTTATCTGCTCATGTTTATTATCTGGAGTCCAGACCGGACATGTCTTATATGCTCATATTTTACTCTGGGATCATATGAGACGAGCTTTATTTGCTCAGTATTTTATCAGCTCAAGAGCTCAGGACATCTTTCACTTCGTGAATTCAGATGAGCTCTATCTTCGCATATCTATTAGCTCTGGAGTTCAGGACGTAGGAGCTGCATGTGTTCGGTTTATTATTTCTGAAGCTCAGGTCGCGAGGACATTATCTGCTTGTATTGATTATTTCGTGAGCTCGGGGTCAGCCCGGCACATATAACAGCTGTTATTGCAGGTCAGCCCTGCATAGAAAACAGGTCAGCCCTGTTAAGATTTAATTCTGTACTTCGAATTATTTCTAGTTGTTATTGCAGGTCAGTCCTGCATAGAAAACAGGTCAGCCCTGTTAAGATTTAATTCCGTACTGCGAATTATTTCTAGTTGTTATTGCAGGTCAGTCCTGCATAGAAAACAGGTCAGCCCTGTTAAGATTTAATTCTGTGCTTAGAATTATTTCGAGTTGTTATTGCAGGTCAGCCCTGCATAGATAACAGGTCAGCCCTGTTTAAGATTTAATTCTGTACTTCGAATTATTTCTAGTTGTTATTGCAGGTCAGTCCTGCATAGAAAACAGGTCAGCCCTGTTAAGATTTAATTCTGTACTGCGAATTATTTCTAGTTGTTATTGCAGGTCAGTCCTGCATAGAAAACAGGTCAGCCCTGTTAAGATTTAATTCTGTGCTTAGAATTATTTCTAGTTGTTATTGCAGGTCAGCCCTGCATAGAAAACAGGTCAGCCCTGTTAAGATTTAATTCTGTACTTCGAATTATTTCTAGTTGTTATTGCAGGTCAGTCCTGCATAGAAAACAGGTCAGCCCTGTTAAGATTTAATTCTGTACTGCGAATTATTTCTAGTTGTTATTGCAGGTCAGTCCTGCATAGAAAACAGGTCAGCCCTGTTAAGATTTAATTCTGTACTTAGAATTATTTCTAGTTGTTATTGCAGGTCCGCCCTGCATAGAAAACAGGTCAGCCCTGTTAAGATTTAATTCTGTACTGCGAATTATTTCTAGTTGTTATTGCAGGTCAGTCCTGCATAGAAAACAGGTCAGCCCTGTTAAGATTTAATTCTGTGCTTAGAATTATTTCTAGTTGTTATTGCAGGTCAGCCCTGCATAGAAAACAGGTCAGCCCTGTTAAGATTTAATTCTGTACTTCGAATTATTTCTAGTTGTTATTGCAGGTCAGTCCTGCATAGAAAACAGGTCAGCCCTGTTAAGATTTAATTCTGTACTGCGAATTATTTCTAGTTGTTATTGCAGGTCAGTCCTGCATAGAAAACAGGTCAGCCCTGTTAAGATTTAATTCTGTACTTAGAATTATTTCTAGTTGTTATTGCAGGTCCGCCCTGCATAAAAAACAGGTCAGCCCTGTTAAGATTTAATTCTGTACTGCGAATTATTTCTAGTTGTTATTGCAGGTCAGTCCTGCATAGAAAACAGGTCAGCCCTGTTAAGATTTAATTCTGTGCTTAGAATTATTTCTAGTTGTTATTGCAGGTCAGCCCTGCATAGAAAACAGGTCAGCCCTGTTAAGATTTAATTCTGTACTTCGAATTATTTCTAGTTGTTATTGCAGGTCAGTCCTGCATAGAAAACAGGTCAGCCCTGTTAAGATTTAATTCTGTACTGCGAATTATTTCTAGTTGTTATTGCAGGTCAGTCCTGCATAGAAAACAGGTCAGCCCTGTTAAGATTTAATTCTGTACTTAGAATTATTTCTAGTTGTTATTGCAGGTCAGCCCTGCATAGAAAACAGGTCAGCCCTGTTAAGATTTAATTCTGTACTGCGAATTATTTCTAGTTGTTATTGCAGGTCAGTCCTGCATAGAAAACAGGTCAGCCCTGTTAAGATTTAATTCTGTACTTAGAATTATTTCTAGTTGTTATTGCAGGTCAGCCCTGCATAGAAAACAGGTCAGCCCTGTTAAGATTTAATTCTGTACTTAGAATTATTTCTAGTTGTTATTGCAGGTCAGCCCTGCATAGAAAATAGGTCAGCCCTATTAAGATTTAATTCTGTACCGCGAATTATTTCTAGTCATTATTGCAGGTCAGCCCTGCCAAGAAAACAGGTCATCCCTGTTTTATATTTAATCCCATATTAAAATTATTTTAGAATTCTTTCAGAGTCGTTATTGCAGGTCAGCCCTGCTCAGATAACATATCATCCTTACAACGTGCCAGCTCAGTTTCGACACTCTGGAGTCTTATTTGCTCCATGTTGATTGTCTGGAGTTCGGCTACATCTATTTACTCAACGTGTGACTTTACTATTTTGTGAGTTCAAACAGGTCATTTGCTCGAGATATCTCGTCTCTGGAGCTCACATCAACTTATTTACTCCTCGGCTCGGCATTACTTATGGAGCTCATATCAGCCCGGATTTATCCGCTGTCTAGGGATTATTTTTGGAGCTCAACTGTATTTTGTTTGCTCAGCACGGCATATTTATTGAACTCCGGATGACCGTACGTTTATTAGCTCTAGGGTTTGACGGGTTTTATCGGCTATGGAACTGAGCTAAGATTTATTGATTATGGAGTTCATGCGAGCATTATTTGCTCTTATTTATCGTGTGGAGTTCAGCTCGGCTCGGACCAGTATTAGTAGCTCATATATATTTCATCTTCGGAGTTTAGACCAGGTCGGGCAAGCGTAGCTTGCTTGTACATCTCATATCAGGTTGGGCGAGCTTTATTTGCTCAGGTCGGCTCAACCAAGATAAACATAGTCCGTATGTCTTATCTGCTCGAAGTATTTCTTATCCCTGGAGTTCGGATGTTTATTTGCTTCTCAGCTCAGTATTATGATCACGTCGGTTTCTCTTATGGGCTTTACGAGCCGCCTATTTCATCAAGGATCGGCATTCGAATTATCATGGGCTCTACCGACAGCATGACTTGGGAACTCGGCATGGCACAAGGGCACATCATGGTTTGGCATATGGAGGACTACCGATCCGGGTCCTCACCTAACCAGTTGGAGTCGATACAGCGCTACTCTAGCTCGACTAGAGGGGGATACTGATGATACCCCGATAATTGTCCCGGGGCGGTTTGGACCCGAATTCTATGGGCTCGACCCAATCTGACAAGATACCAAGCCATCCTACCTGGGCCCATTCCAATATTTTATTAACCCATTTGTCAATTAATTGGCCCATCTAATTAAGTTATTTATAGCCCATTTCCCTTAACCCTAATCTAGGCCCTTAAGTGAGCCCATTATGGGGCCCATTAGCGGAAAGAAGTGAATGAAACAGTAGGTTAAGGCAAGAGATTTTGGATGGCCTTTTTCCTTATTATTTTTTCCAGCAGCTCCTCGGCTCGGACAGAGCCTCCTTCCCTATTTTTTTTATTTCCATTTTCTTTCTTCCTCCATGGTTGCTGAGCAAGTCTTGTAAATTCTTGGTATTATAGTGAAGATTCAAACTGGACTAGGTCCCGTGGTTTTTCCCTTCGGGGTTTCCACGTAAAAAATCTTGATGTCCATTTATTTTCTGTATATTATTCATTTGTTATCGAATCGAACCAAAAAATGAGGTAACACAAACAAAAAGGGACTTGTAACAAACAATAACAAACAAACAAAAAAAAAACTTGTATACAGATATAATAATAACTACAAGAAAGGACATTATATAAATGGAACAATCGAATAGAGATATTTACAATAATAATCTCAAATTTTTTGGATTAAACCAATATAATCTTAAAGAACTTATTTTTTAACAAATGCAGTGCTACATAAATGTTTTTTTTACAAATATAGTCTCATACAAATTATTTTTAAAAAAAAATTAAAAAAATTAATGTGAGTTGTTAAAAATAATTTTTGTGGGATCATTTTCGTTAAAAATATTTATGAGAGAGATATTTTTAAAAAATATTTTTTTGGACTATATTTGTTCAATTCTAAAATTTGAAACTGTTATACAAATATATATTTTATTAGACCATTTTTATAATTTATCCAACTACAAATCACACGCCAAGAATGCACAAAACAAACTTTGACTGTCTGTGAAATACCTATACGTATAAAACTATGCATGCATATTTATATAATATCCACCCATTCTCCTGAGCAATGGTCAGTCCAGGTCTGTTCAAAGAAATTCTTTTTATTTTTCTAAAAAGAGTATTAAGTTTCGTTTCCATAAATTTAATGAAACGTCTGATTATCTGGTATAAGTTATAGTTTGTAAAATTTCAAATTAATTATTTTAAGAACCCAAACTCCCGTTGAGTAGCTGGCGGCCAACATCCTGCTCATCCAATATCAGCTTTGCATTTTCTCCAATTATAAATACCATTTGAACTCTTTCTTTGGTTTCTCAAAGTTGTTATTGCAAGCTCTTCTGGTACTGTGTCAAATTAATCATTCATTATTTGATTTCTGTGAAGGAAAAATGAAGCCCTGGATTGCTGCTTTCTTGCTCGTTGCTTTGGTGTTCAACTCTAGCTTTCTTGGATCCATTGTTGTGGCAGAATCAAGTAAGAGCGTGATAATCTTAATAATTTAAAGTTTATTGTTAGAGTACCGTACTTATGCGTACTTCGAGAACGATCGAAGCGTTGCTGTTATACGATTTAAAATATTTGAATTGCACAATTACTACAAACCATAGCCTTTGATAAAACGATAAACGCTTGATTCTATATTTATTTTTCATGGTAATAACATCATATATGCCAATGTAAAGAGACGCGAGTAGTATGTGTAGGAATCCATTTTATCGTCGAATTTTCATTGAATATATGTGTATTTCATACAAAAGCTATATCTAAAATCAAAATACGATTTATTGAATTGATGTCCCATCTTAAAGTTCAAGCTTATAGAGAGATTGCAGAATTATTATTTATTCACTAACACATACCTCACTTGTGGATCGATTTATTTATTATTTTTTTGGAAGCACATGAAGTGGATATTTCATGGGTGGAGTTGTTGTTTGTGAATGTTGAACCAGTACCTCGCATTAGCCGGAGCCTCTGATTGCCGTCAAATCTATATGCTCGAGCTTATAGAGAGATTGAACAATTATTATTTATTCTCTAACACGATTTTCATACCTTTATCTCTCTTTAACGGACATTATATGTAGTTTACTTCTAGATAAATTTCATGGCTTCAAACATTTAAAATTTCCCTTTTTCTGATTGAACATCACTAAGATAAGAAGAGCTGTACATGCATATATCAACATTTTTTGAACATATTTATTTTATAGTTTAACAATATTAAATATAGATTAAATATTTAAATGATCTAATATAACGTCCTTGTATAATTAATAAAAGGTGTGTGTGACTCCAAGTGTGCCGTTCGTTGCTCTAAAGCTGGGATGAAGGATCGATGCTTGAAATACTGTGGGATTTGTTGTGTTGCATGCAATGAGTGTGTCCCGTCCGGAACTTATGGAAACAAAGACGAGTGCCCTTGCTATAGGGACATGAAGAATTCCAAGGGAAAGCCCAAGTGCCCTTAACTTTATATCATATGTATCAAATAAAATTTCATATACTTATTCATATATATCCACACTTAGTGTTGGAAAAATAATTGAATTGAAATTAAACATTGCACCATTTCAAGTATGGATGCAACTTTTAATCAAAAGAATGTTTTGAAATACGTTCTTTGGGCAAGCATCTTTTCAACCAAATCATGCACCCTTTCACGTATCGGTGAGACTTTTCATTAAAAAATGCTTCTAAATGATGTCTTCTGGTGATGTTCATAGGACTATTATATAAACGATTCATCCCTTGAATTCTACACATATAATTTTCTATATAACAAAATAAATCTAGAGATTTAACAGTATAAATTGAGAAAATTACGCATTTTGTTGCATATCATTATCATTCTTCGAGATTGAGTATTTTAAGCATTTGTGGTTTATAGGATTTGTGATTTGTAATGCTACTATCATAAATCATATTTGTTGTATATTGTGAAACGAATTGTCATCGAAACCATGAGCACTGTAGCGAGCAATATTATTTTAAGAACAAAGAGTTGGACTTTTATCTCGACATATTAACAATTTTGTACCATTTCCTTTTTGTCCCATAGGTACACAAACATCCTTGCATCCAAATTTACCCAACAATTACTCAATATTTAATGATATGCGTTATATATAAAATGTTAACTCGATAATATTGTATATCAAACCAGTACTCAACGAAGATAAAGTGTTGAAAATTATCAATTGAATACCAAAAAAAATAGTTGAAATTTGCAATGGTACGTATTTTTATGTATTTTTATGTTTTAATACCAAAATTGTACTATGTTAATACCGATTTTAAATGGATTTACTATCAAATATGTTTGTAGTTCATACTGAAAAAGTGTTGAAATTACCAATTTCGTACCAAAAATTAAAATAGTTGAAATTTGCACACATACATGTTTTATGTATTTTATGATTTAAAACAAAATTGTACTACGTTAATATCGATTTTAAATGGATTTAGTCAAAATTTATATGTAGTTAATACTCAAAAAAGTGTTAAAAAGTATCAATTTCATACCCAAAAAATAAAATAGTTGAAATATAAGTGTGACTAGTTGATAAGTGTCATTTTTACACTTATTTAGATTAGATTTTCTAATGTTTTTTGTGTTGATTCCTGGACGATTTTACGCCTTTTGGTATATATTTGTATGTTTCAGGAATCAATGTTGAAATGCATAAAAGTAGAGGAAATGAGCAAAAAATGATAAAAAATGATGAAAAATGACCAAACCGAGCGAACTCGTCGAAGCCAAGGAAGAAAAGAAAAAAAGAAAAAAGAAAAAGAAAAATATAGCTCGATTGATCGAGCTACCATCTCGATCCCGAAGGAGTTTTCTTAAAAATAAATTCCTTATACAGTTTGTGTCCAATAAGGAAGTCCATGATTCCCTTCCCCTATATATTTGGACGAAAATCACACCTAAAATCAGACTTTACAACATAGGATTTATAAGGCCTCGCTACCTTAAGTGTGGATTTAATGACGTAAGAGAGCTAAACATACATTCAGAGTATAAGAGTTCATGTTGATGCATGAGCTTAAGGATTACAGTGCCAAAATAAAAATCTAAAAAGGATTTATTACATTCCCACAAAATTATTGTAAATGTTATAGATTTACTCTACCATGCGTATAAACTATACAAAAGAATTCATGTCCTTCTATATCAGTAGCACTCCTCACACAGCTCACCGCATCAACCATGACCTTAGCCATACATGCCAAAAGCTCCTACAGGAACAACCCTAAACCATGAGCATATAATAAACCATATTCACAACAACATGATTATAATGTAAAAATGCATAAAACTGTTAATACAAAATACTTCCCGTATTCAAATGCATTTAACTTGCTCCATTTGGTTGTCTCTGTTTCATAACTCATATTCATAATCAATAGATTATAATACAGTTTGATAAATGTCATGACATATATCCGATTCCATCAATACCATTTCCAATCACAGTGTTGTTATAACAGTGACATTCTAATGCCCTTCGCTTCGACATGACATCGGCATTAATACTCCTCACTTTGACATATCAGCGGCATTAATATCCATCGCTTCAATATGGCAGCGGCATTTACCATTGCTTCGACATATTAGCGGCAAATATTCTTTCATCACTACTATATGACAGTGGCAAGTATTCTATTCATCACTTTGACATGATAGCGGCAAGCATTATAATCATCACTCGAATATAACAACGACTCACGATAATATGCACCAATCATCCAATACATATGCAACCATAATGCATAATCCAATATGTAAAAATACATGTTACCTTTTGATGCCCTTACGTCTCTCTACGTACCTTTCTTCCAAAATGTGGGATGGTTGCAGGACTTTATCCCCTGCGTTGTGCTGCCACCTAGGAAGGCTCTACACAATTGCACAACTCAATATTAGAAGCCAAATAGTAGCCCATTACCAAAAATTCCATCAAAATAACCAAAAATTCAATAATTTGTGTCTCGCGATCGATCGCCAATGTGCACCGATCGATCGCGAGACCTCACTGCAACAATGCTCAAATTATGCAGCGATCGATCGCGAGGCTCACCGATCGATCGCTCCAGCATAGCGATCAGTCGCTAAAACCTCCTGTCTCGAGTCGATCGATCGCTATTTCGAGCCGGTCGATCGCCTTACTCTGTATACGGGAAAAACACCATTTTCATACATTTCTTCCCTTCCAACCCATACTATCCATACAACCTCCAATCTTTACAACCCAACACAATATACATCAAAAACCAACATAAAACACATCAATATCCACATCCCAACAGCAAACACCATATTTCAAAACAAACCCATTTCTTTCCCCAAAAACATAAACTCAAATTTCAAGTTAACATGCTCAACCTACAAGGAATGATTCCCTTACCACTAGAGCTTCAAACTCCTAGCAAGAAAAAGATTACAAACTTGAAATTCCTTCTCCTCCTCTCCTTGTGGTAGGCGATGAAGAGGGTTGGGGAAAAATGGGATTTTTGAGAGATAATAGATGAGTGGTGGGGAGTTAGGGATAAGGGGTGAGGTATTAGAAGTGTGGGGGTTTAAATTGCAATGGTGTCCAACTAATTAGCATGATGTAGTAAAATTTCCCTGCATGATATTTTAAAGCATTAACCAACAAAATGCACCATAACAACAAATTAACATGCTTTTTCTATATCACTAGAGTAAAGCCCGTGTACCAAGCCAAGTCTACACCATTCCCCACACTGCATCACATGCACCCTGAAATGTATTACTAATTCATGCCCACCGCATAGCCATACATTTCCCCAACCATAATTAATTTAACACCATAATAATCACATATAATCATCATTAAAACCTTAAAGTACATGATTAATTCCAGGGACATCACAATACTCCACTACATAGAAAATTTCGACCTCGAAATTTACATGTACTTACCCATGCCAAATCAAAACATAAATTCACATACCAGAAAATAGCTCCGGGTAGTGCTGCACCATATGTCGCTCCGTGTGGCCTCCTCGACACCCCTCCGATCCCACTGAACTTTAACCATTGGTATAACCTTGTTCCTAAGTCTGTGATCAGTTCGATCCAGAATCCTAACTGGCCGTTCAACATAGGACACATCAGAATCCAACTGAACTTCTGAAGGCTGCAACACATAGACAGATCTGGCTCATACTTGCTCAACATAGATACATGAAACACGTCATGTATATCGGACAATGACGGTGGCAAAGCCAGACGGTAAGCCATGGTACCCATGCGCTGCAAGATCTCATATGGACCAACATATCTCGGAGATAGTTTCCCGCGCATTCCAAATCGTACAACACCTCTGAAAGGTGAGATCTCCAAGAAGACCTTATCTCCCAATTGAAATTCCATCGGTCATCACCGTTTATTAGCATAGGCTGCCTGCCTATCCTGAGCTGCTTTCATTTTCTGCCGGATCACTTCACTTCTTTCTCTTCCATCTCCCGGATCAACTCTGGTCCTCCGACCGATTTACGATCCAAATCATCCCAGTACAATGGTGATCTACAATGTCGATGTGACGACCCGCCCAGACGGGTCGCCCGCCGTATTCAATTTACTTGAATACAAGGCTTCACTCAATTCAATATCTTGTTATCACTTTGAACTTTTATTTAGCGGAAACGTTTTAATTCCTATCGGATGTTTGACTTAATAATTTTTATCCGTGACTTTTATTTTAGAAAAAATTGGGCAGAGTCTCCTCTTAAAAATTGTGCCCTGTGATCTACCAGATCACTACAACCACAATAACAAAATCATAAAATCAAAATAACTAAACCCAACTGAAGTCTCAATATCCCAAAAACAACTAAAATCAAAATAAAGTACTCCATGTCCTCAAAATAAAACATAACCTCTCAACATAATTAACTTTCATTGCATAACTAAATACCCTCTGCATCATCTAAGTCTCCAACTCCATCTGTAATATGTCACATTACAGGTAAAGGTAAGTTGCAGCATTTTATAGTAAGCATAATAAACATTTGATAAAAATATTAAAAACATCATTTTTCATAATGTGACGAAAAATAATATACTTTCATATCTAAAATAACTTTCACACATATATGGTTTAACCCGAGCAGTCAACGGAACTAAATTTCACAAAACGGAATCATAACGGAAATAACTGCACAGATAACCAACGAAACGTAACGAAAACAAATAACAATATCATATAATGTCTTAACATTATAGAATTAACCAATAGACATAGCCATGCTGTAATGAAACAAATGCATACTCAAATACGGATGTGGCACAATGATATCATTCCAGACTATACCCGCTGGAAGGGTATCGACAGATATTATACCTCATCTGTCTTCGGGCAAAACGAAATGCGTTTCTTTATTCTCGTCGCCAACGAGCCGAAAGTATGCGCGTTTTTATCCTCGTCGCAATGCGAGACACAACAAAACAAAAATATCCACAGTTCACAAACTTCAAATCGTATTCACCGAATCAAGACAAACATGGCCTTTCAAACTAGTTTTTCACACACAATAAAATGTTATTCAAAATTCTATTTTTCAACAAAATACATTTCTTATCAAAAATATTCCATGCTTACTATCCGAAAATCATTTCAAAAATAAACAATACGAAATACTTAAAATAATTTGCGAAAAATTGCAACTTCATTTACGTACCTCCAAGCTTGTTAACAATGTTCAAGCTACAAACATTCCCACGATCTTCGATATGTCAAGGATTTCCTATTATCCATTTCGACATTATCAAAACCATATTCATTTAACTTGATTCTATAATAACCTAACATAATCATAACTTATGTTATTTCAATATGCTTAAGGTAAGAACATCAATTTGTTTTCGAAAAACCATTCACCATCTTCGAAACTAACAGTATACCTTTCGAACTCATCATAACCTTCGAACAAAATTTATGAAATCCATTAACCATTTTTGAACTAAAATTCCAGAAACATTTTCGAACCCAATTCCTATCTTCGAACAAAGTCTTCGAATTCCAGAAAATTTCAGTAACCTTTCAAACTAAATTCCAGAACATTTTCGATCTTAATTCCAGAAATTTTCGAACCAATTCTTAAAATTTTGTTTTTCTTGACAATTAAACCCCTAAAACTTCACTTTAAATCCAACTAACCTAACCTTAACAAATAAAAATCGAAACAACAAATAAAATCGAAAACAATAATTAATTTCGAAACTTAAAAAATCAAATTTCATACCAGTTTCCTACGTTTTCTGCTCAATCCGATTTCTTCTCTGATTTAGAAGTGATTTCCGAAGCTAAAATCGAAACCCACGAAATCTGGAAATTTTTCTGATTTGGGAAAATAAAGCATACGGGAATGGTTGGGTTTGTCTGACCTTATACAATCCAGAGTAGATGAAGGGGTTGAGAGTTATTGGCGTTGCGGAGAAGATGAAAGGTAAAGCAAGCAATTGAAACGGACGAACGAAGGTGAAGAGAAACGAATGAATTGGAAGCTGAAACTGAAGAAAGTGAAATGAAATTGTGTTCGGCTTCTTTTCACGATTTCTCTCTTTTTTTTTTCTTCTTTTTTTTTAAATTTAAATGTTAATAATAATAATATTATTATTATTTAAATTAAAAATTTTGAACCAATAATTTTCATTAAAATTGGGCCATTACAGTCGACCATAAAGGGCCTCAAATGGGGCCATCTGAATGCTCGCATGATAGCTATTGTTGTACGAAAACTATACCAAAGCCACTGAATCCTGCCAAGAAGTATCAAACTCCAATACACAAGCCCGTAACATATCTTTGAGCGTTTGTATAGTACGCTCGGTCTAGCCATCTGTTTGGGGATGATATGACGTGCTCAACCTCACCTTAGTTCCCAACGCTGACTGAAGACCTTCCCAAAAGTGAGATGTAAAACGCGGATCTCGGTCAGACACAATAGAAACTGGGATCCCGTGCAATCTTACCACATCACTAATATACAGCTGAGACATCCTCAAATGCGTGAAGGTCATACTGTATGGAATAAAGTGACCATCTTAGTCAGCCTGTCCACAATCACCCAAATGGCATCAAACCCCGAAGCAGTCCTCGACAAGTGGGTCACGAAGTCCATTGATATGTGTTCCCACTTCCATTTAGGTACTTCCAAACTCTTCAACTCACCACCGGGCCTCTGCCTCTCCGCCTTCACCTGCTGACAGATCAAACACCTTTTAACGAATGCTATAAAATCTCGTTTCATCCGCTTCCACCAGAACTGTTCACATAGATCCTTGTACATTTTCCTCCTG
The DNA here is from genome assembly GCA_907163345.1 of Haberlea rhodopensis. Lineage (NCBI taxonomy): Eukaryota > Viridiplantae > Streptophyta > Magnoliopsida > Lamiales > Gesneriaceae > Haberlea > Haberlea rhodopensis. The sequence continues at coordinate 27,302,158 of CAJQUN010000004.1, read as the reverse complement.
CCTGGATGGATACTAAATCTGCTACTGTGAGCTCGTTGTAAGATTCCTTGGCGTAACTTCGTCGCACTCGGAACCACCCAACGGCTACCAAGCCTCAATGAACCATCCTTTGCAACCCTGAACCTCGTTGACTATCCTTGGAGGACCAATGCTAACCACCTACATATCTCAACATCTGCCTTCTGAGCTCTCTTGATATTTTCAAAAATATCTGGTTATGCTAACAAGGTCGACACACACACCGACGTTGCAGACATATCAAAGCCATACAACCAACAGTAGGACGTCAACAAAGCCGACAAATGGATGACGTCCTCCGCAGTGTACTTCACCTTCCGACTCAAAGCGTCAGCTGTCAAGTTAGCCTTTCCAGTATGACACTCTATCTCGCAATCATAATCATGCAGCAAGTCCATCCATCTCTATCAGAGTGGTGAACTTCGACTACCAGTGGCATTGATATCCTTCACTACAAGGTTGGAACCACCAATACCCACCAGATTCTCACGACCCTCATTTTACATACCCACCACTTGAACATCACGGATAGACAAGTGAGAGTTCTGCAGAAGTCAGTGCTCATTTAGAGGATACATTACTTAGATTTATGGCATCATGTGAGACAAGGATTGAAAGTCAGACCAACTCAACGCGTCGTCTGGAGCAGTAAATGACGATCCTCATGTAACATTATCTGTGAGATGCCAAGAGAATGAGACGACTAAAAAAGATGAGACAAATCGAGTTGGGTTTCATGACGATGATCACTCAACCAACCAAGTTTGGCGGAGTGATCCTACTAGTGTGGAAGATTCAAGGGAAAGCGAGTCTCATACAGTAATTGAGTCTACATTGGAGAAAGTATCCGAGGAGTTCCCATGTGAAGATGAGCCGAGTGTGATGTTGGAAAAGGAAGAGACTTTCGAAGATTCCGACTTGAGCCCATCGATGGAGACATGTTCTATGCCATATATGGATCCGCATTTCCCATCGATGCCAACTTCACCGCACTACGCCCTACACGAGATGAAGCCAAGCCAAGAATCATTCTCCCAGGCCTACCACTTCAAATCGAAAGTTGTTGGAACGACGAACTTACAATGGAACAATCTTTCCAAGCTTGAGGGCATACTGAATGAAGACTCATTCGTGGTATCATACGATAGTTATTATGGGCGGCAACCGCTCTTTGATGGTTCCTTCTGATGGTCAAGCCGAAGACTAGAAATCAGCGCTTCTTGGGAGGCAACCCAAGCGTATCCTTTGCTATTTAGTTTTGTTTTATTTTCAGTTTTTGTATTTAGTTTGTTTATCACTTGAGTCGACTATTTACCATTTGCATTCTTCTCTTGCTAGGTACTCAGTTGGAGCGATGAACCCCTACAACAGCGGAGCTTTCAAAAGTCAATCTTCCCCAACCCTCATGCAAACGTCTTGATCAGGGGAGTTTACTGTTTCCTTTTGATTCTTTTAAACATTAATGGTTTTTTTAAGTTTGGGGGAGTGACTTGCATGTTTTACTTGCTTAATCTGCATGTTGTGTGCTTAATTGACATTTGAATCGTCCTATTATTGTGAGCTAAATTTTTTTTATGAGTTCAAACTTGAGAAAAGAATGGATTATAGTAGTGACTATTCAATGAGGATTTTGATCTCACTATGCATATGGACTTGAATCTTGATGATTGTACTTGTACATGAATATCCTGTTTTGAGTTAGCATGTCAAGAATGAGGAATATATTGAGCATATTGAGTCTTGATCTTGTGGATTACATGTTGGATAATGAATAATTTTGTGAACTATGATTTGTCTTTAGCATCTCATTGTACTCTAAAACCTATTTGATGGCACTTTGAGGCGAAATATATAATTATGAACTTGACTTGAAAATTATCTATGCGATCTTTGGCACGTTTAAGCCTTTCAAGCTTACCTTGTTTACATTAAATCACGAGTGTCCACTTTTGAGCCTAATTGAAAAAGAATGGTGTATGTTTAATATACAAATAAACTCTTATTCGACATTCATTGGTAAACTCATTATATCCACATTTATGAGCCTAGAATGAAAATTATCCTTACCCTAAGGGAGTATAATGAATCTCATTTGATGCACGTGAATTGTTATACCATGATGAGCTTATTGAAAAAGATTTATGAATGAGAAGAAGAGCAAAAGAAAATATATTAAAAAATAGCCTAGAGAAAAAGTAAATGGATAAGACCAAAAGTGGCCAAGGCTAGAAAAAAGGAAAAGAAGCTCAATATGTGCTAAAAAAAGTGAACTTTGCATGATATACTCTCTTCTTTGTGCTATCCTATATTTTCTTTGTAACTGACACCAAATGTCTAACATTACAAGCTTAAAAAGTCATTTTGATCCAAGTTTAGGAAGTAATTACATTAGTTGAGAAGTGTTTGAAAAGTAGGCTTTTTGGAGTGCTTGATAGTAATCTTTGACTTTGAGTTTATTAGCATAATTTGATCTTGAAGATATGCATGAAACTTGAGATTGACTATATCACACAACACACGTTCATAGTTTGCGATGTGTTGCTTGATATATGAGAAAACATGTCTCGTTCAACTTTTGTATGTGTGTATGAGATTTCTGATAATAATGCAAGTATGAAATAATTGTTTCAAGTATCGAGAATGAACTCTACCTCGTGATTTTAATGCTTAATCGAGGAAGATCAAGTGATAAGTTTGGGGGAGTTGAAAAATGTCATTTTTACACTTATTTAGATGACATTTTTTAATGGTTTTCGTATTGATTCCTGGATGATTTTACGTTTTTTTGTATATATTTGTATGTTTCAGGAATCAATGTTGAAATGCATAAAAGTAGACAAAATTAGCCAAAAATGATGAAAAAGGACCAAATCGAGCGAACGCGTCAAAACCAATGAAGAAAATAAAAATAAAAAGAAAAATATAGCTCGATCAATCGAGCTACCATCGTGATCAATTGAGCTACCATCCTGATCAATTGAGCTACCATCTCGATCGATCGGCTGGTCCAGCAAGTTTGCTCGATCGATCGGTGGCCAGATGAGTTTTCTGAAAAATTAATTTCTTATAGAGTTGTGTCCAACAAGGAAGCCCATGATTCCCTTCCCTCTATATATGGACGAAAAGCACACCTAAAATCAGACTTTACAGCCTAGGATTAGCTTCCATCATATCATCCCCCATATCACCATCATCCACCTCCATCCTTAAACTCATCTTAGGAATTGAAACAAGCCAACAAGAGAATCGAGGAGCACGATCGAGAAAGAAGTGAGGAAGGATCGAGAATCAACGAACAAAGTCGACTTGGGAGTTTGATTTTACTTTTCTATTTTATTTTTGAATATTTGATTATTGTGTTTTTTATGATTGAGAGATATCCTAAACATAGTTTTTCCTATTGATATTGTGATTGAATTCATACATCTTATATGCTCATGTTTTATTATTCTTTATGCTTTTGAAGGATTGATCCTTTTGAATGATAATTTATTATAATTGAGATCGAAAGATAATATTATAATACAATATAGTAATTCATGCCGTGTGTTAAAGATTAGATCGAAAGATAAAATCACATATGAGTGATAGTTTTAGATTATTTAATCTAAAGTTAGTGGTTTTCATAAATGTTCATTCAATATCCAATTGTTAATTAAATGTACGAGGTATTTAGGTATCCATGGCTCGGTAGAATCTGTCGTCATTAATCAGAAAAAAACCCTAACACCAATCGATCACCGGAAATCTGATGACTTTCCTTCCAATCCACAATATTCACGCGACCAATTCTTGAAAATTTGAGAATAAAACTTAATTGACAAAAAATATCCTCACATGGCGGCAGCAATCTCGATTCCTCCCAATCCGACCCTACCACCTCGGTTCCCCACCCACCGGACCGTCGCAGACCTGCCTCCACATGTTCACATCCTCTGCGAAGTCCTCTCCACCACTCCACCCCACGAAATGGAGGCTCGTTTGACCGCCACAGAAATCCAGCCTGAACCTGAAACTGTTCAGCAGGTACTCAAACTGTCCTACAACTCCCCATCTGCTGCCGCTAAGTTCTTCAGGTGGGCCGGCATGTCCCAAAAGCATACGGCGTATTCCTGGAATCTAATGGTGGACTTGCTTGGCAAGAATAACCTGTTCGAGCCCATGTGGGATGCCGTTCGGTCTATGAAGCAGGAGGGTTTACTCTCTTTGACCACATTTGTTTCTGTCTTTGAGAATTACGCTGCTGCAAAGAGGTTTGATGAAGCTGTTATGACTTTTGATGTCATGAAAAGGTAAGGTAATATCTCGACTGATTTTGCGGGTCAGTAATTGTTAGTGTTTTTCATATATTGAGCATTTACATTTCTGTTTAATTGATTTTGTTGAGTGCATAATTCTGGGTTTTGCATTTTATTGGTTTTGTCTGTTGATGCAAGTTTGGCTAAGAAAGTGAAAATCTAAGGTTTATAAAGAATTTATGATGTCGTTCGTATCACTTAGAAAAATAACCGAAGAATTAATTAAACAAATAATACACAGCAACAAAAGTTATCTGTCGGACCTGTCTAATTGGAAAGCGTGGGGCCTTTGTCTTTTGTACTATTACTTCGCTTCTCTTATAGTAACAGCCTCTTAAGACTTTTTTTGGTCTCTTTGGTGCAACATTATTTTAATATACCAAAGTTACATTACTTTCTCTTGTTAAAATTATTTAGAGGAGTGGAGTTAGATTTATCTTTTATACATCTACTTCATTTTTAATATAACACTTTAATTTTCTGTTGAAGTTCTTTTCAATTTTTAATGTACAAGTTTTGTTGGATTGGTGCATGAACAACAGTAATTCAGACCAAACGATTATACGTGATTAGGTTCTTAAGAAAGATTCAAGAGGATGAATTTATCTGGGGAAATTATAACAATAATATTGTGAACATGAAAAACGAAATAATCAATGCGCTCTAATCATCACCCTCTTTCGAATTGTTTACCGGTTTTCATGATACCTATTTTTTCAAGGAAGAATATAGACACATGTAAAGCAGAAACATAACACCATAATTTATTGAGCTCAATGACTTGAAGCAAAATTTGATGGATTTGACTGAAACAAATTAAGGACTTCAGGATTTGAAACCAAGGGATGTTATTTGATTTGACTGGATGATGTGGTTAATGATGCTCTGCTGCTCAAACTTTTCATCCAGGTAAATCTCATCGTGATAGTCCCACTCTGATATGATAAAATTAAATCTGCAAACAATGTGGATAATGGGATGCGTATATTATGATTTTTGATTAGGCGAAGAAATATATTAAAAAGAGACAGTACTAGAAGTACTCAAAAAGTTCGAAAAGTAAGTCTGCAAATCAAAAAACAAACTCCAAACTAACTAAAACAAAAAGGAACTGCCTAGTCTAAGTGTCTAAAAGACAAACACTAGGTTCTGTAAACCAATCCGAGAAAGCATAAGGAAAACTAATACTCCAACTTTTAATCCATAACCATGATCTATATTTAATTAAATCCAGCAAATTCTTTCCAAATCCCCTGTCCTGCTGAAAATTCTTCTATTCTTGTTTAGCCATTTGTCCAGATAACCGCCATCTAAATAGATATTCATCCCTTGAAACCCTTTTTTTTTGTATCCATAGACTCTTGTGTTGTGGTAGGTGGCTTACTAGGTCCTTATGGAGAGCAAGCGACATCCCTAACCACTCATAACATTTCATCCATACTGCCTATGTCTCCGGACATGTGAAAAGAAGATGTTGACAAGTTTCTTCCTCGAGCTGACAAAGGTCACAAAGATCTGTCCTTCTGCGCAGATTGTCTTTGGTTGGTTATTGATCTAATAGAACCCTCCAACAAAGAAACTTTAATTTTATTGGGAAGACACGAATTCCACATAATGTCAATGTCACATTTATTGTCTCCTCCTGGTAATTCTTCAGTAGTGAATTGTTCATAAGCCGAGTGCACTGTGTATCTACTGGATGGATCAAGTTTCCATCTCCATGCGTCCTTCACTTGTTGATCCTGCGTTGACCTGTCAATAATGGTACTAAATTAAAAAATGTAAATAGAGGTATGCAATCTACTTGTGTGTTGTCGAACAAGGATGATTGGACTCAAGCTCGAGTCAAAAGTACTGTATCTTGAACTCGGGTTGAGTTTGTTAAATTCCTTTTTGAGTTAATATAATCCATGCAGCTTAAAAATTTTGTAGGTGTCCTTGTTTGACAACTAGTCACAGTTTATCTCTTCATAAAATGGATAATTGGTTCTGGGTGTTAGACTCAACTATGCCTGCTCTATGGATCTTTTCCTGGAAGGGTCCAGTTTAGGCTCAGGATTGTTTAGAAGAACATACTTAGGCGGGTAGGTTTAAAGTCGTGAGCCTAACCGCCTTACCTTACCTTATCAGACTGCTTACTTGGATGAACTTTTAATCTTCTGGCAAAGTATTTGCTGGATGAGTCTGACAAACTGATTACGATGAGAAGCTAGACAATATAATTAAAAGATCCAGTGTCAAAATTCTAACAAGAGTCCCAGGATATCATTCGATTACAAACACCGTGATACCAAACCATGACCCAGAAGCTACCTCTTGACTTGACCTAGAGAATCGACCCAATGATTATGTAGTAATCACAAACCAAATTTCATCAAGTTATGAATCGGATTTAGACACCATTTTCTTGAAGAAAGAAGGGGGATAGTTCTTGATTTTTGAAGGTCATGAGAATGAAGCATGATAAACTCCATTCGTTCGATAATGACACATGAGAACACTTTCAAGCTAGAGAAAACTCTGTAATTTTTTGTTGATATTAATATTCGACAAAAAATCATTCGCCTGTTATCATACAAAATAGATATAGTCCATTGTTGAATAATTTATTTTGGAACTTGAATTAAGTTGATCCGTTTTAAACTTCCAAGCTTAATATTTCCCATTTGGCATTGCTTAGAATCTGTAGAAGAAAATATTCATTCCCACAAATTGAATGAAAATATTCATTCCCACAAATTGAATGTATCAGAACAAGGAGAAATGAAATCTCATCATCAACAAACTAAACCAACTACTAAGTATTTATACATTTGCGAAACAGTAGAAAACGTAAGTAACAAAGTATAAGAAGCGTGTTAACAACTATGGACACCAACACTCCCCCTCAAGCTTGGTTTAAATTGACTACACCAAGCTTGCCCAGTAGGAGAGCATGCTGAGTTTTATTCAAGCCCTTTGTAAAATGTCAGCCACTTGAAGTGTTGTAGATATGTATGCTGTCCGAATGACTCTCTCTTTGATCTTGTCTCTTATCAAATAACAATCTATCTGTATGTGTTTTGTTCGTTCATGATATATTGGATTATCGGCAATGTGCAACGCAACTTTATTATCACAATACATAAGTGCAGGAGCTGTGCAATCAATTCCCATATCGTGAAGCAAACTTGTAATCCATATAATCTCACAGGTTGTATTAGCCATAGCTTTGTATTCTGCCTCTGCCGAAGAACGAGACACAAAAGTTTGTTTCTTGGTTTTCCATGACACCAACGCATTCCCAACATTACACAAAATCCAGTAAGGGATCGTCTTGTCATAGGGCAAGCTGCCCAATCAGAGTCACAAAAGGCAACAATGGACAAGAGTTGGAAGATGGTAATAAAAGTCCTTGACCAGGAGCACTCTTCAAATATCTAACCACGCGAAATGCAGCCTCCAAATGAGATTGCTTGGGTCAATGCATGAACTGACTTAACCGCTGTACATCATAACAGATGTCGGGTCTAGTAATTGTTAAATAGATCAAACGGCCGACAAGTCTTTTATGTGTTGCAGGGTCTTGTAACAGAGGATCATCAATTTTGTTTAAATCAGACTGCTGAGAAGATTGATCAAGTTCCGGACTTGTTAACTTCAAATGTTACTTCATCGGAGTATCAAAAGGTCTAGCACCACTCAAGCCCACATCAGCTATCAAATCCAAAGCGTACTTACGCTTATTCAAGTAAATACCATGCGCAGAACGTGCCACCTCAATCCCCAAGAAATATTTCAAAAGACCAAGATCCTTGATTTGAAGATGAGAATGTAAGAAAGACTTCAAACCAGCAATTGTGTCCTCACAATTACCCGTGATGATAATATCATCAACATGCACCTCCATGGTAGTAACCGCCGTAGCTTTTCTCCTAACAAATAAAGAATAGTCGTGTTTTGACTGAGTAAAACCTCCTTTAACCAGAATTGTAGCAAGCTTATCATGCCATTGTCGGGAAGCCTGTTTAAGACCATATAAGAATTTACGTAAATTACAAACCAAGTGCTCCCCCTTAGGCTTATACCCATGTGGAAGATGCATATATACTTCGTTGTCCAAATCGCCTTGAAGAAAAACATTATTCACATCCATTTGATGGAGTGACCAACGTTTTGCTGCTGCTATACTCAACAAGCAACGGATTGTAACGATCTTAGCTGTAGGAGAAAATGTGTCATGATAATCGATCCCCAATTGTTGAGTATAACTCTTAGCGACAAGGCGAGCCTTGAACTTGTCAACTGTCCCATCGGGATTTCTCTTGATTTTATACACCCATTTACACCCTATCGATTTGGCATGAGCCGGAAGAGTCACAATATCCCAAGTATGGTTAGCCTCCAATGCCTTTAATTCCAAATTCATGGCTAATATCCATTTAGGATAAGTAATTGCCTCATGGTAAAAATAAGGTTCCGAGTCTTGCGAAATGGAAGCGATGAAACTTTGATGATAAGGAGAAAATTTGGTATAGGACAAATAATTGGACATAGGATAAGGACATGAGTTTGCCATGGTCTGTGGCAGATTGGAACAAGAATAATCTATTGTCCATAAAGGTGGTCGAATGTTTCTTGAAGATTTACGAGGTTGAGGAATTTCAGTGGTCAAAGAAGATTCTGGAATAGAACTGGGAATGGGAGGATCATCAAAAAAAGGTAATGAAGATGAAGGAAAAACTGGAGGATGCGAAGATTTTGTGGCAAAAGGAAATAGTTCCTCATGAAAAGGAACATCGCGAGAAACCAAAATCTTTTTAGACTTGAGATCTTGAACTCGATAGCCCTTTTGAGTGTTAGAATAGCCTAAGAAGATGCATTTAAGAGTATGAGAAGAAAATTTATCTCCTCCCGGAAGTTTAGCAACATAACACAAGCAACCAAATGTGCGTAAGTGATTATATGAAGGTGGCTTGTGAAATAAGACTTCAAAAGGTGTTTTGCCGTACAACAAAGGAGTAGGAGTTCGGTTGATGATATAAACCGCAGTCAAGACACAATTTCCCCAATAGATGATAGGAACAGATGATTGAAAACGAAGTGCTCGTGCAATATTTAAGATGTGTCGATGTTTGCGTTCAATAACACCATTTTATTGAGGGGTATAAGCACACGAACTTTGATGAAGTATTCCAAGAGATGAAAAAAGAAGGTTGCATTATGATTTAAAAAAATCCCATGCATTGTCAGTACAAATGGTCTTGATGTGAACATAAAATTGATTGGCAACAAGAGAAGAAATTTCGAAGCATATGGAGAACTTCAAGCTTAGATTTCATTAAGAATACCCAAGTTCCTCTTGAAAAATCATACACATTGTCAAAAAATATCGATCTCCATTATAGGCTGGAGTGTGAAAGGGGCCCCAAATATCGACATGTATAAGTTCAAAACGATGATTGGATTTGGATGAACTGAGTGAAGGAAAAGGAAGCTTAGTGTGCTTGGATGCAGGACAGACAGAACAATGAGGAAGACATACACGTTGTGAGATAAATGGTAACAATTTCATTCGAAATAAAGGCATGTGACCTAATTGTCGGTGCCAAATCAAATGATTGACAGTATTACTAGAAACAATCTCTTTATTTAAAAGCAAAGTATTACAAGAAGGTTCACAACAAAAACTGGTATCAACGGTGTTTACATTTGATTGAAAAGAGGTGCTAGAATCAAAATGGTAAAGTCCATTCACTTCTCTACCAATCCCATTATCTTCCCAGAGTTGAGGTCCTGAAATGAGCAAAAATTGGTAAAAAAAGTTACCGAACAATGATGAGTTTTGGCTAACTTGGAGATCGAAAGCAAATTAACTTGAAACTTGGGATGCACAAAACATTATGAAGGATGATGGAATCTGTGAGAGACACGGAACCTGTGGTACGAACAGGAATCTGATTACCATTTGGCAAACTCACTGAACTATTAGAATTAGTTATGGAATTAGAACCTGTTAGCAATAGAGGATTCCCAACAATATGTTCATTTGCTCCAGTGTCTACTATCCACCAAGTAAAAGAACAAGTAATGAGTGTTGTTATTCATACCTGCCATGTTCACAGCTACTTCAGGCGAGGAATGAATGTGATTTGCTCCCAAGAGTTTCAAGATTTCTGTATACTGAGCTTGAGTGAAGATTGGAACAGAATCTGCCTAACCATCAGTCTTAGCCACATTAGCGTCAACATTCATCTTCTTAAACTTGTCATTATATTTCTTGTTGGTACCACCATCTGTGCTTTATACAATTTATGGCCAGGAGGATAACCAACAAGCTTATAACAATTAGCCTTGCTATGGCCAAGCCAATGACAATTCTCACACCTTAAGGTGTCTTTCTTTGATAAACCTGCCCTGTTTTGATTCGATAAAAAAAAGCTGCAGGCTCGAACTAGAACTCAAAGAATGATGTGATTATTCTTGGGAAAGTATCGAAAAAGCTTGGCCTTGGTAGTGGACTCATCATTAAGATTTGGCTACGGAGATGAGCATAACTGTCATTTAGTCCCATTAAAAACTGCATTAACTTGTGATGTTGTTCATGCTCTAAATATTTTCTAGCAGTGTCGCATTCACAAGAAGGTAGGGTGACTAAAGAATTGTATTCATCCCATAGTTGTTTAAGTTTGCTAAAATACACAGAAATAGTGGTTTCACCTTTTTGATGAACCGTCAATGAAACTCGTCTTATTCTTAGCTCGCAATGCAATAAGCATTGCTCGACTCCAAATTCCGTAATTATCCATTCCAATTAAAGGATTAGTGACGAGATTCATACCTGGAGTATCCGAGGGATGAATGTACAGTGGATCATTGAAGGTCGGAGAATTCGCCATGCGAGCAATTCTTCGCGATCAGAAAATCTCCGAGAAGAAAAAAAAATGTAGAATGATAGGAAAATCGAGAATCGATTTCAGATTTCGATCTAAAATTCTCGTGGCTCTGGTACCATGTTAAGCTTATCGATTTCAGATTTCGATCTAAAATTCTCATGGCTCTGGTACCATGTTAAGCTTAGTTTGAAGGAAGAAGAAAATATTCATTCCCACAAATTGAATGTATCAGAACAAGGAGAAATGAAATATCATCATCAACAAACTGAACCAACTTTTATTTATACATTTGCCAAACATTAGAAAACATAAGTAACGAAGTATAAGAATTTCCAAATATCTTAACTTTCTTCCAATTATTGGGCATGACGCCTTTGAATTGTTCTCCAGTAAATAGCATGTCGATTGTGGTGAGGATCATATCTATGACTTCTAATCAAATTGATAAATGAACTTTAAATTCTCATATTGCATTCCAGGTTGCTTGAAAATTACATGTTCAATTCAATATGTGACTTTTTTAAGTGGAACACTTGCGTACAACTAAAAGGTTAAGGTTTTAAATGTTACTGAAAATTGACCTTAATACGTAAAGCTGATTATATTTCTCTCTTATATTTATGTGTATTTTGCTCTTCTCTTTATATGGTGAATGATTATCGTGAAATTGCTAGCGCTTAATTAAAAAGAAAAATGGAAAAGATCTTTATGAAAACATCGAGAATATATTGCAGGACTTTGTATCAATATTTGGAACACTTTTATCATGATATTTTATGTTGAACAAAAACATCACATACCACTCTCAAATCCTTAAAGCTAAATCTAGGTTTTACTTGGAAAGACCGATAATTTTATAAAACCATCACCAAATTTCACAAAAGGCTTTTGACTTGTTGGTCGCTACTACTTTTTAGATTCAGAGATGATATTATTTTTGGGTCTGGATGTTATAGGAATTAGTTTTGATAAGTTTGATTTGTTTGCAAAACTTACAAGTGCTCTAGGTTTGAAAGAGATAACTCAATTTTTACTGTTTTAAAAATGTGGAGTTCTTTTCATTTCATCCTCTTCAAGTAATGGCTTAAAATCCTAATAGAAATTGATCCAAAAAGTTACATAGAAATAATAATATGTTGTAAAATTAACCTAGTTATTTATTAAATGTTGTGGTTTTGGTTTTAATTGAATTGAGTCTATTTTAAACTTTCAATCATAGTCTTTCCATTTTTAGTCTTGCTTGAAATTGCATATACCTTGATTTTTGATCGTATTGATTTTGTCCAAATGAGAAAACTTCGACTGGTAGTTTAGTATTTTGTTTGTAGATCATAAGAGGATCACTTTAGAACTACACCCGAGGACTTTAAACGACCTCATGTTTTCAACCAATGAAGATGTCAGTGGCAATGATAGTTAAAACTAACAAAGCCAGTTAAAAGTGGATGAAGATTCTTTTGCTTCACAGCCATATCCTTCCCTGTGCTTACAGCAACTAGGAAGAAGAATTATTTTGACCACCTATTACCTTTTCATTTGTTTTTCATCTAATTGCAATAATCAGTATATAAGTTGAGCATTCAAGTGGTTCAAGTTTACAGGTATGGGATCCAACCTGATATTATCGCGGTGAATTCATTACTGAGTGCAATATGTAGAGAAGATAACCAAACTATGAAAGCTCTTGAGTTCTTTGAGAAAATAAAAGCTAGTATAGCCCCAGATGCAGACTCATTTGCAATTCTATTGGAAGGATGGGAGAAGGAAGGGAACATAGCCAAGGCAAAAAACACTTTTGGGGAGATGGTAATTCGAGTGGGTTGGAGCTCGCAGAATATGTTTGCTTATGATGCTTTTTTGAACACTCTTGTGCGTGGATCTCAGGCTGATGATGCATTCAAGTTCTTGCAGGTGATGAAGGGAAAGAACTGCCTGCCAGGTTTGAGATTCTTTTCTAATGCACTTGACATTTTCGTCAAGCAGAATGACCCTGCTCATGCCATTACAATGTGGGATATCATGGTGGATAGTGGGCTCGTTCCAAATTTGCGAATGTACAATACCATGATCAATTTGCTTACCATAAATAATTATATTGACAATGCCTTTTACCTTCTTGATTCGATGGTGTTCCATGGTGCTTTTCCTGACTCTTTGACGTATAATATGATTTTTGAGTGTTTGATCAAGAATAAGAAGATACCTGAAGTGGGTAAGTTCTTTACCGAGATGGTCAAGAATGAGTGGCCACCTACCAGTGAAAATTTTACTGCTGGCATCAAAATATTATTTGATGGTGATGATCCAGAGATGGCAATTGAGATGTGGAAGTATATGGTTAAGAATAACATTTCACCACGTGATGATAGTGCCAACACCGTGCTTCTTGGTTTATCTAATATGGGAAGGCTTGCAGATTTAAGGAGGTTTGCAGAGAAGATGATTGATGAAAGAATCATAATATACGAATCAACAATGACAAAAGCAAAGAATGCTTTTTATAAGGAGGGAAGAAGTGCTCGTGAATTGTATGACCACATTTTGAGGAAGTGGAAATCTTCCTATACCTAAGCTTCGAACTATAGGCAATTTTCTCTGCATTTCATATTCCTTGATGTGGCTGGTCAATGAGAAACCTCTATGCTTACGTGTTTTTCGATATTCGATGGACTTTTTTCCCTTTTATTTTTTTATTTTTTCACTGGCATTTTTTTGTTTCAGGTTACCTTCTGTGTTTTGTTCTGCTCTGGCATAGTTTCTTGTTGTGTCCGGCACATTTAGTTTGATGTTCACTGTTTTTATGCGTGTACTTCTTCTTACACCACTACAATTTTTGTTTTTCTAGGTGGTCCACTTGTATTATTGTGTTATGAAATTTTTTAGAATCTCTCTTTCTGTGCACCCTTTCTGTGCTTCTCTCTATAAATCTGTCATGTACTATAACCAGTCTCAGAGACTAGTTTAACAATGGTCTATACAAGTTTCTAAGTGGAGACGGCAAAACATAATGTTTTGTCCAGCACTCCTGGAGTTCATGGTAATGTTCATGCCCTTCATGGCATATGCATATTGCTAATGTCCAGGGTGGCTAGTCACGCTAGTACCATGTCACTTCTCCACCCTATTAGATGCATGATTAGCAATCATGTTGAGATGTCAAATTACTAAGTTGACGTCATCTGTCAGCAATATTTGGCATGATCATCTGATTTTTGATATTGTATTGCAATGAAGTTAGCAAGCAATGACTCATGGTCTCATATTGCTCATCTATCAATGCAATTCTGTTAGTTATAAATTTATAATTGCCGAAAACACCAAGTATTGCACTAAAGTGATGGCAATTCGGTGAAGTCATCTGCAGATTGGTGGGCTTATTATCTGCAAAACATTTGGTAGTGCTAACTTTGCTTTGTCAAGGCAGGTTATACCATGATATGGTACTTCCATGTTTCATATCAATTCTTCAAGTTGGCATAGCTGATAGCTGATTGCTGTGAAGTTTGGGTTTTGAATAACAAGATTGATTGTTGCGGCACCTGCTAGTTTTGGAGTTTGTTCTCATCATACCAGTCTTGATGAGTGTCGTGTCGAATGTAACACTCTATTCTTGCATTTACTCCTTCCTTTTAACATCTGCTTCCAAATCTGAAGTATCAATGCAGTAGATTTGGAGCTTATTGAATTACTTCCATCGTGTGGGGTGAAATTTCTGTCTAAGATGTTTAACTTGTGCTTGTGAATGCAAGCATGTGAGCTTGCTGGAAAATGTCCATCTTCAGAGATCCAAACATTATCATGATACTACGGTTTCATGTCTTGTTGAGGTTTTTTTCCATTTAGCATTGCCAATTATTCCAGAATTCACACATTGTTTCTGGCACAGGTATGCGATAAGCCATTCACCTTCAGCTTTGTGCTTTGTCGTCGTATTGCCATCACTTTTGAATTTTGTATTGTTTTCTCATTTGAAACTATTATGTCTGACCCCTTTAAGAAATTACACAGTTGTTTATAACGAGTTTCAATGAAATTTGCTTTGGTATTGTTTTATGAAAATAAATTCTAGTTAAAGACGCAAAGGTATCTTGAAACAGTTGATTCTTAAAAACTTGCATTTCCCCAAAATGAAAAAATTGTCGCTTCTGCAACTCGTTAATGTTTTTGCTCAAATGGTTCGAAGGACAGTTTGGCCCAATACGTCTGCAACTCACAAGTCACAATTGGGCACAAATAATTTCTAGTGCACCAACATTTTTAGTGGATGGATGACCAAGCTTCCTATCAAGCAAGGACGAAGATTTAGTCATGTGCATTGCTAATAAAGCAAGTAAAATAAGTAATGGTAGTGCGAATGGCATATGGTCAGTACTAGTTTCCTTCGGCACCATTACCTGTGCGAAAATTATATACTTAGCCTATTGATACAATAGTTTAGGGTAAAAAAATCATGGTCTGGAGCAACTTTTAGTTTTTTTTGGTGTGTGATCGTGGTATTCCTTTGCTGTCGTGTAATAAAATTGAGTTTACTAGTTTAGTCAAGCAAGGATGAAGATTAGTCCTAGTTTACTTCGGCACCATTACCTGTGTGAAACTTATATACTTAGCCTATTGATACAATAGTTTAGGGTAAAAAATCATGGTCTGGATCAACTTTTAGTTCTTTTTTGGTGTGTGATTGTAGTATTCCGTTGCAGTCGTGTAATAAAATTGAGTTTGCTTCCAAGATTGAAAAGGAGATCCGTTTCCGATGTTGATTGAAATTGAGATTGCATGTCGATAGAGTGAGTTTGCTCATTAGAACAAATTGCATTGTGGAGATGCGGTCTTTTCTGCTATCAAGGAGAAATCACTTGCATGCGAGTCTTTTTTCTTTATAAAATAGAAGATGATAGTTTCTTTCTTTGAACTGTTAAATTCGGGACATAAAATGATAGTTCCTATCAATTTATGTTGCAATAATACCAGAAGTCAGTCATCTTGAAATCTGAGGCGCATCTGCTCCTGCAGGTGGCAACTAATTGAAAATTCGTCGTTTCTATTTGCTGTGCACGTTTTATTAAGAAAGTTTGTGGTTTTAACCCCTATGTTATAGCTAAGGCCAGTTGTTATTCGTATTTGATTTGCCTGCTAAAGTGTGAAGAGGTGGTGTTGATTGCAGTTAATAGTTCTACTGGCTTATGCTATGCCTATATCCTCTTCTCATTATGATTTTATAGACTTACGAAATCAGAAATTCTAGAGTTATTCGGTTCCTTTTGTTTGTTCATTGGCTTGACGCGGAGTGTATGCAAGCTATATGATTCATGTGTTGGTTCCACCCCTCAGTTCGGATTCACAATTCTCATTTCTTACATCTTTCTTGGTGTTGACACCTTTTGGATTAATTGCCTTTCGGGGTTGGAGTTTTCGACATGCTTGGTATCAACAGGTTTGGACTGCTTCCACCCCCATCTGCTATGATTTTGTATATTTCATACATATTGTTTGATACTAAGGGCTCTCCCTCCTTGGATGCACGGGATCATAGGGACGAGGGCCTCCTACTTCCCTGGTTCACCTCCCGGAGCTTCCTACAACATTTGTTTTATTTCTTTTTTTAGCTACGCCATAACACTTCAAGTGTCCGGACCAGTCGAACATTAGATTTGTGTAGATATTATGGCAAGTTACTACTATTCGCATCTCAATAAAAGATTTACATGATCAAGTTATCGTCTACGGATCCCAATGCATCAAGTCAAGTTGGCCCAAATATTATTTAATTTATATTCGTAATTATTAAATATTGGTTTGACTGCTTGAACAAGAGTTGAAGGCATTAGGCTCATGTAAAATTTGGATATCAACCTAAAATTACTATTTTTCTTAATTTATGGTATGAGTTATCATTGTTGTTATTAATTTCATCTAAGATTGAACTCGAATAAATACTATTGCTGCTGGAAAGGTTTGAAAAAACAATTCTTTCTACTACTTTTTGTAGGTTTCCCTCGAGTCAGTTTGTGTAAAACTTGAATGGATTATAATATAAATTTTAAAGGAATTTTTACTCCTAAATTTTAAACCCAGTATTTATTTGAATGTAAGCATGATGATAATTACAACAACTGATGAAAATATTAATGCGTGTTATATCCACATAAAACCTTTTGTTATTTGCCATTAAAATTGTCTATAGTAAAATCTTTATAAATTAATAATATTGGGACTGTAAAATTTTATTAATTTAGAGAAATATTAATTAATTGATAAATTAATAATTTATTAATTTAAAGATTGTTTTTTTTTTGTTTCAGCGAATTTATCATAAAAAACATATTGACGATTTTGATAATTAATGATCGTGGTTACTATAATAAAATTGATGACAATCACTTGTTAGATTACTCGAAGTGAAAATGATGAATGTTCAAAGTTTCAAAGCTTAGAAGAAATTGTGACTTTGCGACTAGTGTCATTAAAAATTTTGTTTAGGATGAAGTTGGAGATGATTCAGTACATTTAGAACCATCACATAAAAAATAAAGTCTTCCTAAAAATTATTAACTTATTAATTTATCAAAATTACTAATTTTTTAAACTCTTCCAAGTTGGGACGATGAAAAAATATTATTTGATAGAGACTATTAATTTATAGAGTATTAATATACAGAAGTTTTACTGTACGATTAACTATATACCAACAATTTGAGTTGATCATATGTATCGAATCAAATGCAAGACTATAAACCCAAAAGAATCCTATCCGAGTGGAAATTTTTGCTTGAATTGGTTGTGGGTTTCGGTTCATGTATCAATATATATTTCTTATCAATCATGGTTTGGTAAATTTGATTGAATATTTTTGTGTATGATGTATGGATGAGGGTTAACATTCTCGAGCCAAAAAGCAAATGGAATGTGGGCAAATCATGAACCCAATCCCTTTGGCAGGCAAGCTTCCCACAATGGCTCCCCCGTAATTCAATTGAATTTTGCGACCAATTTCCAACTACCCATTTCTGTTTCCACAATTTGTCATCGGTCAACGAAAACGTGGCTGAATCCCCTGCGTCGGTTTCAGCCATACTCAGCATCGCCTCTACCCTTTGTGCCGCACATTCCACATCTCTATCCTGTTTCTGTGTTTGAGTCTCCGATCTATTGATGGTGTCTGTAGATTCAGTACTCTGAATCTATATCTGCGAAGGACTTCATTTGTTGCGGCGGCCTCTAGTTCGCTTGGTGCAGGTCGGGAACTCTCTTAGCGTACGGAAACGTTTACTGCGATTGAACTCTACCTTAATCTTTTACCGTACGATACGTATGAGTATTACGTGTGAGCGTCGGTGCCTAATTCATGTCGTTGCATTCGGAGAGAATCAAGTTCCCGCCTTGCATCAACTGAATCGGAGACCGCGGTGAATGAGACCTGCGACGGCGTTTTCTGTTGTATTCAGACGGATCCGCTATTGATTTTACTTCAGGTTTAATAATTTTGCGTTTTGATTTGTTCTAATTCGACGGTATATTGCTGGATCTGATTCGTATCGGTAGATCTTGTTTTTCAACTGTAATTTTATGTTTAAAGTTGCAGTGTCCAAAAAAGAGAATCGAGTGTTCAGATGGAGGAGATTCGTGCCTTTTGGATTTCCAGGGAAGTTACTTCTTATATTATTTGATTATGTGGTCCATTTACCTTTTGAGATTGAAGTTTAGCAAGATTCTTGAGAACTTGTTATCTAGATTTTCTATTTTTTTTCTTCGGCAGGGTTCGATTTTTCGTTTCTCCTTTCTAGAATTCTTCATGAAATGTGTGATGATTTAGTATTACTCTTTTTACATATTTTAATAATTTCATGGATCATGAATTCATGATGTGCAAGTTTAGGATTCACATTTGTCATCGTCTGCAAGCTTAATGAAAGTTGCAGGCTTGAAGCATCCATGGTTTTATGTCATATGTTTAGATGTCGCTTTAATTATTGTCAACACATTTCAAATCTTTTACAGCAATTGGTGAAAGTGAATACTTAGCATAAACATTGAAATTTTGCCATGTTCCCCTAATGCAGCGCATGCTGTTAAGTGTCTCTGATAACAGAAAATGTAACCAAGTTGTAGAAGATTTGGACCGATAGAAGAAGTGCCAGAACGGTTATTTCGTTTGTTTGTTATTGAAGAGTTGCAGTGTTAGAAACACAGTCATCTCCTTTTATTTGATTATTACTTACCATGGACAATATAAATTGGCATTGAAACAAACTAGACTGTTCCGGAACTATAGTTTTGAGGCATTCAGGAAGCGACTAGTTACTTTTAGAGAGGATCTCATAGAGGACCCGAAATAGTACCCTCCAATTGCATTTCTCACCAAGACATTTTTCTCTTTGGAAAGTTGGGGTACTTCCTCGATGAAGGTGTGCAATTGGTGCTTGTCCAGTGAACTCAGTGAAGAGTAAAGTATCATGAGGTTGGGGCATGGGAACACTAATTTCTTTATTTCGAGACATCCCCATGTGTTTGTTTGCTTGGGATCTTGGAACACAAAAGGAAGAAATGAAGATCTCAATTTAATAAGGAAAATCCTTTTCTGAGGGGGAGTTAACAAGGATGGTTTTCTTTTGCCACGCCATGAACATTCTGGTCGACGAAGGCCAATTGGCCCGACTTTCCCAAATTTCCACCAGCTGTCCTTTGATTTTCTGGTTTGATTTAGCAATGTCTTTGCATGATCAATGGGGACGAAATAAATGAAGACACTTAATTTCATCTTCTAGAGAGAGTCGTCCAACGCTTCTAGTTTAGTCTCCAATGTCCTTACGGTTGATCAGTTTTACAATCAAGTTATCTGATGCGCAAACTTATCTCCTACTTTTGGTTAACCAGATATTCATCTGGTGATGTTCGGAGTTTTAAGCCTCCTCATCGCTGTATGTCCGTGGAGTTGATGACAATTTTGCCAATGGTGATCCAGGAACAAAAAAAGTTGCACTTGTACGAGTGTCATTATTTTGTTCAGTACACTGTGTGCCCAGTTTTGACAATATTTATGTTCACTCAGTGATTACATGGTGTTATTTTTTTCTTTCTCATTTGTGTGTATGAGTGGTAAAAGATATTGATTTCCTGCTTTTTGACCATGTACGTCACTCGATTGGTTACCAAGATGTTAGGCTCTTCTCCAATGGAGTGGTAACCTATTACACTGTAATTACGTGATGAAGAACATTTTTTTGTTCTTTATTTTGAAGATGAAATGTGTTAATTTCAATGTGAATCATCTTAGTTGGGTCTCAACTTTTCTAGCCAATTTAAACCATGACTTAATGTAACCTGGAAGTCATGGGTTCAAGTTGCGGCGGAAACATCATTTTTGTAGTTAAAGGACAATATTGTGTACATTAGGCTAAAGTAGCCCAACCTCTTCTCCGATCACACGTATAGTATGAGCTTTTTACCTAGTTTGTCTTATCCATGCCTACCACAAATTAAACAATTATTCCTACACATGACTTCACCTTTTCAATGCTATAGTTTGACATTTTGCAAAATAGGTTACGCCCCTATCTTTTATGGACTAAAAGATCTTGATCCGCAAAACCCAAAACTAAAAAGATGGTATTGCAAAAGCTCAAAACTGGAACTAATTAATTGTATCAGTGGTATTGGTTGAGATATCTCTCTCTACGACCAAAGGTGGTGTTGAATTGGTAATTGAAAAGGCTAATTATCATTCATTGAAGGGCACTCATTTGGGTAAAATGCTTGTTGTATAACATACAGACTAAAGCCAATTTAGAAATTTAGTGAAAATGATGGTACAGTTTAACTTCAAAAATAAGAAAAAATAAAAATTGTGTTAAAAATATTATACATGCAACTCAACACTTTTTGGGTCGACTTTCCCTTCAAATTTTGAACCTAATCCCAAACTATCTCCCAAAAGTGAAAATTACAAAACGTGATAAAATGTCGTCTAAATTAACGGCTTACAATCATGCAGATAAAAGAAAATCCAAACGGCGATTTCAAGCCAGCCATGTATGCCTAATTTACCAAAGGGGCATGGACTTTCTCTGATCAGGATCAAGGATGTGTTGCATCAGACTGCACAGCCGAAGCGCTAAAGGTGAGTAAGATAATAATTTTGTTTAGCAATTTACATTGAAATATTCGATTTTTTCCAGGAATATGATACCTGAACAAAATCTGGTGCTTTACTCTTTGCAGTGTGTGCTTTTGCTGTCACAAATGCCAACCAATCTCATGAGAAAACCCAGATGTTGAGCGGTTGTATGAAGCTGTAAATGTGATCTTTATTTGCAAGTATGAATTCCTTGTCATATAAATGAATGAATTTCTGCACTCAAATCTTGGTGATTAATTCAACTGACCTCTATTTATTTGTCCAAAGTCCTTTGAGTGGTGGATTTGCACTCTGCGATTCCACAGCCATATTTGTAGGTAAGCTATGTAGGTTTCTGGAATTTGGTTTATTAATGTCTTAATCATATGTTAGATGATTGAAGAAAGATTTTACACATTCCATAAATGAATTCTGAAATTTTGGAAATTTGATTTTTGGACATGGAAATTGGAGAGACTAATATACGTTTTTTTATTTTTGGATAACCATGTTATCCGATAATTTTTTTTGTCCACTATTTACTAATTTTCTGTTTCTTAACATCAGGTTTATTTGATGTTAATGTCTTTAGAGTGTATCTCACCATTGATTTGACATATCTCATTTGAAAGATGTCGATTAATGTCAAATCGACGGTGAGCATCAAATTTTTCCTTTGCATTGAAATCTGAACCATCGATTTCAAATTATAACTGTTGATTTAAAACTATGGGTGAATCCTTGTTTAGGTAATTTGAGAGATGGTATCACTAATGTAAAACAAGAAACTCAGGAGAACAAAAGTTTGGAAAAGGGTAAGTAAATCCAAGCAAGAGATCCATTGTTTGGACATACTTGACAACATTATTCAAGATTTTTTATTTTTTATTTGGATCGGTTATTCAAGATTTTATTACTTAACCTTACACTTCGTTCACCTTCATTTCCATTAATAGCTTTGCCGATTATGATGAAATTATTTAAATAAAAAAATTACGATTTTAGTTATGGTTTACTTTTTGCTAAAACTACAATAACATGCACTTATATGGCATCCCTGTGCCTAAGAAATATTTTCACACACTAAAATATTAAATGCCCTCACACTCTCTCCACCATCCGTCAAATCCCTACACTGACTCCGGAAATGTGTGGATGGTTTAAATCTCATTTAAGAACCAATATAGTATAATTGATCTAAAATAGTTGATATCTTAGTTTATACAATATATATTTAAAATGTATTATATTTTAATATTAAGTTACTGTATAAACAAACTCAAACCAGGCGCATACAAGTACGCCCCTCAATCGGGGAAAACAGTTGTAAGCACTCGGTAAGAGTTTTTAACTTATATACCAACTCATTATTAAAATATATCTTTTTAAATAAAATATATATAAACTATTTTAGATCAATATATGATTTACTTGATTCATAGATAAAGCCGAGCGTGTGTATGTTTATATATATATATATATATATATATATATATATATATATATATATTCCCTCAATCTCACTAGATCTGACCACGGTTCAGAACTGCCGATTAGTCGCTTCAGAACCGTCGGTTCGATTATTAAAAAAACCTTGACCCTTAACCTTCTTTGACGTTTCCGGCTATGGTTCATGAATCGCCGGTTACGGTTCCGATTAACCAATGGATATGATTACAGTTTGACCCTTATTTTTTTAAAAAATTAAAAATATAATTAAAATTTGAAAAAATGTGTAAAAAGTATATGATTGTGTTTACTCCACATATTAAACATAAAATAACGAGAAACAAATTCAAACTTAAATAATCAAAATGTGTAAGATGTATTTGTTTGATTAATATATATAATTATAACACTCTATTTAGATCAACAAAGCTCTTATAGTTTAGTGGTTGAAGCTAATTATTACATGAGTTCAAATCTACACCATAACATATGTTTTAAACTAAAAAATGTAAAAAAAATAAAATATACCCTTTGAACCGATGGTTACCCGGCGCTTCACGGGTTCACGGGTTAAAAAATTATGACCCTTAACCGGCCCGCCTATAGACATGTCGGTTACGGGTCCGACCATTCGAACCGTTGACCCGATTAACCGGCTCGTTGACCATGGTTCGCTTTTGGGAAAATTTGAAATATGACTCATCAACCTATATTTTAGATTTTTGCCCTTCTTCACTTATTTTTTTTTGTTGACTAACCTTCATTTAAAAATTAATTGTTCCTTTTGCCAATATTAACCTTCTAGCATAAAACCAATTAACCCAAAATCCTCGCTCCTTCCTCTATGTTGTACGTAAGTCTTTTTTTGTTTTTTCGGGCCTTCTTCTAGTCTCCTCTCTTCTAAAGATTCTTTATTTCTTCCTACAATTTTTTTTTCCAATTCTTCAAGCCGCTTACGCTGGTTTGATCATATTCGACGTAGGCCCATCAGGGCACCTGTGCATCGAGTGGAGTCCATAGATTTTGGCCAGTTCATGAGAGCGAGAGGACGATCGAAGAAGACATGACTCGAAGTTATACGCAAAGATTTGGAGTGCAAGGGGATTACAGGAGATATGTTGACTGATAGAAACGTTTGGAGAAGACTGACGCATGTGTCCGACCCGACTTGATTCTCTCTATTGTTCATGTAGCCTACCCCAATTCATTAGGATTAAAGGCTTAATTGTTGTTGTTGTGTGTTCATATTCCAGTGTGATAATTGAATAAAGCTCGAATAATATGTGAAAAAATTAAATTGTTGTTGATAGAGTTGGTTCACCTTATCCACCACCGCGTCCCAACCACATTGAATTTTGGGTGAAACCAGCCATATAAAAACGCATCCCATACCGAATTCCCACAATTCTCCTCCTCCATAATGCTACTGGAACAAGCCCTAGACCTCCGTACTTCTGGGGCGACATGCTGGAGGAAGAATACTTCACTTCCCAAGGCATTCACAACTCCAAATCCTACTTCCAAACCCCACGTGTCAAACTATTCACCCCCCACCCACCTCTATCGCCCAACCCATCAAAGCCACTGTCTTCGTCACCCACGGATACATTTCCGACATCATATGGCTTTTCCAGAAATTTCTGCATGAAATATGCCAACTGGGGTTATGCGGTCTTTGCCACCAATCTCCTCGGCCACTCGGATAAATCGATAAAGTTGCTACTGTTTCTGTATGTTTCTTTCAAAGCGTGAGGGTTATGAAGGGGCGAGGTAGAATGGACAAGTTTAATCATGAATGTTTATCAACGCCACTAGAACATCTCTACGGCACTCTTCGCTGCAATTCATTAAAACCCAAACAAATAAAAAACATATTTATGTTAAAATAACTATCCATTACATTTTAAAACTTCATATAAAGAAATAACAGAGAGGGAAGCTAAAAATAACTATCCATTACATTTTAAAACTTCATATAAAGAAATAACAGAGAGGGAAGCTAAAGCTAAATCAATATTGCAAATTATTATACGGTCCGTAAATTGAAGGTTGTTGTTCAAAAGGAGGAGGTTAACTGGAAAAAGAAGATAAAATTAAGGGAAAAAAGTATTTCACATTTATTAATTAAGGGTAAAAAAGTAATGATTTTAAAATGGAGAAGTTATTTATTTAAACTGTGAGCAAATGAAAGTTTATTTAATTTCACCTATTTTATAATCCTTGGGTTCTAAATCTACATGGTTATTCTCTCTCCTTTACGGTACTGTCATTTCTGACCTCTCCATTAATATTCGTATCTATTTCATCATTGATAGCGGACTGCTTTGGCGTTTCACCAGTCACTTCACTTACACTTCTTTCTTCACGTCTCCACATGCCTTTTCAATTTTTGTTTTTACCTCTGTGTCGATAAATATATATGATTTAACCTGCAAAACAGGCCTTTTCTTGAACACTTTCTGAAGGATTGTTTTGCTGCTTTGTTTGTGATCAGATCCAAGGTAAGCCAGTGGTTTTTATTCTCATGTCTTCTCTTGGCATTTGTCCCTTTTTTTCTGTGTGCCCTGGTTCTCTCTGGCGTTCCTGGTAAAACCCATAATTTTTTTACGATGGTTCAATAGTTGCTTCCTATTTTCAAGGAATTAGCTCACATATAAGCTCTCTCTTCATATCTTTTTCTTAAGTTTCTTTGATGATCCTACGAATTTTTTCATCATGCAATGCAAACGTTTTTTACGCAAAAGGCATCAAAGTGTCTCCTCTGTGTGTGTGTGTGTGTTTTTTTGTTATTTTCCTTCCTAGTTGTTTTTAAGAAGTCAAAGATAGTTTACACTTTACACCATTACCCATTGGCCTGAAAAGAAAAAAAGGAAGAAGAAATAAAGAAAGATTTATTCTTAATGCTGTGGATTTCTCCTCAGTTCTTCCATTCATTTTCTCAACGCACCCAAAATCCCCTTCGCTTCGTTCTTCTAGAAAATGACTTCGGGATTGGGAATTCAATTTTTTATGCACAATTTGGGTTTTTTCCTATTTAATGCTTGTCTTGGAGCATTTGCTTCGAAACTTGGACCCTTTGAGAGACGTTAAGGCGGGTCCAAAGGCAAATAAACAAGTCGCATATAATAATAATTTTTCCCGCGTTTTCCTGAAAATAATTTCGTAGTCCGTCTTATTTATTTATTTCTTGCATTTGTTTCCCTTTCAAAGATAGGAAACTAGTAAATTTGATATCCATGCAATTTAAGTATAATGTTAATCTATGGTGGATTACCACTTTTCTGACATAAATGACGGATCTTGTGTTCCCTTTTGGGCTCATCCCATTTGGAATAAATTTAGTTAGGTTGGACTGAGCGGGACATGTATTTTTATCTATATCCGATTCGAATTTCTCAAGGAAGTGAATGGTTTTTAAAACTCTCTCTGGCTATGAAGACCTGATCCTAAAGTAAAGATTCAAACTTTCAGTATGACATTTTTTTCTTATTCTGAGTTCCAGTGTCTTTCAATTCAGTTTACATCTTCTGTTCTAACAAAGAAAGGACGCAATGGACTGGAGCCGTTTGCCATCACAACCTAAAAAAATTTAAATTGTATGTACTTTTTTGGTGGTGAAACCACCTAATTGTCTCTCTCCTCCTCACTAATCATGGGCCCTCCCGATTTTAACCCGTGCACATCTCTGGTGAGGTGCCACATGAAGTGAGAAGTAGTCAAATAAGATATGTAGATTGCATCCCTCTACTGCTCTATGACTTTACTAATTTCTCTGCCTACTGCTTGGTTTCTTGTTCAGTTGGTTGGGTTGTAGCTTTTGAATCAAGAAATCACTTACCGTAGCAATCCAAAAATGATCATCTTGAGGAAAAGATTATCCTGCTGGACAGGAAACAGAGAAATGAGCGCTGATGTGAATGAACAAGACAGGAAGTCCTTTCCATCTTTCTTCATTACCTTGAGCTTTTAATAATCTTTATAGATGGTATTACGATCTTTTGTTTTGGAGATTTGTGCTTGTTACGTGATTATTCATTTCATAAAAAAATGAATCCAAACACTAAAAAAATGATTTTTAAAATGAATATCGAAATGTGACAATAAGAAAGTCAGCATTTGAAAGTGGGTCTTGCTCAATTTGTGCTCTAAATTCTTGGATTCTAGCCACAAAGTCGTAGAAATATATTGGATGGAAATTTATGATAATGGTTAGGTAACACCCCCCGACCTTAGCTATCGTGATTGAGACATATGCATATTTCTCTAATGACACGAAGAAAAATGCTCTTCATTTATGGTTGAAGGATACTAAAAGTCTAAATCAAATAATTTGTGTTTTGGCCTTGTGGGGTAACTCTATTTGTTTGGTTAGGGTAATTTTGATGCCCTTTGATTATTACACAATATTAGTTATAACTATGGGTGAATCATGTAGCGTGGTCAGAAGTTATGAATCGTTTTAATAGTAATTTCAGTATACTTTTGAAAATGGATATTGATTTTGAAGGTAGAAAGCTTTTTTTTTTTTTTTGAAAACAAACAATTTATAAGGTTGAACTCACTTTCAAATGATAGTGAAGATTTACCTTTGAGGATAAAGATCTTCGTTTAAAAGTTGAAACCCAGACAAATGGGGCCTCTGCTTCTAGTGTGCACTGTGCATTAGTATCATAACTGCAAAGGGATTATGATTTATCAGTAGCCCTAAATGATAGGGGAGACCATCTTCGATTAAAAGTTAAACCCCGAGATTTTTCTAGGTGAAACCCTTCACTCTCAGCTCAAACTAGATAACAATTTAACGTATAAAAACATGTATGATCTGATAAGTTTTTGAAGTTTTTCCTGTCCACTATTTGTATATCTTATTCAATGCATTATTTGATCCAAGTTAAAGCTAAATCTTTGCAAAATTGTTTTTCATCTGTGACATGAATTATAATCATTTATCAACGCTGACTTCATGTGAAATTCCAACATGCTTGATTCTTTTCAATGAAATTGGCCTATAATTTTCAGAACTCTTGGTTAATTTCTGCTTTTACTCTATGAAGGTAATAAAGAACTTATCAGCATTAGAATTCATCTTACTTCAATTCTTTCAGGAGTAATGACATACGATGGTCTAGAGAGCTGCATTCTCAACAGTCACCCACACAACGATGAAAGTGGCACCAGCAGGGGAGACGACTGCATCACAGATTCCTTGGAAGAAGATGACACCAGCTGCTCGTCCAGCAACAATGCTTCTGGATCATTCTCTTCTCTATCGATGATCATGAAGAAAGACAAAAACGATCAGTTTCAAGAAGCATGGAACATATATACAAGCCCACGACACAATTTTGGAAAAGACAAACCAGATTGTACCAACCAGTTTTCAGATGTTGAAACAATGAAAGAGAAGTTCGCTAAACTACTGCTCGGGGAGGATGTTACAGGTGGCACTAAGGGTGTTTCCACTGCTTTAGCTTTATCAAATGCTATTACGAGTCTGGCAGGTATGAATTTGGAAATATCGTTTCTTCTGAAGATTTTGCAATGTTCGCTTGTCTAAATATTTTTGAATGTTTCTGCTTGAATTTTCAGCTTCTGTTTTTGGCGAGCTTTGGAGGTTAGAGCCTCTGACAGAAGATAGAAAGAATGTGTGGCGGAGAGAAATGGATTGGCTGCTGTCCCCTACTGATTACATGGTTGAGTTGGTTCCTGCTAAGCAAAATGGCATTGATGGTGGAACACTAGAGGTACTTATAATTTTCAAAGGGCTTCCTTTTAAATTTTATACTATATTTAATGTTTTAAAAATATTTCAATTTCACCGTCAACTGATTCTAGGATGTAAACATTTCTACCAGATAAAAGGCTTTCTTTAATGGAAAATTCAAGCCTATTAGGTTTTTAGTGTATTTGATATAACAATGACTTCAGTAGTTCCTTATCAAATTCTCTGAGTCACACAGATGATCCAAACGATTGGAGTTGAATTGTAACCCTATTTTGGTGCAGATAATGACCCCTAAGGCTCGAGCAGACGTGCATATGAATCTTCCAGCACTGCAGAAATTGGATTCCATGCTTATTGTAGGTGTTCTCTTCACAAATAAAGCAAACTGCATTACTTTTGAAACCAAAATTCACTTCGTTTGGCTTCTCAAACTGATAGGAAACACTTGATTCAATGGTTAACACTGAGTTTTGGTACTCGGAACTTGGTGGTCGAGCGGAAGAAAGAAGCGGACAGAGCAAAAGATGGTGGCTTCCTTCTCCGAAGGTGCCTAACACTGGACTCTCCGATATGGAAAGAAAGAGATTGTTACATCAGGGAAGACTGGTCTATCAAGTATTCAAAGCTGCAAAATCAATAAATGAGAATGTGTTGGCTGAAATGCCAATTCCTACTATCATTAAAGAAGCACTTCCGAAGGTAGGTTAATTTTTTCATTTTGTAACTCTAAAATGACAGCTTTATCCCTTTTTTGATGATGTTTCCTCCGCTGTTGTTGTTTCAGTCTGGAAAGGCAAGTCTAGGGGATGAAATGTATAAAATATTCAATGTGGACTCAATCTCGATGGAGGAAATGATCGACCAGCTGAACCTGAAATCAGAACATTGTGCTCTTGAGGCCGTGAACAGATTGGAAGCAGCCACCTTTGCATGGAAAGAGAAGATTATTGAACAATCCAGCGCCAAGTCTCCCATTCGAACATCATGGTCTTTCGTGAAAGATCCATTATCCGAGCTTGATAAAATGGAGTCGCTCTTGTACAAGGCAGAATTGCTTCTGCAGCACATAAAGATGAGATATGCCAATCTTCCTCGCACATTCCTTAATGTCACAAAAATCCAATCCGGCAAGGTAACTAATGAAATAAGCAATCAAATATTTTGGCTCTTTTTTCATGAGTAAGTTATGAACTCTATGATATAAAATCTTTCCAGGATGTGGGATGTGCTCTTTTGGAAGCATACTCTCGCGTACTCACTAACTTGGCATTCAACATTGTCACCCGAATAGGCGATGTTCTGCAAGAAGATGTGACGAGCAATCCAAACTCACCTGTGGCTATGTCACGCCTTGTAGGAGATAGAATTCCGGGTAAATTAGATAGCCCGATACTTGATCGTGTGAGGGATTGTCTATTGAATAAAATCGATCATTCTTCTGATCAATGTGCGGATGCCATAGTTAGTGCAGTGAATGTGACACCAAGCTGAAGCATAGTTAGTGTTTCTGCTCAGAGTTCTCCATAATGAGTTAATATTTATAAATTACTACATATCTTGTACACTTTCTGAACTCTTTTGGATGCTTTCATCTCAATTTCAACGTCTCGTAGCTGGCTAAATATTTAGTTCTACAAGCATATGTTCACGTGAGTGGGGGCAAATTATCTGTGAAGATAGGAAAAGACTACTTACCTTTTAATATACTAGTAAAGAGAACGTGCCTCGCACGTGGATGCACAAAGGCGGCATCAAAGGGACCGACATAGAGGGTAAGATAATACACCACTCGACAGTTGAGAACATCAGTCAATCCGCATGGCTTCAGAAAATGTATTGTTAAAACAAGGTGGATACTGTATTTATCGTTGAGAATTAAAGATGAATATTGACAATTTAATCGCATTCAATGACCAAGTTTTGTGGTAGTAGTCAACCCAAGTCAATTACGATAATCTGAAGCTCTTTAAATCAATAAAGAATGACAATCCAGTTACTTCGGGAATTTAGATTGAGTAATCACATAAACAATCCAACAAATGCAATGTGAATGAATCTGGTATGAATGAATATGCACTAAATGAAAATGCACCAGAACACGAAGGATTTATCATGGTTTTGTTATAAATCAACCTACTCCATGGGAGACAATCAATCACAACGTTCGAGTTTACAAACCAATACAGCATTAAGAATTCACTCTAGTTCACTCGTATGAATTTCAATGAACAAACACTTGAACTCTCTTCTATTGCTTTATCGTATCCCTCTGTTTCTCTCAAGAATGAAGAAGATTTTTCGAACTTCGCTTCAAGATGATATGATCAAAATGAACCACAATATGTGCTTCCACCCTTTTTTTTATAACAGATAGCACTCGAGCACCTCTTAAACAAGTTGCCAGTCGCATAAGTCAAATTAAGTCCAGTCTATGAGAGTAACTAACTTCAACTGCCATCTTTTTATTGATGACTTGAGTTTCTCATTTTTCTGTGATCTGGTTTGGGATAATGGACGACATTTTCACATTTATCTCCACCAAAATAGTCGACTCTAAAATTCAAAATCTAACTGTTCTGTCATGACCAATCAGTATGAAAATTATGTCCAGGACATTATCTGTAATTCTTTAACTTTTCAGCCAAACTTCTTTAACTTTTCAGCCAAACAATAACATCTGGCATTGAGGGACTTTGAGACATCAGGCTGATGATTAAAATGATTGCAACTTATATAATGAAAAGCCAAATAGTAAAATTTCCAACAAAACATAGAAAAGGCACATCATCATCAGATTTTGATAGCCTTGTCTCCTTCTGCATGTTGGTAAACAACTTTTGAGCAACCTCTCCAGCTTTGTCTCTCTGCTCAAATGTTATTCCAAGGCGCCAAGAGATTTTAGACATGGTAAACAGATAGAAATTATGCACCAATATAAGATAAATGGAATGGATCTCTCGGGTCTCTCTTATGCTTCGATCAGAAGAGAAGTAGCAGTGTGTAATTAAGAAGGAGAATTTTTCAATTAAATTTCACTAACGATATGCCACATTTTAACCAGACATGTTTGCAAACTATTTTAACATATTTAAAACAGCTTCTAATACAAAAAGCTGAATCGCATTTCATCCTCAATATCATCTTTCGAATCATCCTGAATATATTCGATTAAAAAACTACTTAATGTTAAAAAAAAAGTCACATCATGAATACCTATAACAACTCTTGGATTAACTTCACATAAAATTTATGTTTATGTAGACGTTCTTTCCAAAACTTGCTAATCCAAATGAATTTTGAAAATTTCTAGCACGATTCCGTCACAGAGGTCCCATTCAAATCACAAAATCACACTTTTCAAAGAAATATGTATCAACAACTTTCAAACTTTAACCATAAAATTTCTGAGTGGCAATTCAAACTTCAATAGCAATATGTGTAAATCACCAGTCAAATAGAACTAAAATACACATGTATATATTTACAGGAACCACATTCTTACTTCCTCCCCATAAAATAAAAAGATGAAAAAGGTAAGGAACAAAATTGATGATAATAACAATGGTCAGCACGCTTGCCTCTTTGATTTGTGGCATTTGTTGTGTTGTGCGAAGCTACAGATCTATGCGACCCATCATCAAACCCAGAATCCCTTTTATTATAATACTACGGGGTGCTTCATTCCTTTCTCACATAAATACGTTTGATTTGCGATTCATTGTGCCTTGAATGAATCAATCCCTTGCTTCTTGAGTTACTTTATATTCAATGCATACATTTATTTATATTTAATGCACATAATAAAAGTTGAATTTCTTTCTACGTGCATTTGATTTATCATTTGTGAAGACCCAAAAATTTACACAAAAAAAAAAAAAAACAACTTACCAAGGGAAAATAAAACCCTCTACCAAAAGGTCAGATCTCCTATCAAATCAAGGTGATCATTATTTAAGAAAAGCAAAAATCATAGATTTGCACCTTATATCAATCTTGCTCTCCTATTACATTAAAAATACATCAAATCCATCATACAAAAATGAGCAAGATCATCCACCAAAGTAAACACTCAAATTCTTGGAAGGAATTATAATATATGGAAAGCAAAAATATGAGAATCAATGATTATAATAAATTAAATTCTCTTACGTTATAAATACACAAAACCTTAGCCTACCAAGGAGCAACCTTCGAAACTTGCTCCCCAATTCAGCATCCTATTTTCGAAAATTACACACATTGAAAATTCGAAAATCACAAAGAAGAGAGGAGGAAGTTCATATTAGTTCGCAACCCGGAATCCGTTCAAGCTTCGAATCATTAAAGGTAAGTGGATTTTTGCTAAGAAATTATTCTTTTGTTTTGAAAAGTATGTAAGTATCAAAATTCTCAATTGAACATGCAAATATTTTCAAGATTATATCCTACAAGTTATGTGATATGTTATCGTAAGTGAAGTGCTATACGGGGCAAAGTGCTATGTGTCTAGGAGCCACCACTTGAATTGGCGGGACAAAGTGCTACGTACGATGGGAGTCACCTCTTGAACCTTCGGGGCAAAGTGCTACATGTACGGGAGTCACCTCTTGAACCTTAAGAGCAAAGTGTTGTCCATACGGGAGTCACCTCCTGAACTTGTGATAGCCATTATGTGACTATGTGTATGTGATTATGTGTATATGATTATAAGACGTGATAAGGCTCTAGGTGAGCAACTGTGAATATATGTGTTATGCGTTTTGATAAGAGTTATTTGAAAAGTTTATGAGCACATATATGTAATATTTTTATCATGTTCAATTGGCCCCCGCTTGCTGAGTATTTTTCAAAACACTCACCACACTTACTCTCCCTCCCCAGATAGAAGTGAATCAAAATCGAGAGGAAGATCAAAACTAGTTTTGGAGATGGTGAATTAGATGCTATTATTCAAGATTCCGCTGCCATTGAATTATGAAGCTTCCGCTGACGCTTATAAGAAATATATATTTTATGGATTAAAAGACTGGTTTTAGTCAAATTTTGTACTACAAGGCTTGTTGATTTCGAATTGTTCAACGCCGATGTTATCGACCCTGGTCTCGGAACGTGACAACATTCATCTTCCTTGGATTGAATGAATCCATCCATTTGCCTTTTGAGTTGCTTTGTTAATATTATTTAATGCGAACAATTTAAATGAATACATGAACCAAGTAACTGTCATACATTAAAAAAAATATGATTTGATATTCTATGTTTGACTCTAATTTTTGACACCAATTTTCCATCCAATGCCCATGCATTTAGCAAAAAAAAAAAAAAACACATCATGACCAAAGTAGTAATAACACAATAAAAAACTTTACCCTTTCATTTACACTTTTATATGAGTAATAGATAATAGATAATAGGCGATTGATAATAGATAGATAAGGGAGTTGAAAACACTGTTAATTAAATATTTATTAAAGTACGATCTTAAACTCCTGCCCTTCATACTAACACTAAAGTTGATGATTCAACTTAAAAACAATAAACTGTGAGAAAATAAGCACTTTAAAACTAACTTTCGACTGTAAATGTGAAAATTTGTTGAATTATTTTTAAAAATCAACTGAGAGCTAGCAAAAAATTTGATATAGCACTAATGAACCTGTGAGACGTGCACACATTATAATTGAATTTTTTTTTATATAGTATATTTTGGATCACCACTTAATATATAAATGGCTGCGAACTTATATCAAAATTAAAAGCTTTCAAAAATAAATTGTTATAAAATCATTAATAATTAGTTAGAATAACTTTTCGAATAGATTATTTTAGATTATTTATCTTCGTCAGGTAAAATAATCATTATAGCAAGGGTATGCTTGGTAATATGAAGTTTGATATTTTGATTATTTTAATTTGCAATTATTTTGTGAACTATACAATTGTTGTAATAGGGTCTTTAGGGCATTTAATAATATGCCATTACCAATAATATGCCCAAAATTTCCCTTTCTTATTCAGTTATTTGTAAATATGTCACTTCAAGAAAGGACACAACTTTGCAACACCTTTATTCAGCACATTATCATTTAGTCATTATCATTTAGTCATTAGAAAGGTTTGTTTGATGATGCACTTAAAGGGTAGTGCTCTTAAGAGCATTATCACTATTCATTTGGAATCTTTTTAAAAAAAAAAAAGATTCCAAATAGATGACGGATAATGCCCCTGAGGGCAGTGCCCTTAAGGGCAGTAACAATGAAACCGAAAGCGTTTATGCTACAAAAAATGTTAACTAGGACATGTAAAAGTAAAACTGCATAACACCCACAAAATACATATTTTCGATTTAAAAGTCGAGAAACAAAAATTAATCTCACAGAGAAATTTATCTATGCATATGAAAAAAGAAGAAGAAGAGAATCATGTCATTCCATATCTTTTATCTAATCTTTTTTTTCTACAATTACATGAAGACGAAACAATATATTTTCAATGAATTTGACTCGACGAAACGAATGAAGATTAGGAAGAAAAGGGTAAAAGTTTACTAGTACGACAACCTTCACAATCAGTTAAGGTTGAAGGGTGCTAAACCAATTGCTGATGGTTGTCGATAGAACAGTGGTATCATTTAATGAAATCGACTTAATCCCTTGAGCAATGGCATCTGCTGGGGTGAATTTTGGTCCTATGTTCCACCTCGGTTCCTGATTGTGCAAACATAATAATCCACTCATTTTCATTTCCTAACCCATTTCACTTGAATTTCCTAGGATTGATGGTTGATGATTTATAGAAATGACATCAATGCAGAAAAATAATTTATTGACAAAGCCATCTATATATACTTTTAGGATACGGTGAAATGTGGTAGAGGTGATAAAACTTCAAAGTTTTCTTACATGAATTGTACCTGTATACAAGGTGTGATGTGGTTACCACTCAAGACGACTTTCTCAAGTTTACCACCGTAGGATTCGATACGAGGCTTTAGCGTCTCTTCGAGGAGATCGGTCTCATCAATTGCGTCAAAACCAAACTTAACCTGAAACGACACTCGCACGGTAAATATATTTTTCTTGAGCAAACAAATTTACTTCCGAGTGATACAAAATTAAACGAGTACCAATAACGTGTGTTGCACGCTATACAACTTCTTAAAACAGTCAAGATTCTCTGCAGGTGTCGGCTTGAACTCAGAAATTCCTTGTGCAACCTAAATAGAATATAAAATAGGATACTAGATGAAAATATGTCCACAAAGTGAGTACGAAAATTAGTCAGAATTTGGCTAGAAAAGTTTGAATATACCCGAAGTAAGAGGTAAATAAGTTCATCCCTTGGTCAATGATTTAGGGTTAATACCATAAATTGGCGGCATTTACCTGATCAAATACCGAGGGCAATTGATCAACAAAGTTTGTTAAGGATACAGCAGCTTCTGGGTCATAATCTGGTACAATGCTTCCGGCCACATCAATCAATGCCTTCAGTCCTATAATTTGTACATCTTCAGATTAATGAAGAATCCTATCAAATGACAAAACAAGACTACTACACTTCACTTCTACAAGATACATGACTGCCTAAACATTACACTAATTGGATTTCAAAGTCCAGGAGATGGCTTCAAACAGCACGAGTGTTTTTACCGATAAGTTAATCCCACTAAATATGAACCAGAATAATCTAACAGCTCAATTTATTGTTCTTTTGAGCGATTAGCTTTTCCACAAACACCAGGGTTGGACCCTACAAGGAGATGGGGAGGGTCGCCCCCCTTAAGCGGAAAAAAATTGAAATTTAATTTACATATTTTCTAAAATATCATGTTTTTACCTCCCCTTTCCACATCTTGGTCCCCTTCCCAAAAACCCTGGCCCCCTTCCCAAAAACCCTGGCCCCCAAGACCACACTACAGAAGGCCTTGACCCAAACACTAGAAAGAAAGATCGAGGCCAAATAATTGGACTGAAAAGTGCAGTATTAACTCACTAAAGGTTTTCATGAAGTTAATTCATTTCTTGCCATGCAAACTATCCTTCCCAGTGAGTAAACTCTGCAGAGACTTTTTAAAAAAATAAATAAGAACAACTCATACATGAAAGTTGCCATTCCATTTAACTGGAAAATATTATATAATAGTCCGCAGTACTTTCCCTACACTATGAGCTTCTAGCGTGCAAATTGAACTCTTTCAAGCATGTATAACTTTGCAAGCTGAAGTAGACATTTTGTGAGTTGTGGAGTAAA
Organism: Haberlea rhodopensis; assembly: GCA_907163345.1. Lineage (NCBI taxonomy): Eukaryota > Viridiplantae > Streptophyta > Magnoliopsida > Lamiales > Gesneriaceae > Haberlea > Haberlea rhodopensis. Next base: position 27,265,450 of record CAJQUN010000004.1, on the reverse strand, counting down.
ACAAAATTACTGAACTGTGACTAGAAATAAGGAAATTTAATCACATGCCAAAAGCTTCTCGATCTTTAATTGCCCCTAGTACCTGCACAATAAGTCATCTCTGCACTTCACATACTTCTAAGTAGACATACTTTGTACATTATACATAATAGTCAAAATGAATAACAGTGTTTTCGTCCACAGCAACTTGCTACAGAGAAAACGCGGAAGAGAAAATTTATATTAGAAAGTTTCATGATAAATTCAATGACGGTGAACATTTGGATGAATTGTACCTGATAAACTCTGAGCCATTGAATACATAGGGGATGTCTCCATCATATGCATCATTTGCTTGACAAGAGGACCTAACTGCAATACAGCATTGCAGCACTCATACATGTATTCACATTAGAGACACTATTTAAGCAAAAAAAAAAAAACTATTTTTATCTATATTGTCACGCCCCGAGACCGGGGTCAATAACACCGGCATTGATTTCCATAAACAACTTGAAACCAATAAGCCTCATAATATCGTAACTACTGAAAAGCCAGTCTTTTTCCATAAAATAAAAACCCATTGTCTTTACAATGAATAAAGAAATGCGGAATTAAAAACTTAACAACTGAATAATTAAAATTGTCTTAAAACTGGAAAACTTTAAAACATAAAAGATCTTGATCTATGCAGCGGACTTGATTTCACCAACCCCAAAATTGGTGCTCTTCTTCTTGCTCTAATTCTTCTTCGGCTTTATCTGGGGATGTAGAGTAAGGGGTTGAGTGCTTTGGAAAACACTCAGCAAGTGGGGGACAATCGATATCATACATATACATAATTTTCATAAACTTGGATCATAAAACTTGCATAAACCGATATGAATGTATCTTAACATACTTGATTTGCCCTTACGAGCCATGACATAACATATCGTTTCATAATTTTCATATACTTAAGCACAGTAAAGCATTCTACTCTCTTCTTGGTACTGATATCAGTCTCTAGACTTATCCCTCCTAGAGACGAGGTCATAACATCGGCTAACCCACGAATAAAGGGTCTGGATAATCCAGAAACAACGGATTACCACCGTATAAGGTTCTTTTAGCGGTTACACCCCACCGCATCAGGGTCATGGGGATCCAAATCCAATTAGATTTCGAGTTTAACGTGCTTACAAAATAATACTTTCATAATTTCAACATAATACTTATCGATTGGGAATTTAAAACATACTATATGATTTTTTTGAAAACGAAACGAATATATATAACAAAAGTCCACTTACAGTGCTTGGTATCGTGCTTGATTGATCAAAGGTATGACACACTTGAATTCTTATCTCCTTGGCTTTTGAACAACACGAGAAGGACGTCCAAAGCTTGAACCAAATTCTGGAACCACTCAATGCTTTAGTTGCTGGAAATTTGGCCAAGAATCTCTCGATTCTTAGTTCGAACTTGCTGATAAATCGATGGCTTAGATGTTGAGGCGTTTCTGTAAAAGCTTGGACGGAATTATGGCTCGATTCCTTGGTTATGGTTCTCGAAATCTTGCTGTAAAAAGGGAAGGGATTTGGACAGATTGATGCGGAAACTCTCGGCTTCAATGGTGAATAAATATCGAAGAGTGATGCTTAAAGCTTCTGGAAACACAGACTACGAGTCACAGCTTGATCTCACTTGGTTTAGATTGCTGAAGGTCGAAAGGATTGACAACAGAATGCTAAGCAACGTTTGAACAGCTTCTGGGAACAAGTCACGGCTTTGGTTGTGATTTTCGAAGGAATTTAGCTACTCTTTTTATTGGACAGAAACCGTGGGTTCTCGGCTTTAGTGACTGAAATAGGGGATGGCTTGGAGTGAATAATAACTTCTGGTTTGGTCCATATTTATAGATAAAAGTGGAGGCTAAGTCTAAGAGTTTGAATATGATTTAAACTTGAGAATAAGGACTCCGAAATCTTTATTTTTCTGAGGTGGATTACTGATTCTGTTTCGATCTTGCTAGCTGTGTTTCGGGTGGAGTCTTTCTAAGACTTGGGTGAGTATAAATCTATACAGATTGAGGAGAGGTGGGGCTGGATTCTGGTTGAATAATTGGAGTGTTTTACTATGGCTTGGATCTCTCGATTTCTAGGGAACCATCAGCTAGGCATTGATCCGAAGCCAAGCGAATCCAGGTGCTGGAAATCGGGAATTAAAGAAATCTGCACCGATTTGTTGTCGATCTTAAAGGATGGTGTTGGGTAGATAAAGTCGAACCAAGCTGATAAAATTTGGAGGAGTTTAATAGGATGAGTTTTGGTTTGATTCCAAAGTTGAATTCGAGATGAATAAAGAGGGAGTTTGATTTGTTTAGGACTCCTTGGTTGCATTGAAACTCTAGTCTAGAGTTTAGGAAATTTCAAACTCTTTTTAATCATGATTTAATTATCCCTAACTGAAAATCCGGGTTTTTACATATATATTTACCCTACTCTGAGCCTTTAATTAGTTTAAACAATTTGACAAAAAAAATGCAGAACATTGGTTAACCACTTATAATATGTTTGATTTCCTGGTTTTTAACAAATGCCAAGTACAAGGCCACATGTATTTTGTATTCATCTGTTCATATCCAAAGAAATATCCCACCCTTTAACATTTCATGTATCTATCATTTGTGTTGATGCCTCAACCTGGCCCTTGAATAAAAAAAATAAACATGAAATTATGAGGCAGCAAACTTGAATCACAAAAAAATTGGTCTTGTTCCAATTGTTCCATCACTGTTGTTATTTATCAACCAATTCAGAACTTTTGTGTCTAATATCATTTCAGGGAGAACCAGCTAGTTCTGGGTTACCAGACTAATAGTAGAAACACTACTCTAGGCACTTTAAATCATAAGTTACCTACCATCAACGATATAAGTAAACAAAATTACTATGGGGAAAAATTGACCATAAAAAAAGTGTACAACATATGAGAATATTTATGGAAACAACAGGAATAATTACAATGCTTCGTTTTATTGGAATTGTAATTTATTCTCTGACTTTTTCCCTTTAGTTTTGCAGTAACAAATATAGCATTCAAGATTATCACTCCAGCACAAGCAAACTAAGCACAAGGAATAACACCTGTTCAAAGTATGGTACTGCTTCAGATGCTGGCCTGTTGTTGTATGATATAATTGCATTAGCCTTCAACACAAATAGATATATTCTTGGTCAAATGTGACATTTCTCATTTCATCTAACTACACATGACCATACGTAACAACAAAGATGCACAATGAACCTTTGGTATCTTTTCAGAGAAATAACTTCCGGTAAGTACTTGAAGAAGTGCGCCATTGCTGAAAATTAAATTAATAACCGAGAGTCACGAAAAAAAAAACACGTGAATAGGTATTTCAATTATCAAATGTAGACACACTTCAAAAGTCATACAGAAGTTCTCGGAGATTGATTTTTAGTAATACATGTACCTATCAAACTATTGTTACAGGTGATTTTGAGTACTTAGTTAAACTACTCCTGAGCAATGCCTGGAAAGGCTGAAATAATGCAGGAAGAAGCACAACTCCATTGAAACTAATCAACTAGGGTTAAAACACGAATTCCCTTGATGTAAGAAGTTTAATCACCTGTGTCCAACTGAATAAAATGGAAGATCAGCAATCTCAGCTGCAGAAATCCCATACTCCGGTAATCCAGACGACAAAACAGAATCCAAGCAGGAATGAAATCGGTCATAAATTTCCCGCGTAACACGTTCATGATCAAAAGTCACATTGTATGGCACAGATATAATCAAGTAGCCCGCCTTCGCCAAATTTTCGAGAAAATAACTGTAACAACAGAATCAGTGAACAACATGGCTCAGTTTTGCCAAACCCGTTATGTCATTTGTCACAACTTCACCCAGAAAAACATAGAAACAGAAACTGACAAACTACCTGTACGTAACTTCAGGCACGGCTCCGATAAAAGCGCCGCCCAAGAATTTGATTAATGCCTTGGGCTTTTTCCCTTTAGATGGAGGTATTACAAGACAAGAATCAAGCCTTCGATACATCATGCGATTGCCGACGGTACTACTTCTGGGATTCTCGGATGTTCTACCAAATTGGGCATTAATGGTTGAGCGGTGAGATTTCTGGTTGTTTTTAATAGTATAATAAGTGGAAAAGTGTGATTGACTGCTGAAAGATGGTAATCTGAGTTTGAATTGGAACTTATGGGGAATGTTCCAAGTTACTACAGTAGTGGTGGCCATGGAAGCTTGCTTCGGTGTGATTTTTCTTTTTTTTTTTGGTCCTAATCTTTTTGCTGACGGAGACGAAGAACGAAAGGAAGGGTCAGTTTCGTATTTTCAGCCCGGAAAGCGTGGAGTAAGAGAAGTGACGCTGAAGTTACAATGCGCTTCTTTTATTTTGGAGGAAGTTTAGCGAACTGGTACAGTTATTGTTGTTGATGCATACCCGATGTCTAGAAGAAAAACCAGCAAAAAGGATCCGATTTCTATAATTGACAGTTTTTGACTGCAATAAGGTCAGTTCTTGACAGCATTAGACAATCTAAGGAAAATAGAAATCGAACTGTCTATATATATATATACATATATATATATATATATGGTCTATGCCCTTGATGTAATACGAGGGTATTAACATGTCAATCTGGAATAGTACGATACAATCACTATTTTGATTTTGTATCAAATTGTTTTGATTCGGTTAATGTTATTTAACTTTTTCCAAATTTTAATAGTTAAAAGAAAAGATAGCAATATTCATTAAATATATATTAGGCATTATGAATATTTTGTTTTTTTATTAAAAACAAAAATAGAAAATATATATTTAATTAATGAAATCGAAATAATTCTAATTTATACAAATTAACTCAAATGATTAATGATTTTGATCACAGTTCTACATGTTTCTAGTTCTAATTTTCTGTTCCTTGAACAGAAATCAAACAATTCTTTGATTTTAGCTTCACTTTTAGAACCAACGAACTCACCTAGATGAACATAATAATCGTGATGATTAAATTAAAGACATTTTTGAAGATTCAATTATCCATTTACTATGTTGCTTATTTTCTTCATGACATGATATGTCTGTTATACCTTGTGCACTAACACCAATGTTCAATTTTATTCACAACTAGTTTCAAGCTCTACACCATCCAAGTGAAAATTCAAGATCGAAGAGTCGGAGCAACGAGAAACCAACCACACGATTACTTTGATGATGTCCTTGAGGGCATCATCACCATACATGTGACACTTTTGATGGCATGTCAACACCACTCCCCCAATCACTGCTAGGTGGTGGGAGCATTAAGTTTGTCAGGCCTAGGGTTTTGGATTCAAGTTGGGAAACAAATACAAAAAAGAGCACCAAAGATTACCCTCAATATGCTCATCTCTACAGCCCCTTCAAAAAGTTTCGTCTAATAAGCATACCTATGTTAGTGTGTCTTGCAACCATTTTGGTAGAAAACATAGGCTTCAATTATGACTCAGGCAAAATTACAAATCAGACTTCAGCAATGGCAGGCCAAACTGCCAATGGGATGAATACCAATACACAAGTAAACTCCATTGAATATATATCAAGAAAGCTCACCATGCATTCTTTTTATGAAGCACTCAATTTCTGAGAAGCATGTGGTTCTTTGGAACAAAGGCGAATGTTGCTGAAATGTAAAGAAAGAAAAGTGGCGGCCATCAGGATGGTTTCTTGGTTTTGCAGTCTCAACCAGTCTCGTGAATCCTTCTTTATTGTAACATGGTTGCGCATTCTGACCAGCGACACTGAGCCCTCGGTCCCAAGCTGAGTTAATAATCTGCAGATTACCACAAGTATAAAAATACATTGAATATAAAAAGTTTGAGCAACGAATTATCCCAGAAATTGGGAATTTCTTTAGAATTAATATATCGGTGGCATGAATGTGCCTGACCTGCCAGCTCAAGCCTTCATGATCTGACAATACCTCGTCTATTTCATTACATGAATCCAGTGATCCCGAGACCATAAAATTCACAGTCACTGCATGCTTTTTCAGCACGTCAAACACCCGAGAGTACCCATCCTGGTTGGCACTGTTATAATACCCAGCAGTGAGCTCTGCAGCATGGCTTGTTGTCTTGTACCACCAGAAAACAGCTGGAATCTAGATGATAAAATTGTTATTTTCTACCAAAAAAGGTACAGAGAGATACAAGAGCCGGAAAAAAATAAAAAAAAAGGCCAGAGGCAGGTGAATCACCTTGGCAACAATTTGTATTTCCTCAAATGCAAGGCGAGCTAGGGACAGAACATTATCAGCATGATCTAACAAGACTTGAGCATACCAGTGGAGGAAGAAGCGTCCATAGTAGCTATCATAATCACCATTTTCACCAAAGAAACCCGTTTCCTGTGGCTTGGAATTATAATGACCAGCATTTTCTGGTCCCCTTGCCCAAACAGTGTGTCCCCGGAGTTTTGCGGCGATTCCAAGATCTTGCAGGGAATATTTGTCATAGCACTGAAATGTAAAGATTAATGAAACAGTATAAGTCTGGTCAAATTTCACCATAACGCATGTAATGCTTGCCAATAATAAACAGAGAACAACCCATAAATCCATCTTGATCATAATGATACGAACACGTTATCCAGCCAAATTGAAAACATCAAAATTTCATCAAACGTGAGATGAGCCCATAGTTGTTAAAAGCGCACATAGCGCGCGCTAAAACGCAAGGTGAACGAGGCGCGGGTCTTGTGCCTCGCAGTGCCATGTGTCCCGTGTTTTGGCAAAGCGCTCTATCTGCACCTTTTCAATTAGCTAAGGCGTGCGCTATAGCGCGCCTTTGCTAGGGCTTGAAAATTGGGGTTGACAGGTTATCAAAATACATTGCGAAGGTTGGGCTTTAAATTTAAATTTGGGCTTTAGAAAATATTAGGGTTAAGTTAGAGAGTTTTAGAGTTAATGTTACATAAAGTCTTGTTGCCCAGCCCCTCCAGCCTCCAGCCGACCAATAAGCATGTTGATGTGTTCAAGCGCTTTATTTTACTTTTCTTCACAATTACAGTGCATTATTTCCTTTCTTTTTTCGTCTCAAATTATTATTTATTTTTGGCTTGATTCTCCTTTCTTGTTTTATATTTTCTTTTCCTTCAATTTTTACGTGACAAATTTCATCAGTCATCACAATTGCCAAAGAGTCCATTCAATCAAAGTTTGACAAATACTTGAGAATATAGCAAAATCTAAATTGCTAAGCTATTAACATTGCTTAAGCATAATGCTAATTGTTGCTAAACTAATGAATCCATGCCTTCATTTCAACGGACAAAAACAAAACCTATTCTTTATTTATTGCAACTTGATTCATGACATTGACTACATAATATAAATCACAGATTCACAATGAATCAATTTCAAGCCCCGTTTGAACACATAAACTTGAAAAACCTGGGTAACTCAATTTTATGATTTGCTTTGTATGAGTTAATGAGTTTGATTAGATTTTATGGATACTTTTTATATATTAAAAATTAAAAATATATAAGTTGTTGCGTTTTACTTTAGTAAAGCGCGACGCGAAATGAATGGGATTGGTATGACCTCTCGCTCGGATGTAAGACTCCCGCCGCCAACAGATGCCCCATGCCACCTTTCGTGAACAGCTATTCCCGAGAATGAATTGTGATATAGAGCCGAATAAGCCACATCTCTATTCCCGACTCGGGATCCATAAAAAACTACAAGGGAGAGAAAATATGGGCCCTATACCATACATCTTGCTGCCTCGGGACGACTGCACGTTACATCATAGCAGCACGACCAAATAGAGGCAGCAAGCAGCCCGGTTGGGCTCTAGCGCTTTATATTAGACTAATAATATATAATATTAATGTTGGGCTTTCCCCTATGCGCTATAGCCATAGGACCCCTTTGCGTTTTAGTGCGCTATGCACCTTCAATAACTATGGATAAACCTGAATTATAGAACATTCCAAACACATATCGATTTTTTTCCCCAAAACCAAAGAGAGTGCACATTTTTATGGCATTTAACTTAGTTATACCAAACATTTTGTCCTAAATTGGCCCCTATCTTACCAATGTCTCCGACTATACAATACGGAAGTAAAATAAGAAATTGAGATATACTAGATACCTGAAACTCGCCAATACCAGGATATCTCCAACCCAGCCTCTCTGAAAACGAAGGGTACTTCAGCTCCCCCGAGGGTCCTAGCCCAATTTCAACGGCAGATACGAGGCCTTTAATGAATAAATCATCAAATTCTGTTCGGAAGCTTCTCATAAAATCATAATACACCTGAAATTAGAGCAATACGAATTCACATCAGGTAGCCACTTAAATTAACTGTGTTAAGCATCATGACACATAAACCACAGATCTGGCCGGCAACTGCATATGAGGCCAAAATTATGCGCTAAATACCCAGAAAAAAATTGAAATGCATAGATGTCAGATTGTACCCAAAAAACAAAGGGAAAAGTGAATGATAAATTACAAATGTACAAAGCTCTCTAAGGAAACACTTCAAATATTCATTGAATGAGACAAGTTGACTTGATTAAACATGAGAATTTTAATGTCTAATTACCTCTGTGCCTGTTCTTCCTCTCAATACACGTTTCCTGTTGATTCCCCATGACAGGCACTCAGTATTTCTTCTGCCTTCACGATCTGTGAAGAATATATCTTGATTTGTTTTTCCGATCTCCAAAATCCATTGGGGCAGGGATATGAAACCAGAACCATATCCTCCATGTTCATGAAATGCCATTACCACCTTCATAACAAAAACTTTCAGCAAGATAAAAGTTGGGGAAAACATTCTTTGAGCAAGTCCTTGGGAAACTATTGCCAGATCCGCAGGTCAAATAGTCAATTACAATTGACTTCGAGTTAAAAGATGCTTTGATTCATCAGGAAGAGTTGAGTTATTCAAGTCCACAATAGCTTCAAGGCAGTATACTTCTGAGACTTATAGTTTGTAATGAATAAACAACTTAGAATTATAATAATATCAAGACTCAAATTCTTATCACCTGCAATTTCATCCCAAATTCCTGGATAATGTTAAACAGTTCCCTGTATCCTGCCCATTCATATTTTTGAGGTGTCCAACCTTCCACAATGCCCCACCAGCAATCTACAACGACGCCATCAACTCGTAAGGACTTCAAGTAATGTAGCTCCTCCTTAATACCTTCAGGATCCATCAGCTGGCAAAAATTATTGATCAAACCAGTCTGCCAGAATTAAATACACTGAATAAATTATTTTGTCATTGAAAGGAAAGAAATCACAGCAATACAAGGCAGTATACATTAAATGCTGCAACAAATGGAGTAAATCAAGCACTTACAGAAAGCTTCACATACACAGGGATAAAGGAGGTTCCAGAAAGACCATTCGCGTGCTCCCTATGGACAACCTCTTGCACAAGCTGCATGAATGTAACCATGATGCAGAGAATTACTGCATAGAATTGATGTATGTTTCTCCTCCGAGCAATGCGTTGAGAATGAACTTCAAACATCAAGCATTTAGGCATCCATAAAAAATAATAAACATGTACACCCGTCTATATCATGTGTTTGATGCATTAGAATCTGGAATAGTAGACTTTTGTAATGCTTGAGACTGTTAATTTTTCAGTTGTTCGCTATATCAACTATGTTCAGTAGAGTAGCGAATCTGAGTGGATAAATGAACTTACACAGGGGGAGATAAGGAATCAGCATTTATTTGCATCATCATACATATCTTCCATCCAAGAAGATGTGATTTTCTCCACATAAATAACAGAAATAAAATTGGACGGAAGAGGAGATATAAAATTCAACCGAGTCCTTAAAATGGTTGAGGCAATCCAAAAGGTACAGTAGAAGTTGTGACCCATGCAGATTACGTAATAAACTGTTTACTATTTAGTAATTAGTGATGTGGCACCATCAAGTTGAAATGGATCCACGGGTATGCTGTCCCCATCCAGGACATCCAATATTACCAGCTACTGTCTAATGCATCAACAACCAAGTGGTTCAATCATCAATCATTCCTTAGAAGTATAAGGAGGCATGACAAGTCAACAAGTTACCTTTACACAGAGCTCAAATGCCAAGAACTTTTACTATGAAAAAGTAGGAGGAAAAATCACCTTTCTGGAATCCAAACATTCAGAAGTAGTTATAGCGCTGGTAAATGCACATTTACCAAGGTTTGCATCCCTCTCTGCGACAGCAGAATCAAGAGATGCAGGTGATAAACTCTCATCAATTCTCAGACCAGAAGGCTGACACTCCACTGATGATCTCATGGAGCAATTTTTCAAAGAGCTAGAAGATAGTGGGCTTTCAACTGACCGAACTGGAAATGCCCCCTGTCAAGATTAAAAGCAACTTATGAGGATCGATGCATTCTCTTGTTATGAATTCACGCCTTTGAAACAAGCTATTCATGAACATAAACATACGGAATCTATTCTAGGATTTTCAATACTGTACGCATACCATCAGATCAGCATAGACAGAAGAATTATATCATAATATTCAGATCATTTCGGACGTTGTGCTCGGAATTTCCACATATTTATGCAACTCTATTAAGGTCAACGAAAACTTGAAAACACAACTTTTTTTGATTTTCCTATCGAATAGAAATAGCACATGAGGTTGCCGTATGCAACGCCAGAGACCGACATTATCCAAAACAGGAAGCATGATCCAGAAAAAGGAAGCATGAACTAACCGGAATGCACAATTACTTTTGACAAATTAAATTTTCAACTCACAATCATGCAACACCAAATACAAACGCTACATAAACCCAAAAATGAATAAAAATAGTTCAAATAAATGTTCATTTTCCTCCCAGTAGTCAGATGTATGCTTACCACAGTGGCCGCATTATTGTGATCATTTTGCTGAACGGAATCGAGATGAGAAAAAGAATGAGGAGTTGGAGGAGGAGGCACCGGGGATGATTGTTTGTAGGTTGTTCCATCCGCCTCGACCGCCCAGCCAGCTTCCCGAGCGAGCGCGGCGATGACGTCATTCATATCCGCTCTTGCAGGCAAGGGGAAGTTTCCATACTGGCGGAGACCGGCTAGCATACGGCTGGTGATAGCTCTACGGTGGCGTTCTCTGAGTTTGGTTCGCTCTTTCTCTTTCTCTCTCTCCTTTCTGCTTTTGGCCTGAATACTGGTTGAAGTAAAATCGTTTGAGAACGTGGCTGCGAAGCCACGGGGACGACGTTGGACTAGGGGATGGTAGGGATGTGTGGTCGTTTCTGTGGGTGACGGTTGTTGGGGATCCAGATTGTCGGCGGCGGCGGCAAAGCGGTGATTCACAGTGTTGGCGTTGGAGTTCATTTTTGCCGCATTTTAAACCTTCTCATCCTATTTATAAAACTTTAAGGATACGTTTGGTACATGTGATTACGCGTGATTATTAAAGGATTAAATACTTTGACCTCCGTTCGTCTCATTTTTTAATAAACCAACACAATCTCTCCGGCCCGTGAAAACAAGTATTAAAGGCTGGATGATAAACCCACATCCCACCGTGGTATTAGCATCGTAAAATCAACAGTAACAAATGATAAGTTTGGCAAATACCCAAAAAATCCTTTGCCCTAAACCCACTTTCCAGCCATGGCCACTGCAGAAAATTTGTTAACACCTCCACAGGCATAGCCATTGTAGACAAAATATTTCACCTTGGATTCTAGAACAAATATAAAGAATTAGTAAGGAGAAACATATATTGAGTACGAAAATGATATTACCCATTCTTCAATTAAGGTTAGAACTCGTCAGATTTGAGAAGATGGAGGAAGAACAAAGCTCTTTGACAGAGGCTCTGGAAGTAGGAATGGCGGTAGAGGAAGAAAGTTGGACGAAAAAAGGGGAGAGTTGCGAAAAGGTAGATAAGGGAGCGGCGATTGAGTGGAAGTTTTTGGTGGTGGTGGGGGACGGGTGGGAGAGATGGAGAAGGAGAGGGAAATTACTACAACATGATAAAGTGGCAGAGTGGAGGGGTATTTTTTGTGGATGGGAATAGCGTACAGTAACCTTAAAACTTGTGGATGTGTATTTTTGTCTAGGTTATTGGAGGGGTATTATGGGTAAAAGTAAAAATGTTCTTAAACTTATCCTACTCATAAAAATCATACCAAACAATAAATTATTTTCTCATCATATATAAATTATTTGATAATCATCAGATTTATCATTTTATTTATTAATCATTCCATAATCACATCCTTCAAACCAAACGTAGCCTGAAAAGTTAAATCAATTGCTCAAAATTACACGTTATAATTTGGTCGAATTGACCCGTTGAGTGTAATTATCATGGGAAAATTATTATATGCAAGGCACACCACATGTACACAGGGGTAGGAAACGGGTTCAGGTATTCGAGTCTCGGCCCGATCAGATCGGGTATTTCTCGATCGGGTCGGGATAATCGGGTTTTTTGGGATAATTGGTATTCCCCGATCAGGTAATGGCAGGTTAGAGACGGGATTTGAGTAGGGGTTTGGGAAAAACAATTTCCTTTTAAAAATAAAAAAAAAAAAAAATTTTAGGCACAATCTGTGTAGCATTTTTTTATATAAAAAAATAATTAAAAAATCAAGGTTCGGGTACCCGAAATCGGGTACCCAACATATTCGGATTTGGGTATGCTTTTAGTATACTCGATACCTGAATATCCCGATTCCCACCCCTACATGTACATATATATGTATATATGTGTAAGGTTTATATCAACTTAATTCAATTTCATTGTATCACATGCTTGGAGGAGTGCAACAACAACTAGTTCGATGCATTAATTGGTGTAACAAATGGACAGAAGCTTCCACAACTGTTTGAAGCGGTTTATGGGATGACTTGTTGACTGTTTGGGGAGTTGGTTAATTACTTGCTGAACACCTTAATTTTACATCTATATAAAGGACACGAAGGCTCAGAAGTAGGTTGAGAAAGAGCCGCACAAAAGGAAAAAGAAATGTGAGAGACACACAAGAGTGATGAAAGGTTGAGTCCATTGATGGCCGATAGTTTTTTTTTTTTTTTTGAGAGGTCGTATGAGTGAAGTCTTTGGAGAATCCATTGTAATACATAGAAGTGGATTAGAAGAGTGAATTTTATGTACGATTATGCCTATATAAAGGACAAGAAGGCTCAGCAGTAGGTTGAGAAATAATAACGATCAGGCAGAAGCTTCCACGACAGTTATGAGATGACTTGTTGACTGGTTGGAATTGGTTAATTACCTGCTGAACCAGTGGCTTAACTCTACCTCTATATAAAGGACAAGAAGGCTCAGCAGTAGGTTGAGAAAGAGGCGCACAAAAGGAAGAAGAAATGTGAGACACAAAAGAGTGAGGCAAGGTTGAGTCCATTGATGGTCGAGAGTTTATTGTGGAGAGGCACAAAAGGAGTATGAATTCAATTCTTTGGAGAATCCATTGTAATACATAGAAGTGGATTATGATAAGTGAATTCATGTACGACTATTCCTTGTATACTTGAAAGTTATTAACGAAAACTCCCCACATGGACATAGGCCGACGTTGAGGCCAATCCACGTAAACTTTGTATCGTTTTTCTTGTTTTTCTTTATGCATTTCATTGAGTGATTCTTGCCTTGATTACTTTGTGTATATTGATCATATTGAATGCCTATAACCTACTATGTGTGTGCATCTTTGAGTTGATGGTTCATCACATGTCGGTAATAGGCCAAATTACGTGTGTGACTAATTTGTTTTTTGTGTGTCGCTGAAATGTATGCCATAAGTCATCGAGTTCGATAAAGAATTTGTGGGTTAAACTTACTATATAATCTTGGTATTCAATTGGTTGATCAAGGAATTAAATATGAATCAATTTCAACAATATGTGTGTGGTGTTTGTTGGTACACCATGCACCTTGGTGCATAAACTATTATGAATTAAATTTAGGGGTACATGTATGTATACTAGTATAAAGCACGTGCGACGCACGTGTATATCCGTTAGATTATATATAATTATAAATTCAAAAGATAAAAATATAATATTGATTTTTCTGATACGTTAATTAAATTTTTCTATTTATTAAAATAAACGTAGAAATTATTAATATTTGAAATTATTAGTTATTTCTTATTTTAAGTGGTGGTGATGCTAAAACAATTTTTATTTTTGTATGTTAAAAGTTACTTAGATATTCAGATATTTATGGTGCGAATTATACCAGTAGTTACAAAATTGTATTTAATAGTATTTGTATGATTTTATTTGAATAATATAATTGTTTATGTGAATTTGTTTGATGATTATTGTATAAATTTTTCATGTCAAGTGAATCGTACTATCAAATGAATAATTGATTTCAAAAATATTATATAAAAAATTGAATATTTTGGAAAATTCAATTTTTTTAGTAATTTAAATATTCATTGTTTTGGTTTATCATGAATACTTATTCAATTATTATATTTATATATTAATTAGTAGAACTGTACTAATTAAGAACTGCACTTAGTATATTTTATTTTATTATTTTTACTATTATTAATATTTTTAATAATTAGTAATTATGATGTACTAATTAAGAAAATAATCTTGTAAATTCATGTGGAAAATGAAGAGGTGAGAATTTATATTATAGATTTTAATACATTATTAATTAATAACTAAATGAATGTTAATAACTCTACTATTCATTTTCCTTTTATGTCCCTTGTTAATATTATGAGTTTACAATTATATCCCTATGAAATTTTTATTTGTGTAAGAAAGTATAGGAAAAAAGGTCAAAGTTGTTAAATCATAATGAAAAACTTTGCCCTTTGATCCACACTTTTATAGGAGTATAGATATAGATAGATATAGAAGTATAGATGTGTGTGGTGTGTCATGCCCCTTGGTGCATTGCACTATTATACATTAAATTTAGGGATCAGTACATCAATTGAAAATATACTATGATTTATCTCACGGTGCTGTCTCTCTAAGCTAGCATTAAATTTTCCAAATTTGGGATATATGGTCATCACATAATTTTATTTTTTTTAAATAGTAAATTTTTCTTAAAACATGTCAATTGTTAAATTAAAAAGGAGCATAAATACCAAAAATTATATCTGATGGTAATGGTGCAACACAAATATTTTAAACCGTACAGTAGTACAAGCACCACATTTCGATCGATCACACTGTAAGGACGATTGTTGTACCCCAACAATCACTCTATCAATAACTCATGGGAATCGAACACGTGACATTGACTCTGATATCAATTGTAGGATCAAGTGGTTGCCGCTTTACCAAAAACTATAGCTGATGGTAACGGTGCAACTCAAATCTTTTAAACCATACAGCAGTACAAGTATCATGTTTCGATCGATCACACGACAAGAGCAATTGTTGTACCCAAACAATACAAAATTGTCATTTTAGGCTCTCGAAAAAGAGTATAGATCTTTTTATTACTTTTTTACTTATTTATTTTTCTTACCCTTTTATTTTTTACTAAAAGTTATTTTACTTGATTTTAATTTTCAATAAGTGAGTCCGTGGGATACTTGTCAATCAACTTCAATAATGTAAAAACAAGTATAACTAATTTCAATAAATGCAGACAGATATATAGTTTTATTTGAATTCATTTACATATTTCCTTTATTCAGAAACCACAATTACATTCATAATTGTGAACAACTTCAATCCATTATTTATTTGTAACTTAATAAAGTTCCAAGAATGCCGCGACAGATTCAGTATATCCATGGCAGAAGGATAGTCCTACGGCTCAAAAACACGGTTATGGCAAGTCTTGTCACAAGGGTAAGGACAATCAACATGCTGAAACGGACTTCTGTCGTAAAACCAATCTCCCACTGCTTCAGCAATTGTCTACATGAACGAAGTTTTTTAGTGTTAACGCACTCATTTTCGCAAAAACTTGAACGAAAAACGGGAAATGGTTGTGCAAAATTGTAGCTCATAGATTTGTATAACCTTGCCATTTAGTCTAGGTGAGTCGCTTCTGAGCCACGTTTCTTGTGTTTCGGTTTGGCAGTGAGCATAGCACGAGTTTATGTAGTATCCTCTTGTAGAAGAAGGGCCTAATCCAGTCAATGCACTTAAGAACTCCGTATGATAACCTGAAAACTTGTTATATCAGACACAAAGTCGTCATATTATGTTTCTAAAAACATAATCACTCACTTAGTACGATCAAATCCAAAATCTATGAGGTAAGCCAACAGGTTACCAATGGATTGTGTAGTTGACCGCTCACCTGATGAAAGATTGCGGCCAAAACTTCTGCAGTATGATGCTTTGTTGTCACTTTAATGTTAACAAAATTTAGATGAAATTAAAGTTTTTGATCGAAATTCATGTTTTCTGTCGTCCAGTTTTTCAGGGTAATGAATTTTTTTTAGGGTAATGATTTTTTTCAGGAGGCAGCTGCCTCCACACCTTCAATATTCGCCCGACAAGGGTCTCCATGATGCGACTCTAGTACTCTGCAAAATCAAGAAGAAAGAAGGGATGGATTATGGCATAAACCTTGCATGGTTTGGAGTTGAGCAGATGAACATTTAAGAATGTCAAGCTTGCAGTTGTGCCAAAGACCATGAGTATCAGCAACTCCAGGAGCCAAAATGTTCTTTACCTGTTACACACGTACACTACTTACGCATAGTCGGACATAAATAAGTCAGAAAAAAAAAATTTAATGGCAAAATTTAACAATCAAGATGTTTGCGTATCTGTCTGTTATCATGGAAATATGTAGACTGACCTGCCATGAATCATAGGCTGCATTCGTAATGAAAAGAGGCGTTTGAATTCCTTGGGCAACGTGTTGTGGGAAAAAGCACTGAAACATTTGTTTGCAATATTATTTGCATGAAAAATAAATGAAAAAAATACACTTATACAGAATTAGGTGGCAGAAATGTATTTTGCCCATGATCCTATAGGTGTTAGAAAGGAACAAAAAGATTGGTGGGATACAGATCATAATATATACCAATTAAAATCTCAAATGAGATCCGCAAGGTTGAAAAAATAGCCGAAAAGCATTGGTGATTTTGGGCAACCTACAAAGAGCTGATGTTGCAGCTCGGCTTATGATCCAATTTTCGATTTTAATTAGTATATATTATTATCTTTACCCACCAATTTTTTTGTTCCTTCCCAACACATTTAGCATTATGGGGCAAAATACATTTCTATCACCTAACTGTGCGTATAAGTGTTTTTTTTTTCACATGGTTTAAAGGCAAAGTTTTACTGTGGAAATATGATCATACCAGGCCTGGATTCAATCTTGAGGTACACGAACCGGGCAAATTCTTTGCTGAACCCTAAAGCCATGTAAAAATAAACAATTTACGATCAACAAAAAGTCAGAAAACATAGGATATTAAAGTCTTACATGAGTTTCAACAACTTGACTGTAGAAATCTTTAATATGCTCAGCTCCAGAAACATCCTTCCTGTCTCAGAAAATGATTGAACATTGTTGCCAAAGTTTAAATTATTCGGTTGAATTGCCGTCTCATTTAAAAGGTCGAGCTTATAGAGAAATTGAACAATTTATTCTTTATTCCCTTAACTTGTGGAACAGTTTGTTCCTTTTTTTTTAGGCACGTCAAATGGATATTTAACGTGGGTGGAGTTATTTATGAGTTTTGAACTCAGGACTTCGGTATTAGCCAGAGCTTTGATATCGTGTTGAATTGTCGTCTAATCTAAAAGCTCAAGCTTACAGAGAGTTTGGACAATTTATTCTGTATTCTGTAACATATTTCAAGTTTTTTTCGGATATTTAAGTTGATGCAAAAGCTTACGCGTTTATGAAATAGCCAGCATCTGAAAAGCACTTCACTTTTGTGCTTGCAGGAAAAAGAGCCTTAAATCCATCACAGTGAAGAATCGATGTCAATCCACCGGCTGAGCATCCAGATAAAACAGCCTGAATATATATGTATACCATTATTAAAAGGAGAATAATTATGTGATATTTATTTTACTGTGGAAGAAGGGTTGGCATACATTTTTCGCATTTTTCATTCCTTTCTGGAGTAAATCATCCATTATAGCACGGAAGACCCTTGCTCCTCTGTAGTAAAGTTTAGTTGCCTGAATGAATGTGAAACAAATCAGGCGTACTAGGATTCTGAGAAACCATACTTCTATATACTTAGCAAATTTCTGCCTACGGTTTTTCGGTTTTTCAAATGGACAAATTAAAGTAGGCATTTTAGTGTATGCTATGCTTTTCAAATCACATAGGACTAAAGTGTCTATTTGAAAACCATGTCGGGATAAACCGCATATTTACAAGCCACATGAGCAATAAGAAAACCATAAAGGGGTAAAAATATCTATTTATAAATCACAGGGGATAAAATGCATATCTCTATATAGATAGTAAATTGACACAAGCTCGAAAAAGTACATAGAAAAGCTTACTGGATTTACTGCTTCAACGTCACCAGTAAATGATGATCCATCACAGTATCTAACCTTGACCTTATTCCAGTCATAAAAATCTGGAATTTGACATTGGACAGTGTAATTAACTCGGAAAGCCCCAAAAAACACAATGTATAGACTTCAAATAAATGAGATATTGAATAATACCAGGATTAAACTGTGGTTTGTTGCTCAACATCCCAGAAAAAGAAAGGGTCTTGACCATTTTCGTGGAGGAGCCTAATCGGGTGTTCTTTCGAGCAAGGCAAGTCGTGGCATTGTTGCACCATGCTCCTCCCTAGAAACCCAAAAGTATGTAAACAATTCAGACTCATTTTCTATCCAAAGTCTCATAAGCAACCTTCAAGAAGCCTAATAGCAAAATACTCCATAAATTATGTGACATATGTCGAGACTTGTCCCACATTGGTTTTACGTTAGAACCCCATGTATCAGACTATGTTAAGAACTCATGGGGTTCCAACTCATAACCAATTGGTTATGATGTAAGTAACCCAAAATCTTTTATAAGGAAAATATAGCTTTCAAGTTCCTCATGTAACATGAGACAACTATTCTTAGCACGCCCTCTCACCCTCATGTGTGATATTATATAAATCAAATACGTGGATTCATAACGGGGGGATGGTGAGCTTGTGGGCCGAATAGCCAATCAAATGCCTACTCTGATACCATGTTAAAATTCATGGATTCCAACTCATGACCATTTGATTACTAGGGAAGTAACCCGGAATCTTTTCTAAGGAGCATATATAGCTTTCAAGTTCTATATATCGACAATAACTCTCTTGTATCACAAGAACGCCAAAGATCATTGGGATCACAATCCCTCTCTATTCAAGGGTCCATCCAGAATACAGCCTTTGCTGTTAGAAATAATCCCACGAGAAGCTAACTGTAACTTTCTTTGATAAACTAATTTTTATGATTTTTTGGAGAACCAACCTCAATCTGAATCAACCAGTTGTTAATTCCTGCTCCAAATCCCGCAGAAAAATGATATGCAGGTGGACTCCCATCCAAGCAAACTACAAAACAAGACCAAAATAAATAAATCATGATAATATTCTAAAAAAATACATACAATAAACAAAAAAAAGTAAGAATTTAAAAATTAATTCATCAATTAGATTTAACATTCTTTACCAGCTCCTTTTGCCACAGCACTCTCAACATAAGTGATATCCACATTGTAACATTCAATTCTCAGCATCATCAGCACAAAAACCAGAATTTGCAGACATTTCTCAATCATATCCTTCATCATTCTGTCAAATTTCATTTCAATTTCCACTGTTTATTTCTACTTTATCACGATGAGAGGATGAATCCAAATCCCTTAAAAAACGTACCTTGAATGAAAACTCAATGCCCAGTTCAGAACTTTTAGTTTCGGAGCTAACAACAAGCTCTCAACCTCATAAAGAAAAGTTTAACGATTGATGATGAAGTAAGAAAAAAGTGGTGTCAATTTTATATAATAACACCCTTCCTTTTGAACAAATTATATTTATTATAGATATATCTGGGCATATTTAACCCGCCGACACTTTTGTTTTAGATCGGGTGTTGTAAAGATCAAGATATATAAATTTGTATTTACATATTTTTATATGTGTTGATATTTGTAAGATTGAATGTATAGAAGCGGATCGCAATACCAAGTTACATATTTTAATGGGAACACGACCTGTGAGCCATTGACACATGTTGATCCACAGATGAATCTTATCAAAGAACGCGCTCTGCATTGAATGTTGTTTATACTTTAGGGTTTTGTTTTTTAATTTTTAGGGAAGGAAGAGGACATAAACCCAAAAATTTTTATATTGGAAAATAAATGACAATCACTAGACTAAGATCTTGTTGTCAAAAAAATATTTTGCCCATAAAGCTAAATGTGTTAGGAATGAACAAAAAAATTGGTGGATAAAGATAATAATATAATCAAAATCGAAAATTGGATCATAAGTCGAGCTTAAATCTTAATTAGTGTTATACATTAGGGGGTTGTTGGCTTATGCTTTCATTGAATTGATTTTGTATTGTATGGACTGTATTTGTAATAGTTTCTAATTGTTAAAAAAAAATTTATTTTAATAAGCTTTTCACTAGAAATCTGTATTTATTTAGCAAAGAATTAATTTTCTTTGGGCTCTTTGTTTTAACATCTGGAAATATGTTCTAAAATGGGTAGACCATTTTTAGTATTTTATGGGTGAAACC
Source organism: Haberlea rhodopensis (assembly GCA_907163345.1). Lineage (NCBI taxonomy): Eukaryota > Viridiplantae > Streptophyta > Magnoliopsida > Lamiales > Gesneriaceae > Haberlea > Haberlea rhodopensis. The sequence goes on along the minus strand of CAJQUN010000004.1, from coordinate 27,244,695 downwards.
AGTACGAAATAGTGACAGCAAAATTTTACAAATGTTAACTTTACATTTTAAACTTAAATTATGTACTTAATCAAACAAAAATGTCATTATTATACAATTGGTTTGCATGTCACTCTCTTAATTTAATTAAGGGGTCCGTGGATGACAGTGACTTCTTTAGGGCTATATCCAATGATCTAATTTTAATTTGGATATTTGCGATCTACATAAAAATAATATTTTATATAATATCAAATTTTGATATTAATATATATGTATTACAATTTTGCCACAACTATTTTTAAAAAAAAACTAATATTTTACCTCCTAAATAAAATCCTATAATTTTGTCCATTATATTTGCCCCTACTCTTATACAATGGAGAGACATCCATACATTTGAGAGACGACACATTAAAACGTGGCGAATAAGAGAGGACGATTGAAAGAAATAATGGAGTACAGATAATGTTTAAGAAAAAATATATATTTCTATGAGAAAGACATCCGCATCGCCTCGGGGCCGGTGAATAAGCCACCATTAGAGTACAACCCAATACATTATAAATACAAAACAATCATGGATATATATAATAAATAAATTCAAATAATTTGTAATTTTAGAAGAAAAATAAAGTATATCTCCTAAGATAAAATCAATCGGTTATTATGATTATTATAACTAAATTTTTGGATCATCTTCAGTGTTCCGCTAAAACAGAGCTGTATAACAATTGCAAGTTCAGCCGTTATGATCAAGTGGATAATCTTTCTTATTGATCGATAAATCAAAATTGCATTGTTCAAAGGTGAGAAATGTTGGAAACATACGCGTATTGAATTACAATTAAGCATCGAATACCAAATGAGAGGAATCCGTACGTCGGAGTTTCTGAAAGTCGCGATCGATCTGCATGCGTGGTCGATCGCGCCTAGTAGAATTTTTGATAAAGAGGGCGCGCTTGATCGTGCCCTATCCGCAATCAATCGCACCATGTGCAGTTTGTGCAGATGGGTGCTTCCCTTCATGTTGTGAAGCGTTCTTACATGAATTTGTGCCTCCAAATGGCGTCTCTTGGTGGCACATCTTGGTCTATTCAATGCGGGTTGAATTAAGGACTTGATTTCGAAATAAACATTAGATGTAAAGGGAAAATTTTGTGCATCTTGTCCTTTTCATTGCTTGTTCAAAGTTTGAGTGTATTTGAGCCTTTGTGGTTTAAGGATTCGTGATTTAAAGTGCTTCTGTAATGAATCATAGTCGTTGTATCTTCGGAAACGAATTGTCGCTTAACCGTGAGCATCATAGCAGAACGATATTCTTTCAAGGACAAAGACTCAAACTCTTGCCTCGATATTTAAAGCTGTTTGTTATCTTACTTGCTATACCCAAATATACATCCTGAAATATTCATTCCTACAACAAACACAAATATCCTACATATACCCAGGCAGGAATATAGTGATCATAGGCTCGCAAACATCAAGGTTCCCTATAATATAAAATGTTGTATAAGTAAAAATTATTCATACATCGGAATACATACAATTTGATCCTGAAAAACAGCATATTCATATGTGAGCAAGAGTGAAATAGACAGTATATAAGAATGCCAAGTGGATGATGCTCCCTCGGTCTTTATGAATTCGGTGCTTCTTTTGCTCTTTCATTCCCTTTTTTCTGCACTTTCCTTTTACAGCCATAATATTCCAAAATGTAATTTCAGAAAAGGTCGTGATACAATCGAGTTTAAAAACAGGAAATAAAAATTATCATCTTTTGTACTTTATGCTTAAAACATATATTCGTTCTCGAACAAATATATGTTTTTTTAAGGCCGGCTCTCATGGGAGGAACCAGGTTGTGGCAAGTTGCAAACCCCCCCTAGTCAAAAAATATTATTATCTTATTTTTTTTTTTTAATTATATTTTATCCTTAAAATACTCTTGCGTCCCCTTGTCAATAAAAAAAAATTGTGTTATATTTATAAAAAAAATTAATTACATTTTACCTTTAAAAAATTACGATTTTTCCTCAAAAATTAGGTTTTGCTCTACTTAAATTTTTTTGTTCTCCATTTTGATATTAATATTTTTATCCCCCTAAACAAAATTCTGCATCCGCCATTCGTTTCACGATAATCATTGGCCAATATTACAAAGGCCCGAAACTTGGAAGTCGCAAAAATCAGTCATCTGCTTTAATATTGATAATTTTGAGACGTTTGGCCCAAAACGAGCCAGGCCCGATAGAATGCCCAAACTCCAGAAGGCCTACAAAGGGAAGATTTTCACTGGGAGTGTTTCCGCTCAGCTCATTCCGAAAACAATAGTTGGTAAACTTCTGGGACTGGCCACAAAATTAATTCAAGTTATGCTGAAGTGCTGTTTCTCGTTTCCTCGTTCGAGGTAATGGCTATTTATATATGCAGATTTTAGTCTATGTCGTATATATATTACAGAGAGAGACATCAAATATTGAGTTCACGTGCTTACTGAATGTTTCTTGACAAATTCATGCTCTGTGCTGCTCCATTTTTGATGAAAAGTTTATTGGGCTTTTATATGTTTTCATGCTTTTCTTGATGTTAATTGATGTTTATAAGTGAATTTTTCTTTGTTTTTTTGGTGACCCACTGATGAAAACCTGAAATTACTTTGAGAAATGACCCGATTGCATGGAATGGATGGTGGCGTATCCTTTCTTTTTGTTGTTTTTTCTTGAAAATAATTGCATTTTCGTTGTCTATAGTTACTTTGATATAAGGGGAAATGGTTTAGTGCATTGTTGCAAAGGGTCAAGCATACGAGGGAAAACCATGGCAAGTTGAGCGTGGGTGCGGCCATGAGCGTGGGCAGGCAAGAAAGTTAATGAGGGGTTATTAATTAACAACGGTGACATAAAATTCAATTTTGTTCACTTTTGAGATTGGCGTAGAAATTTGAAGTTCTTTGACTTGCAGAGTGGCTTGTCACAGCAAGATGAGTACCGCTCCCGAACCAATATGTCGAAAATTTGTGCCAGTTCAGCAGAGTGAAATTCTATCAATCAGCAGACTTGCTGGTGTGTGTATTTCGTGTTCTTGAATGAAGCATTCTTTTCTTTCACGTGTGTATGGATCTCTTCTGGTTCGCTTAGACAATAAGAAAAACATGCCTTTAGGACCTTTTTTGCTCTGATATCATTTAATGCTTAATGTCACAGGCTTCAAATTCCGTTTGGTGTCATATAATATTTTGGCTCAGGTAAACAAGTGATATGTTGCTTGTTTCATTGATCTGTTTGAAATCAACTATAGTTGCATATCGTTTCTCTTTGATATTTTAATATTTTTTGATGCACTTATGTTAGCTTTTAAAACGCATCCTGGAATTCATAATTCAGAACTAAATACAGCAATAAATTAAATAGATTCTGGAATTGAGCCATTGAAGATTTTACTTTGTTTCAACATTTTTTGACGGTATTGAGTTCTTTTCTTAACTTTAGTAAACGAGAGTATCAAATTATGTGACTTCCATTTTTAGGCCTTTTGGGGGGACTAAAGAAAATAGAATAGTACTAGATACGTCTTTATAAGGTTGCAATAAAGTATAGTTCCTGGTTTCCAAATATGAGGTTGAATATATCAAATGGAAACATATTGTGTTACTGAACCATCTCCACCCTTCTTCTTAATCGACTCTATTGATTTTATTTTTGATACAGTAGCTCTCAACTACTCGAAATGGTTCATGACTTGTCATCTTAATTGCTGGTGGCATATTACATCATTTATCTCTATAGTTTTAGTTTTCTTAGTGTGCTTTGCCTCCTGGATATAGTTATTCTTCCCTATTGGCTTTATCCCGTAATTATCTCATTTTCAGGCATACGTGAAGAGTGCCTTCTTTCCTCACTCACCGGCACCTTGTCTCAAGTATGGACTCCAATGCCATAATTATTTCCTAATGGACAATTTTTATGTCGTTTTAGTTGTTCCAGCCAACTGTAATTTACATCAGTTTTTGCTACAACTCATGGGGTTTTTATTAAATATATTTTTGAGTGCATCGGTAGGTGGAAAGCTCGTTCACAATCCATATTAAACATTCTCAGGAGCCTTGAGGCAGATTTTCTTTGTCTGCAGGTTTCTATTTCTTGCTTGATCTTGTTTTAAAAGTTCTAATGGCCTTAGATGTAACGATTTCACTATTATTTTTCTTTCCTGTATTTAAATAATTATCAAATATCTCTCAGGAAGTAGATGAGTATGATACCTTCTATAAGAAGAATATGGAGATCCTGGGCTATGCAAGTTGCTATATTCAAAGAAGTGGGAAAAAACGTGATGGGTGTGGAATCTTTTATAATCAAAACAGGTATCTGTGAATTTGAGAATTTTATTTAAATTTGTTGTATATCCATAACCAAATATTATTTGGGATAGGATGGATAAAAACTATTTTAGTTTATAAAATGTGTGACATCAAATTTATGCTCAACTTCATGATTCCAATAACTCAAGTAATAGATAAACAAATAGAGAAAATGGATGGTATCTAAAATTATATTTGAACGTGTAAATTTCAATAATAATCAAGGTGTGTAATGTCTATTTTCAAAATACCATCCTCTAAAATATTGAAATGTAATTTTTTCACCTACAACACAATTTTTATTTTTATTTTTTAAGTAATGTAATTAAGAATCATTAAGGTAATATTTTACATGTGTTTGACTACTAGTCAATACTAGGACTCATGTAATGTGCTGGAAATTTGGTAAAGAATGAACATACTGTTCCTCTTTATGTCAAAGTTTTATCACTCATGAGTTCATTCACTCAATATAGACATCTGGATTTCTTTTACAACAATCTTAAATTAATTCAAGGGCTGGGTAAAGTAGCTCTCTTTGTCTTGATATTGTAATCAGTGCAGAGTTGGTCATCGAAGAGAAAATTGAATACAATGATCTCGTGGACTCAATTGCTGATGGAAAAACCCCATCTTTGGATAAAGAGGACAAATCCTTGGCAGGTGATATTGAAGGTGAATCAAAAGCTAGTAATTTTGAAAATTAATTCTTGTATTTGCTTTATCTTCGTGTTCTTTTCCTTTTGATTTCCCTTTTGTTTTCTATACTAAACTTAAGCTGTTAAACGTGAAAAGGTGACAAATATCTGTTTTAGTCCAAGTTTCACTACACGAAATTTGTGTAGCAGTTATTCTTAAGTTGATGTACAAAGCAGCGGAGCACGAAAGGTAGTGAATAGGGTTAACTTTTAGGAGGTTTTTTAATTTTTTGCATATATAACGCAGAAACTCAAGCAAGTGTATGGTAAAATTTTATGGTGGTTGATTGGGGTAACTGCCCCTTCCAGCCCTCCTCTGGCTCCATACAATCATGTACCATGTCTCCAAGATTATCTAAGACAACTTTTTTGGGCTTTTGCATGTACTATGTTCGCCTTAAATCTAGCTCAGATTACTGATATCATGTACATGTGAAATATCTGTGATCAGCAAATCAAATTTTCAGATTTAGAGCCAAAAGACCCTCGAGTGGACCATGGAGATCCTAGCGACCCTCGTGTAAGATTGAAGCGTGATTGTGTTGGAATCATGGCTGCCTTCAGACTTAACAGTCCATACAGCAATCATATTATTATTGCCAACACTCATCTATACTGGTAATCTGGTTATTCTTCATGTATATCCCTATTCAGAACTTACACTCCTCTTGGACGCAAGTATTGGAAAATCAATAATTTTAGTTAAAAGTATAGCAGGACACAGAAGATAACAAGTAAGACAGTAGCTCCCAATCGAATAAAAAATCTTCCAGTGTTGCATGTAATTTTTCTTGAAATAAAGTTTTTTTCTTCAAATACACCAAGTCACCTTCTTTGATCGAAATTCTTGGGTCTAGCCTAATTAAAGGGTACTGATTCTTATACACCTTTGTTACAAGGTTCCCTTAAATAGATTCATCCAAAGAAAAAAGCTTAAATTCCCTAGACTTATCCATATCCATCTAAATTGCAGGGATCCCGAATGGGCCGATGTGAAGATTGCGCAGGCCAAATACTTGCTCTCCCGCTTAGCAGGATTCAGGAAATTGGTATCAAACAAATTCAACTGCACACCACCGATAATAGTTGCTGGTGACTTCAACTCCAACCCCGGTGATCAGGTCAGTAACATTTACCATATTCTTCTTCAATGATACATTATCCATTGATCAAATACTTTTCAGGTGTATCAATACCTCATTTCAGGCACCACTTTCTTGGGACAGGAAATGGCTGACCAGCTGCCAATTCCATTATCAAGTGTGTATGGATCCGTTGGAGGAGAACCTGAGTTTACAAATTGTACACCTGGTTTTACTGGTACTCTTGATTATATTCTTTTTACCCCTGCTGGAGATGTAAAACCATGTAGTTATCTTGAACTTCCGGCAGCGAATTCGCCAGATGTCGATGGTGGATTACCGAACTACTATCATCCAAGTGATCATCTTCCGATTGGTGCTGAGTTTGAAGTTGTCTGAGGCATAGAATTTTGTTGGATTAATGTAAGCCCACGTGGTGTAGAGCTCTCTTAATGTAATTTGTGGTCGAATTATTAATTTATTTTATTCGGACGAGTGGCAACTCCATTAGTTTTTTATATTACATGATTTTACAGCCGCATTTTGCGGTGGTAATAAATGTTGGGAAAAAGATGCATATTGAATTACAATTAATCATTGAAGACCAAACGAGAGAAACCCGTACGTCGGAGTTTCTGGAGGCCGCAATTGATCGTGATATGGGAATAAACGGGCAACAATTTTCGAAAGCGCCAGACAGAAAATTGATAGAGCGCGCGATCCCTTTTTCAGCAGATGGGTGGGTTTTTTCACGTTTCAATGCCTTTTTTTTTCATGAATTTTTGCCTCCAAATGGTGTTCTTAGGTGACACAATTTGATCTAGTATATATATAACAACTCGTGGTTGAATTTCATAATCAATTTTTGAATCTAACATCATATTTAAGAGCAAAATCTGTGCATCTTGTTCATCATATTTCTTGTTCAAATTTTGAGTGCATTTAAAACTTTGTGGTTTGAAAATTTGTGATTTGAAACGCTTTATCACAAATCATAAGTCGTATATTGGGAGCAATTGAACAGTTAGCACCGTAGCGAGACAATATTGTTTTAAGAATGGAGATTCCAAATCTCGTTTCGACATTTTGCATCTAAAGTCATTGTTATTGTGTTTGTTACTACCCAAAAGATACATATCCAGACAATTTTATACTAACTAATAAGCATCCTGAGCTCCCTCGGAGAGAACTTTTCTTTAAGAAAAAATTTGAACCGAAAAAGGAAAGATTGTTTTCTGTACATTCCTAGTTTGTTCGAAATCTGGGATTCCCGATTATATCTAGCATAAAAAGATGTCATAGTATATTCCTTTATCAAGAAATAAATTGAAAAAAAGATAGAAAGAAAAAAATATATATATAATTTATTATAAATTAGGTAACGTATATGATTTTTATAATAATTTTCAAAATATTACATTAATAAACATAATTAAGGCAACATTTAAATAATTATAATTTATGTGTATTAATTCGTAAGATATAGAATTAATTAATATATAATACTTAAATTAATAATTTTAATATTATTATATTTACATTTATTAATACTATAGTATTAATTATATCAAATGTAAATTTTAATTATAATAAAATCATTAAATTTATAACTAGATATTAAATGATAAGAATTAAAATTAAATAAAATAAAGAAAATTATCTTTAGAATGAGAGTTAGATGTTGGAGATGGTCTGAGTCCAGATTTCATCGAAAATTTAGTTATCAATCAAGATTTAACTTAGGATTTGAATATATATTTTCTTATATATAATAAATCAAATGAAAATTTAAAATAATTTGATCAAATTTAAGGTCAGGAGTTGGACGTTGATTTTAGACCCTTATTTCTCTGACTCACTTCAAAGTATGAAAATGTTATTCAACGCGTTTTTTTAGACATATATGTTGTCGAGGTGGACAGAAAGTTTTGTTCTTGTTAAGGAGCGAGTCTTTTGTTTAAATTCATCGTCTAATTGAAACAACAAATGTTCTACATTATGGCCCAAAAGCCAGGCCGGTACAGACGGTAGATTCATGTATCACAGATCTTGTTGGGTTAGCCTGAAAAACAAAGGGATCGTACCTGTATGATCGCATGTTTTACCACCTTTTTAGTTAGAATGAATCAAAATTTAGTTAGAATGAGTCTAAATGAATAGACCTTTGACACCAATGTTTAGTTTAAATGGTTGTCATCCGAGACCCTCATGTATGTGACTCATGTTCGAGTCTTACCTCTCACCTAAATTAGGAATTAAAAAAATTTGAATAGATCTTATATATATACAACATATTTCAATGAGCTACTTTGCCTCATTGGTGTGTGGGAGTGGGACTAACAGTCCACATCCAAAAAGACCTCCGTTTCGTTTCAAAAGAAGTCTCCTTTTGTCCATTTCTCCAGGTCAAAATTGAGCCATTTTCTCCGTGATACTGTAATTACGGCTGGCATTGTGGGGGCAGTGGCGTGTCCAACGTTCCCTTTCGCCTACAGTTCCTCCACCTTTTTTTCTTGTCCTAAACTTTTTCATTCCACTCCAAAATAAGTCCATCACTCCGGTTCATACTTCGCTTGCCTGTGTAAATTCTATCTCCTTATTTCATCCTGCGCGCGCGTCTGCGTGTCGGAAGTTTTTGAGAGCAGTTAGTTTATGGTGGTCCTGCAAGTATGGATGCTATCAAGAAGCAAGCGAGTAAACTAAGAGAACAAGTGGCTAGACAACAACAGGTATGGAGTTATTGTCTTGTTTAAACTTTTTAGGAGTCCATTTAAAATCTTGAATTCAAGGGAATCGGAACATAGATGGTAGACAGCAACCGGTATGGAGTTGTCGTATTATTAAGATTCGAGTTGTTGAATGAAAATCTTGATTTTCATCAAAATAGGAAACTGATGTTGAAAAAATGGGAACTTGTTTTAGGTTTTTACTATGTGTATGGAGGTGATTTTTGGTGTAAGGGTACAGATTAAATCGCAGCTTGTTTATTTATTGTTGTGTGTGTTGTGGGGTTTCATTTTCTTTCTGTGCGTGTGTTTGGGGGTACACTTTTGGATAAATCCTGCGTCTATCCTTTTGGTATGGATCAAGAAATTCTGACCAAAAGAATTGGAATCTTTTAAAATGTACAAGGAGTCCCAGAAACAAGGATATATGGAATTAGCGATGATTTTGGGCTTTTGCTACCAATATTGATGTTAGATGGATGAATTATGCCAAGTACAGTTTACATATCCATACTCGAAAACATCTGATTGGGAGAAGGTCTAGGAGTATATATCCTGGGATATTTTGTGCAAGTATGGACACAATCATGAGTTACTGTCTGGCACCAAGGGGCTTAATTTTCCTTCATTTTTTGAACCCGCAATATCAGTTTTCAAGCGGTGGTGTACTTCATGAATTTAGCTTTTCTAAAAGCACAAGTAATTTTAAAATTCTTCTTATTATAGGAACTCCTTTGTTTCTTTGATCCAGAATGCTATGAGCACCTAAAGTTATTTTCATCGTAAGTTGATGTAGGAGAGAGTTTTTTGTCAGCGTACTTATATTCCCCTACTCCCTTTAAATGCATCATACTGTTGTAGTGAAATGAATTCCAGTTAAATTATCTTTGGACATCATACTGCTCTACCCTTATCTTCTGTGTAGTGACATATGTTGAAGAAACGTTCATTATGTTTACTGTAACAGCACATTCATATTTGCCAGATTTGATACTCATAGGAAAACATGATATGATGTCTAGTGCCCTTTTATTTTTTCTTATTGATTATACAAATTAGTCTATTTATCATGGCATAAGATCCTCCAATTTTTTGAAACTAAGCATGCACCTTCAAGTCTGGTTTTTTTTTTTCTTTTCTTTTTTTTAATTTGACAACTATTCTGGTTCATTTACCTCTCATTTATCATTATACCGACCAACGAATGGATAAGTAAATGGAGGCAAATGAAACGGGTGGGAGGACGATTTAATAGATTTTGGGGGTAGCAAAAGTGGTCATTTTTGGAAAATTACTCATAATATTTCAAAAGTTTTCACGTGAGATCTCCCCGACCCCTTTGCTGTTGTTGGATCCACTCTGCCTAGGTAGTAGTCATTATTCTATTTCCTGCTGTCTGCTCTAAAGGAGTTTTATGATTGTACATCTGTTGCAACTTGGATTGAACAAGTAATATTCTGCGGTCTGTTGTCTTTCTGGAATTTCCTTCTTTAATCATAAAGCAGGTAGGCTCTGCTGATTTGATCTTAAATTTTGTCATTGTAAAACTATGATTATTCTGCAGGTAATTCTCAGGCAACTAGGGCAATTGGGGCATGAAGGGGTTATGTTTGATGAAACTGACATGCATCATCAGCAACAGCTACAGAATTTATACAAATCTACAAGGGCAGCCAAAGTAAATACATGGAGGTTTATTTTGATACCTGCAATCTTCTGTTTCTGAATCTAATGAATCCTCTTATATAACTTCAGCAGTCACATTTAAGGAGTTTTTTGTTCCACAGCATTTCCAGAGGGATATTGTCCGTGGATTAGAAGGCTTCATTTCGATGAGCAAAAGACAAATGATGATAGGTGTGTTGTCCTACGTTTCTCTATTTCTCTGGTGAAGAGGGGAAAAAATTGATTTTGACTTGACTTTGTAGCCCGAAAATTGGCTGAAGATTGTTGTAAGTATGGCATTGAAAACCAGGATTCTACTCATGCCCTTGCAAGGTTCGCGTCGAATTTTGGTACATCACATGCCTCAATAGAAGATCAGAGAGAAACAATGCTTGGAATTCTTAGTTATCAGGTGAAGTATTTAGTTAAATTGGATGTTAATGAAATCTCAAGCATCTTAATATTATGATTTTAGTTGGGATTGGCATCTGCAGGACTTAACTTCTTAGAAGTTCTTTTTATGCACAGTTAAGGTCAATCTAATTTTCCATAAAATGCATTACCATTGTGTATCTATGGATATATATAAGAAAATGAAACTAAAGGGATGTGACTTTCACTGCAGCCAATATTTATTTATAGGGGATATGACATTTTTTAAAAAGGGACTTGGACGTGAATCACTTTATTTGTGGCTGTTAATAATTATATATGTATGTCAATCCATATGTAAATATCTTTAATTTTTGCCATTTTTATTAATTATACTATAGTAAAATAATTTGTAAAAATTAGTAAATATTTTGTAGTATTGACTATTAGTAAAATAATTTACTGTCAATCCTACAAATTATTTTACTAATACTACAATATATTTTACTAATTCTACAAGTTATTTACTAAAACTAATACTACAAATTATTTTACTAATAGTATGATTAATAAAAATGGCCAAAATTCAAGATATTTACATATGGATTGGCATACATATATAATTAATAAAAACAACCACAAATAAAGGGATCCAAGTCCCTTTTTTAAAAAAACGTCGCATCCTCTATAAATATATATTGGTTGCAAGTGATTGTCATGTCCCTTCACAAAATGGCTATAGGACCCTGTTGTGGCAGGCTGCCACATGTGCCATAATTTTCTTTTTTTAAGGCCGCAGTTCTCCTTGGGGTATTAATGAAATGCCCCCTATTTTGCATTATTTTTTAAATCAAAAGATTTTTTTACTTATCTTAAAAATAAACCTAATATGAAGTGCTTGTATTGATGCTTTAGCTTGCCTATTCTTTTCAACCTAGAAAAAGAGAACTCGGTCATTTTTCTCATGAAAGATTTCGTCTTTTTGAACTGTATTTTCTGTTTTACTTTGGATATCATCCGTATCTGGTCATATTTTAGTGGTTATTCGAATTTCTTGTGTTCTATTTATCTATCATTACAACTTGCTTATCATCTATAGGTTTCTGAACCACTTCGTGCATTGATGAATGGTGCTCCTTTGGAAGATGCTCGCCATTTGACTCACCGATATGATAGAATGCGCCAAGAGATTGAAATTCAGGTTCAAAAATCATTAGTAGTATAGTGCTGCGAACATCTTGTGTCTAAACTGATTAAGTATGGTATGGGATTTTTAAATATCAAAATTTTAATATTTTATATCATTATTAAGGTAGGGCGGTATTTTAGAAAATGAAAAAAAACAATTATTACAATAACTTTATATAGATCTAATGCTGCATTTCCTTAATAGAGAGTGTGGTATTCTTGAATATCATTAAGATACCAAAAATTGGGCAAATCCAAAGATTAGTAATTTAGTATATACTAATACAATAATACACTATATGAAGGGTTTTTTGGAAATTAATCACTGAATTAATCTAGTTTTCTAATCTTCTACTTTCCAAACCCCATTTAGGCAGCTGAAGTAATAAGAAGGCAATCAAAGTTCAGGGATTCTTCTGCAGAAAATGTCATAAAGCTTAAGAACACTGAAAAAAAGTTATCAGAGCTCAAGTCTTCTATGTTTGCACTTGGAAGAGAAGCGACAGCTGCTATGTTGTCTGTAGACGATCAGCAACAAGAGTCTACTTTCAGAAAGATTCTTGCCATGGTATATTTAAAGTTATCATTTTCTTTTATTAGTGTATCATTTACGTGCGATCTTTTTGGACCCTAAAACCTTGTATTTATTGTTCAACCTGTTGATTATTTATTATATGGTTAACTAGCAAATTTATTTTAGTTTGATGTTTTTCCCTTGATATGATCTTGGTCTTGTTAAATATTTGAATTGCGGGGCAGCTGCAGTTTTAGATATTTTCCTTCAAAAATTAATGCAAATGATAATGTAAACTTGTTTTGACGAGTGGATTTATCTGTGTTCTGCGTTTCTTTTTCGAACTCATTTTTTGCGCCTAACAAGGCCAGTGTGGAGAGGTGGACGGTGGAAGGATGGCCCATTTGATTCCTAATTATCTTTTATGAATATAAATTCTCGTGAAAATGACGTCATATAATTCCTAGAATGTGGAATCATTTGAATGTTTCATACAATAATGAGATTACTGGATTGATTTGTTTGATTTTGATGGAAAACTGACGTATGCCCGAGCGAATTCACTCTAAAATACTTACATTAAGCAGATCTGGTTATATCTCTAGTTTTCTTGATTTTCTTTGGTTGTGGAATCCTAAACTTTAAGACCACAGGTTGATGCCGAGAGATCATATCATCAAAATGCAGTTGCCATATTGGAAAATTTGTATTCTGAGGTATGCAGCTCATCATGTTACTCCGGTCAAAGTTCAAACATTCGTTTTATCTTTTACCTGTCTTTTTTTGGTTTAACTTCACTCTTTACTTTTAGATGATTCTTGAGGAGGAAACAGAGGAGTCACCTCTACAATCCGAGAATCCAACAATGAGAAGTGATATTCCATCTGTTAATGAGGAGAACGGTTCAATAAGATCCACTGGTCAGAATGAGGAGGATAAAAATGATTCCTGTTTTATTGCAAAGGTGAGTTCTTTATCATTATTTTGGCCAGTAATATATTAATAGAGAAGTTCCTTTTTTTATTATACTCCGATTACAGACGATTTTTCCGGCTATTGTTTATCTCTTTCAATCTGTATGCAAGGTGTACTTGCTTTGATTTCTTGATGTTTTTTTGTTATCAGGTCATACACTCGTTTGATGCCCAAGCAGATGGCGAGCTAACTCTTGAGGTTGATGACTACATTGTAGTTCGACGGGTACCTATTCATTATCCTCGTGTTTAACATTGTTAATCTATTGCAACACGTGGTATTTCATCCCTTACTGTGATGACCTGAAGTTCGCCGTGGGTCCTGTTTATGGGAGCAAATGAATGAATTGGGTCAGAGTTACTTTTATGTTTCGAGTTCCAGCTTGATATTTTTTAAAGAAAATAATGATCCCCTTGAAAATCCAAGAAAAAGCTATTTTGGATTCAAGTCAATTTGTTTCGTTCGAACTTAACTATAAATAAAGGATCTAATGATGGCTCAAGCTCGTGAGTTTGGTTGATTTTTAACGTGTTTATTTAATTATGAACAAATGTAGTAAAACTCACAAGCGCCTCGAGACCAATCAAACTAAGTAATTAAGGTTGGTCAAAAATATTTTGTATGCTCGGGTTGCCTCAATTTCGATACTTCTGAATACAGATCTATTAATGTTTGAGCTGGTTCGATTTGTTTGTTTACTTGTATATGTTTACGTGATCTAGCTCTCACTGCCTATGTTATACGTAAGTTTATTTGATCTCTTGCTTGTGATATTTGTTTACTTGATCTTTGGAAGGTGGCTTCAAATGGGTGGTCAGAAGGCGAATGCAAAGGTAACACAGGATGGTTTCCCTCTGCTTATGTAACCAAGATAGACAGAGTTCCGGCCACTAAATCATCGGCAAATGAACTTTCACAGTAAATTCGGCATCATGGTTTTTGTGTTTCTATGTGGTGAGTCTTAAAACTCGGTTAGAAGGGCGCATCAAGTATTTTTTATTTATTTTTGTTTAAATGAGACTAGATTGTATATTAAATGTGTTCTGATTATTGTTGGATCATGTGGGTGCTCGCTTGTATGGATGGTTGGGATATTTTGGATCCATTTTTGTCATTGCTTTCAGAATTCTGATCTGTATAATAAATATTAGGATGAGAAATGTTTGTGAATGTGGAATGAAATAAGATATTCTTGTGAATTTCTTAAGTTGTGGGTGCCATAGTATTTTATAAATATGTTGGCAACAATATTGGATTGAAATATTGTCACGTCCGCCTGAAAAGGGGGTGCTGTATTTGGTCTGATCCCTGTTTGAGAACCTGGTCTCGTAGATTTCCTTAACCAAGTCATCGCCTGCGGCCTGCCCTCAACACCTCGAGAAAGATGAGGAAAAAAGAAACATAGGCTCAGCTGCTTTGACATTCAAAAATCGAAAACTTTGAACTCAAGTAGCACAACCCATACATAAGGAAAAGCCTGAATGAAAGGTTAAGACATGAGGAATATAGTGATAGGGGGAGCTTACTTAGCTGATAGCAAGTTGACGAGAAAGCGAATGGCCAATACGACGGTTCAAGACTTAGGTAGCGTTAAGTGATGCTATATCCTCATAGTGTGAGAGAAGATACTGGTGGTGCTTTCAGGTTGCTTCCGGCATTGAGAAACAGACCCTTGATTTTGAAAGCATAAGTGAAATGTGTAATTGGTTCTTTTTGAAGCCTCGAAAATTCTTGCATGCACCGAATGTAGGTCTTGATACATGTACCCACACACACATAAGCACACACCCGGTGCATGCAAGAATTTCTCATGAAGCCTATATCTACAAAACTTGTTTAAGATCATTTTCTACTTTGAAGTGAATCATAGAAATAAAGGCCTAAATCAACGTTCAACACATGACCTTAAACTAAGTCAAATGAATCAAAGAAATAAGGGCCGGCCTCCAGACGTGTAGGAAATATCGTAACACAACCTAACCCGAGGTAGGTTTTATTATAAACAAATTAATTGATTAATATATGAGCCAACCCGATTAAACTGGTCCAACCCGCCTCAACTTGTAATCCAATCGAATGGCCCGTTTACCCAAGTTCAAACGAACTGAAATTTTTTGGACAAACCATATATCAGGTCAAGTTGGGAATTGACACAACCAGTTTTTATGGTTGAATTCCCATGTACTCATACTCGGTGATGAAATTGTGAAAATTGAAAATATGATCATCTCAAAATCATTAAACTATAATATAAGAAATGTAATGAGGATTTTTATTAAAAAAAAAATATATATGTTTAAACAAACACGATGATCATGAAATACGTGTTATTTTGTTTAATTTATATAGAAACTAAATTGTCGATGAAAGTAGACATGGCCGCGGTTATTTTATAACCGCGGCCCGGCCCGGATCGTAACCGTGTCAAAGGGCCGGTTACCCGAACAAATATATTATATACCTTTTATAATTATTCTACAAGTATTTTATGCTCATTATTTGATTTACATTATATATATAATAATTAAAATAAGTATATCTTAGTTTATCACAATATGACTTACAATAAAAACTCAATAATGTAATATTTGATTAATTAATAAATATTTTAATAATTTACTTATACTTATTTGGGAACAACATATTGAATTTGATAATTCACTAACTATATATTATATAAATTAATAACTCTTAATTCAATATATTTATGATTAATCAATGAAATCATCATAAAAATAACTTTACTGGCATTTGTTTCTTATGTAAATTGATAGTGACAAATCTCATTACTGATTTTTTTTAACATAACAAGAACTTTTGTGTTGTTTTTTATAGATAAATAACAAATAATTCAATGTTATACTCGTCAATTTCATATGTAAGTAGTATCATAATTGTAAATATTTAATGCCAATATCATTTACAATTAGTACCAAAGTTGTATAAATTTCATACCAATTTCATAAGTAATTAGTACCAAAATTATAAATATTTCATATCATTCTCTTTTGCAATTAGTACCAAAATTGTATAGATTTCATACCAATTTCATATGTAATTAGTATCATAATTCATACCAATATCATTTGTAATTAGTACCAAAATTGTATATTATTCATACCAATTTCATATATAATTAATATCATAATTGTAAATGTTTCATACCACTCTGCTTCTCAGGCATCCTTTTTCGTAGGAATGGCAATGGGTCGGGTATGGGACGGGTTTGGCAATCCCAGGACTCGCCCGCTACACATAAACCCGGACCCGCCCCTCCCCGCTTAGACCCGCGAACCCGGCGGGTTTACCCGCCACGCCCCGCCCCTGTTCCAGTTTTTTTTTTTTTTTTTTTTTTTTTAAAAAAAAAAAATTTAGCTAGAAATCAATTTTGAAACACAAAAGTTGAGTTTTGTGATTAAATTTCATGTTTTCTCTAGTAAATATTTATAATGTGCAATTTTCTCTAGTAAATATTTATAATAAGCATTGTAAACCTATCTGTAAACTACTAAATATTTATTAATTTGCTCTTATTACCTTCAAAATGTCCAACTTCTTTAACATGAATTTTGATATAAAATAAATAATGACATTTTATTGTTCAATTAAAAAAGTTAAATGTTTAAACAATATCATATTTTTTTAAAAAAAATTAAAAATGTATTGCGGGGCGGGTACGGGATGGATTCGGCCAATCTCAGGACCCGCCCCGCCCCGCCCAGCCCCGCCCCGCCCCGCTTCCAAACCAGGTTGAAGCGGGTCCAGACCCAACCCATCTCATTGTTATCCCTACTTTTTCGCAACTACTTCTCTGTGAGCAAAACCACCAGGTCCACCACACGTGCGACCCCCAAATTTGAATCCCTTGACACACACACAAAAGCGTGAACTGTGTGCTTGAAGTTACAGGGAATTCGCGGAGAAAAGAGGGATGACGAGAGGGAAACAGAAAATCGAGGCACAAATAAAGAATGCGGAGAAGAATCAGAAGTCAAAAGGGTCACAGATCGAGGCTCGAGCCGTCGGCCTCAAAGTAATCTGCCCCATTTGTAAGGTAATCTTCCTTTTTGCACACCACAGTCGTTCTTCGTTTCTATTGATTGTTCTTATGTAACGGGTTTTCTTAAACTAGAACTCTTTGATTTGTATATATGATATATATTAGCTGAAATGAAGTTTGAAAGTATTCTTGAAGCAATATAATTTAATTGTCTTCATAGCACTGCTTATGCTTGTGGCTATTTTCGAGTTTCTTATGGCTATTGTGTGTTTCAAGCCTAGATGAAAATTAGTCTTCAATCCGAAGAAGCTAATCAAAGTTTTTATGTGAAAAAAGAAAAAAACAAAATTCTTAGCAGTTTGAGTTGTTGATGAAATTAAGTATTTTAGTGGATCCTATAGTCCAATCAAACTGACGAAATTGTTGAACTATTCTCGAATGTTCTTGTATCATGGGTCGACATTGATAAATTTCTTTGTAAATTGATAAGTTCACTCTTTTAGCTTTCTCTTGTTAGGCTTTACTTATCTTCTTTTTTTGAGGATTATCCATATTCATCACTATATTTCGTCAATCCATATCTCAATCATATTAAAGGGCATTGCACCTATAGCTTCGCTCCCTGATGTCTTCACACATCTGAACGCCGATCTTAAAATTTCATTGATTTTACGTTCATAAAGGATTGCAACTTGCTTTTATGAGCACTTACTGGTATGTAAATATGCGAATAAAACAAAGACATATCGATGAAGTAAACAAATGTTTCAAGACATTCAAACATATATTTTAATGATATTTTCGCAACTGCTTCTCAGGCATCCTTTTTTCTTGTTTAAGGCCCATTTACACTAGAGAACTTAGTTGCTTTCTGATATCAGAAGAATGCTTTAAGTACTGCTGCATAGGAACTCCTATGTTATAACTTTTTCCTTATATATACACACACACATACACACGCACATATGTGTGTGTGTGTGTGTATCATTGCCTTTCTGTCTGTCAAATGCGTGGCTTGTGGATTCTAATTGTTTGTTTTGCATGGAGAATCTTTGGGGTTGTTTGAGAAAGGGTAGAAGGAAACCTTTAGCATCAGGGGTGGACCCAGGAAATCCATAGTGAGGATGGGAAGGCTGGGGGTGGTTGGAGGCGATTACTTATATTGAGGGGGGCAAATGCATATTCTTATAGAACTTACGTATAAAAAGTCATTTTTTTCTTTTACTTGAGGGAAGGCGATCACTACTCGGTCTGCGTCTGGGTCTGCCCCTGTTCAACGTGCTGGAAGCAGTATGACCATCAGGAAACAACGATTTTTTAGAAGTGGAAGTCCCAAAATCAGTGTCACCGTCTTGTTTTGGTGGTTCTAACTTCTTGATTTAGAGGGGACAGAATATAGCTGAAGTGAATTGTTCTTGTACGACAGCTATGACAAGAAAGATGGCCAATCTATATTTGGCTCTACCAAGAAAAGCAGCGTGATTCTTGTAATTTATGAATCTCTTATTTTGAGAGAGTTGTCTTTAGTTGGCTCAATCTCGTCTGGAGATATTGGCATTAAATTTGTCTAATCCAGTTTAATTCAGTATCTGTCCTGAACTGGTAATTGGTTGTGTGATGTTTTAACAATTTTCTTGAAAGTGGATGCGCACATTTCTTGGATGCTAATTTTGTGCTTTTCATCAGTATTATATGATACGTTTTGAATCGCGGCTGTAATTGAAACAGCTATCTAAAACTACAATTCCAAATTTCAGGCTCAGTTAGCAAATCATAATCAGCTTGTTGATCACTATGCCTCCAAGCATCCGAAAGAAAAGCCATCGAGCAGCTCAGAATAGCATATTTGTGTCTAAATTGCTTCCTTCTTTCTAATGGTAGATTCACAAAGATTGGAATGGAATGGAAAAGTTATGTTGCTCCTTGTTTACATGTGAATGCAAAACTTTGTGTCTTGCTTTTGGAAGATCCTCTGAATGACTCGGACGAGGTGTGTAACAACAGATCGATAAAACTGTACTCTTTGAGCTTTGAGAAATCAATTGTTTCCACATTTAACTAATTGATCGGCTATGTAAATATGTCTCACTCGTCTATTCAAATGATAAAACATATCGACAATCAGAGCAGTAACATAATGGTTTGTCACTATCTCTCCTCATATGGACTCAAGTTTGAGTCCCCCTCCCCATATATAGGTTGTTCAAAATATATATATATATGATAAGACATATTTGTGATTCTCATCCTTTCTTAGAGCAGCTCTTCCCTTTCTTATCCATATGGTGTTAGAAAGGGAGATTGTTGCGTGAAGTATATCAGATAATTTATAGAAAGGATTGAAGAAAATTACATGATTCATCTGTAGATTTTATGTAAGATACATTTTTGTACTCAAATGATAATTAGCATATTGTTTGCATTTAGTATATTATTCAATCACATAAAATGATAATTATGTTTGTGTTTATGACAATATTAAATTTAATTGAAAGATTTGGTGGGATATTAATTTTTACAAACTGACTTGGAAAAAGCTGTATTTTTTTTCTTATTCCATTATTATTTATGCTGTAACAAAAAAGAAAGAAAGAAATAAGTGTCTGGCTAAATTGAATTAAATTTAAATTTTATCAATGATTATGTTTTGTAGGGAAATACATTGCAAGTTTCAGATTTCGGTATTGAGATGCAGTAGATTAGTCCTTTTTGAATGCATTGGCAGATGTGTTGGTTATGATATACAATGTTTGACACAAGTCTTTATTGTTGTCTTATCAGTTGTGTTATCATATTTACTGGGTTTCGTCCGAAACTTCTATATACTTGTCAATTACTTAATGTAATGACTGTTTATGGTAAAAATATATATATATATAAATTCAATTTATTCGGTTAAATTATTGTCATGTTTGAAAGCATACATTAAATGTGTTAAAATGAAGTACTAATAATTAAATAAACATTGATTTACAAAATTATCATGTACTTAATTTATGGGCAACTCAATCTTGGCAAAATATGCATCGTCACACCATGGAACCCTGGCGGAGCATCCACAACCCACAGTCTACCCGGCGGTTGAGCTGCCACATCTACCACTACGATTCCGGCACCATCAGCACAGAGCACACACACCTTCCCCTTCGCCGCCACTACTTGTTGAGCCCCTTTAAGCATCTCATTCTCCATCAACTTTAACCACGAATCCCTCGAAGGATCGTACCTTTTCAATGATCCTCTCGTCTCATCCACAGTATAGATGGTTTCTTCGTCCATAGCCGCCGCTGGCCCTCGCCAACCCGCCAGCATTCCTTTTGGCATATCCTCCCACGAATCCGTATCCACGTCGTATACTGTTCCATCCTTGGCTGCATCGCCTTTCACGTTAACCATGCATAGTTTTCCCCTCCATCCAACGGCGTCAATTGCTTCGCGGCAGAACTTTCCGTCCATAAGATCCGCCATTTTCTCCCATCTCCATTGATGCTCCCGCAGTTGCTCCTGCAGTTGTTTCGGGTGCCGGATATCGAGATCCCATTTTTCTACAGACCTCGCGATGTCTGAGTTGTAGTGGGATCCAAGCCCACTCGCCACGAAAATGGCAGCCCGTGACGCTCCCATAGCACACCATCGACGCGGCGAGGAGATTGAAGGACCCCGGGTCCAATTTTGAGAAAGGGGGTCGAATAAGATGGGTCTAGATAAGGCCGGCTGAAATTGATAGTTGGTGGCGGCGAGAAGTACGAGTTTTCCAGAAACGGTGAGGGATTGGACTGAGAAATCCCGAGAAATAAATGATGGGTGCCGTAAGAGGAAGCTGAACGGAAAGTCCGGTGGCGGCGGAGGTAAGTTTTGCCATTTACAAGTGATGGGATCAAACGAAGAGAACGTCAAGCGGTTGGAGAATTGGGGAAGTGTTTCAGTTGATTCTAACAGCGCGTATAGTGATAGAAATGGGGGGAAAGAAGTGGTGTAAATTAGGCGGCGCCATGAACGGCAGACGGAATAGAGAAGAGAAGGGGGAACGAGGGAGAGACAGAGTTGAGCTATGTGGTCGGGAAGACCAGGGAGTAGAGGCTGCTGGTGGAGGTTCTCCTCCTCCTCTTTTTCCGCCGCCGCCTGGAGGTGGAGGTATTTCCGTCTTTTGGCAGTGGATCTTTGGGTGGAAATGAGGGAGTTGGTGGCTGAAAATTCAAGAACTGTGGTGGCCATTGATTTGAAAGGGAGGGAATTGAACACTGGCGAATCTTCAATGGCAGATCTTTGAAAAAAATATAAATCATTTATTAAAAAAAAATAGTTGAATTTAAATAGATGGTGGTTCACGGAGAGGACAAAGTCAGAAGATTGGAGATAAGACTTAAAGAGAACAATAAATGTGAAAAGGTAAGAAATGGCTTATTTTGGAAAGGTGCAAGCAACTTGTGACAGTTGCAACTTTGCAGACAAATGGGTTGTTTGCCCACTTGCCCTTCGGTCTATCACATATATTTTTTCTTTTATGAACGGTGTGTTGTTATTAGTGTACACCCGATATATAAAAACCCGTCATCAGAACCGAACGCACGAAACATTTTTGAAAAATATTTCTGTGGTTAAGATGTCTTGCACTAACTTAATTTATTGATAATTTGAGATTTTTTTAAATATTTTATTTGAATGTTTTATTTTGTGATATAATGTTATTTTATGTAATTTTTTTTAAAAAAATTTACGCTAAAAAACAATTTAATTATTTAAATGTATATTAAATAAATAATATTTATTATTATTTAAAAAGGATGGTTTGAATTTTTTTTCGAAGACTCAAAGGGATGATGTGATGTTTGACCTACTAATTAACTCTTAATAAAGACGTGGGCCCACTGCATTTAAAGCTGGAAAAGTAATTTTTTGTCGGATTCTTAGCTTTTAGATTAGAATTTAGCCCAATAAAATAAATTCAAACATATAAAAGATATATTCATATAAAATATTGAGAATATACTAATTGGATCTACCCATAAAATAGCTAATAATATTTCTTATATATACCACCATTATATGTCACCCATAAGCGCGTCTTAGCTTAATCAAATTTTTAATTAATTATCTGAATGATGTCCATAATAAAAGATATTATTATTAGAATAATAAATTAAAATAGATGAAAAATAAAAGAAAATATATAATTTTAATAATTTCAGAATATGCTCAAAACATTAATATATGGTTTGAATTTAGGGATATGATAGTGATTGAGATTATGAAATGATGATAAATAATATAAAATGATAAGTTATATGGGTTTGGTATGATTTTAAAATGTTTGCTTAGTTTTATTATTTATTGTAATGACTAAAATACACTCACTAACTAGTGGATGGCATATATCTCATTTTACTCTAAAGTTGAAATAAAATAAGATAAATATGACAGAATAATTTTGTGATAAAAACACAACTAATTATTGAATTAAAATAATATATAAAATTTATTCTATTTTTATCCATAACTTCAAACATACGTCAAGGCAAATAAGGACATATAAATTTTAGTAGTTTATATTAAGAAATAGAAGATGCATGTATCATTGATATTATTATTATTATTATTATGAGTGCTTGGTACACTGAATAAAGCCAGGATTGAATGGTGACAATTGGTGGGACAGTCCATATAAAACAAAAGGCCACCTCGGAACTTTTTGAATGCAGTCGTGGTTAGAGTAAATGACACCAACCTACTTTTTGAAATTATTACACCAACAGGTCACATGCCATAAAAACATTGTATATATCAATGTAGTCGGCCGAGGGGACCAGCAGGTCACATTGCATCCCGTGTTTTATTTTTTTGCATAGTATAGATGAAAGGCAAAGCTTGATGACAAAGATGCATTTGAGCTATTTTTTTGCCAAAATTCCGAGCCCAATGAGAGAAATGCTTATCCAGAAATATATTCAGCAAGAAACAGAGACAGTGCCAGGAAAATGTCATTTCTAAAAGTTAAACTTGCAGTGGTGCCATCAATCAGCATTCCAAAAGAATTACAAGGGATTAATAGGAATAAAACAAAAACATTTCCTCTTTGTTTTGTCCAAATCGACATCCATACTGTCGTTGGAAGCTACCCACAAAGGCAGAAGATGAAAAGCAAAGAAATCATCCATATCCCCGACGACGTAGTTCGAGAAGAGTTAGGTATTTATGAAGACCTAGAAAGTTCTTGTCAAATCAAAGATTAGGACTAACTAGGAGTAGAACCTCATCAATAGGTTCTAATCAAGCAAGTACTAGCAGAACACCAACAAGAGAACTTTCATACGAAGTCACACTAGAACGAAACGAAAGTTTTAAAATTTGTAACTGTTTGGAACTTGAGGAGCAAGATGACATGTCTCTACAGATTGTCCAGATAAACAGTTTGAGCATACCAAGTAGTTCAAAGATGCTGTTTATTTCTAAGATTTGATGCAAGTGTATCAATTTGAGAAAATCCCCTCATATGAAATCATCTATGAATAAAATATATATTCTGAAGATGGAAGCAGATCTTGTTCAGAATTAGAGTGAATGAGAATTCCTTCAACATATGATCAGAGAAGATACAACATGATTCTTCTCTCACACAACGGTTTCTCATAAAACTCGCATGAGAATTATGAAAGAGGAACGAAGGGTAAGATGTATGATGGTTTTACAATTGGAGCAATGGAAAAAAAGTCATGAATATGATTGGTTTTTGAAGCATGAATCATCAGATTATCCATACGGTAACAACATGAGAATTTACGATCCCGATGGAATTTACGGAAAATCAAATTTAGATGCAGTTAATCCCCTATAGAGAAATACATGAGATTAAGAACAGAGTCAAAACAGAAGTTGCTAACACACTCTCATGGATTCATATCGGAGCCATTAGAGTCATCATCAAAGCAACTTTCAAGGAAGGAATAGATGGTCACTCAACATGGCAATCTTGACAAAAGAATCTCGAACCTCAAAGACTCTTGTTTGGGAGCAGTTGCAATAAATTTATATGCAGGAAAGATTGCTTTCAACATCTATCCGAGAATCGCATACAATTTGGGAGATCGAGATTTCAACAAGGTTCTTACTCTTCATCAAGATTTTAAAAGAAATGATATGATGAAAGAAGGGAATAAACCTTACTCGATCACCTACAAGGTGTCTTACGCTCTTTCGAAAACATATCATTCAGAAGTATTCTTGAGAAAAAAATTCATAGAATTCCCCAGAATTTTTAAGATTTCA
The DNA here is from genome assembly GCA_907163345.1 of Haberlea rhodopensis. Taxonomy (NCBI): domain Eukaryota; kingdom Viridiplantae; phylum Streptophyta; class Magnoliopsida; order Lamiales; family Gesneriaceae; genus Haberlea; species Haberlea rhodopensis. The sequence continues at coordinate 27,219,873 of CAJQUN010000004.1, read as the reverse complement.
CAAAAGTAGTATTGACGGATATTATTGATACTCCGACAATAGGAGAGATCGACATGAGGTTACATGACCAGTCTGTCTTGAACAGAAGCAGTAGATCGAGTCCAGAATGATGTTTTTCCAACAGGACATGTTAATCAACAAATATCCCATGAAAAAAAGAAAAAAAGCTGTTCTCAAGCAGGATTCATAAATCCCTGAAGTATTCAAAACAACAGGAGTACTGAAGTACCCAGAAGGCTGGCGAGAATTCGAGACAATCTTTGATATCACTCAAAAGGATAATATCTTTCATTGTGATGTCTTATATTATTTACAATAACCTACAGTTGACATATATCAAGGAAACCTGAAAATTGGTGAAATTGATTTAACAATTGCTGGAATCGCAGGAAGATCATCCAGAACAACTTATTCTTGGGATTGAGTTTCTCGATGAACACAAATCTTGGGAAAGATTACACGATAGAATGGAATTCACGGTGGAAGGCAAAAGATACAAATCTGATGACCACTAGTCCATTCTCAATATACATCTCAGTCGAGACGTTATACGAGAAATATCGAGCAGAATATTTGCAGTTTATATTGATTCAGGAGCTGGAATCTACACTGTCAGACGAGATATATTCCCCAACAATTGATTCAGGATCGGTTCAGCCTGAAAAAACGCTTTGAAATTGTCAAAGCTTTCAACTCAGACCCAACAATTGATGCTCTGCTGCTCACGACACAAGGTACTACTTTATATTTGATGATCTCATGCAAAACCAACCGGTAAATCTAATGACTTTTATTGCAGTGGGAGGGGGGTTTTGTCTTGGGTGCACCCGGTGTTTGGGTGCACCAAGATACATACATAAAATATGTGTCTTGGTGCACCAAAGACAAACACGTGGGAGGGCTTGGCTTGAACCTGACATCAGTTGGTACCCTTGTTTTCATGGAGCATGACTGGAATCCCATGAGAGATCGTCAGGTAAGGACATGTGTGTTCTTCTCGTGGCTTGTTTTTAAATAAATGTTATTATGTTTCGTTTTTAGGAGAAATATTAAGGAAATTCTTGCATGGACCGTGCGGCACTAAAAACACACATAAATTCCTGTCAATCATGGTTGAATATTTTTGTGTGTGTTAGTGCATGGATCGAGACGCACACCCAATACATATAATAATTTCCCATATATCAATGGTAAAAATCAGTTTACAATAAACGTTTGATGTGAGGTTTGACTAGTGCATCTTCATCTGAAAGTAATCATGTTACAATCCGATCGTCTTTATGACTTGTGTTTAATTAAATTGTTGGTTTAGCATTTCCTAATGTTTGATTCTTTGTATATACGTCCTTTGCCTTAGAAAATATAATTAATAGCAATTAGAGGAAAAATAACTATGGCTTGATCTTTGTTTTCTCGATTCTTGAATATTTACATACTTTGTTATAATGTTTAGAAACTAACATGTATGTTTTTATTGTTGTGGGCAAATTTGGAAGTTCGGGATTAGATTAACCCCGTGATCAATGCAAAATTTTACACTCCCATATTTTCAGTGCTTTCAAAATCGGACAGGACATGAAATCGATGCCCTTACTGATTACAGGTTCGATCGGTTTCGACCGATTGAACCACTGGTTCAACCGGTGATGACGTCAGCATTATATAATATCTATTTTAATATTTTGTAAAATATGTATCTAATGTATTTTCTATAGTTTTGATTTGTTCACAATACAAAAGTATTATTACACCAACATTACATGTCAAACTTCAAAAATCAGATCAAACCAAATGTCAAACATAAGAAAATTAATAAAACATCTCAAAAACCACAAGCAATACCCAAAAAAGAACAATGTTCCAAAATCATAAGAAAAAACTTAAAAAATTATGAAATGATTCACATATTTTATAATTTACGAGAACTAAACATATATATATATGATACACACACAAGACGTTTTGTGAAATTATATGGATTTTTTGACACAAACATAAAATATATTTCGTAATTATTTCAATAACAATAAATTATATATAATATATTTTTGTTCTAAAAATTTTATTTATAATTTTAACAAAAATAAAAAAATTAAATTTTTAAAAAATAAAGAAAAATGAAGGAACAATTGGTTCAATCGGTGGATCGGTTCACTGGTTGAATCCGTTTTTGACCGGTTCAATCCGGTTCCCACCGATTTTTTAGCATGATGGTTTTATAGTGTCAACTGGACCGGCTCAAGCCCTGCTTACCGGTTAAATCGGTTGAATCAGCCAATCTGGTTCGATTTCAAACGCTGCATATTTCTATATGTAGTACAAAATTTATATTGATCTCGATAGTTAAATCCTAACCACAGTCTCCCCGCCAAAGCTAAGGATTGATTTTCACTTGCATTCCCATGGAGCACTCCAAGATCTTCTCACCGATGCGTGCGAAAGCGCCACGTAGCTTCTCCAATCATCAATCACCATTCTCAATCATGAATCTTCTTCCCCAATAAACGCAGCAATTCGCATGCATCGTGCACACCAGTCCAGATCTTCACTTGGCTCAC